>JASKMD010000003.1:7899236-8064794 GCA_030144725.1 Haematococcus lacustris
GGCCTGACGCTCAAGGAAGTCTTCATCGCTAGGCTGCTTGTCCCAGTAGTGAGCGTACACAACAGCCAGCTCTTTGGCATGCTCTGGTTGGAGGAAGCGGCTGCGTAGGTCATGTACCACAGCAACTGCTGTTGCTGCCAGCTCCTGCTTGGCACCATCGACATGCCTCTGGAAGTCACTGACTGGCACTGGGGCAGCCCGGCGCCCTCCTGGGGGGATGGCAAACAGCTGTACAAGCTCACTGCCTGGCTCATCTGCAACTCCCTCCTCCTCCTCAAGCTCACCAAACGCTGTCTCCAAGTCTGCTGCTGCCTGCCTGCTGCCATTCCCATGTGGCTGCAAAGCCAAATGGCCAGAGCCGTTGTACACCTAGCAGCTGTCAGGTCCTGCCACATTAGCAAAGGCTGTCAACTCAGGAAAGTCCAGTGCAGAGAAGGGGGAGGGGCCGGTGTACATGGCAGTGATCTTGTCGGTCGTCAGTGCCACCTCCTGCATAAGGTCTTCAACAAAGATGGCACGGCTTTGGCACAGGAGGCTAGGGCGATTGAGTGAGCGAAGGATGGGCAAGAGCCCGTAGGCTGCCAAGAGTGTAAGGAGGTCTGTGAGGAGGCTTCTGCTGCCAGCGGAGGCTGAGTCAAAGTAGGACACTTAGGACCTGATGTCACGCACCAGCCGCTCTGCGGGCTTACGCAAGCTCAGCCAACGGGTTGGCGCGGCCCGCACATCAGCTGACCCTTGAGCCCAAGGCTGTGGCAAAGCAGCTTGTACTTCTGGGTGCGGTCTGGGCTCTTGTAAAAAAGCTGGTTGATGTTTCCCACAAGTCTAGTCAGCCGTTGCACATTGCGGTGCTTGTCCATGACAGAGGCTGCAAGGCTGACGCAGGGTGGGCTGCGCAGTGCACTGATGCACTGAAGGGCGCGAGCTGCTGCCTGCCTTCATGGCCAGGCCTGAGAGAGGCCCAACCATGACGCTTGCACCGTCAGTGCCCAGTGCCACAAGCTTGCGCTGCAGCACCGAGGCTGGCAGGCTTGCTTCCTCGAGCACTGACTGCAGCGTGCGTAGCAACTCATCAGCATTGGGTGCCTTTTGCACCTACATGGCATGTCATGGCAGCATGGATGGGCTTCAGCTAGGCTAGGATAGGTTGGGCAGGGCAGGGCTGGGCCGGCTTACCTTCTTGAGGGCTCGGAAGATTTGCTTCCTCTCGAAGTCCACAAGCCCGAAAGCATGCACACACATGACAGCCATCTTGTCCATAGTGGTGGCCTCATCCAAGCTGATAGAGATGAAATGAGCTGCATTCAGGAGATCCGTGTTGGCCTCCTGGTACACTGCATCGATAGCCTCAGCCATCTGCCATCCAGCGTTGTCCTTCCAGTGCGCCTTGGCCACAGCTGAGTGCTTGATGGTCGTCAACAGCTCTTGCGTGGCTTCTACATCCGTCATGTGGCGACCCAGGCGCAATAGGTGCAACACACAGCTGAATTGGTTACAATTCCAGGGTCCTGCAAGAGAAATCTAGATGAAAGAAGGTTTAGCTGATGAGCATGAGAACCCTCCTCTGGCAAGGCTATTGCGCTGACCTCCATGAGCATGTTGCGCCTCTCATCACGTTCATGGCTTGCGATGGTGACAACATAAACCAGCTAATGTTAGTTGGATTGCATTTTCTTAAAGAACTCCATAGAGGCCTTATGAGCGAGTGTCTGCTCATGGGTCTAATTTGTATGCAGAGTGCAGTTGGAGCTCGTGTTGCAGTGTTCGCAGCGCGCCTTGTATTGGTTCGAGCCGTCCAACCCTAGGTCCTTGAGCCAAAGTGGGCGATCGCCAGTAAGCCAGGAGTTCTGAAACATGTTGCTGTTACCGTAAAACTTGGATTGCAAGTAGACATCATCGCTATGCCCTCGGTGGGCACGGCCTTCAGCCATTGGTACTGCGTCTCTCAGCCGAGTTGCAGCTCGCAGCCGTGTTGCTGCTGCAGTAAAAAGTTTACTTTTCTAACGCGATGCGCGATTGAGCAGTCCGCGGAGGGCCCAATTCATAGCGCAACAAGCCCTCTGAAATGTACACTTTCACAGTGAACGCTATATATAATGCGAAAAACACTGGTATGGAGTGCACTAGGCCACGAGTCCCAAGAGGGTAGTAGTCTCAGGAGGGCTGGACGGTCTACAGTCATTGGTCCGACGGTAGCGGGGTGTGAGGACTGTGCTGTGAGGACCCTTGACGGCCTGTATGGTCCAATGCTGCAACGATCAGGGGGGCAGTGGTAATCATCTGAAGGTTGTATGGTAATCATCTAACAGTAAAAGGGGACGGGGTCCAGGGGTGGCTGTATGCCGATGGCCGCCGCCTGCTGCTATGGATTTGCTGCAACCTGCAACCTCACCCCTGACGTGAGGGATTGATTGGGGGTAAAATGATAGCTGATATCATTTGTGGTTGGCGAGACACCTCTATTGTGTGTCATATGACGGTGCTTTTGGAAATGTGTTCCTACTTTTGAGTAACAGCATTGTCACATGTCTAACCATCATTTAGTGCAATATTGTGTCACACCGTTGTCTCCTCATCCGCACCAATGTATTTGCTGAAGCTGATGGCCCTGGGACGGCAAGTCAAGGCATCACCAAGTGTTACCGCATGCCGTCAAATGCATACCGTTGTGTAAACTGCATGTAAGTGTACTTGGTGGTCATGTCTTGCTTGCTTGCAGTTCGTTTGCCTCAGCTGATGTTCGTTCACTCGAGTATGCATTACTTGTAAGGCTAGTGAGGACTGGCGTCACTGCCTGCAGTTTAAGGTTAGTGGTGTGAGTGTGCGAGCACTTACCAAGGCACAGCTAGAGCTGACTCTATCATTCCAATTGCGTATGTCGGTCTCTTCTCACAGCCCTCCATTACAGCCCGAGAGGGTGGCACTTGGGTGCCTGCGCCTCCTTGTGTCTGAGTGTCTTGCCTGGCCACTTTCCACTTGTCCCACAGCAAGCAACAGCAGCTGCACTGCGCAGGATCTGGTATGGAGGCAGCATGACCCAGGCACCTCTGTCTTCCCTCCTTGGTCACAAGCTTGCAATAAGTTATGAATGGTTGGCTGCTAGGTTGGCTCACACTGTTGTTCAGTGCCTGCACTAAGAAGCTCATGCAAACCTGCTAGAGGCAATCCCAATAAGTCAAGCTGGGTAAACTCACAGCCGGTGAGCGCATGAGTCATGCAGCTACGAAGTGTCTTGTCAGTCTGTCCTAGGCTGGTGCAAACATGTTGACGTACTCTGCGATGTCTGCCCCTGTGATGGGTTGGCCATCTAGGTTGTCTGCCACAGCTTGTCTGCCATAGCTTGGTTGTCTGCTCGGCTGGGTTAGCAGCTGCTGAGCTGAACTCTACGCGGTGCTCAGCTTGGCTGCGCATGACGTCCACATAAGCTGGTTGTCGGGCAGATAGCTTGTGCTGGTCCAACAAGGCTGGCACCCGTTGGTTGTTGGCCAGGGTCGCTTCCATGCAGTATCGGGCCTTGTCAATGGCCTGACGCTCAAGGAAGTCTTCATCGCTAGGCTGCTTGTCCCAGTAGTGAGCGTACACAACAGCCAGCTCTTTGGCATGCTCTGGTTGGAGGAAGCGGCTGCGTAGGTCATGTACCACAGCAACTGCTGTTGCTGCCAGCTCCTGCTTGGCACCATCGACATGCCTCTGGAAGTCACTGACTGGCACTGGGGCAGCCCGGCGCCCTCCTGGGGGGATGGCAAACAGCTGTACAAGCTCACTGCCTGGCTCATCTGCAACTCCCTCCTCCTCCTCAAGCTCACCAAACGCTGTCTCCAAGTCTGCTGCTGCCTGCCTGCTGCCATTCCCATGTGGCTGCAAAGCCAAATGGCCAGAGCCGTTGTACACCTAGCAGCTGTCAGGTCCTGCCACATTAGCAAAGGCTGTCAACTCAGGAAAGTCCAGTGCAGAGAAGGGGGAGGGGCCGGTGTACATGGCAGTGATCTTGTCGGTCGTCAGTGCCACCTCCTGCATAAGGTCTTCAACAAAGATGGCACGGCTTTGGCACAGGAGGCTAGGGCGATTGAGTGAGCGAAGGATGGGCAAGAGCCCGTAGGCTGCCAAGAGTGTAAGGAGGTCTGTGAGGAGGCTTCTGCTGCCAGCGGAGGCTGAGTCAAAGTAGGACACTTAGGACCTGATGTCACGCACCAGCCGCTCTGCGGGCTTACGCAAGCTCAGCCAACGGGTTGGCGCGGCCCGCACATCAGCTGACCCTTGAGCCCAAGGCTGTGGCAAAGCAGCTTGTACTTCTGGGTGCGGTCTGGGCTCTTGTAAAAAAGCTGGTTGATGTTTCCCACAAGTCTAGTCAGCCGTTGCACATTGCGGTGCTTGTCCATGACAGAGGCTGCAAGGCTGACGCAGGGTGGGCTGCGCAGTGCACTGATGCACTGAAGGGCGCGAGCTGCTGCCTGCCTTCATGGCCAGGCCTGAGAGAGGCCCAACCATGACGCTTGCACCGTCAGTGCCCAGTGCCACAAGCTTGCGCTGCAGCACCGAGGCTGGCAGGCTTGCTTCCTCGAGCACTGACTGCAGCGTGCGTAGCAACTCATCAGCATTGGGTGCCTTTTGCACCTACATGGCATGTCATGGCAGCATGGATGGGCTTCAGCTAGGCTAGGATAGGTTGGGCAGGGCAGGGCTGGGCCGGCTTACCTTCTTGAGGGCTCGGAAGATTTGCTTCCTCTCGAAGTCCACAAGCCCGAAAGCATGCACACACATGACAGCCATCTTGTCCATAGTGGTGGCCTCATCCAAGCTGATAGAGATGAAATGAGCTGCATTCAGGAGATCCGTGTTGGCCTCCTGGTACACTGCATCGATAGCCTCAGCCATCTGCCATCCAGCGTTGTCCTTCCAGTGCGCCTTGGCCACAGCTGAGTGCTTGATGGTCGTCAACAGCTCTTGCGTGGCTTCTACATCCGTCATGTGGCGACCCAGGCGCAATAGGTGCAACACACAGCTGAATTGGTTACAATTCCAGGGTCCTGCAAGAGAAATCTAGATGAAAGAAGGTTTAGCTGATGAGCATGAGAACCCTCCTCTGGCAAGGCTATTGCGCTGACCTCCATGAGCATGTTGCGCCTCTCATCACGTTGATGGCTTGCGATGGTGACAACATAAACCAGCTAACGTTAGTTGGATTGCATTTTCTTAAAGAACTCCATAGGGGCCTTATGAGCGAGTGTCTGCTCATGGGTCTAATTTGTATGCAGAGTGCAGTTGGAGCTCGTGTTGCAGTGTTGTATCGGTTCGAGCCATCCAACCCTAGGTCCTTGAGCCAAAATGGGCGATCGCCAGTAAGCCAGGAGTTCTGAAACATGTTGTTGTTACCGTAAAACCTGGATTGCAAGTAGACATCATCGCTATGCCCTCGGTGGGCACGGCCTTCAGCCATTGGTACTGCGTCTCTCAGCCGAGTTGCAGCTCGCAGCCGTGTTGCTGCTGCAGTACAAAGTTTACTTTTCTAACGCGATGCGCGATTGAGCAGTCCGCGGAGGGCCCAATTCATAGCGCAACAAGCCCTCTGAAATGTACACTTTCACAGTGAACGCTATATATAATGCGAAAAAACACTGGTATGGAGTGCACTAGGGCAAGAGTCCCAAGAGGGTAGTAGTCTCAGGAGGGCTGGACGGTCTACAGTCATTGGTCCGACGGTAGCGGGGTGTGAGGACTGTGCTGTGAGGACCCTTGACGGCCTGTATGGTCCAATGCTGCAACGATCAGGGGGGCAGTGGTAATCATCTGAAGGTTGTATGGTAATCATCTAACAGTAAAAGGGGACGGGGTCCAGGGGTGGCTGTATGCCGATGGCCGCCGCCTGCTGCTATGGATTTGCTGCAACCTGCAACCTCACCCCTGACGTGAGGGATTGATTGGGGGTAAAATGATAGCTGATATCATTTGTGGTTAGTGAGACACCTCTATTGTGTGTCATATGACGGTGCTTTTGGAAATGTGTTCCTACTTTTGAGTAACAGCATTGTCACATGTCTAACCATCATTCAGTGCAATATTGTGTCACACCGTTGTCTCCTCATCCGCACCAATGTATTTGCTGAAGCTGATGGCCCTGGGACGGCAAGTCAAGGCATCACCAAGTGTTACCGCATGCCGTCAAATGCATACCGTTGTGTAAACTGCATGTAAGTGTACTTGGTGGTCATGTCTTGCTTGCTTGCAGATCGCAGGTCTTGGCTGAAAGCCAACTCGCGTATGAACTACTTGCATGGCTTGAGAGGACTGGTGGCATTGCTTGCAGTGTAAAAAGCCCAGGGTCAGTGGTGTGAGTGTGTGAGCACAGCTAGAGCTGACTCCATCATTCCAATTGCGTATGTCGGTCTCTTCTCACAGCCCTCCATTACAGCCCGAGAGGGTGGCACTTGGGTGCCTGCGCCTCCTTGTGTCTGAGTGTCTTGCCTGGCCACTTTCCACTTGTCCCACAGCAAGCAACAGCAGCTGCACTGCGCAGGATCTGGTATGGAGGCAGCATGACCCAGGCACCTCTGTCTTCCCTCCTTGGTCACAAGCTTGCAATAAGTTATGAATGGTTGGCTGCTAGGTTGGCTCACACTGTTGTTCAGTGCCTGCACTAAGAAGCTCATGCAAACCTGCTAGAGGCAATCCCACTAAGTCAAGCTGGGTAAACTCACAGCCGGTGAGCGCATGAGTCATGCAGCTACGAAGTGTCTTGTCAGTCTGTCCTAGGCTGGTGCAAACATGTTGACATGGTGCTGGCATCGTTAGCAGCTCCGCCTGTGTAAACTGCACATTGGTGCACTTGGTGGTCATGTCTTGCTTGCTTGCAGAGGGTACAACTCACCCTGGCTCCTCGAAGCAGCTATTGGTGTGAGCAGCCTAGCTCTGAGCCCCGATGGCAAGATTCTGGTGTCCAGTTTGGGGGACCAGACCAACAGGTGGGTGTGAAGTCATCAAGGCACGTCTAGAGTTGACTGCATCCATAGCCTTTGGTGCTGCACCTCCACACCTTTGAGCTCAACCTGTCAAGGTGACAGCGCTGGTAGTACATGGCTGCCCCTTCTCACAGCCCTCCACGACAGCCCTGGCAGGCTCAACTACTCTATTCAACATGCAACGAGTTGTTGCCTGTGGGTAACCTCACTCAGCTACAATCCAACTGTAGTGTCCTTCCTCGCACCCTTGATGACCACAAACCCCACACCGATGGCAAATTTCCTACCAGACCACTCGCACCTGCAAACACAAGACAGCACAGCACACACACAAGAACTTGATGTGCAGGGTCGCATTGTCACGCGATGCACACTGCGTCATGTTGTCAGCGAGCTCTTGAGGGTCTAGCCTTTCGTCAAGTTATGCGGCTTACCAGCTGCACACTGTGCGGATGAGACGGGGCGCTTGCGTTTCTTACTCGGGGCCATCTAAGGGACTCAGCACCCTATCAAAGCGGAGTGGCCGTATTGGGGTGCGCATTAGTCCGCCGCCCAACCGAAGTGCTGCAAACCACTTGCTGTCTGAGGGAAAGTGGGCAGAAAGTGAGGTGGACATGAAGTAGCATGTTGGGGAAGGCGACCAATTCAGCCAATGTGGACTCCCCACGTGGACGGCAGCCTTGGGAGGGTGGCGCTTGGAGAGGCCTGAAAGAGTCCACCCCCCCGCCACCCCTGGGCGCTGAGTGCTCCTCATAGGCCTAGTTGCATGAGGGTGCTATAATTATAGCCTGATTCTTGCACTGCTACAATACATGATGCCCTTTATGCTCATTAAATGCAATGTCCAATGCAGGGTGTGGGACCTGGACCAGGGCACTTGCAAGAGCACACTGAAAGCTGCAGCCGCAGGAAAGGTGGCCTTAAGCTCGGATGGCCGGGTTATCTCATCATTGACTGCCAATGACATCAGGTGTGTCTACTTGTCACCGTGATCGCTTGGCCGCTGGCACAGCACGGCATACATACGCAAAATCTCTGCCATTAATTTCAGAAGTAATGTCAGAAGTCAATGCGGTGTCTGACTCAACACCCTTGCATGTTGCAGGATGTGGCCGCTAGAGGATGTGGCTCAGGCCTGCAATGCCACACCACCAGTTGCAGTTGCTCAGTCTACAGATGGGGTGTTGGTGGAGGTGTTGAGGAGCGATGACCAGCAAGTGTTGGGGTCTTTGGTGCTCACTCAAAAGGCGATACTAAGTACCTTGAGCATCACCAACGACCGGATTGCGGTGTTTGCTGCTGATGGCAGACTGCTGGTGCACCAGCTGAGCATTTCGGTATAAATGGGGGAGGCGCTGACACTATGTGGGAGCGCGGACACTGTGCCTAAGCAACCCTAACAGCACTGCCACGTGCAGCTGATTCCTATTGCCTATTGCCCGTGTGGCAGAGTGTGACAGGGTGTAATAGGTTTTTGCAACCTTCCGGGTTGAAACTCTGGTGCCCTACATGCGGTCTCACGGGCATACGGGACACGACGTACACGGCGTACACCTCGCGGCAGTATCCCTATCCTTCCTGTTTAATGCCAACCATCCGTGGCGGTATCCGTCCTCTCAATACGCGGCATGCACATCGCACATGGCGGATAGCAGCTGACTGCATCTTGGTGGAGCATGCCACAAAAGCCTAGGATTACAACAATGCCACAATGCCACAATAGCTTACATCAACCATATGCAGCTCAACTACCCTACATGGAACAAGGTGTTGCTTGTGGGTAATCTCACTCAACTACAACTCGACTGTAGCGTCCTTGATCACACCCTCGATGACTACCCAATATGAATCAGCATGTAGGGCAAGGTAATGCCAAAGGACAGCGCTGGTCACAGCCCTGGCAGGGTGATACTTGGAGAGGCCTGATTGCGGTGGCATGTCACAGTCAACTCATCTCATTGTCAGCTCATCTGCGGTGAACACCATATGCAGGCCCAAGCAGTTGGGCATCACGGTGAAGACGGAGATGTGATGCAGCAAGTGTGCGGGCTTATAGCACGTACCAGGCGAAGCTATAGGGCGAGCAGCCCCAAGGCAGCACCAGCACTTGCTGCCAGGGTGTTCACAGCAAAGGAGGAGAAAGATATTGGTATGCCCCAACCCATGCCCCTATCCCACTATCATGACCCTATCCCCATCCCCATCCCTGGCCTCAGGTGAGGCACATCATGGCAGTCCAGCATGTGCCTCTATACACGTAATGCTGGGAGCGGGCAGCAGAGTGGTCTGGTCCCATTTGGTCCCAGTTGCCCCCAGCTGCCAATTCTCCCATGTGGTGCGGCTGCCATGTGACATGTGCAGTGTTTAATGGCCCGGTGGGTGGGGTGGGGTGTTCTGAGCCATGCTGTGGCTGCGTGGCTGCCTGCATATTATGGGAGTCTGGCTGCTTGGTTGGCGATGCGGCCGAAAGCGCCAGGCTGTGTGGCTGGAGATGCCTGAATGTCAGCCCATGTGCAAAATTTGCAAGCTGTTGCAGTGCCAGGCAACAAGCCGCAGTGGAGCAGCCGCCTAGTTGCTGCCGGGCCGCTCTACTTGGCTACTGCGGTAGCCCCAGCAGCTCGAGTGGAGCGTGGCCAGGCCCCAGTGGGCAAGTGGTACAACAGACCCTGCGGCTTGTACATTGCAAGCTGTGGGAGGGAAGCCTGGGTGAGTGAAGGCAGATATCAGGCTAAGGGTGGGGCCAAGGGCAGGGGCAGGTGCAGCCCTGGTGACTGCCAGGGGGTGTTGGAGGTGGCCAGTGGTAGGGTTTGGGCAGAGTCTATGCTTGGCTGCTTTGCCTGCAACCCACCTCCCGACACGAGGAGGCAGCTGTTGTACGTGCTGGGCCGCTGCGGATGTCAGAGCACTGAATGAGGCAACGCAGGCCAGGCCAGGCCGCTGCACACGCCAGCCAGTCAGCCGGCTGCAGCTCCCATACGCCTTCTGTGGCTTGGGTTAAGTCAGCTGGCTGCTTGCTTAGCTGGCTGGGGTGCAGGTGCGGTGGGGTGTTCCAGGCAGGCAGCTGGAGGGGGGCTGGCGTTGACCAAGTGCAGTGCCAGCTAGCACCGATCCAGCCCGACCTCCAGCACCTGGCAGCAGCCAGCTCACCCGGCACCTCCCTGGAGGCCAACCTGAAGCACATCACCGTCACCCTGACCACTTGGGAAATGGTGTGGGCGGTGTACTTAGACCCCAAGTGGGCAACACAGAGCCCGGGAGCTGGCATCCATGCAGTTCCTCAAGAAGGCGAGTGTGGTGGGTATGGGATGGCAGGCAGGCAGGCAGGCAGAAAGAAGAAAGATATCAACTCCCCCCAGGGGGCAGGTGCCGCTCAACAAGGAAGCGTGCGCCACTTCTGGCCTTTCTCGCCATGATGGCAGGCAGTGTAGGAGTATGATTTTGCGGGCCTGGCCATCAATGCCCCGCCGGTACTCTGCAGCCGGATGCAACTTCTGCCTGACCTTGGGCAGCCAGTCATTGACCACCCTGAAGCCCTGCTGGTACTCCTTGCCAATGGAGGGGCAGAGACCCCAGGTCATCCCATTGGCACAACTCCAGGTCAGGGCCTCCCAACTCTGATGTTTTGGCATGTAAGACCGTCACATGCGACCGATTGCTCCTGGAGCAGGCCGATGGCTTTAGCCCTGCGCGGCATGGCTTTAACGCGGACTCTAGTTGCGGCAGCAACCAGCAGCTGCTTCAATTGTGGTCGATAGGGTGGTTGGGATCCGCCGGCCACCCTCAAGACATCGCGCAGTACAGGCGTGCTGTTGGTGCTCTACGCATAGGCGCTGCTGCCAGCCCGCGAGGTGACATACACGCAGCAGTTCCCACTATTCCTGCGCCGATGGCCGCCAGCACAGGTTACCCGACGAACATCTGATGATGCAGGAGTTTCCGAGTACATCACGGCACACCTAACTGGGCTTTACAAGCTTCAGCTGCGGCTCCACTGAGCAGGTAGGATTTGCAGTAATCCAGCCAAAACTCAGAGAGATGTCGTAGACAGAATAGCTGAGACAGAATAGTCAATATTACTCTCAAGTCTCAGTGAGCCATGGATTGTCAATTGCAGGAGCCCAAGCACCACTGACCCTTCCTGCCCACTGTACCTGCCAGCAGCCCACCCTAGCAGGCCCAGCTGCCTACCACCACCTCCCAGCACCTCCTCACTGCCCTTCTGCCTGACATGCCACCCGTCCCAAAACACACGAGAGCAAACAGAGCCAATGGGGCAAAGGCCCAGGCTCACCATGAGGCAGCCAAGAGCATGGAGCAGCTCACCGCTGCGCATGCAGCCCTCACCGCTGCACATGCAGCCGTCACTGCTGACCTTCTCAGCTCCCAGCAGCTGTACAGCCAGCTGAGGGAGCGGCACATCAGCCTGATGGTCTTTGCTGGTCAGCGTGACCAGCAGTGGGAGTTAGACCTGCTGGGGTATATGCAGCAGGTCACCCAGCTGGAGGAGGCGTTCTTGCAGGAGCTGCAGGGCACACAAGCCCAACTCACTGACACAGCGGCTGCCCTGGAGGCCGCCCAGAAAGGCCTGGCCGCAGCCCGCACTGAGCTGGCCCACACCAAGCAGCAGCTGACCACCACCAACAGCAAGCTGGAGCAGCTGCGGGCACAGGTGGCCGCAGCCAACAAGGGCTTAAGCAAGGACCACAAGGACAAGTGGAATCTCCTAGTGCGCTCCAGGGTGTCACTGCCCTTCTGGACGCCTCAACGCAAGACGCGGAGGAGCGCTTCCCATACATCTTCAAGCATGCTCAGGGGCTCTTTGTCGCCACAACCCCTTCCAGCCATACAGCCGCTGGTTCCCTCCCCACAGCTGCTGCCTCTGCCCCCAACCCCTTGGCCTTGGAAGGCCCCCAACAATGGGCGGCTGCCAAGCCAAAGCTCGTTGTGCTCATCAACAAGCACATCCAGGCACTGTACGAGTACTTGTACGAACACAGCCAGCTATTCTTCCAGCTCCCTCACCTGCTGGCAGGCTAGAGGGGCTTTGTACGCACAGAAGGCAGCTGAGCAGGTGCTGAAACAGCGGGACACGAGGCTTTGTACGCACAGAAGACATCCGGGAGCTGGCAGCAGGCCAGCCGTGCAGTCTAGGCCTACGCACACACCTAGTGGAGTTCTTTGGGGCAGCACCCAGCTCAAACCACGCAGTGGAGTCCAGCCTGCAACACACAAAGCACGGCAACAGTGCCAAGCAGGGGCTGGATGCCATGATCGGCAGCATCAACAATAAGCTCGACCCGGGGGCACTCGCCAACATCGACTTGGCAGACTTTGAGGCTCGGCTCCTCACGCTCCGCAAGCAGAAGCGTGACAAGGAGACAACCTCAGCAGACGACAACCGGGAGGCCAAGGCAGCACGCAAGACGGAGGAGTCTGCGTGCATGGTAGACGGGAACGCCAAGATGGTGTTGAACGTGCCCACCCAGGTCCCCCTGCAGCAGCTGCAGCAGGCATTCCAGCAACACGCACGGGGTGCAGACTACAGCAATACCTCAGCCAAGGAGGCAACCCGGTTCACACGCGAGCAGCTCAGGGCCTACCTCCTTTACCACAAGGTGCCGCCCCGGGATCAGCCAGTCGGCAACACCTTGGTGGCAGGCTGGCAGAAGGCCGTGCAGAAGCACATTGCTGAGCGTGGCAGCCCCACCGGGCATGGGGTGTTGCCATAGGGCTCTGCTTTGTTGCCATGGGCGTGTAGCTAATGGACAAGAGACCAAGCCTAGCTATGGAGTGTACAGATCTTGCCCTGCCATGGGGTGCTAGTATGGGGCTTTGTTGTGGCCATAAGGCAAGACTTGCAGTTGCTCGGGAAGGGTGTTCTGCTACCACATCTGCGATGGGTGCTTGCAGTCCTACTAGATGTTTGCCTTTAGATACTTGTTGCTTATCTACTGTACCCAGCCAGTGGGGGATGCACGTTGTGGCATGCACCTACGGCATGGATTGATGCTAAAGCAAAAGCTGTTAACAAACTCTAGTGCCAGGGGCCTTTGCTATGGAGTGTACAGGCCTGCAGGTGCGAGTGGGGCCAGCTGGGAGGACACGAGGTGCGAGGGAGTGCAACAGGTCATGGCACTGTGGACCGAAGCACATGTCTCGGTGGTAATGTCCCAAAACGATGTAGCGACACAACGAAGGCTTCGCACCTACGCAAATGCTCTTGCTACAACGAACAAAGCACATAACCGGGGAAACGAGCAGAAAAGGCTCAAGTATGAAGAGTCCCGCGGTCAGTTTGACTATCAGGCCACATAGTCTACTGTAACAAGAAGTGAAGGGTGCACATAGTGTCTTGATGAACCGCTAGAGCATACAACCACTCCGTCTTACGCGTGACAGCGCGAGCGACACAAATGACGAGTGAAAGCTAATAGATGTTAAGAAGTATGCGGCTGGTTTAGACGCAACATCAGCAGTGGTGTGGGTGCGTTAAAGAAGCATTTCAGCTTCTTAGGTTTCAAACTCGCGATACCGGCCATCGCAACACAAAGCGCGACTGCACACATACTTGCGTTTGCTTCATCACGGCGTCATTAAGAAGGTCGAGGGTGGAGGAGGCGTGCATGGTGATATCTGCCCACAAAACATAGGCCGGGTTCACGCCTAAGCAGTGCATCATATACATAGTCATGGACGCTCAGGACAGCCGTAGCGTGTAGCCAAGCGAGCCCTCTACATACTGATGTGCTTCGTTCATCAATCCGCAAGTTGTGCGAGAAATAAACCGCGTGAAACGGACACACCCCCTTTTCAAGGGGGTTGGGAGGCCCTGACTCCAGGGGGCGCTGCCTGCTCCCCCCAATGCGCTGAACATTGAGGCACGAGTTGGTGGGTCTGAGCTGGGGGAGGGGGGGGCTTTTCGATCCCCGACAAGCACATGCGTGTCGCGCCTCATGACTGCGCTGTGACCTGATGCATATGGCATGACATGCATGCTTGATTGTGACGAACATGGAGTATGTGTGTGTGCAGGCTGGAGAAGAGCTTGGCTAAACATGATGAAACGTTTCGTGAGGAGGGCGTGCTGCCACTGCTCCTACACCAGGAACATGTGTACCTGCATAGTGTCGTCGTGCCTCTGATGGACAAGGACGAGGACGGCTATGTCGTGGGTAGCCTGTTCGCATGATACTGCGCCGGCTTGTCCGTGATGTAGAAGCAGTGTCAGTTTTGTGTCTGTGTTCATCGTTCGCCAAGTTTGCCAAGTTCCCGACCATTTACAGGTCTAGAGCCTACTAAATAGGGGTGGCTGCGTCAAGGGCCCTGCCTGCGCACTGCAACACATGGCTGCTGCCGCAACATTCACCCAAAGAATCGGAGTCAAGGCATACACATTCAACCAAAGCGTCACTCAACTCATTTGCGGTGGCATGTCATTGTTAGTCGATGTATTGGCACAAGCCTGTGGCCCATATGGTGCCTCGTCTTGATCGCAGCACTCATGCGGTCTTCTCGTCCAATGCAGCGACTCCGGGCAGCACCTTGCCCTCCAGCAGCTCCAGGGAGGCGCCACCTGCATGCCAGCCACACCACGATGAACAAGCCATCTACATCGATGCAAGGAGCAAAAAGGAGGATAAAGGCCCTTCAGCACAGCATCTGGGCAGATGGGAAACAATAGCCGGACCAGATGGGAAAACATGTTGAGACGTTCCCTAGGCTGCTGCGATGCTGTTAGAACTCACAGCCTGGGTTGTGTGTACATGACCTGGAACTGCGTGGCTTTGGCATCAGTGCAGGCTGCAGGCTAGGATGATGCTGACTCACCGCCTGTGGAGATGTGTGAGATCCTGTCAGCCACGCCAGCCTGTTCAGCAGCAGCCACGGAGTCACCGCCACCAATGATGGTGATGCAGCCCTCCCCTGTGAGCCCAGCCATGGTGTTGGCAATGGCCACTGTGCCGGCTGCAAACTTGGGCATCTCAAACACGCCCATGGGGCCGTTCCACACCACCTGCACCATGAGGCAGGCAGAAGGCCAGGCAGCCCATGCAAGTGGAATGGGGCAGTGCATTTGCTGCTCCCTGATGCCACCTGCTGCTGCCTAGTTCTGCACCACTGCTTCGGCTGCCTGTGTCACTCCAATCCTCATCATTACATGCCGCTTGCCAGTGTTGATGCACTGCTATGACACATCATGTCAAGTATGCTGCTTGCCACTCCTAGATGTGCCCCAGCTGCTCATACATCTGCAGCCTTGTCTAGTTGCTCAGCTCTGGGCTGCCCACTGCCACTGCTGCTGCTCCTGACGCGCCTTCTGCTTGCCCCTGCTGCTTGCCCCTGCTGCTTGTTTCCCAGCTGCAGCCACATCTCATGCCTCGCATGCCTGCTGCCCTTGCGCATCTGTGAGTGGTGCCGCTGCTACTGCTGGTGCCACCACCCCTTCTAAGCCCACCGTCTTAGCGCCTGCCAGGGCGTCCTGGAACAGCTTGACAGAGTCAGGGCCGATGTCCAGGCCCATCCAGCCGTCAGGGATGGCGTCAATGCTCACCGTCTGCAGCCAGGCAAGCAAGGAAGGGACGCGCTGTGTAAGGGTGCCTTGTGCTGGCAACACAGGAGATATGCGACCAGAGAGAGGAGCCACCCGGAACACGAGCCCTTGTTTCTGGGGTATGCACGCGCAGGTATGCAGCGCGTAGGTAGCATTTTTATTTTGCGCTATACTCAGCGTTCGCTATGACACCAGAGCCCAGAGAGGAGTCACCCACAACACTAGCCCTTGTGCAGCAGGCTGGGATGTTGCCCACTTGTTGCCTGATCTAAGGCTGAGAACTGTCAGGCCCGGCTCAGCACATTCTTCAGGTGAACAGAAGGGGGCAGCCTGGCAGCAGCATCTTCTGACAATGGCGAGGAGGAGCTCCCAACCAACAGCACCTGACCGTGCACAGCCTGGAACCCTGCTCTGCCGTCTGTTCAGTCAAGCTGGTCTTCTGAAATCATGTCAGGTTTCAGTGCAGTCTCTTAGCTCTCATCAGTGCAGAAGGCAAAAGGGGCAGCCGCGGCACACAGCAGAGTGTGAGGAGCAGAGATGGGCCAGGCGCCTCCTGGCTTGCACCCTGCTGCCCTGTGCTGCCTTGCTGGCTGGTCACGGTAGACCAGTCAGGAGCTACGCGATCGCTTGTGGTGGCAACGGTGGTAGCAAACATTGTGGTGACGGCGATGCCGATGGTGGTGATGCTGCTGCTGGTGATGGAGGCTGCTGCCAGGAACTGATGCTGAGCCTGGTGGTCAGCATGCAAAGGTACCACTGGCTAGGCCCACCTGGGTGTTTGCGTTGGCATCAAACTTGTCGGCCACCACCACGTCGGTGGGCAGCAGCAGCTCGCAGCCCTTGGCCTTGGCCATAGCCTCCAGCTTCTTAGCCAGCTCCATCTTGTCGTCCTCAACCAGACTGCTGCCAACCTGGGCAGCAGTGACAGCATGAGGAGAAGCCCAACTTCAAACCCTCGCCACAGAACCATGCAAGCCACCTGTTGCCACCACCATGCGACAGCTGGCAGCAACGACATGCTCCACACCAGCACAGCACACACGCCTTGCAGCAGTGCAACGAGAGGTGTCTTTTCGCTGTATTGGCAGCACTTGGTGCGATCAGCCTTGACTCTCTTCTCATTGCATTGCCACTGACCTTGAGGCCCCTGGCCTTGTAAAAGGTGAAGATCATGCCGCCACCGATGATGACCTTGTCTGCAGCCTCCATCAGGCTCTCCACCACAGTGATCTTGGTGGACACCTGAGACCAGGCAGCCAGGCAGCCAGGCAGCCAGGGTCGGGGCTGAGGCGGGCAGGCGGGCAGGCAGGCAGGGTTGGGAGTGAGGCGGGCGGGCGGGTGGGCAGGCAGGCAGGATTGGGGCTGAGCCAGAGCAGGGGCAGGGTTGAACCAGGCAACCAGGCAATCAGGAAAGTGGCAAGGTTAGTCAGCACATATAGAGTAAGCCAGGCAGGCAGGGCGAGGTCAGGGCGAGGAGGGCGAAGATGCAAGAGTGGCAGCTGCTATTGGCAAGCAAAGGACAGCGGCAGGGGGAAGCAGCAAGAGCGGCAGGAGCAGCAGGAGAAGCAGCCTCAGCTCTAACCCAGTGACCCCCCTCATGCCCCCAACATGGGATCCAGGCGCAACAGGATGACTAGCACCTAGCTACTCAACGGGCTGGGTGACAGGCGAGAGTGGTCACACCTGTGGCAAGGACCCCGGCTACCGCCCTCACCTTAGACCCACCCACGATGGCCACGAATGGCTTCTTGGGCGCCTTGATGGCCCCGTCCAAATAGTCCAGCTCCTTCTGCGGGGGCAAGCAGCAGGCAGGCAGGAGGTAGCAATGTGAGGCAGCTACTGCGAGGCCACCAGCAGCAGATGCTGAGGGCTAGGTAACTGTGTGGCAGCACTGGCAGAAGGCACCATGAAGCAGTCAGGTCTGGGTGGTAGCAGGTCGCAGGCAAGCATGGTTCCAGGGTACCTGGTGTCAGCAACAAGGACAGTCATGACAGCCTCACATTGCGAGGCCACCAGGGAGTGGATGCTGGGGGCAATGGCATTGTGTGGCAGAAGCAGCAGCGTCATGAAGCAGTCAGGTCTGGGTGCAAGCAAGTTGGAGGCAAGCTGATCTTGAGGGCAGGCGGTGTCAACACGACAGCCTCATGCCCTGCAGCCCCCAGGCCTGAATTGTGCCTGAGCTGGCAGCGAGGGGTCCAGCAAGGGGGCCGGGGCCTCTGCAGCCTAGGCTGCGTCTACCCTCCGTTGCTGCCCCTGCCGCGACTGCTGGCTTTGTCGTCTTCTCTGGTGGCGCAGGAGGGGCTGGCTACACTCCCAACGTCCCTACCCTGATGCAAATGAGCACTGACCCCCTAGAGCCTGCAGCCCTGATCTCAGCCTCATGCATTGCTGCCCCTGGCAAGGGGTGGCGGCTGCCGATTGCTTGCCCTGCATGATGGGCTACACCGCGGCTGAGCCTGAAGACTGGCCCTGGCTGAGCTGGCCAGATGCCACCCCTTCTTGGTGCTTGGTCAACGACCCAGGCTGCAGCAGCCAGAGCCAGTGCCTGGCCCTGCCTGGCCCAGGGCCTGCCAACCACTGCTGCTGCAGCCTGCTGCCATTGCCAATCTGCCAATCTGAAACGCTGACAGGAGCTCAGCCAGTCTACCCACCTGCAGGAGGAAGCCTGCCACTGAGGGGTGCAGGAACTTGGTGACACCCTCGGTAGAGGCGTGAGCGCGGTGGGCGGTGCCGAAGGCATCGTTCACGTACAGGTCCGCGTTGGCAGCAAGCTGCGAGGCCCGACAGGCAGGCAGGCAGGCAGGCAGGCAGGCAGGAGGGAGGTTACCCACAAGCAACACCCTGTTTACGTTTACCCTGTTTGATTGCCCACAAGCAACACCTTGTTTCTGCCCACAGAGACTAAGGCAGCTGTGGCATTCATCCTGTCAAAATGAAGGGCGGGCAGGCAGGCAAGCACTCATGAGCACAGTCATGCAAACACATGCGTTGGTTCAGCGCTGCAATGCAAGCTGCGAGCCAGGCAGCAGTGAAGGTGCCGGGCCCAGTGGTGTGATATCTAGTCGGTGCAGGGCAGCTGTGGGTCATTAGTAGCTGGTGATGAGCTGGTGTTGGCATCTGGTGCCACATCGCCACCCGGTAAAGAGGGTAAACTGCTGCAGGCCTGCCAGCACGGCCTTGCACAATAGCTGCCTTCAGGTCACCAGGCGCACACACACACAGGCGCATTACCACTGCAATGGAGCTGCCATCAGCATGCCTGCCCAGCGGCCATAACTTCTCCAGCCTGACCCAGCCTCCCCACCCCAGCCGGGCATCCACACCACTCACAGCCTTGGCAAAGTCTGCGTCGTTCTTCTCCTCCTGCTTGTAGAAGCGCACATTCTCCAGCAGAGCCACCTGAATCACACAGGTCACACCCCCAGGTCACACCCCCCGGGGCCACGACAGGTTCACCAAGGTGGTTCGCCTTGCATGGGTGGAGGGGCTCCATGGTGGCTGGGGCGGTTGGGGCAGCGAGGTGGTGCATGCATGGGTCTGTGATGGCCTGGCCCTGGAGATCGGTTCAGGGTGATGGTGCAGGCTGCCTGGCTGCCACTGCTTGCCCACTGCAACAGCAGGGCCCCTGACCCTAAGTGGCTTAGTGGCACAAGTAGGGGCCCTGACCCTGAGCGCCCAGGAGTGGGCCTAGCAGCCTAATGGCTCATGGCTTGAGCACTGTAAGCCAATCAACACATCAGTGGGACTGCACCAAAGCGGTTGTAGAGACTCACGAGCGCATGGCCATGCCCTGTAGCTGTTCTATCACTGCATCTGTGACTGCTAGTGCAGCACACCTGGGGTCCAGGGCACATCATCCTCATTCAGTGTGCAGCTCTACACCATCCTCACTGTATCCAGCCAGCCATGGAGCGAGTCCAAACCTAGGCCTGCCCACCGCATCCCACCCAGCTCATTTGCAGTTGCAGCTGAGGTGGCTGAATACCTAGCCGTGCTGGTGTGCCTGGTATCGTGGGGGGCAGTGCTGTGTGGTGCCACTCACGCCACCGTTGTGCAGGGCGGCCACAGCTGACTCCACCTGGGGCCCAATGCAGTCGTCAACTAGGGTGACCTGCAGCTCACACAACAGGGCCTGTGGGTCACACATCAGGGGCTACATGGACAGTTCGAGGCTGGTCTGCACCTTTCCTAGGGAGTGAGCCATGCCATCACCATGCACCCAGCCAGGTTCAGCACTCCCACCGTCCCTGTCCCTGCCTTTGCCTCTGCTCCTTAACCCTCCTGCTCGCCCATGAACCTGCTGCACCTTTCCTAGCCCTCGTTATGCACTCCGTGTGCCATCATGCATGGGTATGATTGACTATTTGCAGTCAGAGCAGGGAGAGCAGGGTGCTCCGGGGCCAGGTAGCCAAGGTTTCCTGGCCTGCGAAAGCACTCAGCTCCCGCAAGTGCGCGGTCGGCGTCGCAACCCGGGGTAAGCTTACCGGCTTGCCGAGTAGTTCTGACAGGCGCGCCACCACGGGCTTCAGGGAGTACTTCTTCTTGTCCTCCTCCTTGTTCTCGCCCTTTGGACGGCCCTGCGCGCGGCCCAAGGGCGCGGTTCAGCATTACATACGGGCTGCCCCTGTTTCGCGCCATTGCAGCTGACCCACCAAGTGGCTGGTGAGCAGGACCTTCGCTCCGTTGTCCAGCAGGTACTTGAGGGTGGGGATGGCCGCACGGATGCGGGTGTCATCAGTCACATTGCCGGCCTTGTCCATCGGCACATTCAGGTCTGTTACGAGGCAGGCAGGTGAACAACGCAAATAGCATATCTGATCCTGAGACAAGGTCAGAATCTGATGCCAGGTCTGCGGCTCGAAGTCCAAGATAACTCCAGGGGCTTGCAGACATGTCGAACTCATTGCTCTGTACTGTGTCGCAACAGCAGCTCAGGGCGATGTCATCTAAATCAATGGCAGGTTTATCTTCTAGATTTCAATGCACCCACCAGCGCGTACGAACACACGCTTGCCCTCCAGATCTGCCTTCTTCAGATCGCCCACTGACACCTTCACTGCGCGCACCGTCACGGCGCTGGCGCGCTGCACCCGAGATGCAAGAGGTTGGCGTACCGACACTGGCGCAGTCTGAGCCACGCGGGCGATGCGGGGACCGGAGAAGGCAGCCCTGTGGTTGGCCACGCGGGCACCACCCACTCGGGAGGCCATGCTGCACTTCATAGACAAGGCCATTTGCTGCTGCTATGTGACTGCTGCTGACAATGCGCTTGATTGCGGTATGCGTGTCCCGAGTAACGGTTGGGGCAACGATTTTCTGGAGTGACGTTTGCCGTGGGGTCCGAACGAGATTTTGAACTCAGATCCGTTTGTGAGGCTGAATGCACTCAGACCTCACATCACCCCCACATCTCTTACAGTATCTGCGCTTGTCGCAGCCGTCCAGGCGTAATGTGTAGGGCATGCAAGGTGTAAAGTGCGCACCTCTGGAAGAGATTGCCGCTTCGCGTCGTCTGGGCTGTCTCGTGAATGCGAGCCGTCGCGGGACGCGGGTTACACGTGTAGTGTGAGATTTGGCAGGTTAAAGACTAGCGACATTGCGTTCGCAAGTACAACTGGTTCGATCCCAGGGAGCCCCGTTCTAAGCTCTAGCCATTCTCGCAACACACCGCTGTAACCCAACACCCTAGTCGGAAGTCACCGCCTCGACTGGACCGGCCTTCGAGCTTGTGTCAAAAGGTCATCTGACGTTGCGTCCCCGCACGTTACAGCTGGTTTCCGACCCCGAGCATTTGAGCTCGCGGTCCAGTCAACATGACTTCAACTACCCAAAATGTCGCTTCGGCGAATAAGACCAATGGCGCCTCTGGCGTCCTTCCTCCAGCTTCAGCTGTTACAGCTACAGCGGAGACGGGTCCTGCACTCGGTGCAGCACCGGAGCCGGGCGAGTTGCCCGCTTCACTTCCCGCAGGAGGCCAACAGTTGGCTGAAGAAGAGGAGCTTCTGGACGAGTTTGGCCTGGACCAATTCGACAGCACTGCGACTCCAGTCGACGAGCTCAACGCGCAAATTGCCACCCTCCAGGCGCAACTGGTCGCAGCGCAGGCCAACAATCAGCAAGCTGGTTCGCTGGTGAGTCCTCTTGCTGCTAAGCGTGCTGCTAATGCGGCTTTGCTGTCAGCTAGCCCTAGTCCAGCTAAGAGGCCAGTCGAAGTAGCGTCGCAGCTAGTCAGGCCTTTGGCTGCTGCTCTGCGCGCACTCCAACACTTGACTGCTGCAATGCACCAGCCTGTTGCGCAGAAAGATGTTGCCTCGGGTTCACCCGGCACTTCGAACCCTCGCACACTTGCTGCTGTGCGGGACAAGTATGCTGGGGTTCGCCCCACTGCTGCGCCATTGCCTGCCAATGCCACTGCTGTTGCTGGTCCTGATTCCAACTCACGTCGCGGGTTGCCCGTGACTGAGCGGTGGACTGATGCCAGTTCGACCTCCGGTCGCCGTGCTCTGTCATTCCTGGAAGACCTTGAAGCACACTGTGTTGCACATGGCCTGGACCCTGCTCTTGCTCTGCCCTCTTTCCTGTCAGGAAAGGCTAGGGATGTGTGGTTCCAGTCTGTTAGGGACTCATATGCCCTGACCCACTCTGGCTACCCCACATGGCCCTACCTGTCACAGCAGTTCCTTGAGTTTGTAGGAGAGGACCTGACCACTGATGCTGATGCAGCACGTGCTAAGCTCCTTGACTCAACTCACCTGCGTATGACTAATGGTGTTGCCCTGTCAGCATACATTACTGACTTCAGGAACACCCTCACCTTGGCTGGCAAGGACTGCATGACAGATTCCATGCTTGTGAATGTCTTCCAGCGTGGCCTGTCAGCAGATCTGCGTGGTCCTGTTGCCAAGGATCTGCGTGCCCTTGTGGCCCCCACTTTGGATGAAGCCATTAAGGCTGCCATCACCAACCACAAGGCCCTTGTGGCTGCTGCTGGCTCTGGTGTGCATCCTGCCTCAAGGCGCCCGGTTGCTGCTGTGCACCAGGTGGCCCAAGTGCAACGTGGGCTGCAGAACCTGGCCAGGTTCCCTGGTCCACCTCCTGGGCGTCCTGCTGCTCCCTCAGCTGACAGTGAGGGTCCCCCTCCTGCCAGTGGCTATTGCTACCACTGTGGACTGTCGTCCCACTGGACCAAGCATTGCAAGAGGAAAGCCTCTGGCATGAGCAAGGAAGAGGCCATGAAGGATGCTGGTACCTGGGAGCTGATGCAAGACCTGAAGAAGGGTGGCTCTGCCCCCTACAAGGCTGCAAAGCGTGACCGCAGCCCTGACCGTGGTGGTGACCATGCTGGTCCCTCCAGGCAGTACCAGGGTAGACGCCCTCAGACTGCCAGGATGGAGGCCAATGGCATGGTGAAGCACTTTCAGAAGTATCAGCGCAAATAGGAGTTTGCTCAGCCAGTAAACCAAAACTGTGCTGAGTACTCTGAGGCATGCCTTGTGTGTGAACCTGCTCATGTGCTGACTGCTGCACATGCTGATGGGGAATCCCTGCACTTTGCCTTTGCTGGTCACCTGAATGAGCATCCTGCACGTGTCCTGTGTGACACTGGTGCTACCCACAGCTTTGTCAGTGCATCATTTGTTGCTGCACATGCTGTACCTGTCCACATGTTGAAGCACATGCAAGAGTGGCATGCTGCTAACAACACTGTGTTGAGCTGTTCCCAGTTTGTCAAGGCTGAGCTGAGATTGCCAGGTGTTACTGTACCCTGCCAACTCAATGTCATGCCTTAACTCTTGCCAGACTTTGATGTGCTGCTGGGGAATGACTGGTTGAATGAACATGAGGCCGTGATGTCATACCAGGACAAGACACTCAGCCTGGCATGTGACAAGAGTGAGCCAGTAGTGCTGCCATGTCCTTCTGCTGGTGTGTCAGGGCAGTCTGCTGTAAGCAACCCTGCCTCTTTCCTGGTCAATGCTCTACGTGCAAAACCCCCTCTGGCTTCTGCAAAAGTTGCTGCCAGGTGGTTACGAAAAGGAGGCACAGGTGTCCTGGCCCTGATCACTGTGGACAATTCCAGTACCCCTGATCCAGCTCCAGCTGAACCTGACCTACCTCCAGGTGTGTCCCAGGCACTCAATGCTTTGCTGGATGAGTATGCTGATGTGTTTGCACCCATCACATCTCTGCCACCTGAGCGTCCTGTGGGCCATGCCATACCACTTGTGCCTGATGCACGACCCTCTGTGGTACCTCAATACCGCATGAGTCAGGATGAGCATGCTGAGCTGAAGAAGCAGGTGCAGGACCTACTTGCCAAGGGCATGATAGAACCAAGCTCCAGTCCTTTTGCTGCTCCTATCCTGTTTGTCAAGAAGAAGTCTGGTGAGTTACGCATGTGCCTTGATTACCGTCAGCTCAACAAGATCACCATCAGGGATCAGTATCCACTGCCCAGGATTGATGACTTGTTTGACAAGCTGTTAGGTTGCACTGTGTTTTCTTCCCTAGACCTTCAAGCAGGTTACAACCAGATCAGGATCACCCCTGAAGATGTGCCCAAAACGGCCTTCAGGACCCCTGACGGCCACTACCAGTTCAAGGTACTGTCATTTGGGCTCTGCAATGCACCTGCTACATTCCAGCGTGTCATGAATGATGCCTTTGCACCAGTCCTGAACCAGTGTGCCCTGGTGTACCTGGATGACATCTTGGTCATGTCCAAATCTGTGGACGAGCATTTGAAGCATCTCAGAAAGGTCTTTGACCTCCTGAGGCTCAACAAGCTCTTTGCCAAGCAGTCCAAGTGTGAATTCATGCGTTCCACGCTGAAATTCCTTGGCCATGTCATCTTTGCTGGTGCTATTGCTGTGGACCCTGAGAAAATCAAGAGCATTTCTTCCTGGCCTGTGCCTCAATCCCTGCAACAGCTCCAGTCATTCCTAGGTGCTGTTAATTTTGTGCGCAAATTTGTGCATAATTTCAGTGTCCTAGCTGCACCTCTCACAGATCTGTGTGGCAAAGCTGGTGACTCATTTCTGTGGCACAATTGGCCTGCTGATGAGCTGAAAGCCTTTGCTTCCCTCAAAGCTGCTGTTGCCCAGGTCCCCATGCTACGTCTACCTGATCACACCCAGCCCTTCCAGGTCTACTGTGATGCCTCACTCCAAGGAGTAGGAGCAGTCCTGATGCAAGATGGCTACCCCCTTGCATACCTCAGCAAGAAGTTGTCTTCTGCTGAGCGTAACTACACCACTGGTGAGCAAGAGCTTCTTGCCCTCATCACTGCATGCAAGGAGTGGAGGTGTTACCTTGAGGGTGTACCATTCACACTCTTCACCGATCATAAGCCTTTGACTGCTCTGCCCACCCAGAAGGTGCTGTCTAGACGTCAGGCTAGGTGGATGGAGTTTCTGTCACGGTTTACATTTGACCTGCAGTACCTGCCAGGTGATGCTAATCCTGCTGACCCACTGTCCCGAATACCTGCTGGACCCCAGGACTGTGCCATGGTGTGTGTTGTTACCACCCGGCGGCAAGCTAAACAGTCTTTGGAGAGGGGGGAAGTGCGTGTGGCGCAGGCTCTGCCTCAGTTTCCACCTGTGGGTACTCCCTCAAATGCCCCCACTGCCGTTGATGCTTTGGCCCCCCGGCCCACAGTGTCTGATAACCTTGTTGCTGCTCACCATAGTAGGCTCCCTGAGCTTGAGGCCCCATCTGCTGCTGACACCTCAGTGCACTATCCTGCAGCTCCTGCCCACCCATTGGAACTGGCTGATCACCTGGTCCATGGTTACCGGCTTGACCCTGCGTTTACTGCTGAAGCTGATCTGTCTGGCATGTACATGGACGACCATGGCCTGTGGCGGCGCACTGGCAAGGGCACAGTGATGGTTCCCAATGACCCTGAACTGCGTGAGTACATTCTGCATGAAATGCATGATGCTGCCTATGCTGGTCATGTGGGTATAACCAAAACCCTTGAGAGGCTGTCACGAGTGTTCTACTGGGACACCATGCGTGTTGATGTCAGGCACTATGTCACTACCTGTGATGCCTGCCAGCGTGACAAGTCCTCCACACTGAAGCCTGGTGGCTTACTCAACCCACTGTCCATTCCAGATTACCGTTGGGAGTCAGTGTCAATGGACCTGATCACCAAGCTGCCATCTGCTTCACATGGGTTTGATGCCATCTGTGTCTTTGTTGACAGGCTCAGTAAAATGGTGCACTTTGTGCCCTGCAAGGAGAGCATGAATGCCAAGGGCTTTGCCCGTCTGTTTGTTGACAATGTCTTCAAACTGCATGGCCTGCCAAAAGACATGGTCTCTGACCGTGGTCCCCATTTCCACAACACTTTCTGGCACCATGTGCAGAAGTTGCTGGGCATGAGAGGTTCCTTGTCTTCCTCCTATCACCCTCAGTCTGATGGCCAGACTGAGAGGTACAACCGTGTGTTGGAAGAGATGCTACGCCATTACATCTCTCCCACCCAAGCTGATTGGCCTGACTATCTGTCACTTGCTGAGTTTGCTGTGAACAACTCATGGCAAGAGTCCATCAAGTCTACACCGTTCCTGGTTAATCAATCAAGTCTCCCGGTAAAAGTTCCCCCTATATGGGGGAAATTTGTTGGCTGTGGATGGGGGAAGTTTTGAATTGCCGAACTGCGCCACTCAACAAGCACGAGCGACTAGCAACCCACACTACAGCTCGCTGGGCTCCTCCGCATGCTTTGACGCGCAACCTTGACTGCCCAGAGGTGGTTCCTGGGGGCGGTTACTGCAATCGTTGATGTACGGCCGCAGCGATGCCGACCACAAGCCGTCCCTTAACACCAGCCGATCCACTCCCGTACACGCAGGAGTTATGACCCCGCGAGGCAAGCGAGGACAACGCACAGCTGAAGGACAGCATGAAAACACGAGAGGAGCTGAGCTAGGCGCGGGCCAGGCGAGCTACAGGTGAGATGGTTAGGGTAATATCTAGCCACCAGCACATTAGGGGCAGCACTAACAATTCGCCCCTTGCATTACCCTTGCCATGACTCTGTTGTTGTGTGCCTATACATGCAGGCCATGCACAATAACAGCTCAAGGGGACCTCAACGACTGAGAACGGCAAGACTGGCCACCCACCGCCCAGCCCCACCCCTCGCTGCCGCAGCCCAGCCCTGCCCCACCCCCTCCCAGCCCTGCCCCACCCCCTCCCAGCCCTGCTCCACCCCCTCCCAGCCCTGCCCCACCCCTCCCAGCCTTGCGTTGCCCCTCCCCTCCCTGCCCAGCCCTGCCCCACCCCTTTTCAGCCCTGCCCCAGCCCAGCCCAGCCCTGCCCCACCCCAGCCCAGCCTTACGTTGCCCCTCGCCGCCGCAGCTCAGCCCTGCCCGACCCCCTCCCAGCCTTGCGTCGCCCCTTCCCTCCCTGCTTAACCCTGCCCCACCCCCTCCCAGCCCTGCCCCACCCCCTCCCAGCCTTGCGTTGCCCCTCCCCTCCCTGCCCAGCCCTGCCCCACCCCCTCCCAGCCCTGCCCCACCCCCTCCCAGCCTTGCGTTGCCCCTCCCCTCCCTGCCCAGCCCTGCCCCACCCCCTCCCAGCCTTGCGTTGCCCCTCCCTGCCCTGCCTTGCCCTGCCTTGCCCTGCCTTGCCCTGCCCTGCCCTGCCCTGCCCTGCCCTGCCCTGCCCTGCCCTGCCCTGCCCTGCCCTGCCCTGCCCTGCCCTGCCCTGCCTGTGAGTGTGTGGCAGTGCAGGCTGCAGGTAGAAGCAGGCTGCAGGTTTGCTGCAGTGCATGAGCAGCAGCAGCAGGCTGCAGTGCATGTGTTACAGAGCATGAGCAGCAGCAGCAGCAGCAGGCTGTAGTGTATGAGCAGCAGTGCAAGGACAGCAGCAGCAGTGGATGGGCAGCCGCAGCAGGCTGTAGGTGTGTAGCAGTGCAGGTAGCAGCAGGCTGCAGGTGTGCTGCAGTGCATGAGCAGCAGCAGGTTGTAGGTGTGTTGCGGTGCATGAACAGCAGCAAGAGCAGCAGGCTGTAGTGCATGAGCAGTGCATGGACAGCAGCAGCAGGCTGTATGCGTGTGGCATTGCAGTCTTGTATTAGCAATCAGCAGCAACTTTGAGCCCATCTGAGAAGATTGTTGCATGGTACAAAAGCTTTCAAAAGGCTGTCTTGAGCTTCCTTTCAGTTCCATGCCACACAACGTGATTTGTAAGCTGTGAATGGTCAAGATGTAATGAAGAAAACGGTGGTGGTCATTAGCCGTGTATCCTACGCCCATTGTATTGACAACACCCCGCAGTGATGCGCTAAGGCCGCAAACGTGGTAGCCACCTGCTACATACCCCCTTTGCATGTATGCATCACGGTCATGCTTAGCAAGTGCAGGCCTGGCAGTGATCCACACCCAATGTGTCACAGCTAGCTGGACCACGGATGGTACCTATAGTGGAGGCTCACCAGATCCAGCCACATGCTAGGGTGTGGTGCGCCACATGCCCCTTGTATGGACAACACCACCACGCGGTGATGCGCTGAGGCTGCAAACATGGTAGCCACCTGCTACATACCCCCTTTGCATGTATGCATCACGGTCATGCTAAGCAAGTGCAGGCCTGGCAGTGATCCACACCCAATGTGTCACAGCTAGCTGGACCACGGATGGTACCTATAGTGGAGGCTCACCAGATCCAGCCACATGCTAGGGTGTGGTGCGCCACATGCCCCTTGTATGGACAACACCACCACGCGGTGATGCGCTAATGCTGCAAAGGTGTTAGCCACCTGCTACATACCCCCTTTGCATGTATGCATCACGGTCATGCTTAGCAAGTGCAGGCCTGGCAGTGATCCGCACCAAATCCAACCATATGCTACCACGTGGTATTACATCGATGCTGCAACTGGCACGGTCAAGTACGCTAGGTCTATTGCAGACCTTGATTTTCGAGTTGCAATCGCCCATCACCGGGGGATTCGTCTTACACAACCAATGTGATGTCCATATGCGGCTACACAAGCAATGGCATGGTTGAACAACCGCACATTGCATGCCTTTATTTGCATCAAGACCACTGCATACCATGCCAGATCTTTGCCTTGAAATGAGCTTGCAAGCAACCAGACACACACCGCGTATGTTGCTGTTCTTGCACTGCTGCTCATGCACTACAGCCTGCTGCTGCTGCTGCTCATGCACTACAACACACCTGCAACCTGCACTGCTACACACCTGCAACCTGCACTGCTACACACCTACAGCCTGCTGCTGCTTCCCATACACTGCTGCTGTTGTCCTTGCACTGCTGCTCATACACTATAGCCTGCTGCTGCTGTTGCTCATGCACCTGCTCTGCTACCTGCAGCCTGCACTGCCACACTCTCACAGGCAGGGCAGGGCAGGGCAGGGCAGGGCAGGGCAGGGCAGGGCAAGGCAGGGCAAGGCAGGGCAAGGCAGGGCAGGGCAGGGAGGGGCGACGCAAGGCTGGGAGGGGGTGGGGCAGTGCTGGGATGGGGTGGGGCAGTGCTGGGAGGGGGTGTGGCAGGGTTAAGCAGGGAGGGAAGGGGCGACGCAAGGCTGGGAGGGGGTGGGGCAGGGCTGGGCAGGGAGGGAAGGGGCAGGGCTGGGAGGGGGTGGAGCAGGGCTGGGAGGGGGTGGGGCAGGGCTGGGAGGGGGTGGGGAGGGGCAACGCAAGGCTGGGAGGGATGGGGCAGGGCTGGGAGGGGGTGGAGCAGGGCTGGGAGGGGGTGGGGCAGGGCTGGGAGGGGGTGGGGCAGGGCTGGGCTGCGGCAGCGAGGGGTGGGGCTGGGCGGCGGGTGGCCAGTCTTGCCGTTCTCAGTCGTTGGAGTCCCCTTGAGCTGTTATTGTGGATGGCCTGCATGTATAGGCACACAACAACAGAGTCATGGCAAGGGTAATGCAAGGGGCGAATTGTTAGTGCTGCCCCTAATGTGCTGGTGGCTAGATATTACCCTAACCGTCTCACCTGTAGCTCGCCTGGCCCGCGCCTAGCTCAGCTCCTCTCGTGTTTTCATGCTGTCCTTCAGCTGTGCGTTGTCCTCGCTTGCCTCGCGGGGTCATAACTCCTGCGTGTACGGGAGTGGATCGGCTGGTGTTAAGGGACGGCTTGTGGTCGGCATCGCTGCGGCCGTACATCAACGATTGCAGTAACCGCCCCCAGGAACCACCTCTGGGCAGTCAAGGTTGCGCGTCAAAGCATGCGGAGGAGCCCAGCGAGCTGTAGTGTGGGTTGCTAGTCGCTCGTGCTTGTTGAGTGGCGCAGTTCGGCAATTCAAAACTTCCCCCATCCACAGCCAACAAATTTCCCCCATATAGGGGGAACTTTTACCGGGAGACTTGATTGGGTTAATACCGGACAGTCCCCCATTACCCCTATGCTACACTCTCTACCTGACAAGGGGCGGTGCCCTGAAGGCCTGTCCTATGCTACTTGGTGGCAGGAGGCTGTGGCTAAGGCCAAGCTATGCATGCAGGCTGCTCAGCAACGTCAAGCTGCCTATGCCAACCAGGACCGTCGAGATGTGCATTACAAGGTGGGTCAAATGGTCCTGCTCAGCACTAAGAACATGAGGTTGAAGCCAGGCAAAGCACGTAAGCTGCTGCCACGTTTTGTGGGGCCCTTCAAGGTGCTTGACTTGGTTGGCCAGGTTGCAGTGAACCTGCAGCTGCCTGCCTCCATGTCACGACTTCACCCTGTGTTCCATGTGTCACTCATCAAACCCTACACTGGCACTGATGTGGGCTTCATGCCTCCGCCTGTTGAGTGGCTTGATGAGGAGCCTGTGTACTATGTTGAGCGTCTGTTGGACCACAGACATGTGCATGCAGGAAAGGCCAAGGAGTACCTGGTGCAGTGGGAAGGCTATGATGCCGACCACAACACCTGGGAGCCACGTTCCAACTTGGTTGGCTGTGACAAGATCCTGGCTGAGTACAATGCAGCTCACAACCTGAAGTAAGTCCTAGGCCATGCATGCTGGTATGCTGCTGGACTTTGGCATTCTCAGCATGCTTGTACCTCTGGTCAGCTGCTACCTGTGTGGTTATGGTTTCCCTGTGTCTAGTCGGCACGATGGTCTTTGACCGCTCCCTAAGCTATGACCTGGTGCGCCCTTTGGGTTGCCCAGTAGCTAAATCAGCATGCTGTAGGTCACCCCCGCCATTGGCCCCGCAATTCACTTTTTGGCACCGTCTTTGATCCGCTGCATGTAATTCTTCCACCGTTGGGCTCTACATTTCACAACGGTGTCGCTAGCAGGTTAGGCCCTCTTTTGTCGATTGTACTGCATTGTCTTCGATTGTCTGATTAGCTTCGCAATGTCATTCTCCATCTGTTTATATGCGTGTCGCAACAGGAGAGATGAATTGGTGGCCGGAGGCATTTCCGTGCCGAGCAGCCTATGCTGCCGTCGGACTCGCAACTCGCGATTACTTCCCAGGCAAGCACGGGGTGTTGTTTCTTAGTGCGTATTGCTTACGATGCTAAAACATGCAACCGAATCTGCTGACCTGCACAGGTGCTTGGCCGTTTTGAGGATCAGCACCAAACCCACACCAGCCCAAGGGTCTCCCAGGCAGCAGTGCAGCAAGGCAATCAGCCATTGAAAACAGTGAGCAAGAGGTGAGTAAGGTTGTAATATACCTCACCTTGTCTAGGTCAGTTTGATGTTCACTCGCACACTTCCGCAACGCATGACAGGCATGAACAGCTGAGGGTAACACACAACTGTCATGAGCCTTAGTTTCGAACTTTTTCTACTTTTTTCCAACCATGCTTTGTGGTGTGTGCCCCAAGCGCCCTTGTCTTTTTGATTGTGTGTGCAGGATGCCTGTAAATCACCCCCATCTCAAGAAACCAGCTGCAAGGAATGAGCCCAACGCTAAGCGTTGTGCTGTGTGTGAACTCACATCGCCAGCCAAGAACAAGGATGGGTTTGTGGTGGTTGAGAAGGTCGGGGAGGACGCATGCCACGGCCCCTACCTGATTGTCTTTGGCCACGCAAGTGTGCTGAAGGGCAGCGTGCTAGTTGCATGCCAACGTGCAGGGCTTGCCCCCCTGGCGCATAGAGATTGCGTCAGAATGCACCAGAAGCAACAACCCCCTCCTCCCTCCCCACCCCGGCAGCCACCTCCTCCTCCCCCCTTCTCCCTCCCCCCCTCCTCCCTCCCTCCCCACCCCACCTCACCCCACCTCCTCCCTCCCCCCCTCCTGCCTCCCTCCACATCCTCCTCCTCCCTCCCCACCCCGGCAGCCACACCTCCTCCCCCCTCCCCGCCACACTCACTACATGGCCAGACCCTGGAGCAGCAGCCCCCTCCCACCTCCCTGCCCCCCGAGCTGGATGACCAGCACAAGGATCAAGTGTCTCCATGCCCCTCCCCCCCGCCTCCCCCCCCGCTGCAGCCACCCTTGCCACCCTCCCCTCCCCGACCCTCTCCTCCAACCCCTCCCCAGCAGCCACAGCAGCCACCTCCCACCTTCATTCCCCACAAGTAAGTAGTAAGGGCTGTGGTTGAAGCTATGTGTCAGGTGCCAATGATGTGGTCTACAACCTGTGTAATGTGTCTATTGTTTTGCAGGTGTTGGCAATGTGGTGCCCTACAACAGCCCGGAGGCTACCCCCAGGTCGACCATCACCAGCCAGAGCAGCCACAGTTTGACTATGAGGCAGAGCTTGCCTTGGTAGCACAATTCCAAGAGCAGTTCCATGAGCTGGATCAGGCATTGACTGCCTTGCAACCACATCCAGACCCACCAGCACAGCCTGCCAGGACCCCACTGAGGCTGTTCAACCGGTTTGCTTTGCTTGACCTGGAGTCTGGGGTGCAACAGGAGCAGGAGGTGATTGAAGTGCAAGTGCTGCCTTCGGCACGCAGCCAAAAGCGCCGCCGCTTGCTGCTGGCCACACCTCCAGGCCACCCCACCCTCCCCACTCTCCCCACCCTCCCCACTCTCCCCACCCTCCCCATCCTCCCCACCCTCCCCACCCTCCCCACCCTCCCCACCCTCCCCACCCTCCCCACCCTCCCTCCCCACCCTCCCCACCCCACCCTCCCTGCAGCAGCCCACCCCACCCTCCTTGCAGCAGCCCACCCCACCCTCCTTGCAGCAGCCCACCCCACCCTCCTTGCAGCAGCCCACCCCACCCTCCTTGCAGCAGCCCACCCCACCCTCCTTGCAGCAGCCTACCCCACCCTTATAGCAGCCTTATAGCAGCCTTATAGCAGCCTTATAGCAGCCTTATAGCAGCCTTATAGCAGCCTTATAGCAGCCTTATAGCAGCCTTATAGCAGCCCTTATAGAGCGCACCAGTCACACAGGCCGCATTGTATCAGGTGATTGCCCACTTCAAGCACAACACTGGCATGGACTTGCAGGAGTTGTTCATGTGGTCTGATGGTTGTGCAGGGCAGTTCAAAGGTACCCCAGCATTGCAACAACATCGTCGCATGGCACTGAACTTGTCTGTGCCATTGTGGTGGTCGTATGGTGCCACCTCCCACTTCAAGGGCAGGCATGACTCAGAGGGTGGAGTCTTAAAGCATAAGCTCAGGGATATGGTCCTTGCAGATCATGATGGCTTGGCCACGTGCAGGGCTCAACAGCTGACAGCTGCTTTCAATAAAAAGCACACAGAGCCTGCATCCCAAGTTGGTGCATGCAAGGCCCACCGGGACAGGGCAAAAGTGATGAGGAGGGAGTGCTTGGTGTTGGATGAGGGGTTGGTGAAGGAGTGCTACAAGCAAGATGAGGATGCCGACAGCTTCAAGGGTACAGTACAAGGGTCTCGTGCACAACACAGTATGTATTTTCCTGCTAATACCGAGGGTGAGCTCATGTGGTCAATGACGGCATGTGCTTGTGGTGCACGCATGAGCAACCCCCCTCAGTGTAGCGAACGGCTCCTCGAAGCCTAGCTCGCCTCACGGTACTTCTGTACTGCAGTGTGACATGGTGGGCGAAAGGGGCAGGTGGGCCTTCGCGCACACCTGCTTCAGAGGTTCGACTCCTCGGGGGAAACGTTCTAAACCCTGGCCGTGTCACGCTGTGGGAAAGAGGTGGTTATCGGTTATCGGCGCTGCTCTTAGCACGCTACATTTTGGTTTCCGACCGACGTTGCTACTAACGCCACCTTCTCTCCTAAGCAAATGACTGCCAAAAAGGAACCTCCGCATGGCGGGGACCAACGGACGGAGAACACTCCACTTGGAGATCAAGCCTTTGTTTCTCTGCGCCCAGCAGTTGCAACAGAGTATCAACAGCTGGTAGGAGCGACTGCGCACTTGAAAGCCTCCCAAAACAAAGCCGTTCGGATTGTAGCTGAGCTCGCTGAATTGGAGCGTCTCTATGGCCAACAAAACGCGGTGGTGAGTGGTGAGCAGATGGTGGCAGCGATTCGCAGCCAGTATTCGCAGTCAGCTCGACCTGAACCTGAGCTACTACTAAAGTTGTACTTGATGCACCAGCCTTGTCGACCGCTGCACCTAATGCACATGTCGCACCCGCTGCGCCACATTCGACGCCAGTAGGGCAGTTTGCCCTCGTCTCAGGTTGCTTTGCCTGCCAATGCACCACTCACTGTGTCAGCCTCCTCGCCCAGGTTTAAGGTCATAAGGACAGACCTGTGTCTTGCCACATCTCGGGTAACAGAGACTCTCTGTGAGGACCTTGAGGTCCTTTGTGCATATCTGTGCATAGACCCGGCTGATGCATTGACTAACTTCTTGACAGGCAAGGCATGAGAGGTGTGGTACCTTGCCACCGGGAATGCCCACATCCTTGCTCATGGCACTAGGCCAACATGGGCATACCTGCGCTCTTCTATCAAGGAGATGGTTGGTGATGACGCAATGTTTTCAGATGTGCACCGCAGGAGGTTGTCGGACCCTTGTTCACTGTGCATGTCAGCAGGTTCTACCCTCAATACCTACATGACAGAGTTCAGAAGTACTCTGACTGTGGCAGGTGCCACCTGCATTGCGCCATTGATGTTGGTTACCAACTTCATTAGGGGCCTTACCCCTAAGGTGCAAGCACGTGTTGTGCATGGTCTTGCACTTATGCATGACCCCACACTTACTGATGCTCGTTTGACTGCTGTGAATGCACAGAAGGTACTCTTTGCAGAAGCCACCATGCAAGTGGGACGTCGCCCACCTGCACCACCTATGGTTGCTTTTGTGCCTCATAAGCAGATGGACCGTATGCCAAGGCTTCTCTGGCCCAGCTGAAGGATGTGCTCCTGCAGCCCCTCGTGGCCCATACTGGAATATGAGCGCTGGCAGCAGCAGCGGCCACAGTAGTCAAGGTGGGGGTCGTCCTGCTGAGCGTTCTGCCCTTGCCCCCCATGCTCCTATGCTCACAGATGAGGCAAATCTGCCCATGGGTCATGCAACAGATGATGGTGTCTTACACTTCTCGTTCCCGGGTAGAGTGAATGGCTATGCCTGTACTATGCTGTTTGACAGTGGCGCAGCAGCCAACTTCATCAACTGTACTGCTGTTGAGCAGTATCAGCTTGCCGGTTATAAACTGATGCAGCTCAAAGAATTCCTTGTGGCTAATGGCCAACCTGTAGTTTGTACGCATGCATGCAGCGTCTAGTTGAATGTGCAGACACTGAGCTGCAGGGTTCAGTAGCTAGTGATGCCAGAGATATTCTCTGCCTTTGATGGGCAGTGACTGGTTACAGTCGAAGGGTGTGTCGCTAGACTATCTGGCACGTACTATTACAGTACAGTTGGTGTCTATTAAGACGGTGCTCAAGTGGAGCCTGCAGCGCCCATTATGGCCCCCTCTGTGCCCATATCCTGGCAAAGCACAAGCAAGCCACAGTGCCAGCTAAGGTGGCTTACAAGTGGTTAAGATGACCAATCTCTGGTTGATCTCAACAACCCTCCCCTCTGCCTCACCTACCGTTCACCCTGACCCTCACTCTCAATCAACAACCTTACCCTCTAACTCACCTATCAACTACCCTACCTCTGACCCAGCTAATATGCTGTCCTACCCCTCTTACAGCTAATTTGCTGCCCTCATCCTCTCTCACCTACCCTCTGCCACTCTTATCAATGACCCTACCCCCACCCCAACAGTATGCTGTCCGTGCACCCTACCTCTGATCAAGCTAATTTGCTGTCCCATATACCTGACCCCTACTCTCAAGCTTCTACCCCACCCTCTAACTCACCCATCCATTACCCAACCCCTTCTCCAGCTAATCAGCTGTCCAACGTACCTGACCCTCTCTCTCTCCCAACCACCTCACCTCCTGCCCCCACTATCAATTACCCGACCTCCAGACCCCTTGCAGTGGCAGCTCAGCTGACAGCGCTCATATCTGAGTACGACGATGTCTTCGCACCCTTTAACTCCCTACTCCCTCAGCGTCCAGTGGGACACATCCCTCTCCAGCCTGGCTGTAAGCCACCAGCCCTGCCATCCTATAAGATGAGTCAGCCTAAACTGCTGGAGATGAAGAAGCAGGTTGCAGCTTTCCTGGAGCAAAGCATCATAGAACCCTCCTCCTCTCCCTATGTTACAGTGCTGCTGCGCGGTCGGGATGCATGGCTGGCTGCGAACTAAACTCCGGCTGCAGCCGCCAGAGACATGTTGCCGCTGTGGCTGACTACGTGCTCGTAGACAGCTTCCGACTAGCGTGGCAGTGCTTTGTACTTACATCGTCAAGAAGATGGCATCAGTAAAAACAGTTCTCATCGCATTCCTACGTCACTGAACCAGTCATCCGATCCAGAGTCCCCAGAAGTCTTTTTAATCCCCGACACTTAGCAGCGCTCAGGCTGAAGTAAGCCCAGAACAACTAACAACCGTCATGACAAAGAAAGACATGACAAACCCAGATCTCGCATGCAGGGCTGAAAAGAACTGCATGCGCATTTCAAAACACATGCATTCTAGGTTCAAAGCAGGATTGTAACACCCTACGTTGCCCCTGTCCTCTTTGTCAAAAAGAAATCAGGTGAGTTAAGGATGTGTGTAGACTATCGGCAGCTAAACAAGATCACACTTAGGGATCAGTACCCACTACCTCGAGTGGATGACCTGTTTGACAGGTTGGCTGGGTGTACAGTGTTTTCATCACTTGACCTGCAAGCTGGTTATCACCAGATCAGAATACCTGATGAGGATGTCCCTAAGACAGCCTTCAGGACACCCAGTGCACTCACGATAAACAAGGACAGGTCGCGATTGGACCGACCATAGCTCATTAAAAAGAAGGGAAAGAGGCCGTTCGAACGGTACAAGTCTTACGCTGTTCCGCGCAAACGTTGCGACGCAAATGGGCCGCGAATTTGTATTACTCGCTATCTGTACAGATACGCTAAGTAGCTATCTGTACAGATGGTTGCATAGCTATCTGTACAGATAGTCAATAGCATCTGTACAGATTTCTCCTTAGCTATCTGTACAGATGCGCCTTTTAGCTATCTGTACAGATGCCTCTAAGCTATCTGTACAGATGCTTTGAGCTATCTGTACAGATGCCTCTTTGCTATCTGTACAGATGCTTCTTTGCTATCTGTGCAGATGCTTGCTTTGCTATCTGTACAGACGCTTGTTTTGCTATCTGTACAGACGCTTGTTTGAGTATCTGTTCGGACGCTTGTTACATATCTCCTTGTCCAAACACCCCGCAACACCTCGCTACAACCCCGCAATACACATGCATTGACGCCCAAACACCTCGCAACACCTCGCTACACCCCCGCAAAACACATGTATTGACACCCAAACACCCCGTAACACCCCCGCAAAACACATGTATTGACACCCAAACACCCCGCAACACCTCGCTACACCCCCGCAAAATACATGTATTGACACCCAAACACCCCGCAACACCTCGCTACACTCCCGCAAAATACATGCATTGACACCCAAACACCCCGCAACACCTCGCTACACCCCCGTAAAATACATGCATTGACACCCAAACACCCCGCAACACCTCACTACGCTACTCCTATACACATGTCTTCGTCCACCATCACTCCGAGACACCTCCCTATGGGAATGCTAAGCATATGCATTAATGCATCAACGACTTGCAACACCTCCGCATGAGGTGACAAGGTGGCAACACCATACAACACCAACAATGACATCACCAACAACAACACCAACAACACCACCACCACACCACACCATGGTGACAACACAAGAACACAACGACACACCACACCACAATGACAACACAACAACATCGCAACAAGACAAGCATATGCATTGATGCATCAACGACATGCAACACCTCTACATAAGGTGACAAGGTGCCAACAACACACAACAATAACAACATCAACAACACAATGACACACCACACACACCACCACACACCACACAAGTGACAAGTGACCGGGTGCAAGTTCATAGCCTCATCTTTCGTGCTCCCGCTATCCTTCACCCACCACACTACCATTGACGCCCACCTACCAAACCTACACCTATGCCATGTCGCACAACAAGCACGGGCTGGCAACCACTCAAGTGCTCCACCATCTAGCTATCGTCCCCTTTGGAGAGGGATGGGTAGGGTCATTGTGGTGTGTGGGCATGGCATGGCATGGGTGGGCTGGGTGGGCTGATACTACGGGAACCCACTCCAAGCTGCCCACTCCATGTTGCCCGCTCCGAGTTGCTACGCCAAGGGTAGGGTAGGGAGAGGGCTGCTACGCCAAGGGTAGGGTAGGGAGAGGGCTGCTACGCCAAGGGTAGGGTAGGGAGAGGGCTGCTACGCCAAGGGTAGGGTAGGGAGAGGGCTGCTACGCCAAGGGTAGGGTAGGGAGAGGGCTGCTACGCCAAGGGTAGGGTAGGGAGAGGGATGCACATCGTGCGTGCGTTGTGGGGCGGGGGGTGGGAAAGGGGGGAGGTAGGTGGGGTGGCAAACTTGGAGGTGGTGGGCTGACCATGGGACCTGCAGTAAACAAGGAGCAACTTTGCGGTTAGGCTGGGCATCGGACCACTCATGTGCAAGGGCTGGCCACTCACACTTTGCTAGCGCCACTTCTATACCTACCTGGCAGCGCCTCCATGGCTGCAGCTCCTGGCTGCTCCTGCGCTCCATGCGCCTGCTTCTTGTGGTAGGGTGATGGAGGAGGGGGTGGGGGTGGGGGTGGGGGTGGGGGTAGGAAGGGGGATGGGTGTGGCCATTAGAACCTCCATTACAACCCACCTTCCTTTGTCCTCACCTCAGTAGGAAGTGCAGGGTGGGAGAGTAGGGTTGGGTTGGGCTGGGCTGGGCTGGGCTGGGCTGGGCTGGCACTCCTACAAATTAGTCCCTGCGTTTTTCCCTGCGTTTTAGGCCAACCTTGTCCGATTGGACTGAAATTTTGATAGATGGTGTTTTGCAGAAAATAAAACATATTGTTTTTTGAGAAAAGTTTTCAAAAAACAATATGTTTTAATTTCTGCAAAACACCATCTATCAAATTTTCAGTCCAATCGGACAAGGTTGGCCTAAAACGCAGGGAAAAACGCAGGGACTAATTTGTAGGAGTGGGGCTGGGCTGGGCTGGGCTGGGCTGGGCTGGGCTGGGCTGGGCTGGGCTGGGCTGGGCTGGGCTGGGCTGGGCTGGGCTGGGCTGGGCTGGGCTGGGCTGGGCTGGGCTGGGCTGGGCTGGGCTGGGCTGGGCTGGGCTGGGCTGGGCTGGGCTGGGCTGGGCTGGGCTGGGCTGGGCTGGGCTGGGCTGGGCTGGGCTGGGCTGGGCTGGGCTGGGCTGGGCTGGGCTGGGCTGGGCTGGGCTGGGCTGGGCTGGGCTGGGCTGGGCTGGGCTGGGCTGGGCTGGGCTGGGCTGGGCTGGGCTGGGCTGGGCTGGGCTGGGCTGGGCTGGGCTGGGCTGGGCTGGGCTGGGCTGGGCTGGGCTGGGCTGGGCTGGGCTGGGCTGGGCTGGGCTGGGCTGGGCTGGGCTGGGCTGGGCTGGGCTGGGCTGGGCTGGGCTGGGCTGGGCTGGGCTGGGCTGGGCTGGGCTGGGCTGGGCTGGGCTGGGCTGGGGAGTTGGGTAGGGAAGGGGCTCTACACCATCGCAGCCTTGCCTGCAATCACCAAGCATACTACACATGTGATGCTCATGGTCAAGGCTGTTGCCACACTCCTGGCAAGCATGGCAAGCCTATGCTGATGCCACACACCTGTTGCTTTGAGTCATGCCATGTAGTTGTAGCTGTTGTTGTGCACTTGAAGTGTTTGACAACAAGACAAGACATGCTGAACATTTGCTGCACCTCGAGGTTGCACCTCCTAACTGCTCCGAGTGCTTATCCGCCCCACCGCTGTGCGCTTTCCCCTTCTCCTCCGATCTTATCTTTGCTATCTCACTTGCACAAGCAACGCATGACACATTGATGCTATGCGATCGCACCTGTGTAGTCTTTGTCCATTCTCTTGCTTCCCTTACTCCACCGATCCGCGCCTCCCTTGCTCCTCCGATCCGACTGCTTATCGCCGCGCCTCCTGGCTACGACTTGTTAATGTACCTTCTGGCTCCTAGTCGCGCTTCCTCTTTGTGACTGGTCGCAGATGCCTGCGAGGCTGGAGGCTGATAGTGGCCGACATGGGGGCTACTTCGCGAAGTCGCGACCTTAAGCCTAGTTGTGAGGCTACTCGTAGCTGGTCGTGGCTGCTTTGAGGATTGGTCTTAGTGTGCATGCGGTTTGGCTGCATGGTACTTCAAATGCCGAGGTGTGCGTCTGTACAGATAAATACCCCCGGGAATCTGTACAGAAACACCTCTTGCCATCTGTACAGATACCACTTGTCGACATCTGTACAGATTTTATCCTTGCTATCTGTTCAGATTTAATCTTGGGGCATCTGTACAGATAATTATAGGTTAATCTGTACAGATGCTTATTATCGCCATCTGTACAGATAAATACCCCCGGGAATCTGTTCAGAAACACCTCTTGCCATCTGTACAGATACCACTTGTCGACATCTGTACTGATTTTATCCTTGCTATCTGTTCAGATTTAATCTTGGGGCATCTGTACAGATAATTATAGGTTAATCTGTACAGATGCTTATTATCGCCATCTGTACAGATAAATACCCCCGGGAATCTGTACAGAAACACCTCTTGCCATCTGTACAGATACCACTTGTCGACATCTGTACAGATCTTATCCTTGCTATCTGTTCAGATTTAATCTTTGGGCATCTGTACAGATAATTATATGTTTGTCTGTACAGATGCTAATTATCGCCATCTGTACAGATATACATCCCCGGGAATCTGTACAGATAGCCTCTCACTATCTGTACAGATGTTACCTTAATGCTATCTGTACAGATTTATCTATAAATATCTGTACAGATGCCAACAATTAAGAATTTGTACAGATATCCCAAAATAATCTGTACAGATTCCTAAGGTTAGCTATCTGTACAGATGCAAGGAAGGCATCTGTACAGATGCCGCATATCCTTGGGGCCATCGACATGCATCTGTACAGATGGCGGGCCCATTAGACGGGCATCTGTACAGATTCCCAAAAAGGGGGGGGTACCTCGCGCGCGGATCGATGTATCTTCGCAACCGCTGCGAGTTAAGACTTCATTCAAGAGCGAGGTCCCCCTTAAACTCAACGCTCTATCGTTCTATCGGAGCAGAAAGTCCATCCGATGCAAAAAAGGCCCCCGCGTCGGCCTTATTTATCGTGAGTGTGGCCTTTATCAGTTTAAGGTCCTGTGCTTTGGGCTAACCAATGCACCAGCCACGTTTCAACGTGTAATGAACAATGCTTTTGCTGATGTTATTAATGACTGTGCCCTTGTGTACATAGATGATATCCTCATCATGTCTAAAAATGTGTCAAAACACTTCATACATTTAAGGAGAGTCCTTGAGTTATTACGTAAGCATCAGTTTAAAGCTAAACTATCAAAGTGTGAGTTCCTTAAAACTGCACTCAAATTCCTGGGTCACGTTGTCAGTGACCAGGGCATAGCTGTTGACCCTGATAAAGTGAAGTCTATTACTTCCTGGCCTGTGCCACGCAGCCTAACTGCCATGCAGCAATTTCTGGGTGCTGCAAATTTCGTGCGCAAATTTGTACACAACTTTAGTGCTATTTCAGCACCTCTTACTGACCTGACTGGTAAAGCAGGTACTGATTTCAATTGGCACAAATGGCCTGATGATGAATTAAAAGCTTTTGATGCTCTTAAGCATGCTATTTCTAGAGTACCTCTACTCAAAATCCCAGATATTACTAAACCATTTCAGGTTTACTGTGACGCCTCTTTGCAAGGTGTAGGAGCAGTGCTCATGCAAGAGGGTTATCCTCTGGCTTATTTAAGCAAAAAGCTGATTCCAGCTGAAAAGAACTATACCACTGGTGAACAGGAACTACTTGCAATTATTACTGCATGTAAAGAATGGCGTTGCTACCTGGAGGGTGTTCCCTTCACGTTGTATACGGACCACAAACCCTTAGTAGCTCTAAAAACACAAAAAGTCTTGTCAAGACGCCAGACTAGGTGGTTGGAGTTTCTCTCCCGGTATGATTTTACCATTGAGTATCTACCTGGTGATACTAACCCTGCTGACCCTCTGTCACGCATACCTGATGCTCCTGTCAGCAATCCTGTCATGGTTATGACCAGGAGCAGGAAACGCCTTTTGGAGGGGGAGGAAGCTGGTGTGGTGCAGCCTGCTCAGCCTGCCATTCAGCAGCCGCAGCAGGAGCCACAGCCTCAGCTGGTTTTGGAACAACCCTTGCCCCCACCTCCTTTGCCTGTGCACCCTTTGCACGCTGTCAATATGACAGAGCAGCTCCTGGCAGCGTATGCAGCAGATGAGGCCTTTGCCAGCACTGTGGATCAATATGATCTGGACCAGCATGGCTTGTATCGCACAAAAGGCAAGAATCAGATAGTGGTTCCTCACTGCCCAGATCTCAAAGCCAGGATATTGGTGGAGATGCATGATGCACAGTTCGCAGGCCATGTGGGAATCACCAAGACGCTGGAGCGTATCTCCAGGATATTCTGGTGGCCTCGCATGAGATCTGAAGTGCGGCACTATGTGAGTAACTGTGATGCATGCCAGCGCAACAAGTCTGTGAATACCAGACCTGGCGGGTTACTCACACCCCTGACCATACCTTATGACAGATGGGAGTCCATGTCTATGGATTTGATCACTAAGCTACCACCTGGTGATCATGGCTTTGATGCCATTGCTGTCTTTGTGGATAGGCTATCCAAAATGGTACACTTTGTGCCATGTCGTGAGTCTATGAATGCTGAGGGCTTTGCCCGCTTGTTTATTGATAACGTGTTTAATCACCATGGAGTGCCCAGAGAGATTATCTCTGATAGGGGCTCTCACTTTACTAATCATTTCTGGGCGTCAGTTATGGCCATTCTTGGTGTAAAAGAATGTAAATCTAGTGCTCACTCACACAAATTAGCAACGTAACCAGCGCTGGAGCCAGTGGTTTCATCGCGGGAGCCAGTGGTTTCAGCGCTGGTGCCAGTGGTTTAAGCGCTGGAGCCAGTAGTTTCAGCGTTGGAGCCAGTGGTTTCAGCGCTGGAGCCAGTGGTTTCAGCGCTGGAGCCAATAGCTACAGCGGTGTAGCCAATAACTACTGCGCTGGAGCCAATGACTACAGCGCTGGAGCCAAAGAGCAACAGCGCTGGAGCCAAAATTTACAGCGCTGGAGCCAAGGACTACTGCGCTGGAGCGAATTGCTACAGCGCTGTAGTCAATAGCTTCATCGCTGAAGCCAATTGCTACTGCGATGAAGGTAATAGCTACAGCGATGAAGCTATTGGCTACTGCGCTGTAGCCAATAGCTACAGCGATGAAGCAAAAAGCTACAGCGCTGTAGTGAATAGCTTCATCGCTGAAGTTAATTGCTACAGCGATGAAGGTAATAGCTACAGCGATGAAACCAATGGCTAAAGTGATGAAGCTAATAACTACAGCGATGAAGCTATTGAATACAGCGATGAAACCAAAGGCTACCGCGCTGGAGTCAAAAGCTACCGCGCTGGAGCAAATAGCTACCGCGCTGGAGCAAATGGCTACCGCGCTGAAGCCAATGGCTACTGCGCTGGTGACAATGGCTACTGCGCTGGTGACATCGTCATTTGCGGTTGTGTCCTTGCAACGTCATTGTGTTTCTGCACTTGTGTACCATGCTCTGGGGCAACGCTGTGGCACAAGTTCCCTTCATTTCTCTATCGTTTGTTGTGTGGGTAGTTGTGACAGTGGTTATTGCTAATGTTGATGGTGAACCTACGGTTGTTTAAGGTTGCTGTGTTGATGCAAGGCTAGGTTGATGCCTCAAGCGTATGTTCACCCTTGATTAAGTCCGTGTAAACCTTAACTCATGTTGCCTGTGTCCAGATGATGGGATACTTACTATTACCGTAGGCTGGGCTCTTACACCGTGTGGACCTTACACACGTCATCAGGCTCAATTACAAGCATCAAATACATGGACAACAACAACAAATGAGAGGCAACGACATCATGACCAGCTGACCTTACACCATCACATCAACATCACCACACAGGCAACATGAGCAGCAACAACAGCATGGCGCACACGGCATTGGCCCTATGTGTGCCTTGTGGTGCAAGTCGTGATGATGTGTAATGGCTATTGTTCTGCTGGCGCCATACACATCCCCCTACTATTGTCCCTTGTGGCGCTTAAGCCATATAGCTACATCGCTGGAGCCAAGCGGCACCAGCGCTGAAGCCATATGGCTACATCGCTGGAGCCAAGCGGCACCAGCGCTGAAGCCATATGGCTACATCGCTGGAGCCAAGCGGCACCAGCGCTGAAGCTATATAGCTACATCGCTGGAGCTAAGCGGCACCAGCGCTGAAGCTATATGGTTACATCGCTGGAGCCAAGTGGCACCAGCGCTGAAGCCATATGGTTACATCGCTGAAGTCATATGGTTACATCGCTGGAGCCAAGTGGCACCAGCGCTGAAGCCATATGGCTACATCGCTGAAGTCATATGGTTACATCGCTGAAGTCATATGGTTACATCGCTGAAGCCAAGCGGCACCAGCGCTGAAGTTATATGGCTACATCGCTGGAGCCAAGTGGCACCAGCGCTGAAACCATATGGTTACATCGCTGAAGCAATATGGTTACATCGCTGGAGCCAAGCGGCACCAGCGCTGAAGCCATATGGTTACATCGCTGAAGTCATATGGTTACATCGCTGGAGCCAAGTGGCACCAGCGCTGAAACCATATGGTTACATCGCTGAAGTCATATGGTTACATCGCTGAAGTCATATGGTTACATCGCTGAAGCCAAGCGGCACCAGCGCTGAAGTTATATGGCTACATCGCTGGAGCCAAGTGGCACCAGCGCTGAAGCCATATGGTTACATCGCTGAAGCAATATGGTTACATCGCTGGAGCCAAGCGGCACCAGCGCTGAAGCCATATAGCTACATCGCTGGAGCCAAGTGGCACCAGCGTTGAAGCCATATGGTTACATCGCTGAAGCCAAGCGGCACCAGCGCTGAAGCTATATGGTTACATCGCTGGAGCCAAGTGGCACCAGCGCTGAAGCCATATGGTTACATCGCTGAAGCCATATGGTTACATCGCTGTAGCCAAGCGGCACCAGCGCTGAAGCTATATGGCTTCAGCGCTGGAGCTAAGCGGAACCAGCGCTGAAGCTATATGGTTACATCGCTGGAGGATATGGCTACATCGCTGGTGCTAAGCGCTGAAGCTGATACCTGCGCTGCAGCCATGTGGCTACTGCGCTAGTACGATGTGATACCTGCTCTGCAGCCATGTGGTTACTGCGTTGGTACCATGTGGCACCTGCTCTGCAGCCATAGGGCTCCTGCTCTGCAGCCATAGGGCTCCTGCTCTGCAGCCATAGGGCTCCTACTCGGCCTGCCTGGCCGCTGCTGCTGCTGCTCCTTGCCACCGCTGGGCTGCCTGGCCGCTGCTGCTGCTGCTCCTTGCCACCGCTCCTGTGTGGTATGGGAGGAGGATGGTGGGAGGGAGCGAGGGTTGCAATGGGGAGGCTAGGGGGTGGGGAGGAGAGCAGTGGTGGTGTGAGGTGGTGGCTGCCATGCCACATGAATGGAACTGAAAGGGAGGGGGATAGAGGAAGGGGATATGGGGATATGGGGATTTGGGGAGTGATTGCCTCCGGACTGCTCGTACAGTGCGCGAAGGGGGGCATACGGGGGCATAGGGGCGGGGCGGGAGGATGTGTGTTCATGGAATTGTACATGGGCTGGGGGAGGGGGAAGTGTATCAACAAACTGGGAGGGGGTGGTTCTGTAGGGGTGGGGGAGAAGAGGGGACCATCAGACCTGCAGCCAAGGGGCGTGCACGTGAGGTAGGGAGATTGGCTGGACACTAGGTGTTAGCCACTTACCGGTAGCCACCAGCAACCACTCACTGGCAGAGAGCAGGGAGTGAAAGGGTCAGGAAGAAGAGGGGGAAGGGGGAGCTTGTGTGTGTGGAGGTGGGAAGGTGGTGGTAGTGATGCCAAGGTGCCAAGGTAGGTAGGAGTAGGTCTGCTCTTGGCTGCTGGGAAGGGTAGGGAGGGAAGGGCAGGTGGCTGCGATGCCAGGGAGTAGAAGGCGAGGGGGAAGGGTGAAGTATAGGATAGGATAGGAGAAGTATAGGATAGGAGGAAGGTGTGGTGTGGTGGGGTGGGGGATGGGGGGAAGGGAAGGGAGAGGGGGAAAGGTGAGGTACTGAGAGTTACCATGGGACCTGCAGCAAACACAGTGCGCGCTATTGGTTAGGCTGGATAATAGTGGACACTGTAAGGCAAGGGCAAACCACTCACCGCTTACGCCTTGGTGCTCCGTGCTGCGCAATGCGCCTTGCTGGCTCCTTGTAAGCTGTCACCGTGGACTCACCACTCACCGGAGCAAAGGAGGGGGAGGTGATTGGGGGCAAAGGAGGGGGAAGTAATACAATGTGGAGTAGGAATGTGCAGTAGGGGCTCGAGGAGGGAAGGCTCGAGGGAAGGGCATGGGCTACAGTGTCGGGGTAGGAGGGTGGGATGGGGTGGTGTGTGACCGTCAGACCTGTAGTAAATACGGGGCATGCTAGTGGTTAGGCATGGTAATGAGAGACACTGAGAGGCAGGGGGCTAGCCACTCACCGCTAACGTTGTGCTGCTCCGTGTTGCACAATATTGTCTTCTTGTTTGCTCTTACCTCGGTCTTACCTTGCAGGGGGAGTGGGGCTAAAATGTAAACTGTAGGCTGCGACTGCGTGGCGTTGCGTGCTTGGGCTGCATGCGAGACAAGCTGCGAGTTACTTTGTAATGCGTGGCGTGGAAATGTCTGCGAGGTGGAAAAACGGCTGTTGGTGAGATCCGAACTGCTAGCTGCGTCTGAGGCTCGCGTCTTCGAAGTTATCTGCAAGGCGGACTGTTGGCTGGGTGACCATCGCAGACGCCATTGCAAACTGCGCAGATTGTTGTATTACACTGGACGCTTTGCGAACTGCGCACACACAACACTTGCGCGCAACCCTCGACAACGTCACAAAACTGCAGATCGGCATGCAAGAGAGACATGTGAAATAGTGTAGGTCACCCCGGCCATTGGCCATGCCAATCCGTGACAGGCCTGCCGCTCGCACCACGCCCTAGTGGAGGGTAGCGAAGGCTATCGCGGTACCTCACGCGCGCTAAAACTCGCGTTTTGGACTGAAGCCTTGTCCCAGTACACCGCCCGCCATTCCCGCGGACTGTGAACATGGTCGCTCGCTGCAGCCTGGGGCTCAACGGGGTGCCACCGTACGTGGGTCGCAGGTCGAAGCGCAAGATTCCCTGGGTTGGGTCGGGACCCCTCATGGCCCGGGCCCTTACTGACACCTGGCGCGAGACCTGCCTAACCCTCCCTCCAAGCAAGCAGAGCATCTCACTGAGGTGTCAGCAGCACCGTGCGTGGACTTTGTTTCCCTACCGTGCACTCTGCTGAAGCCTAGACCCCATCATTTTGGGGCTTCTGTCAAGACCTTAAACTTTTTGGCCAGTGGTCCTTTCCACGTGCTTACACCTTTGTAGGATAGCTGGGCGGGTCTTCATTGCGGGTTGTGCTCCAGGCATCCTCTATCACCTTGTGTGGTACAATTAAGGAACAAATGTGGCAGAGGGTGGATTTGGCATGGGCCGATCTCATCACAGGGGCGATTGGCGGCGTCCTTGAGCACAACCCGGATGGGTTAGACCCTGTGCCGCCGCTGGGCGCCTTCATCGCTGCATTTCTCGCACTGTACGCGAATCTCAAGCCGAAATTTGCGATGGGCCATCCTGGACCCCGACGTCGCGCTGCACTGGCACACCAAAAAGCGATACGTGCAAAGGTGGTAAGCAGCGGCAGTGGCAGTGGCGGGAACCTCCATTGTGACATGTAAGGCATATGACATGTAAGGCCAAGCACCTTCGCTGAAAACCAGCAGCAGCAACTGAGCCAGTATAGCACAAACCGAGCCGGTAGATAAACTGAGCCAATAGAGGAAGTGAGCCAATAGAGCCGAAAAAGTTAACAGTGCCATGCACCCGACTTGCACCGACTTGAGCGAAGCGTGTCGTGACTCAGTCTCGTGGTGTAATGAAACGGCTCGGTAGCATGGCGCACTGCGATGGCCTACTGCGAGGCTGCCTCTCTAGTGCGAACTTTGCTACGGACGCCACGGAGCGCCTCGCCACCCTGCACTAAAACGTGGGTCGCTGCTTGTTTGCGCTAGCTCAATTTTCGACCTGGTGGCGGGCGGTGTACTGGGACAAGGCTTCAGTGCAAAACGCGAGTTTTAGCGCGCGTGAGGTACCGCGATAGCCTTCGCTACCCTCCACTAGGGCGTGGTGCGAGCGGCAGGCCTGTCACGGATTGGCATGGCCAATGGCCGGGGTGACCTGTACTCTTGCACTGAACACGACGTAGCCAAACAGCGAAGCAGCTCGTCAACTTCACAGCTGAACCGCAGCCGTAGCTAGCGGCAGCTACAAACTCTGCCTTGAGGATAAGCATAGAAACTCAGCCTCGCAGCCTTGCAGCCGCACTTTGCGGCCCCCACCTAGGTAGCCACGCGGGAGCCACCACGCCAACACTCGCCAGCACTTGTAGACAACACTTGCAGACAACATCGCAGCAGCTAGTTGAAGCAACGCGACGCAGCTAGCCGCTCGTCTATCAGGTTTACTCGCAGCCAACTCCGCAGCCACACGGCTCAGTGCCTCGCAGCCAACTCGTAGCCAACTCTGCAGCCAACTCCCACGGCACAGTACCTCGCAAAGAGTCTCGAATGGAGTCCCACCACACAACCTCGCTGCCAACTCCGCAGCCACACGGCACACTACTTCGCACCGCAACGCTACGCAGCGAGGTAATGTAATGTTCTTGTAATGTACCAAGTCTTTGCAAAGGTGAGCATGGAGCAACATGGAGGAGTACGGTGAGTGGCCGGACCCCGCCTTTTGGTGGCTCTCATTACACAACCTCATCGTGAGCATGCCCCATGTTTGCTGCAGGTCTGACGGATACACCTGGAACCTCACCACAATCGCCTTCCCGCCCTCCCTCCCTCCCTCCCTCCTGCCCTCCCTGTACAAGTCTCTACAGGTGGCTACAGGTCCTCTTACCCCCCTATCTATGCAACCACCCCCTCCAAGATCGTCAATACACTTACCCCTCCCCCAGGCCTACCCTGTCTCCCTCCCTCCCCTTTCCCTACCCAGTCACCCGGTCACCATCCCCCCCCCCCACTTCCCCCCTCACCTCCACCCTGACATCCCAGCCCCCTCCCTTACCCCAGCAGCCCCATCCCAGCCCCTCTCCTTATTTCAGCAACCAGAAGAGAGCCCACCCCAACCTTGACGTTGTACCCTACCCTGGCTCTTGCACCTCCACCTAATAACCCCACTTTACCTTCTGCACCACAAACGTAAGACCAAGGTAAGTAGCGAGGACACGACATGGCGCGTATCCCTGTTCACAACATCCCATCCTATTAGCCCTTCATGCCAGGTGAGTGCCTCCGTCATGCAATACGTGACAGCTAGCTTCCCAGGATGTTATGCATGCCTGATTGTAAGCACGCTCCATGCTTGCTGCAGGTCCATACTCCCGCCTATACTTCCGCCCCGTGCCTCCTTCCCCTTCCCTATTCCGTCCCACCACCTCCACTTCCACCCCTCTCCACCCCCCACTTCCCCCCTCCCCGTCACCTCCCCCCTGACGTCCCAGCAGCCAGGAGAAAGCCTTCGTTGATGGCCCTTATCACCCCAAGCCTTATCACCTTATCGCCTCCCCTCACCGCTGGCATGCCGTGTGTTTGCTGCAGGTTTTACAGTCACACTTACCTCCCTTCTCCCTCCCCCCCACCCCCCTTCTCCTTTCCCATACCCACCAGGTGCTACCACCATGTACTACCACCTTCCAGTCTATCACCCTCCCATCCCCTCTCCACATCTCTCCTCGCCCGCCCGCCCTCCTGCCACCACCACCCACCACCACCTTCCTCCCCCCAATACCCCCTCCTCCCCTCGCCTTGCCTCCCCACCTACCCCAACCCACCCCACCCCTCTGCCTTGGAAGGAAGCGCAACAATCACCCTCAGCACACCTAGCTGCCACATGCCAATGCAGTGGCATCATCACCACACATGAATTGAGTACAGCCAAAGCATAAGTCAAGCCAAAGTCCAAGATGGTTTAAAAAGCACAAAAATGAAAGCACTATGTTGTAAAGCACCATATTGTACAGCATTATGATGTCAGCTGAAGAGAGACAGTAGTACAAACGTTGGCTCCGCTTGGCTCCAGCGATGTAGCTATATGGCTTCAGCGCTGGTGCCGCTTGGCTCCAGCGATGTAGCCATATGGCTTCAACGCTGGTGCCGCTTGGCTACAGCAATGTAACCATATGGCTTCAACGATGTAACCATGTGGCTTCAGCGATGTAACCATATGGCTTCAGCGATGTAACCATATAGCTTCAGCGCTGGTGCCGCTTGGCTTCAGCGATGTAACCATATGGCTTCAACGCTGGTGCCACTTGGCTCCAGCGATGTAGCTATATGGCTTCAGCGCTGGTGCCGCTTGGCTCCAGCGATGTAACCATATTGCTTCACCGATGTAACCATATGGCTTCAGCGCTGGTGCCACTTGGCTCCAGCGATGTAGCCATATGGCTTCAGCGCTGGTGCCGCTTGGCTTCAGCGATGTAACCATATGACTTCAGCGATGTAACCATATGGCTTCAGCGCTGGTGCCACTTGGCTCCAGCGATGTAACCATATAGCTTCAGCGCTGGTACCGCTTGGCTCCAGCGATGTAACCATATGGCTTCAACGCTGGTGCCACTTGGCTCCAGCGATGTAGCTATATGGCTTCAGCGCTGGTGCCGCTTGGCTCCAGCGATGTAACCATATTGCTTCACCGATGTAACCATATGGCTTCAGCGCTGGTGCCGCTTGGTTTCAGCGATGTAACCATATGACTTCAGCGATGTAACCATATGGCTTCAGCGCTGGTGCCACTTGGCTCCAGCGATGTAACCATATAGCTTCAGCGCTGGTGCCGCTTGGCTCCAGCGATGTAGCTATATAGCTTCAGCGCTGGTGCCGCTTGGCTCCAGCGATGTAGCCATATGGCTTCAGCGCTGGTGCCGCTTGGCTCCAGCGATGTAGCTATATGGCTTAAGCGCCACAAGGGACAGTAGTAGGGGGATGTGTATGGCGCCAGCAGAACAATAGCCATTACACATCATCACGACTTGCACCACAAGGCACACATAGGGCCAATGCCGTGTGCGCCATGCTGTTGTTGCTGCTCATGTTGCCTGTGTGGTGATGTTGATGTGATGGTGTAAGGTCAGCTGGTCATGATGTCGTTGCCTCTCATTTGTTGTTGTTGTCCATGTATTTGATGCTTGTAATTGAGCCTGATGACGTGTGTAAGGTCCACACGGTGTAAGAGCCCAGCCTACGGTAATAGTAAGTATCCCATCATCTGGACACAGGCAACATGAGTTAAGGTTTACACGGACTTAATCAAGGGTGAACATACGCTTGAGGCATCAACCTAGCCTTGCATCAACACAGCAACCTTAAACAACCGTAGGTTCACCATCAACATTAGCAATAACCACTGTCACAACTACCCACACAACAAACGATAGAGAAATGAAGGGAACTTGTGCCACAGCGTTGCCTCAGAGCATGGTACACAAGTGCAGAAACACAATGACGTTGCAAGGACACAACCGCAAATGACGATGTCACCAGCGCAGTAGCCATTGTCACCAGCGCAGTAGCCATTGGCTTCAGCGCGGTAGCCATTTGCTCCAGCGCGGTAGCTATTTGCTCCAGCGCGGTAGCTTTTGACTCCAGCGCGGTAGCATTTGGTTTCATCGCTGTAGCCATTGGCTTCATCGCTGTAGTTATTAGCTTCATCGCTGTAGCCTTTTTTTTCATCGCTGTAGCTAATACCTTCATCGCTGTAGCAATTGGCTTCAGCGATGAAGCTATTGACTACAGGGCTGTAGCTTTTTGCTTCATCGCTGTAGCTATTGGCTACAGCGCAGTAGCCAATAGCTTCATCGCTGTAGCTATTACCTTCATCGCAGTAGCAATTGGCTTCAGCGATGAAGCTATTGACTACAGCGCTGTAGCAATTGGCTCCAGCGCAGTAGTCCTTGGCTCCAGCGCTGTAAATTTTGGCTCCAGCGCTGTTGCCGTTTGGCTCCAGCGCTGTAGTCATTGGCTCCAGCGCAGTAGTCATTGGCTACACCGCTGTAGCTATCGGCTCCAGCGCTGAAACCACTGGCTCCAGCGCTGAAACCACTGGCTCCAGCGCTGAAACTACTGGCTCCAGCGCTTAAACCACTGGCTCCAGCGCTGAAACCACTGGCTCCCGCGATGAAACCACTGGCTCCAGCGCTGGTTACGTTGCTAATTTGTGTGAGTGCTTACCATCCTGAGTCTGATGGTCAAACGGAGAGGTATAATCGTACCTTGGAGGAAATGCTTCGTCATTACATCTCCCCTGCCCAGTCTGACTGGCCCTTCTTCCTGTCACTGGTTGAGTTCGCTGTGAACAACAGCTGGCAGGAATCTATCCAGTCCACGCCCTTCCTGGTCAACACTGGCCAGTCACCTCTGACACCGGCTCTGCTGGAGCTGCCAGGTGAGGTGTACTGTCCCTCTGCCAGGAAGCTGTCTGAGTGGTGGCAGAGTAATGTCAAGCAGGCCCGCCATTTCATGGAGCAAGCTCAGCAACGTCAGGCCTATCTGGCCAACAAGGGACGTAGGGATGTGGAGTTCAGCCCTGGCCAGCTAGTGCTGCTGAGCACCAAGAACCTCAGGCTGAAGCCAGGTAAGGCTAAGAAGCTGTTGCCTAGGTTCATTGGGCCCTTCAAAGCGCTGGAGCATGTAGGTCCTGTTGCTGTGCGCCTGGACCTGCCTCCTGCCATGGCACGCATGCACCCTGTGTTCCATGTTGCTCTTTTGAGACCTTACACAAGTGAGCATCCTCATTTGCCTCCCCCTGTGGATTGGTTGGATGAGGCGCCTCTGTATGAGGTTGAGAAGTTGCTCGCCCATCGTGGTGTCCGTGCTGGTAGAGCACGTGGCTACTTGGTCAAGTGGCAAGGTTATGATGACTCTTACAACACATGGGAGCCAAGGAATAACCTTGTGAACTGCCAAGAAGTGTTGACTGCATATAATGCAGTGCATGGTTTGTCCTAGCATCACTGATATAGTGTTGCGAGTCCTCGTGTTCTCACGAGGGCGGAGCGTTTCCTCTTTGGAGGGGGAGGAATGTAGCGAACGGCTCCTCGAAGCCTAGCTCGCCTCACGGTACTTCTGTACTGCAGTGTGACATGGTGGGCGAAAGGGGCAGGTGGGCCTTCGCGCACACCTGCTTCAGAGGTTCGACTCCTCGGGGGAAACGTTCTAAACCCTGGCCGTGTCACGCTGTGGGAAAGAGGTGGTTATCGGTTATCGGCGCTGCTCTTAGCACGCTACACTCAGCCGTGTGGTGCACAATGCCGTGGTTCGATGCCTCTTGAGCCAATGCCCCTGCTGCCTCTTCCTTGATGATGCCGGCAGTCCAGCATGCCTCTGACGTACATAATCTTGAGCTTCAAGTCAAGTACTGGGCCGAGGCTGGATGCAGCCTGCAAGTGTCATTTGTAGAACCATGTGAGCTTTAAGTCCAAACCACTAAATGGGGGTCTCAAGCGAGCAGGGTTCCTTGACTTGAGACAAGCGCTCCACCCAACACAGCAGTGAAGCATTCTGTCTATTGCGCAAAGCTAACATAAAAGAGTATCACAAGAGGTTTCAAGGGACAAGGGACAAGCACAGGGCCTGGCACAGGGCACACCCAGTCTCCCGTAGGACTAGGATACAGGATACAGCACAATGGGGAGTGGAGAACAAGGCTGTCACAACACAAATCGCCACCTGACACGCTGTCATCCTGTGCCGTGTCATCGTCACCCATCTGCCACCCGCTATTGCCCCATCTGCTCATCGTGACTGGCAGTCTTCACCACGTGCCCATCCCTGACCATGTCACACCTCACCCCAGGAGCAGCTTACTGACCTGTGCACCGTTTGCGTGGACAGCTCTGTTCTCAGCTGGTTGGGGTGCAGGGTGGGGGCCAGGCTGCAGTCAGGGGCAGGGCACAGCTGGCCAAGGGGGAAACCATGGTGAAGTATGCATGCATGCATGCATGCCACAACATGTGTGGGACAACAAGGTCCAGGGAGCCAGGCAGGGTAATGTAGCAGTTGTAGAACACCGTACAGCACAGGACAGCGGGCAGGCCGTTCGTATGCCATGTAGCTGGATTGAGGCAGCAGGAGCAAGATCAGCAGCCTCAGCCAGCAGCAGGGGCAGCAGGAGTAATGATGCAAAAGCTGTGTGGGGCTCGCCAGTGTGGAAGAGCCTGTTTGGAGAGCTCTAGGGCTCCTCTGTAGCTGACTCTCCTGCTAGGGAGGCCAAGAAAGAAAGAAAGAAAGAAAGAAAAGAAGAAAAGAAGAAAGAAAGAAAGAAAGAAAGGAAGGAAGAAAGGAAGAAAGAAAGGAAGAAAGAAAGAAAGGAAGAAAGACTCCCACAGCCGGCAGCATACATGCTGCAGGGTCTCCTGCACCATTTGCCCACTGCTGGAATGTGGGTTGGCATCGCTCAGCAGCCCTCATGAGCTTCTAGAATTCCACGCTCCCCTTGGGCTGCTGGGGCCACCCTTATGATGTGTTGCGTTGAAGTAATGGGTGGAGGCTGTATGCATGTATGGGATGATCATTACTCCTTTAACCCAAGTTGCTTGAACCGCCACGCCCTCAGATGGTGCACCCACATTCTCAGACCGGGGCGCTTCCACCTCAAACTCTGGCTCCAGGCGGCGCCGCCCCTGATCACGCCCTGCCCCCAGCTCCAACCTGGGTTGTCTCTCTCCCTGGGCGGAAGAGCGGGCGGCGGTGTTGTCTTCCTGCTTCACCTGTGGCAGCAGTGAAGAGGGCAGCAGGTGGCTCGCAAGCATGGCTGGACCTCGGCTTGGTGCATAATTGAGTGAGGTGAGGTGATGACAGTGCACATAGTGCCCGATGGAACTGGCTGGGTCTTCTGTATACTGCTCAGTGGTGCAACCAGGCACAAGCAGGGTAATGTACATACAGACTGTGCAGTAATCTGCAGTGCTGTATGCACACTTGGTAAACTAAAAAGGTTATTGTTTGGCAATGGCAAACCCTAGCTCGTGGGAATAGAATCAATGCCAGCGCCAGCCTAGTCTCCAGCCAAAATGTCAACCAAGAGCTGTATGCAGAATCCTTCCAGACCGTCTGTATTGCTTTTGTTCCGCCTAACACCACCAACGACGACCCGCACAGCGGAGCCCGCAGGGCATGCTTAGAATACAGCATGATGCAAGCAGTCTATCACGCGTCGCCGCCCACCACTGGGGGTTGTGGCCTACCGTTCGTTGCGTTGCGAGGTCCCCATCCTGGCATGACGATCCCGCCGCGGCAGCAACCACCTGCGCCAAGCCTTGGCCCACGTCTGAGGTAGTGATTGAGCCAGACGTGGTCCAGTGCACGCAGGGCCTGTTAGCTGACGTCTAAAGGCTCCGGAGGTGCGCTGGGCGCGCACCGTGGGATAGTCGTCCGCTAAACATGTTTTCGCGACAACATATTTCGCTTGCCCGTTGTAGCGCGGTGTCTCCTTCTCGCTGGCTATACCGCTGGCGGAGGCCTCTTCTTCCGTCTTGGTAGTCTTGAAGCAGCAAAACATGGGTCCCGAGCGTGCAGACTTTGCACTGGCGTGTCGTCACCCGTAACGCGTAGTGTGAGTGTTGTTCGGATGTGCCTGTAAGCTAAGCTCGACGCTTGTGAGGCAGGAATCACTACGAGTGTGACATGCCTAATTAGGCGATATGCAGCGGTGCCGCACTCCAGTATGCACTCGAGTATGCACGTATGTTTAGCAATCTCAGGTCATCAATGCCCTTCATGCTTAGCCTTGTCTGGGCCTCATTCACACAAACTCACATGGAGGCAGATGTTGTGGCAGCAGATGGACAGGGAGGGCTGTCAAGCAGCTTACTTCTGTGTGCACCTAACCTGCAGCAGCAGCGTCAGAAAGAGGAAGGGATAAGTGAGGACAAGGATGGAGCTGAGCTGCTCACCTCATTGAGGAGTTGCTAGGTTTGCACCATTTGGTGTCCACCATGCCAGCGTCCGCAACATGCTGACCAAAGGGCAGTGGCCGCAGCATCACACTACGCCTGGTGCAAGGTGCTGCATGTAGTCAGCTCACCCTGCGTGTGCACCTGACAATGCGGATGGTGGTCACGCATGAGGCCTGGGGGGACAGCAGGTGTTTAGGGGCAGGTCAGGCCAAAGTGGGTCGCACAAATTGGCCATGGGCTGGAGCGCCAGTGACAGCATTTGTGGGAGCGCACGTGGCAGCTTGAGCAGTAGTAGCACCGCCAGCTGTTGCAGCAGTTGCAGCCTGCCAGAGGCATGAAAGGAAAAGACTTGGTGTGTGAGGCATGGCGCACACGCTGCTTGTAGCTGCTTATACCGCGCACAAGGATGTGCCAGTGGCAGGGCACTGTTGCTGCAATATTGCGCACAAGAGTTGCAGCAGGTGCGGTGGGCAGGGCTAGCGCTACCAGCTGCAGCTCATGGTGCATTCCTGCACCACCAGCACCGAGCAAGCACAAGCACTGGCACCGTACGACAGGCCAGTCGTGCCCAGGCCAGTTCCTCTTGTTGCATGGAAGAGTGTGAGCTCTGACATCGCACGCGATCTGCCACGCGATCTGCTACACAATCGAGCACGAGACCGAGCTCGGGAAAACACAACATGCGAAGTGCCTGATGCAAAGTGCGGCTTGCCTTCACGCTGAAGCTCCACAAACCAAAGTCGTTGGTTTGCCCAACTTTGTCCGTCATCGGCGATATGGCAACAGCCCCATCACCGGCCGGCGTATCACACAATTTGCTTGGACTGCAAGGCCAGCGCAGCCAAACCTGGAGAGCGCCGGTGACGCAGCAGCTTAAGCGGGCAGGAGAAGTCTGTGCGGGCGGGATCACATGTCCCCCCTGTGCCCTCGTTGGTGGCATATTTGTTATTATTTTTGCGACAGCTGCTTACAATGTGCTTGATTGCAGTAATCGTGCCCCGAGTAACGGTTGGGGCAAAGATTTTGACGTTTGCCTCGCGAGAGCATACTTATCTGATCCGTTAGTGAGGCTGAATGCACTCAAACCTCACATCACCCCCGCATCTCTCACAGTATTGGCGCTGTCGCAGCCGTCCAGGCGTAATGTGTAGGGCATGCAAGGATCAGACGGAAAGAGGCCATGGAGGGGGCCAACAAGGCCTGGTTGAAAGCTGATAGTGATGCACAAATGCACCTCCAAGCAGTACTGGTCGGTATCTAACGCAGTGGGCAGTCACCTTGTGCATCCCTATTCACAAGCCTGCTTTTCATGTTGCTGCACTAGGAGCGTGGCGGTGGCAGTGAGTTCACGACCAGTGCGCTTGTGACAAGACACAGGTCAGTTACATCGAGTAGGCGTCTGTGAGAAGTAGTGCAAGCCAGGTGCTGCCCTCGCAGTCTGTGCTGCCTCCATGCTCCATGAAAGTCAGCCGTGAAACCCCAAGTTGCTTGAAAGTGTCACAGACCAGATACCACCCCTAACGAGGGTCAACGTGCTGCCCTCGCAATCATCGTTATCTTCACGTGTCACTTGGCTATTGGCATTGCTACACCGCACCCGCCCTAACGGTGTCACAAACTCTTGAGATCACCTCGCTTGGCTTAGAGGTTCCCCAAAGCAGGAGCCTGATGGAAGGTGGCAAAGCTGCAGCAGCTGGATAGGCTCGCTGTGGATGGGCACCAAGGTGCACAGTGGGAAGCTGCCGGGCTACGGGATAGCAGTCGGGTTGCACACCCTGCCCTGCGGCACACCACTCGCTGCTGCTGAGGCCAGTCACGGTGAGGGGCAAGGGCGCTGGGAAAGGGCTGGAGCGCAGCCATGCTGGTAAGCTGGACCAGCCCAGAGGCAGCTGGTGGTGATGCATTTGCAGCTTGCATCGGGTGGCATAGTCAGGGCTGGTTGGCCGGTGGCGCCGGTGGGCCCAGTGGCTCTGGTCGCGGGTGTTGGTCGACCCCAGTCAGATAGTCAGCTAGGTCCAGCCACTCAGGCACTTCAGGGCTAGGGTGATACTGTAGGTACTCCCTCACATGGCTTGCGTAGTGCGTCTTCAACACCACCTTAACGCTCTTCTTGTAGCTTGTCATGTGCCACGACTGATGCTGGATGTGCGCCGCCATGCCTGAATCACGCTCATATACAGCCATCACCAGCTTCTGCCACCGCTTGCGGGGCTTGTCTTCAAAATTGAAGTAGTTATTGCTTTGCAGCAGGTCTACCAGTTGTTGCATTGTCAATCCAGTGAGAGAGACATCTGGCAGCAAATAGGCTGCAACTCCTCGCCATGCCGGCTTATTGGCCCGTTTGCCATCAGGGGAGCTGTTGCCCTCTTCCGGGATGGTGCCCGCAGTGACCAGGGAGTTCAACATGCCCTTTAGGCACATTATCTCGAGCTTGCGTTGAAGTAATGGGTTGAGGCTGGGCTCCTCCTCTTCCTCTTCCTCTTCCTCTTCCTCTTCCTCTTCCTCTTCCTCTTCCTCTTCCTCTTCCTCTTCCTCTTCCTCTTCCTCTTCCTCTTCCTCTTCCTCTTCCTCTTCCTCTTCCTCTTCCTCCTGCTCCTCTTCCTCTTCCTCCTCCTCCTGCTCCTCCTCCTGCTCCTCCTCTTGCTCCTCTTCCTGCTCCTCCTGCTGCTCCTCTTCCTCCTCCTCCTCCTCTTCCTCCTCTTCCTGCTCCTCCTCCTCCTCCTCCTCTTCCTCCTCCTCTTCCTCCTCCTCCTCCTCCTCCTCCTCCTCCTCTTCCTCCTCCTCCTCCTCCTCCTCCTCCTCCTCCTCCTCCTCCTCCTCCTCAAGTATGTGTTGTGCCTTAGCCTCAGCCCTAATGGTAGTCTTGATGGTAGTCTTGGTGGTAGTCTTGGTGGTAGTCTTGATGGTAATCTGAGTACAAGCACCAGCAGGGCACAAAAGACAGCAACTGCTCTGCGGGAAGTGAGCCTGCTTGCCCAAGGCCATTTGCGGTGTTAGTTGGCAAGGTGGAGGGTGTTTGGCTAGTGAGCCATGCCATCACCATGCACCCAGCCAGGTTCAGCACTCCCACCGTCCCTGTCCCTGCCTTTGCCTCTACTCCTTGACCCTCCTGGTCGCCCATGAACCTGCTGCACCTTTCCTAGCCTTCGTTATGCACTCCGTGTGCCATCATGAATGGGTATGATTGACTATTTGCAGTCAGAGCAGGGAGAGCAGGGTGCTCAGGGGCCAGGTAGCCAAGGTTTCCTGGCCTGCAAACGCACTCACTTCCCGGAAGTGCGCTGTCGGCGTCGCAACCCGGGGTAAGCTTACCAGCTTGTAGGGTAGTTCTGACAGGTGCGCCACCACGGGCTTTAGGGAAGACTTCTTCTTGTCCTCCTCCTTGTTCTTGCCCTTTGGACGGCCCTGCGCGCGGCCCAAGGGCGCGGTTCAGCATTACATACGGGCTCGCCCATGAACCTGCTGCACCTTTCCTAGCCTTCGTTATGCACTCCGTGTGCCATCATGAATGGGTATGATTGACTATTTGCAGTCAGAGCAGGGAGAGCAGGGTGCTCAGGGGCCAGGTAGCCAAGGTTTCCTGGCCTGCGGACACACTCACTTCCCGGAAGTGCGCTGTCGGCGTCGCAACCCGGGGTAAGCTTACCGGCTTGTAGGGTAGTTCTGACAGGTGCGCCACCACGGGCTTTAGGGAGGACTTCTTCTTGTCCTCCTCCTTGTTCTTGCCCCTTGGACGGCCCTGCGCGCGGCCCAAGGGCGCGGTTCAGCATTACATACGGGGTGGCCCTGTTTCGCGCCATTGCAGCTGACCTACCAAGTGTCTGGTGAGCAGGACCTTCGCTCCATTGTCCGGTTCGCTCCGTTGCTCCGTTGTCCTCCTGCCCCTCCCCTCTCTCCCTTTCCCGCCCATCCGTTGGCCCTCTTGAGCCCCCAAATGCACCACCCCAAACCCATCCCTTCTTCATCCATACAGTACTACCCTCCTCACCGCCACGCCCTCATCATCACGCGGGGGCGCTTCCACAGCATCACGCGGGGGCGCTTGCACAGCATCACGCGGGAGCGCTTCCACAACATCACGCAGGGGCGCTTCCACATCCTCACGCAGGGGCGCTTCCACCTCAAACTCTGGCTCCAGGCGGCGCCGCCCCTGATCACCCCCTGCCCCCAGCTCCACCCTCGGCTGTCTCTCTCCCTGGGGGAGTGAGCGGCTGGTGGTGTTGCCAGTTGCGGCACTTCAGCCTCAGCCTTGATGGTAGGCTGAGTACAAGCAGCAGCAGGGCACAGAAGACAGCAAGTGATCAGCGGGAAGTGAGCCTGCTTGCCCAAGGCCATTGCAGTGTTAGTTGGCAAGGTGGAGGGTGTTTGGCCAGTGAGCCATGCCATCACCATGCACCCAGCCAGGTTAATCACTCCCGCCGTCCCTGTCCCTGACTTTGCCTCTGCTCCTTGACCCTCCTACTCGCCCACCAACCCAGCCCCTTCCCCTCTCTGCCCCTCTCTCCCACTCCCGTCCGTCTTGCCCTCTTGAGCACCAAGGTACCAAGGTACCAAGGCACCAAGGCACCAAGGTACCAAGGTACCTTGGTCTTGAGCACCAAGGTACCAAGGTACCAAGGCACCAAGGCACCAAGCACCAAGGTACCACTCCAAACCCATCCCTTCCTTATCCCCCAATAACATTCTCACCTCCACCGCCACGCCCTCAGATGGTACACCCAAGTCCACACACCGGGGCGCTTCCACCTCAAACTCTGGCTCCAGGCGGCGACACCCCTGATTGACCCCTGCCCCCAGCTCCAACCTGGGCTGTCTCTCTCCCTGGGCGGAAGAGCGGGCGGCGGTGTTGTCTTCATGCTTCACCTGTGGCAGCAGTGGAGAGGGCAGCAGGTGGCTCGCAAGCATGGCTGGACCTCGGCTTGGTGCATAATTGAGTGAGGTGAGGTGATGACAGTGCACATAACGCCTAGTGGAACTGGCTGGGTCTTCCGTAAACTGCTCGTTAATGCAACAAGGCACAAGCAGGGTAATGTAGTCAGACTGTGCAACAATCTGCAGTGTTGTATGCACACTTGGTAAACTAAGAAGGTTATTGTTTGGCAATGGCAAACCCTAGCTCGTCGGAATGGAAGCAATGCCGGCGCCAGCCTAGTCTCCAGCCAAAATATCAACCAAGAGCTGTATGCAGAATCCTTCCAGACCGTCTGTATTGCTTTTGTTCCGCCTAAAACCACCAACGACGACCCGCACAGCGGAGCCCACAGGGCATGCTTAGAATACAGCATGATGCAAGCAGTCTATCACGCGTCGCCGCCCACCACTGAAGGTTGTGGTCTACCGTTCGTTGCGTCGCGAGGTCCCCATCCTGGCATGACGATGCCGCCGCGGCAGGAACCACCTGCGCCAAGCCTTGGTCCGCTTCTGATATAGTGATTGCGCCAGACGTTGTCCAGTGCGCGCAAGGCGTATTAGCTGACGTCTTAAGGCCTAGGCTCCTGAGGTGCACTGGGCGCGCACCATGGGATAACATGTCGCGACAACATGCCCGTCGTAGCGCGGTGTCTCCTTCTCATCGGCGTCGCCACTGACGGGTGCCTCTTCTTCCGTCTTGATAGGCTTGAAAGGCGTGAGGCAGCATGACATGGGGTCCCGAGCGGGCATACTTTGCTCTGGCGTGTCGTCCCCCATAACGCGGAGTGTATGTGTTGTTCGGTTGTGCCTATAACCTGAGCTCGACGCTTGTGAGGCAGGAATCACTACGAGTGTGACATGCCTAATTAGGCAATATGCAGCGGTGCTGCACTCCAGTATGCACTCGAGTATGCACGTATGTTTAGCAATCTCAGGTCATCAATGCCCTTCATGCTTAGCCTTGTCTGGGCCTCATTCACACAAACTCACATGGAGGCAGATGCTGTGGCAGCAGATGGACAGGGAGGGCTGTCAAGCAGCTTACTTCTGTGTGCACCTAACCTGCAGCAGCAGCGTCAGAAAGAGGAAGGGATAAGTGAGGACAAGGATGGAGCTGAGCTGCTCACCTCATTGAGGAGTTGCTAGGTTTGCACCATTTGGTGTCCACCATGCCAGCGTCCGCAACATGCTGACCGCAGGGCAGTGGCCGCAGCATCACACCAAGCCTGGTGCAAGGTGCTGCATGTAGTCAGCTCAACCTGCGTGTGCACCTGACAATGCGGATGGTGGTCACGCATGAGGCCTGGGGGGACAGCAGGTGTTTAGGGGCAGGTCAGGCCAAAGTGGGTCGCACAAACTGGCCATGGGCTGGAGCGCCAGTGACAGCATCTGTGGGAGCGCACGTGGCAGCTTGAGCAGTAGTAGCACCGCCAGCTGTTGCAGCAGTTGCAGCCTGCCAGAGGCATGAAAGGAAAAGACCTGGTGTGTGAGGCATGGCGCACACGCTGCTTGTAGCTGCTTATACCGCGCACAAGGATGTGCCAGTGGCAGGGCACTGTTGCTGCAATATTGCGCACAAGAGTTGCAGCAGGTGCGGTGGGCAGGGCTAGCGCAAGCCAGAAGGGAACATAAGCGATGGCCCTACAACACGGGACAGTAACAATAACAAGGCAGCAATGAGAGCAGCAGCTGGTGGAGTACCAGCTGCAGCTCATGGTGCATTCCTGCATCACCAGCACCGAGCAAGCACAAGCACTGGCACCGTACGACAGGCCAGTCGTGCCCAGGCCAGTTCCTGCTGTCGCAAGGAAGAGTGTGAGCTCCGACATCGCACGCGGTCTGCCACGCGATCTGCTACACAATCGAGCACGAGACCGAGCTCGGGAAAACACACGAAATGCGAAGTGCCTGATGCAAAGTGCGGCTTGCCTTCACACTGAAGCTCCACAAACCAAAGCCGTTGGTCTGCCCAACTTTGTCCGTCATCGGCGACATGGCAACAGCCCCATCACCGGCCGGCGTATCACACCTTACAGTTGCTTCGAGTGCAACGCCAGCACAGCCAGCCCTGGAAATCGCCGGTGCCGCAGCAGCTTAAGCGGGCAGGAGAAGTCTGTGCGGGCGGGATCACATGTCTCCCCTGTTGCCCTCGTTGGTGGCATATTTGTTATTATTTATGCGACAGCTGCTGACAATGCGTTTGATTGCGGTTTTCGTGCCGCGAGTAACAGTTGGGGCAAAGATTGTCAGGTGAGGGGGTTGAGGATAGGGGGTTGTTGGCAGTGTTGGAAGGGTGGTGGAGTCAAGGTGACTAGGTAGGGTCAAGATGAAAAATCTTACAAATTTGAAATGTGCATTGCCCCATGTGTCCATGCAGGTGGCTGCGGCCAGTGAAAAGCATGGCAAAGCGTTTCCAAGTCCGGGGCCTGATGTGCTTAACAAGCATCAACAACATCACCAGGTAAGCATTGACCCAACCCTACACATGTGCATGACATGAGCATATCCCACATGACATGACACATGAATTGACGTCATGCATCTTCCACACCCATGTGCAGGTTCTATGACCGGAACGTGTCAGCCGCGCTGAACATCCGCCGCTGTGCAGTCGGCCCAGGGCCTCGTCCCACTGAGCTGTGCTACCGGACTAACCGCCCAGCCATGCCAAAGCCAGGCCAGCCAGTCCAGGATTGGGTGGAGATACCCGACAAGCCCCTGCTGCGCAAGTGGCAGCGCCAGTCGCAGCAATAGCCAGCTACAGCTCAAGACAATCCCAACATAAAATAAACAATGAACCCCTAACAAAGGGGATGTGTGTGGCGCAGGCACAGGCACTGGCACAGGCACACACACCAGAAGGCTGAGCTGAAGTGCGCATTAGGCACACTGTCGGTAGCCTTTACAATGATGAGCTCGCAGCCCGGTTCGATTCCAACTCATGCTTTATTTTGGTGTAGCATGAGGGCTGTGGTCAGGTGTCCCCAACTAACAGAAAACCTACCCCTGGTAATCAAAACGACGCCGCGTCCCAGCCACATGGTCTCTAATTATGCTACGCATATCCCTGGATAGAGCACTCTGTCAGCTACGGGGTGAAGCGTGTTTTACTAATTCCCGTGTATTGTGCTGAGTGCACTGGCGGCTCAAATATCAACATTCAAATTCATGCGTGTATTGCTCATGCGGGCCTCGCCGCGATCGACCGCCGCGACCGACGTGGCCCAGTAGCCCCTGCAAACAGTCAGGGACAGTCGCCGCTGTAGAAACGGGCATCACGGCATGACAAACAGATGCAACTAAGCAGTACAAGGTGTGTAGGCCATTGCTATGTTACCTTGCTGGGCACGTTGGGTCCGATCCCTCTCGCCCGCCTTGCGCTTGCGTGTCCAGCTCGTGTTCATCTCCGTTGTTGTCCCCTGCTGCTCCTCAGGTGCAGCAACAAGTGGAGGGGGGAGCAGGTCAGGGGCGCCACCCGCACCAGCTGCCAGCTGCTGCCATGGGGGTGCAGCAGGAGGGGGGAGCAGGTCAGGGGCGGCACCCGCACCAGCGGCCTGCTGCTGCCATGGGGGTGCAGCAGGAGGGGGGAGCAGGTCAGGGGCGGCACCCGCACCAGCTGCCTGCTGCTGCCAGGGGGGTGCAGCAGGAGGGCTGGGAGGGGGTGTTGGGGGGGGTGCAGCAGGAGGGCTGGGAGGGGGTGTTGGGGGGGGTGGGAGGGCGGGGCCGGGGTTGGGAGGGGGCAGCAGGGGTGGGAGGGCAGTGAGGGGGCTGGGAGGGGGTGGGGGGGGAGGGAGGGCGGGGCTAGGGTTGGGAGGGGGTAGGAGGAGGTAGGAAGGCTATGCTGGGCTGGGGAGGGGGTGGGGGTGCAAGGGCGTGCAAGGGGGTGCGAGGGGGCACGGTCCGGGCGGTCGGAGTAGGCTAGTCATTCCTGCAAGGCAAAGTCGGGTCACGCCAATGTCATTTGGAGCAGGCCTGATCCTCTAATTGCCATGCTTTCTTCTCCAGCAGCTGTGACGTTGAGTAAGGAACAGAGTTACTAGTCGAAAGTCTGGAAACTCACAATGGTCAGCTCACAACATGCCATTTTGTGGATGGGGGTCTCCATTCCTGAGAGAGAGACGCACGTTTCACGCGTATGCAACAATGTCGAGTAGTAACTTGCCCAACGATGGCCCTCCAACACCGCCTGCACCAATAAGAGGCTCGCGGAGCGAGCCTGGCGGGCTGAAATGTGATTGTACTTCCGGCTCGATGCCAAGCGCAATTCGCTCATTGGTGCCTCTGCTCACCACTAGACCAATCGATAGTGAGCAGCTGAAGCGTGTCCGCGCTCGCTTGCGCCGGCATGGACTCGGATGCAAGGATTAACTTTCCGCTTGCCAGTAGATGCAAATTAATTCGCAGGTGCCAATGCAACAAACGCTAACATAATCGGTGCACTTTGTAGCGAGTACTTGCATGAAGATTACAAACCCCATGTTGGGGACTCCTGAGCTGTGGGGTTCAGGAGTTGGGGCGAAGATTATTCTGGAGTAACGTTTGCCTCGCGAAAGCATACTTATCTGATCCGTTAGTAAGGCTGAATGCACTCCGACCTCACGTCACCCCCACTGACACCTTCACTGCGCGCACCGTCACGGCGCTGGCGCGCTGCACCCGAGATGCAAGAGGTTGGCGTACCGACACTGGCGCAGACTGAGCCACGCGGGCGATGCGGGGACCGGAGAAGGCAGCCCTGTGGTTGGCCACGCGGGCACCACCCACTCGGGAGGCCATGCTGCACTTCATAGACAAGGCCATTTGCTGCTGCTATGTGACTGCTGCTGACAATGCGCTTAAATTGCGGTATGCGTGTCCCGAGTAACGGTTGGGGCAACGATTTTCTGGAGTGACGTTTGCCGTGGGGTCCGAACGAGATTTTGAACTCAGATCCGTTTGTGAGGCTGAATGCACTCAGACCTCACATCACCCCCGCATCTCTCACAGTATCTGCGCTTGTCGCAGCCGTCCAGGCTTGATGTGTAGGGCATGCAAGGATCAGACGGAAAGAGGCCATGAAGGGGGCCAACAAGGCCTAGTTGAAAGCTGCTAGTGATGCACAAGTGCACCTCCAAGCAGTACTAGTTGGTATCTAAAGCAGTGGGCAGTCACCATGTCCAACCTTATTCCTAAGCCTGCTTTTCATATTGCTGCACTAGGAGCGTGGCGGTGTGTAACGGGGAGAAGCCACAGGAATCCGGGAGAGCGGTGACACGCACTTGCGTCTTACACGGAATATCCCTAAACAACTGTTCTGTGCTTATAACAGGGTAGCTCACACCGTCTCACATATCTAGAAGGTTCCATGCAGAAAACAGATGATATCTAAACCGTGCATGACATGTAAAAATACCACCGCTGCCGGGCTGCATGGACAAGCATGCATGCAAACCGTTGCATTCACCCCCTCCCTGAAATGTTGCGCCCCGAAACATTTAACCGTCGTGACCTCCGCACACTGTTCCGCCTGCACTCATGACATAGCCATGCTCCTTTAGGAACACTACGTAAAGGTGGAGTGAGGCAGGTGATGTGATAACCTTGGTCACACTTGTCGCAAAGTAACATGGGAGGGTGGCTAGCGCGGCTCGCGCAAATCTGGCATGCAGGGTCGTCGTCTACCGGCTTGTCTGGAGGTACGTGGTTGCGAGCCGTGTAGTCTCTGATCATCGCAGCCACGTCCTCTTGTTCGGCCAATGCTGGGCCCCATTCCCACGAGTTGAACGAGTCGTCGTAGCCCTTCCACTTCACAAGGTATTGAAAAGCATGCTGGGAGTCATTCCATCGTCGTCCCAAGATGGCTTCAATGGTGAAGTACTCCTCACCGTCCTCCAGTTGGGGTAGTGGTTGCAGGTCAACATGGCGGTCAGGGAAGGAGCTGGTGGTAAGGTACGGCCGCAGCTTGGAGATGTGGAAGGTGGGTGTGATTCTCATCGTGGTGGGTAGGTCCAGCTTGTAAGCCACAGGTGATATCTTGGTCAGAACCTTGAAGGGGCCAACATAGCGGGGTTGTAGCTTGGCGCTGTTGCTGGGCGTCTTGAGGTTAAGGGTGGCAGTAGAGAGGAGCACCTTATCACCCACGTTGAACTCAAGATGACGGCGGTGCTTATCCGCCTGTTGCTTTTGCTTGTCAACCGCACGCTGCAGGGCTGCCTTGGCTGTGTCGATGTTGGAGCGCATGGTGGTGACAAAGGCGTCAGCAGTGGGGCTGGGAACAAGAGTGGAGGGGGGCTGCAACAAAGCCTCAGGTGTGCGGGGGTGGTGGCCGTAATTGAGGTAGAAAGGGGAGAAGCCTGTGCCAACATGGGTAGAGCTGTTGTATGCAAACTCCACAGCGGCTAGATGCTGGTCCCAATCTGTCTTGTGGTGGTTGATGTATGGTCGTAGCATATCCTCCACTGTCCGGTTGGCGCGCTCTGATTGCCCGTCTGTTTGGGGATGGTAGGCAGAGGACATGAGTAGGCGAGTGCCGGTGAGGTGAAAGAGGGATGTCCAGAAGTCCGAAGTAAACTTTGGATCTCTGTCAGAGACAATTGCCTCAGGTAGCCCATGGTGCTTGAAAACATGGTCGAAGAAAAGCTTGGCGATATCAGGGGCGGTGGCAGTGGCAGTGGTAGGGATGAGGTGTAACATCTTGCTTAACTTGTCCACAACTGTAACGATCATGTCGTAGCCGTGAGAAGTAGGAGGAAGGGGGCCGATGAAATCCATACTGACATGTTGCCAGTTGCGGTTGGGAATGGGAAGAGGTTGAAGCAGCCCAGGAGGAACTTGGTTGGTGGCCTTGTTCCGTTGGCACTGGTCGCAGGTCCTCACATATTCGCGCACTGTCTGCTCCATTTGGGGCCAATAGAAGTGTCGCTGCAAGCGTTCCAGGGTTTTGGCACGGCCTAGATGAGCCGAGGTGACTGCATCATGCGCCTCATGGAGCAACTGGGAGCGGAGAGGTGAGGCTGGGACGTAGAGGCGGGGGGGCTCAGAAGCTGTATATAAGCGCCCATCTATGACTCGTAGGTGCCAAGAGGAGGGGCCAGAGGGGTTGTGGGAAAGAGTATGAGAAAAAGCTGCTTGGTAGGCGGCGTCTTGTGGGGCATGGTGGTCATAGGTAGCGATGAAGGCAGAGTCCGGGGTGGCAACGGAGAGGGCTGATAACTGGTAGTCAGGCCGTCGGGAGAGCGCATCTGGCACAATGTGTCTTGCCAGCCTTGTGCACCAGGGTAAAGGAGTAAGGGGCCAGCAGTTGGGTCCAACGAAGTTGTCGAGCGCTGAGATGCGGTTGGGTCATGATGTGAGGGATCGGGCAGTTGTCCGTCTCGATGGTGAAAGGCCGACCCAGAAGGTAGTGACGCCAAAGATTAAGGGCATGCACCACAGCGAGTAGCTCGCGATCGTGGGTAGGGTAGTTGATCTCCGCGGGCTGAAGCTTGCGTGACTCATATGCCACGACGTACTCAGCGCCATTGTCGTCCCGTTGTGATAGCACTGCTCCAATGGCATACAACGACGCATCCGTCTTCACGGTGAAAGGCCGGGAGAAGTCTGGGGGGCGCACCACGGGGTTGCTAGCTAGGGCAGCTTTGACACGCTCAAAAGCCTCTTGTTGTTCTGGGCCCCATGACCATGGTGTCTCGGCCTTGAGGAGGTTGGTGAGGGGAAGGATGAGGTGGGCATGGTGGTGGATGTGGCGACGATAGTAATTGGCGCTGCCGAGGAAAGAGCGGAGGTCGTTGAGATTGCGGGGTACCGGCCATTCAACCATGGCACGAATCTTAGCTGGGTCAGGATGGATGCCCGCAGCCGAGATGATGTGACCCAGGAAGTCCATAGAGGGAAGGAAGAAGGCGCACTTGGAGAGGTTGGCATATAGCTGGTGTTGGCGAAGGAGGCCTAGAACGGTGCGGAGGTGCTCCAGGTGCTCAGCCTCAGACCGGGAGTAAATGAGAATGTCGTCCAGATAGACTAGTACAAATTGATCCAAGTGTGGGCGGAAGATGTCGTTCATGAGGCGTTGAAAGGTGGCGGGAGCGTTGCACAGGCCAAATGGCATGACGGTGTATTCATAGTGGCCGTAGCGGGTACGGAATGCTGTCTTGTGGATGTCAGCCTCGGCCACTCGGATCTGATGGTACCCAGACTTGAGGTCAATCTTGGAAAAAACTCTAGCACCAGCCAGCTGGTCCAGGAGGTCGTCAATGCGGGGAAGGGGATAGCGATTCTTGATGGTCAGCTGGTTTAGGGCCCGGTAGTCTACGCACAAGCGCAGGCTCCCGTCTTTCTTGCGCACAAAGAGGACTGCAGAGCCAAAAGGTGACGTGGATGGCCTGATGTAGCCCTTGGCTAGGAGTTCGTCCAGTTGCCGCTTGAGCTCGTCTAGCTCCTCTTGAGACATGCGATAGACAGGGCGGTTGGGAGGGGTGCCGGATTCCAGCTGGATCACATGATCAACAGAGCGATGTGGTAGATCATGCACGGATGGAAGCTCCTTGGGAAAGACCTCGATGTGCTCAGATAGTAGGGCGGTAGCGCTTGGGGGAAGAGAAGGGGGCCACTGTGGTTGAGCAGGTGGCGGGGAGGTTGAGGTTGAAGTGTGGGAGGAGGGCACAGCTGGAGAGGGTGAAAGGGGAGGACTTGAGTCCGTGAGAACTGCCACGAATACGGCGTCCTTCCGGGCGGCTTTGCGGAAGCGCGCAGGTGACAACAGCTGGGAGGCTGAGGGGTTGGGGGCAGGAGAAGGTGGAGCAGCTAGGGTGTGTACAGCCCCGGCATGGCGGAGAGTGATGCGCTCGAGAGGCCAGTCAATATCAGGGTTCTTCGCTGTGAGCCATGGCTTGCCCAACACCACATCGTAGTCGGCGTTGCTGATATCAGCCATAACGAAAGGCACCCGATCATGGTAGGTAGAGAGGTGTACCGTGCAGTGGGAAAGCTCGTAGGTGGGAAGGTAGGAAGGGGAGGGCCCAGGAAGGAGCAGACGGCCAGGAGCAGCTTTGCCCGCCATGCGCAGGCCGGCTTGCTGCAAGAAGCGGCTGCTGACAATGTTGCCCGTGGCACCACTGTCCAGCAGGAAACGAGCACGGTGTCCAGAGAAGGTTCCATGGAGGATGAAAGGCTTGGAGTTCACGGAGAGCGACGACATGACTAGGGGCTCTGACAGGCTAGGCGACGAGGAGTGACACGGAGTACCACTGCCCACAGGTGCGGATAGGCATGGGGAGGACTCTACAGCCAGAGTAGGCTGTCCCGGAGACTTGGAGCTGCTCATGGGCTGAGCTGACTGCTGAGGAAGGGGGCTGCGTGGAGGGCACTTAGCACCGCGGGCCTGGCAGGGCGCAGTAAGGCAGAAGAGCGGGGCACGGAAACGTGGAGAGGGAACAGAGGGTTGTGGTGTAGGAGGAAGAGGGAGTGTGGGTAGCCAGTAGGGTGCACGGAGAAGAGGCCGAAGAGGAGGGGGAAGAGGCCGGGGAGAAGGGCCCCGAGGAAGAGGAGGTGGAGGAGGACGAAGGGGAGGAGGCCGAGGAAGAGGAGCGGGGAGTTGAGGTAGGTGGTAGGGAACACGAGGAGCCAGCTCAAAGCGAGGAGTTAGGGAAGAGGGTGGCAGAAGGGATGGTGGGCTCAGCGGCGGGCTGCCTCCCGCACGCCCCCAACGTCGTTTGGGCGTGGTGGCTTGTTGGGACAGTCCTTCATTAGGTGGCCAGGCTTGCGGCAATAGAAGCAAGCTCCCAAGTCACGCAGCTGTTGGCGCTCAGCCGCTGATAAACGATGGCCCTTGCTGACCTGCAGGGCATCAAGCTCCATGGCAGCCACTGGTTCAGATTCTGGGAGCTTGAGGAGGCGTGGGTCAAAGGTGATAGCATCAACGCGGTCAGCCATGGCGGCAGCCTCCTCAAAAGAGGTAGGCTCCCTCAGCTCCAGCTCCCGCCTCACAGCCGGCTTGAGACCTCTAAGGAAACGATCCAGTTTCTCAGCAGGAGACAAGTCAGAGATGAGGAGGCAATGATTGCTGAACTCCATGATGTATTGCCGGGCTGATGTGATCTGATGGCAGGCTGCCAACTGATCCCTTGCATGCCGCTGCTGGTTCACAGGAGTAAACTGGCGCGTGAAACTGGCTTTGAAACTGTCCCAAGAGCTGAGGGCCTGGCTGGACAGCAGGCTGCGGTACCAGGTGAGGGCAGCGCCGTCGAGGTAGGAAGCAACAGCCAACAGCCGTTGTTGGGCAGGCATGGCGAAAAGGTCAAAATGGTTGTCGATGCGCCACAGCCATTGACCCGCGTCCGCGTTGGGGGTCCCACAGAAGGACGGTGGTGGAGGGGGCCGAAAAGGTAGCGGAACGGAGGTGGCTGCGGGAGGGGCGGGAGGGGCGGACTGTCCAGAAAGTTCTAGAGGTGTTGAAGCGGGGGTAGCAACGGGCTGCGTTGTGACGAAGTGCTCGAATTGCTGCCGCAGGCTGCCGGTCAAAAGAGTGAGCTCGCCGACTTGGCGCATGAGCTCGGAGACTTGATACGCAATGGGCGATAGTTCCTCCATCAAGTCTCTAGTCTCCGTAGTTAAGGCGGTTTGTCCCGATTGAGGGCACCAAAATGTAACGGGGAGAAGCCACAGGAATCCGGGAGAGCGGTGACACGCACTTGCGTCTTACACGGAATATCCCTAAACAACTGTTCTGTGCTTATAACAGGGTAGCTCACACCGTCTCACATATCTAGAAGGTTCCATGCAGAAAACAGATGATATCTAAACCGTGCATGACATGTAAAAATACCACCGCTGCCGGGCTGCATGGACAAGCATGCATGCAAACCGTTGCACGGTGGCAGTGAGTTCACGACCAGTGCGTTTGTGACAAGACATGTCTGTGAGGACTAGTGCAAGCCAGGTGCTGCCCTCGCAGTCTTTGCACTCGTAGGAATTAGCAGCCAGGCGCCTAGACCGACTTTCGTATTTTTGACTGAAACTTTGCCCATCAGTAGCATGTAATGATGGCATTGTAACCCCAAAAAAAACAGGCCAAAAAAGTGAAAGGGCATAGCAATGAACACACTGAACATAGCACTGAACACACTGAACATAGCACTGAACACACTGAACAATACCACCCATCCTCAGCCTTTGAATTTTTCGACATGGTTTCTTTTGGGTCGTGTTTTTTACATTACAAGCTACAAATGAGCCAAGTTTCAGCCCAAACGGCCAAAGTCGGTCTAGGGGCCTGGCTGCTAATTCCTACGAGTGTGCTGGCACTGTCTTGGCCACCTCCATGTTAATCACTCCGTGAGAGTCAGCCGTGAAGCCCCAAGTTGCTTGAAAGGGTCACAGACCAGATACCACCCCTAATGAGGGTCAAGGCGCTGCCCTCGCAATCATCGTTATCTTCACGTGTCACTTGGCTATTGGCATTGCTACACCGCACCCGCCCTAACGGTGTCACGAACTCTTGAGATCACCTCGCTAGGCTAAGAGGTTCCCCAAAGCAGGAGCCTGATGGAAGGTGGCAAAGCTGCAGCAGCTGGATAGGCTTGCTGTGGATGGGCACCAAGGTGCACAGTGGGATGCTGCCGGGCTACGGGATAGCAGTCGGGTTGCACACCCTGCCCTGCGGCACACCACTCGCTGCAGGGGCAAGGGCGCTGGGAAAGGGCTGGAGCGCAGCCATGCTGGTATGCTGGACCACCCCAGATGCAGGTGGTGGAGGTGCACTTGCAGCTTGCATCGGGTGGCATACTCAGGGCTGGTTGGTCGGTGGCGCCGGTGCGGCCAGTGGCGCTGGTGGCGGGTGTTGGTTGGCCCCAGTCAGTTGGTCAGCTAGGTCCAGCCACTCAGGCACTTCCGGGCTAGGGTGATCCTGGAGGAACTCCTGCACCTGGCTTGCGTAGTGCGTCTTCAACACCACCTTAACGCTCTTCTTGCGGCTTGTCATGTGCCACGACTGATGCTGGATGTGCGCCGCCATGCCTGAATCACGCTCATATACAGCCATCACCAGCTTCTGCCACCGCTTGAGGGGCTTGTCTTCAGCATTGAAGAATTCCTTGCTTTGCAGCAAGTCTATCAGCTGTTGCGTTGTCAGTCTAGTGAGAGAGACATCTGGCAGCAAAAAGGCTGCAACTCCGTGCCATGCCGGCTTATTGGCCCGTTCGCCATCAGGGGAGCTGTTGCCCTCTTCCGGGATGGTGCCCGCAGTGACCAGGGAGTTCAACATGCCCTTTAGGCACATTATCTCAAGCTTGCGTTGAAGTAATGGGTTGAGGCTGGGTGCAGCCTGCAAGTGTCATGGCAAGAATCATGTGAGCTTCAAGTCCACCCCACTCAATAAGGACCCGAGCCAAGCTCACAAACATGACAGGTCCGTCCTGTACCGCGTCATCGACACCCATCTGCCACCCGCCATCGAGCCATCTGCCCACCATGATTGGCCACGTGATTCACTACGTGCCCATCCCTGATCATGTCACACCTCGCCCCAGGAGCAGCTCACTGACCTGTGCACCGTTTCCGTGGATAGCTCCGTTCTCAGCTGGTTGGGGTGCAGGGGGGAGGCCAGGCTGCAGTCAGGGGCAGGGCACAGCTGGCCAAGGGGGAAACAAGGTGAAGTATGCATGCATGCATGCATGCCACAACATGTATGTGTGTAAGGGACAAGAAGGCCCAGAGAGCCAGGCAGGGTAAGGTAGCAGTTGTAGAGGAGCGAACAGCACAGGACAGCGGGCAGGCCATTCATATGCCATGCAGCTGGATGGAGGCAGCAGCAGCAAGATCAGGAGCCATAGCCAGCAGCAGGGGCAGCAGGAGTAATGCTGCAGGAGCAGTGTGAGGCTCGTCAGTGTGGAGCAGCTATTTAAAGGGCTCCTTTGTAACTGACTCTCCTGTTAGGGGGGCCAAAAAAGATAGAAAGACTCCCACAGCAGTCAGTGTACAGCCGCAGGGTCTCCTGCACCGCTTGCCCACAGCCAAAATCTGGGGTGGCATTGCTCAGCAGCCCTAACGAGCTTCTGGAGTTCCACGCTCCCCATGGGCTGTTGAGGCTTCTTGAGCTGTCATCAGCTTACACTAGCGCATGTTTTCATGCCGACTAGCCCTCGCGGTCAGGCAATAGTGTAGGTGGTAGGCACTCATGCACCATGCCCATGTGCATTGGGTATACTCCACACAGCCCATTAACACCCTTTGAGTCGGATCACTATTGCCCACTAGTGGTCCCTAGTGTTCCCGCTAGTGGCCACTAGTGCTCCGGCTCAAATGGAGGCCCTAGTGAGGGACAAGGGGACTGCTGGGGCCACAGCAAGCAAGAAAGAAAGACTACGCACTCACCAGCAGGTGTGAGGTAAGGGAGGTTGATGCCTAGGGCCTTGCGGTCACCTTGTGTATCCAAGCCACCAGAGCAGTTTCTTACGCCCTCAAGTGGGGTCGAACCCGTGACCTTCTACTCGTTCCTAGACTACTCATTACCGACTAAGCCTCCAATCGCAAAGCAGGGCAGGATGAGAAGGGAGGCCACCTACCTCAACAGTGGAACCGTGCTCGCTGCCAGCCGTGTTGCTCGCATCTTCTTCATGCTCCCCTTCCTCCTCCTCCTCTTCTTCCTCCTCCTCCTCCTCCTCCTCAGGCGCGTGCTGTGCCTCAGCCTCAGCCTGCTGCTGCGCCCCAGCCTGTTGCGGCACTGCAGCCTCAGCCGGCTGCTGCGCCTCAACCTCAGCCTTGATGGTAGTCTTGGTGGTAGTCTTGATGCAAGTCTTAATGGTGGTCTGGGTACAAGCAGCAGCAGGGCACAAAAGACAGCAAGTGATCAGCGGGAAGTGAGCCTGCTTGCCCAAGGCCATTGCGGTGTTAGTTGGCAAGGTGGAGGGTGTTTGGCCAGTGAGCCATGCCATCACCATGCACCCAGCCAGGTTAATCACTCCCGCCGTCCCTGTCCCTGACTTTGCCTCTGCTCCTTGACCCTCCTGCTCGCCCATGAATCTGCTGCACCTTTCCCTCTCTCTCCCTCTCTCCCACTCCCTTCCTCCCACTTGCCCTCTTGAGCACCCCAAGATACCACTCCAAACCCATCCCTTCCTTATCCCCAATAACAACCCTCCTCACCTCCACCACCACGCCCTCAGATGGTGCACCCAAATCCTCGCACCGGGGCACTTCCACCTCAAACTCTGGCTCCAGGCGGCGACACCCCCGATCACCCCCTGCCCCAAGCTCCAACCTGGGCTGTCTCTCTCCCTGGGCAGAAGAGCGGGCGGTGGTGTTGTCTTCCTGCTTCACCTGTGGCAGCAGTGGAGAGGGCAGCAGGTGGCTCGCAAGCATGGCTGGACCTTGGCTTGGTGCATGGATGAGTGATTGAACTGGCTGGGCCTTCCGTATACTGCTCAGTGGTGCAACCAAGGTGATTACACACACGGGGTGATGTACGAGTTTACGTACAGAGTGTGCAGTAATCTGCAGTGATGTATGCACACTTGGGTCAATGGCAATGGTAAGCCCTAGCTCGTCGAAATGGAAGCAATGCCGGCGCCAGCCTAGCCTCCTGCCAAAATGTCAATGAAGAGCGGTATGCAGAATCCTTCCAGACCGTCTGTTTTGCTTTTATCACCTAACACCACCAACGACGACCCGCACAGCGGAGCCCGCGGGGCATGCGCGGGATACAGCATGATGCAAGCAGTCTATCACGCGTCGCCGCCCACCACTGAAGGTTGTGGCCTACCGTTCGTTGCGTCGCGAGGTCCCCATCCTGGCATGACGATGCCGCCGCGGCAGCAACCACCTGCGCCAAGCCTTGGTCCACTTCTGAGATAGTGATTGCGCCAGACGTGGTCCAGTGCGCGCAGGGCCTATCAGCTGACGTCTAAAGGCTCTGGAGATGCACTGGGCGCGCACCGTGGGATAACATGTCGCGACAACATGTAGCCCGTTGTAGCGCGGTGTCTCCTTCTCATCGGCGTTACCACTGACGGATGCCTCTTCTTCCGTCTTGATAGGCTTAAAAGACGTGAGGCAGGATGACATGGGGTCCCGAGCGGGCAGACTTTGCAATGGCGTGTCGTCACCCGTAACGCGTAGTGTGAGTGTTGTTCGGATGTGCCTGTAAGCTGAGCTCGACGCTTATGAGGCAGGAATCACTACCAGTGTGACATGCTTAATTAGGGAATCTGCAGCGGTGCCGCACTCCAGCATGCACGTATGTTTAGCAATTTCAGGTCATCAAGGCCCTTCATGCTTAGCCTTGTCTGGGCCTAAATCGCACAAACTCACATGAAGGCAGATTTTGTGGCAGCAGATGGACAGGGGAGGCTGTCAAGCAGCTTACTTCTGTGTGCACCTAATCTGCAGCAGCAGCAGCAGCGTCAGAAAGAGGAAAGGATAAGGGGGGACAAGGATGGAGCTGAGCTGCTCACCTCATTGCGGAGTTGCTAGGTTTGCACCATTTGGTGTCCACCATGCCAGCGTCCGCAACATGCTGACCGCAGGGCAGTGGCCGCAGCATCACACCACGCCTGGTGCACGGTGCTGCATGTAGTCAGCTCACCCTGCGTGTACACCTGACAATGCGGAGGGTTGTCACGCATGACGCCTGGAGGGACAGTGCTGCTCAGGTGTTTAGGGGCAGGTCAGGCCAAAATGGGTCGCACAAACTGGCCATGGGCTGGAGCGCCAGTGACAGCATCTGTGGGAGCGCACGTGGCAGCTTGAGCACCGCCAGCTGTTGCAGCAGTTGCAGCCTGCCAGAGGCATGAATAGAAAAGACTTGGTGTGTGAGGCATGGCGCACACGCTGCTTGTAGCTGCTTATACCGCGCACAAGGATGTGCCAGTGGCAGGGCACTGTTGCCGCAACATTGCGCGCAAGAGTTGCAGCAGGTGCGGTGGGCAGGGCTAGCGCGTGCCAGAAGGGAACATAAGTGATGGCCCTACAACACGGGACAGCAACAATAACAAGGCAGCAATGAGAGCAGCAGCTGGTGGAGTACCAGCTGCAGCTCAAGGGTGCATCCCTGCACCACCAGCACCGAGCAAGCACAAGCACTGGCACCGTACGACAGGCCAGTCGTGCCCAGGCCAGTTCCTCCTGTATGGAAGAGTGTGAGCTCTGACATCGCACGCGATCTGCCACGCGATCTGCCACACGATCGAGCACGAGACCGAGCTCGGGAAGACACACGAAATGCGAAGTGCCTGATGCAAAGTGGGCCGTGTGCGGCTTGCCTTCACGCTGAAGCTCCACAAACAAAAGACAGTGTAGTAAGAAAAACACTGGTCTGCCCAACTTGTCCGTCATCGGCGACATGGCAACAGCCCCATCACCGGCCGGCGTATCACACCTTACAGTTTTCTTGGACTGCAAGGCCAGCGCAGCCAAACCTGGAGAGCGCCGGTGACGCAGCAGCTTGAGCGGGAAGGATAAGTCTGTGAAAGCGAAAGCACATGTCTCCCCTGTTGCCCTCGTTGGTGGCGCTGGCATTGCTTGTTGCCGCGGCCAGGTGTCTCCTTACAGTGACCAGCCTCGTGCAGGCTGCCGAGGCTGATTTGCAAGCCACGTGCCACGTGCAGTGCGACTTTGCCGATGCAATGCCTGGGCCCCAAGCCCACCAGTGAGCAGGTGCTCCGTGCCAACGCGTCGACCGTCGCGGTGAGCTAAGATTTCCATGATACCCGTCACTTCCGCCTGCCCTGTCGCCTGGCCCTCCACCCTCACTGACTCCGCTCCTGCTGCGCAGTGGGGTTACTTCTGAAAGCATCGGGAGCCGCAACTGTATGTGAGTCTACTGGTACACACGCATACATGGCTGCGTTCTGCAGCTGCTGTTGCTTCTTGTGGTGGCTAGGGCCTCACCTCCCTACTTGTAGCCCGCCTACGGGTTTTGTGGTTCCTTCTGCCTCACACTCAAACTAGCTAACTGCTGCCATGCTGCCTCAGTCATCTGCCTCCTGCTAGCCTGCAACTGAGGCTGTTGGTGTCCTGGTGTACTACACTCCTGGCATTTACAGTGGCCTTCCCTATCCTCCAGGTGTTAGGCCGAGGGTGAACAAGGCCGACTTTGCTGACCTGACTGAGCCTGGCCTGCCTACCTTGGATGTCCTAATTGGTGTTTGGGTGGAGAACACTGACTACAGGTTCAGAGCGGCGAGACCTTCACGATTGAGATGTCCAGCCACCACAACGGTGACATGTGAGTGAATGGCCGTGCTCCAGGGCCCAGCTCCAGGGCTGGGTGCTGACTGCAGCTAGGTGGAATTCCCATGCTTTCCTCGCCATGACGAGCTCAGAGCCACAGATGCCACTGCTGTCACTGTGCCCAGTGCTTTGCCTGAGGTCCCCTGGTGGGTCCATTGTCCCACCCTAGCCCACCTTCTGCTTTGCGCTGCTCATCAGCTCTATCACCACCAGGGCTAGCCATCAGGTCGTGCCTGGGCCTCTGACCTGGGCCAATCTTGCCACTGCGGCTACGCCCTGCCTCCGCCCTGCTGCTACCACCTTGCATGCCTTGCATTGCAATGACGATGACAATGAGACTATAATGAGCTGCATGCACCTGCATGCATGCATGCCAGCGCTGCAAGATGTGGCTGAATGATGTGATGCAGGTATGACTGGATCATCAAAGGTGACCCCGGCCTGGAGGACATCTTCCGCTTTGACAACAAAACCCAGACCATCTCTATGCGGGGCCGCACTGGACGCGCTGATGGCAAGCATGTCATGACGGGTGAGTGATCGACCTGACGCTGGCTGTGGACCTGTGTGCTCATGTCTCTCCAGCTGGCTTGCACACCTCATCTGCAGCTCAAAAGATGATGCTGGCGACAACTAATTTTGTTTCAATTCCTGGCAAGCTTGGGGTGGTGCTGGTTCTGGGTTAGTGCTAAGGTTGGGTTGTTGTTGGTTGTTCCTGCTCTTGGTGGTGTACGAACAGTTTCAGCACCAGCATCCCCAGGTGTGGCTGCTGGGCAATGAACAAGGTAGGTGAGCATACTCCATGCTGGTGAGGCGTGGCAAGGTGACGGGCACCAGGTGCCGTTGTCGTTGCCACCGCTGCTGCTGCTCTCCCTTAGGCCCAGTATACATTTGTGGAGCTGAGCCGGGTGACACCCTCAAGATTGAGATCCTGGACATGAAGCCGCGCAAGAACCCGGTGACGGGTGAGAGACGCCGGCACCTCAGCTGACACCACTCTGCCAGCCGCGCCTTGCCCTGCTTGCCACTGTGGCTGAGAGCTGCAGCACAACAGCTAGCCAGTAGGGTGTGGGCTGTTCAGCCCCCGGCCAGTCACTGTCACTCTGTCAGCCTGGCCTTTGCTGAAAGCTGCTCGATATCGTTTATTGCTGAAAACTGGACGATATAGCCTTGACTGTACAGTTAGCCCATGAGCCAGTCACTACCACTTTGCCAGCAATGCCTCTGCTGAAAGCTGCTTGATATCGTATGTTGTCGGATGCTGCCCGTCACTACCACGATATGCCATACCTTGGCTGAGTGACCAACCTCATGATTTTCACCCGTAGTGTTGCAATTGTGTAGCACCAAGTGCCCTTGTCTTCAAGCCCACCTGTCTATGCCCAGGGCCTAAGGGAACTCCCTGCCTCTCACAGCTCTTGTGCCAGCTGACCTTGGCCTGCATGCTGGCATGTGCATGGCCCTGTGCAGGCAAATCCTACGCCTCCAATGGCCTGGCTGAGTGGGGCTGGCAGAGGCGCATCGTGGGCAACCGCCACGTGGACTCCACCTTCATCTACGAGATCATCATGGATGCTGATGGATACGGGATGTGGGCGGAGCCAAGGCTGTACTTCAAGTGGAAGGACGAGGCGGGGAAGCCGCTGGTCAAGGTGCCGTGCTGGCCCACTAATGGTGAGGGCATGCAGGCCAGGCAAGCACACCTCACAAAGCAAGAGGTCACCTTGAATAGCCCTCAGGCCATGCAGGCCACATGACAACAGGCAGGGACGCTGCTGAACAGATCTGTGCTCACTGCACCTGCACCAGCACTGCACCAGCATCGGACGTCCTAGTTGACCCCAACTACTTCACTGGGCTACTGCACCAAAGCATGGGATGCCCTGCTCACTGCAATGAAGCACTGGTCGACCTGATGACACCCTACATGAGGCTACATGAGGGTGCAGCAGGCTGGTCCAGGATAGGGCTCCAACAGTGCCAGGGCTGAGGCCGGGCATGTGGCGAGGGTAGGGAGGCTCATGAAGTATGGCAGGGCCGGGCCAGGCCAAGGGTCGAAATAGAGCCGGGGCAGAGGTTGGGCTGTGGCAGCACGTGGGCGAGTGGGCAGGTGGATGAGCGGGCAGCTGGGCGAGTAGGCCATGCAACTGTTTGTTCTGTTCTTGCCAGCCCTGCCTGTCTTGAGCTCTTGCACGCTTCCCCTTTTCCACCCCTTAAGCCACGAAGCTGACTGGGACCAGTGATGTCGCCTGAACAGGCACGCTGCTGGGCGCTCACAACAAGTCGCTGAATTGGTCCAATCCTTTCCCGGGCATGTACACCATATCCGGTTACAACTACACCTGTGTCAACGGCTCCGTGGCCTTGGGCGGCTATCATTGTGAGTGTGGACCGACCTCGCTGGCTTGGGCAGAATGGTCTGTGCGGTGCAGTGCAGAGGTCTAGGACGCTAGGTGATGCTGGATGCTGGATGCTGGTGCCAGGTGCTGAATGCTGCCTAGCATGGTCGCACTTGTTGGCACAACATGCCGCCTAGCATATTGGCAACTGCCTTGAGCATCTTGGGTATGTCGTAGCACCCGGTGGGCTGGCAGGTGGAACAGCCTTGCCTTTCTGTGTGACCTCTGAATCAAAGCACAAGGTACTTGGGGCCCCTCTGTGAGCTTCAGTGGGCTCGGGTGGTCTGGCTGGTGGGGTTACCTTGTCAGTCATGCTGCTTGAGCTGCCTTGCTGTTTTAGATATTTTTTGCTCTTTATTTTAGTTTTCGGATTTTGTTATAACCCTTAGTTGGCTGTACCAGCCTGGCTGCACACAAACAAGGTTCAGGATGAGAAGGCAGTAGTCAATCAGGCCAGGGGCCAGGGGTCAGGGGTCAGGGGTTACGGGGTGAGATGTGTGACCATGCATTTTCATGCAGATGCCGGCGCGATTGTGCCGCACCCACTGCCCACTGATGACTACAGCGTCTCAGGTAAGCAGCGCTTGGCACCAACCAGGCAACAGGCCACGACCCTGCCATGCTGTGGCTGACCCAATGTCACTTGTGTGGTGCAACTCAGTCATGATCAGCACCAGCATGACCAGCATCACTACACAGCTGGAAGCTGGAGGGGCCTGGGACCTATGTAAGGGGCAAGGGCCCGCTGGGTCTGATCAGCAGCCCTGGCATGGCACCAGAGCTGATGCCAGCCTATGCTCATGGGGCCTTGAGTGTAATGTGTGAGGGGGTGGGGGCTGGAGTGCTTGCAGGGGCTAGAGAAGGGGCTAGGTGATTTCAGGCTGCGGTGTTCTCGGTGCCCCTCGCCACCCCTCACACTCCCTACTCCTCTCCCCACACTTCAATCTCACACTTCCCAGTCCCTGATGTGACGATGTGCCCAAAGCTGACCTGGTCAACACCTGGCTGCCTGGACTCGTGCTGCATCAGGCAAGTGGCGGCTGCCAATCTCACCCCACATTGGCAACCTGGGCCTTGCGCCTGATGTGGAGGACACCGTAAACTCGGCTTGGCCCATGCGAACAGGTGACACGCGTCCCCAATAGCAGCCCAGAGGCATGGCAGGGCACAGCAGCAGCCCTGCGTGCTATTCGCGACCACAACAGGGCAGCCACCCCTTCACCCTGCGCACCCAGCCCTGAGGCAAGACAGGGCACAGACTGCCCACCTGCTCCATGAGCAACTTGGCCAGCAGCACCTCTCCATGCAGCAACCCCAGCATGGTTACAAAGGTCTGTGGTCCAGGGCCTTATCATAAACGCCATCGCGCATAGCCACTGTTTGCAGCCACATACGAGTAGCACCAAGTAGTACCAAGGCTCCACCAAGCTCAACAGGAGCCATCAGCGTGATGTGTGTGGCACTTCAGGAGATTGTGTGTAGCAAGCAACCCTTCCCTCTTCGTTGTAGTGATCCTTGCACTGGCCTGCGCTGGGTAGCCAGTAGTGGATCCTAGAGCTAATCTCTGGTGAGGCTGACTAGCTGCTTGAACAGCTGCCTGAATAGCTGCTTGAATAGCTGCGGAAACAGCTGCCTGATCCAGTACACTCGAATGCACTGAGGATTGGGTGTTTGCCTTGCGGCTGGTGGTGCAGGTGGCAACATTGACCACAAGCGCCTGGGCATGTGAGCCTAATCTGGCACCCTCTGAGCCTAATCTGGCACCCTCTGCCAGGCTGCTTGCTGCCGGGGCTGTGCTTTGACACCAGAGCTGAGGCTGCTGGCAGGGCCTTCACCTCACCCCTTACATGCTGCCCATGGGCCTGAGCACCTAGCTTGATTGCAGCCATGCCTGGCAGTGCATCGGTTTGTTGCATGACCTGCAATTTGAGGCGCATGCAATTGTGATGCACGGCTTGTCTTGTTGGGATGGACGGCTGGGGAGCACTTGTACGCCCTGCTGCTGCAGGGGTGCTGAGTTTTTCCTGCCTGTGGAGGTGGAGGGTGGCCTGCTCAGCGGTGGTAAGTGCACGCCTGTGGAGCATGGGGCAGGGCAGGAGAGTGTGGAGGTGAAGGTTGAGTGAAGAGCTGTTTTTGCAGTCAGCAGATCTAGCCTGCCTGGCGTCTACCATGACCACTACACCGCGGGTGCACCTGACTGCTGCACCTGAAGGAGAACGCAGTCAGCCAGTCAGTCAGTGAGTCAGCCAGTGAGTCAGCCAGTGGCAGTTACTATGACTATTTGATGTCACCTTTGCAGGGGATTGCCACGCTGGTCAGACCAATTCGGAGTACTCAGGAACGGCACTGGAGTCCAACTTCGATGCGCGGCTGCGGGTCATGGTCCTCAAGGCCAACGACTCAACCATTTCGCCTTTGGTGCGTGTTTTCCTCTCCGGCCACCCAACCGATCACCCAGCCCACCCACAAGTCAGTTGCCTGCCCTGCCCTTCTGCCCACCCACCTGCCCTGCTGTCCACCCACCTGCTGCACTAGGGATGTAGGGAAGTTTCAGGGTTAGCGTCATAACCCTAGCTGGGTAAAATAGGGAGGAGGTAGGGAAAGACGCGATGAAAGGGTGCTAACAGCAAGGGCACCAGGGGATGATCAGAGGCAGCGACAGCTGCAGTGGCTGGCTGGCATCAGCATCACTGGTCAGGTGACAGGAAGGGGAGACCAGGCAGGCTCACAAGCACCGGTCAGGTGCCAGGAAGGGGCCAGCTGGCTTGAGGTGCTGGCCGCTGTCCCTTGTCTGCAGTACAAGAACCTGCCCACCCCTTTGCTGGAGAACAGCAATGAGTGGTGCTTCCACGGCTACACTGTCAATGACTACCTGCATGACCCACAGGTGCCTGGCTTGCACCTTATGCTGGCCTGACCCTGGCCGATGCTTGCACCACCTGATGCATGCTGACTTTACCACACCATGTGTGTAATGAGCAGGAAACTGCTGGCAGGCAGCTGTTGGGCGCCTTGACCTCCTTACTAATGATCTGTCTCCATACACCGCAGCAATCACACCGTGCCTCACATTGCCTGTTGTAACCTCACAGCACTGTAGTTACTGTGGAAGTTACAGTCAGCTTCTACGGGCAAATCATCGCTTGCCAGATGGCTGCCCCCATGCAATGCCAGCATTGCTGCCCCCATGGCCAATAATGGGTGCCTCCATGCAATGCCACCATGGCTGCCCCCATGCAATGCCAACGTTGTTGCTGCCATGGGTCTTGCTGCTCTGCTTGTGAGTGCAGACTGCCACAGGGCGGGTGGGTTCCTGGAACACGCTGCTGCCGGCCCTGTCCACCAACACATACCAGGCAAGTGAGCTGGCACCTATGTGCCCTCATGGCTAGCGTGCAAGTATGTGGAGGGAGGTGTGAATGTGAGGTCCCTCTTCTGGCACCATGTGGCCTAATCAAGACACGACATGGCTGGAGTCATGCAGGCATGCGTACAGGCCTGTTACAAAGGCGGCATACTGTTATGGAAGCATGTAGGCTGCTGAGAAGGTCAAGGACGGGGTTGTGGTTGGGTAGTTGGGTGGTTGGATAGTTTTGTGCGATTGTCTGGCGCTGTGCAGCTGTTTGACGCTGGCGTGGTGATGGCGGTGGTCGTCTGGCGTTGTGCTTGCAGCTGTGCGGTTGTCATGTTGTGCAGCTGTGTGGCCATACACGGTGCTGGCTGCGCGGCAGTTGTTGTGGTGGTTATGTGGTGGGAGCCCTGACCATGGTGATGCGGGTGGGCATGTGCTGCAGCTGATGAACAACACCGCAGTGGTGGCCACCAGCGGGTTGATGCAGCTGGGCTTCACCCGGGACCAGGCCAGCAGCATCCTGACCTTTGCATGCGACTGGGAGGTGACCCAGGTGGTGGTGAGTGGGGCAGACAGTTGAGGTCCTGACCCCCTCCCCTCCTCCTCCCCTCCAATGGAAATGAAGGTTGCAGTACAGAGCAAACGTGGGGTGGTGATGTGCGGTGAAAGCAAGACTGGCTTAGGCCGCGTTGGTAGTGGGTGAGGTAGGAGCTGGGTGGGTTGATGCAACTGTTTGTTATGAAGCAGCACCACGGTGCAAAACATCAGGCACCCTGCCTGTCACCCGATGCAAACACACCCGTGGCTGTGTGCTCTACACTTGGCCTATGCACTAGGTCCAGCCCAAGATACTGACACCAGTGGCTGTGTGTGCCCACCACGCTGTGCTCTGCACTGGGCCTACCCCTATCTGCTGCCCATGCATGCATGCATGCATGCATGCATAAGGCTTGGTCCGAAGAATAAACGTTGTCATTGCCCACGACGGTGGCAAGCACAGTGAGGACCTGGGTGGCTGGGCGCCCACAGCTTTGTGCTCTGTACTGGCCTAGCCCCTCACTTGCAGCTCATGTCAGCCGGCCAAGGCCCACATCAGTCACCTTCCGGGTTCAGGCAAGTATCAGTGTAACCCCCTGCCTGCCTGCCTGCCTGTCCCCTGCCTGCCTTCCTCCTCCTGCCTACAGAACACCAACATGGGCAACCACATGTGCTGCCTGAAGTACATACTGCCTGTGGCTGAGGGCCAGGGCAGCACCTTCGTCCCCTCAGTGTTCCCGGGCAGCAGCCGGCCCCTCAAGATGAGCAACAACAAGTTCTTCCAGCCCTACCGCTGATCACCCAACCTCATCACCCAAGCAGGCAGTCAGGGTGATTGGTGTGAGACCAGTGTGTAACTGTCGCACGGTCTGTGGCTGGGAGCTGGGAGGGTGATCCTACACACTAGCTGCTGGCTCACTGCAGCCCCCGCCCTGCAGCAAGTCCTGGCCATTGCAGTCGAGGCTGCTACATCACCCTTGGTTGTGTGATCAGCCCCATGCCCCACCCACCCACCCGCTCGCCCTGCCACCCACCCACGCCGTCGTAGCATTAGAACTGCCACACCCTGACCCTGGCTTTTGAGGCCCGAGGCCTGAAGCTCAAGGCCTAAGGCTAGAGCCTGAGGCCCAACGCCTGAGCAGGACCTGGGCCCAGTGCAGGTGTATCGTAGTGCATTCAAAGTGTGTTGTCCTGAGTGTTGTTGTGCGGGGCCTGGGAGCTCCTGACCTTCACCTCTACCCTCCACATGGGCCCAGTGCAGGTTTGTCATGCAGGACTTGGTGTGCATCACCCTGCGCAATGTGGGGATGGGGGATTCCTGACACCCTTCCTGCTTCCTTCCTGACACTGCCTGCTCCGGTAGGTGAATGGCTCAGGTCCTTATTGAGTGGGTTAGAATTGAAGCTGACCTGCTTAGGTCAATCAGTAGGTCAATGAGTAGGGTGAGGGGCTGGGAAGGGATGCTGCTGTGAAAGGCAAAGGCTCAGAGGCGGGCAGACGTGGATGTATTGCCTTCCTCACTCATACCCGTTGCCGTGATGCCACACATGTTGCCAGCGGTACTGCTGAGTGATCCGTGTATGCCTAAACGCTTCATCATGCAGCCACAAAGTGCTGTATCATGCTTGCTTCAGTGGCACCCCTAAACTGCATGACCAGAGGCTATGCATGGAATTAGGCTCTACATTGCATGGAAGTAGACCGTGAGTTGATGTTGTGGATCTGGGTTCTGCAGTGTTAATGACATATTGAATGGATTGTATACGTGGAGCAGCACAGGGTCAAGTGTACTGTGTTACAATCCTGTTGTCGAGGAGCTGGCAGGATTGTGCAGCGGAATGGAGGGATGTTGCATAAGTAACTGTATTCTTCGAGTAAAGCTCTGCAGGAGATGAAGTAGGTGTGGTTGAGGAAATGATGTTGAGTTCAACAATTGACCTGACAGCATGTATGGTGCTCACGCTAATATGTAACGCATGTAACTACCGTAGTGATACGCCTTGTTGGTGATACGCTGATTCGGTGAAAACCCAGATTTCAAAGAGAAGGTGATACAATTCGCTCAAAGAGAAGGTGATACAATTCGCTCAAAGAGAAGGTGATACAATTCGGTGACGAAAAACATCTCAAGCTCAACGATGTATGGTGGTGGTGGTGGTGGTGGTGCATGTATGGTGCTCACCCTGGTTAATGTGTAACGCATGTAGCTATGAATGACCCAGACCATTGCAATGCATGTAACACAGTCTTTTGTGGCAATGCACCAGCTTCACCGCATGCCCTGCATTGGATTGCACCGCTTGCTTTGATGATATGTCTGCACCTAACACACCCGATGACAGGAATGGTGACCAGCACCATCTCAAACCGAAGAAAGCACAGCGACCAGCATCGTCTCAAACCGCAGCCCCTACGGAAGCTGTCATATCAGCCAAGCTCAGCTCCACGCCCAGTGCAGTTGTCCCGGTCCCTGCGGCCGCTGGCACCTGCGGCAGTCGCACGCCCGTCTGCCGCTGCGCTGCCTGCACCGCCGGCTGCGGCTGCCCTGGCCCGGGAGCCTGTTGAGGCAACAGACGCGCCCGCAGTTGCAGCTGTCCGCGCTCTTCATGCAGCACCCTGCAGCACCCTGCAACACCCGCCCCGCCCCGCCCCGCCCCGCCCCGCCCCGCCCCGCCCCGCCCCGCCCCGCCCCGCCCCGCCCCGCCCCGCCCCGCCCCGCCCCGCCCCGCCCCGCCCCGCCCCGCCCCGCCCCGCCCCGCCCCGCCCCGCCCCGCCCCGCCCCGCCCCGCCCCGCCCCGCCCCGCCCCGCCCCGCCCCGCCCCGCCCCGCCCCGCCCCGCCCCGCCCCGCCCCGCCCCGCCCCGCCCCGCCCCGCCCCGCCCCGCCCCGCCCCGCCCCGCCCCGCCCCGCCCCGCCCCGCCCCGCCCCGCCCCGCCCCGCCCCGCCCCGCCCCGCCCCGCCCCGCCCCGCCCCGCCCCGCCCCGCCCCGCCCCGCCCCGCCCCGCCCCGCCCCGCCCCGCCCCGCCCCGCCCCGCCCCGCCCCGCCCCGCCCCGCCCCGCCCCGCCCCGCCCCGCCCCGCCCCGCCCCGCCCCGCCCCGCCCCGCCCCGCCCCGCCCCGCCCCGCCCCGCCCCGCCCCGCCCCGCCCCGCCCCGCCCCGCCCCGCCCCGCCCCGCCCCGCCCCGCCCCGCCCCGCCCCGCCCCGCCCCGCCCCGCCCCGCCCCGCCCCGCCCCGCCCCGCCCCGCCCCGCCCCGCCCCGCCCCGCCCCGCCCCGCCCCGCCCCGCCCCGCCCCGCCCCGCCCCGCCCCGCCCCGCCCCGCCCCGCCCCGCCCCGCCCCGCCCCGCCCCGCCCCGCCCCGCCCCGCCCCGCCCCGCCCCGCCCCGCCCCGCCCCGCCCCGCCCCGCCCCGCCCCGCCCCGCCCCGCCCCGCCCCGCCCCGCCCCGCCCCGCCCCGCCCCGCCCCGCCCCGCCCCGCCCCGCCCCGCCCCGCCCCGCCCCGCCCCGCCCCGCCCCGCCCCGCCCCGCCCCGCCCCGCCCCGCCCCGCCCCGCCCCGCCCCGCCCCGCCCCGCCCCGCCCCGCCCCGCCCCGCCCCGCCCCGCCCCGCCCCGCCCCGCCCCGCCCCGCCCCGCCCCGCCCCGCCCCGCCCCGCCCCGCCCCGCCCCGCCCCGCCCCGCCCCGCCCCGCCCCGCCCCGCCCCGCCCCGCCCCGCCCCGCCCCGCCCCGCCCCGCCCCGCCCCGCCCCGCCCCGCCCCGCCCCGCCCCGCCCCGCCCCGCCCCGCCCCGCCCCGCCCCGCCCCGCCCCGCCCCGCCCCGCCCCGCCCCGCCCCGCCCCGCCCCGCCCCGCCCCGCCCCGCCCCGCCCCGCCCCGCCCCGCCCCGCCCCGCCCCGCCCCGCCCCGCCCCGCCCCGCCCCGCCCCGCCCCGCCCCGCCCCGCCCCGCCCCGCCCCGCCCCGCCCCGCCCCGCCCCGCCCCGCCCCGCCCCGCCCCGCCCCGCCCCGCCCCGCCCCGCCCCGCCCCGCCCCGCCCCGCCCCGCCCCGCCCCGCCCCGCCCCGCCCCGCCCCGCCCCGCCCCGCCCCGCCCCGCCCCGCCCCGCCCCGCCCCGCCCCGCCCCGCCCCGCCCCGCCCCGCCCCGCCCCGCCCCGCCCCGCCCCGCCCCGCCCCGCCCCGCCCCGCCCCGCCCCGCCCCGCCCCGCCCCGCCCCGCCCCGCCCCGCCCCGCCCCGCCCCGCCCCGCCCCGCCCCGCCCCGCCCCGCCCCGCCCCGCCCCGCCCCGCCCCGCCCCGCCCCGCCCCGCCCCGCCCCGCCCCGCCCCGCCCCGCCCCGCCCCGCCCCGCCCCGCCCCGCCCCGCCCCGCCCCGCCCCGCCCCGCCCCGCCCCGCCCCGCCCCGCCCCGCCCCGCCCCGCCCCGCCCCGCCCCGCCCCGCCCCGCCCCGCCCCGCCCCGCCCCGCCCCGCCCCGCCCCGCCCCGCCCCGCCCCGCCCCGCCCCGCCCCGCCCCGCCCCGCCCCGCCCCGCCCCGCCCCGCCCCGCCCCGCCCCGCCCCGCCCCGCCCCGCCCCGCCCCGCCCCGCCCCGCCCCGCCCCGCCCCGCCCCGCCCCGCCCCGCCCCGCCCCGCCCCGCCCCGCCCCGCCCCGCCCCGCCCCGCCCCGCCCCGCCCCGCCCCGCCCCGCCCCGCCCCGCCCCGCCCCGCCCCGCCCCGCCCCGGTGTAATGCTCCACGTACAGGGCGCGGTTGTCTGGCTTGACTGGGAGCTTGCTGCCACCAGGCACCAGGTCCACGGTCTCGGTATGACCAAACCTCACCTCCATGTCCACCTGGGATCATCATCATGGGGCGCCTGGTGGGCCCAGGCTGACCCGAGACCGAGCACGTGAACAAACATTGATTTTGGCCGTGTGCGACTTGCAATTACGCGATAGCTCCGCAAACAAGAGGCAGTATCAAAGGAAAGTCACCGGTTTGTCCCATAGATCTGTCATCGGCGACATGGCAACATCCCCATCGCCGGCCGGCATATCATACCTTACAGTGTGCTTTAAGTGCAATGCCAGCGCAGCCAAACCTGGAGAGCGCCGGTGAAGCAAGAGCTTGAGCGGGAAGGATAAGTCTGTGAAAGCGAAAGCACATGTCTCCCCTGTTGCCCTCGTTGGTGGCGCTGGCATTGCTTGTTGCCGCGGCCAGGTGATTCCTGACAGTGACTAGCCTCGTGTAGGCTGCCGAGGCTGATTTGCAAGCCACGTGCCACGTGCAGTGCGACTTTGCCGATGCAATGCCTGGGCCCTAAGCCCACCAGTGAGCAGGTGCTGCGTGTCAACGCGTCGACCGTCGCGGTGAGCTAAGATCCTCGCGATACCCGTCAATCTCGCCTGCCCTGTCGCTTCGCCCTCCACCCCCTCTGCCTCCGCTGCTGCTGCGCAGTGGGGTTACTTCTGGAAGCATCGAGAGCCGCAACTGTTTGTGAGTCTGCTAGTACACACGGCTGCGTTCTGCAGCTGGTGTTGCTTCTTGTGGTGGCTAGGGCCTCACCTCCCTACTTGTAGCCCGCCTACAGGTTTTGTGGTTTCTTCTGCCTCTTACCTGAACTGCTGCCATGCCGCCCCAATCCATTGCATCCTGCTAGCCCGCAACTGGAGCTGTTGGTGACCTGGTGGCACTCCTGGCATATTATTGTGTGTTGTTCCTAGCCCTTGCGTGTCAGGCCAGGGTCGGCCAGGGTCAAGCTGGCTGACCCTGGCTGAGCCTGGTCTGCCTACCTTGAATGCCCTGATTGGTGCTTGGGTGGTGAACACTGACTGCAGGTGCAGAGCGGCGAGACCTTCACGATTGAGATGGCCAGCCACCACAACGGCGACATGTGAGTGAATGGCCGTGCTCCAGGGCCTGGCTCCAGGGCGGAGTGCTGACTGCAGCTAGACTGCAGCCAGGCGGAGTTCTCATGCTTCTCTCACCTTGATGAGCTAAGAGCCATACTGCTGTCACTGTGCCCAGTGCCGTGCCTGAGGTCCCCTGATGGGTCCATTGTCCCATCCTAGCCCACCTTCTGCTCTGCGCTGCTTATCAGGTCACCACCACCAGGACTAGCCATCAGGCCGTTCTTGCGCCTTGCCCCCACCCTGCCACCACCTCGCATGCCTTGCATGACAATGACAACGACACTATGATGAGCTGCATGCACCTGCATGCATGCATGCCAGCGCTGAAATATGTTGCTGAAAGATATGACGCAGGTGTGACTGGATGATCAAGGGCGACCCGGCCCTAGAGGACATCTTCCGCTTTGACTACCAAACCCAGACCATCTCTATGCGGGGACGCTCTGGCGTTTCTGATGGCGCGCACGTAATGACAGGTGAGTCACTGACCTGATGTAGATAATGAGATAGAATGAGAAAATGAGATGGGATAATGAGATGACAACAAGTTTGAGGTGGTGCTGGCTGAGGACAGGTGCTAGCCATCTGATTATGGTATTGTATGAACTATCCAAGCACCAGCACCACCAGGTGTGGCTGCTGGGCAATGAGCAAGGTTAGAGAGCACACACTATCAGAGAGGCGTGGCAAGGTGACGGGCACGGGGTGCCAGTGTCGCTGCCACCGCTGCTGCTTCCCTCCCCTCAGGCCCAGTATACATTTGTGGAGCTGAGCCGGGTGACACCCTCAAGATTGAGATCCTGGACATGAAGCCACGCAAGAACCCTGTGACGGGTGAGAGACGCCGGCACCTCAGCTGACACCACTCTGCCTGCCGCATCTTGCCCTAATGGAAGCAAGTCTGGCTGAAGGCTGCAGCACGACAGCCAGCTAGTAGAGGTCAGCCAACCGACCAGTATCACTGTGCCAGCTGTGCATTTTCTGAGCTGGAACATGAGGGTGTGCTGAAATGATCTTCTGGCCCTGCTGCTCTTCAGTCTACCTTCCATGCAACCCTTCCATTCCTTTTGGTAGCCATACCTGCAGGCTGCATGCCATACCAGAGTGAACCAGCTCACGTCTTTCATCCACAGTGTTGTTAACTGTGCAGTACCGTTTGCCCTCGTCTTCAAGCCATCCAGGGCTACCAAGGGACTTGCCAGCTACTAGTTACTGCCTACTGCTATCAACTGCTTGCTACAATTGATTGGCATTTGACCTTGGCCTGTGCTTGGCCCCTGTGCAGGCAAATCCTATGCTGCCAATGGCATAGCGGACTGGGGCTGGCAGAAGCGCATCGTGGGCAACCGCCACGTGGACTCCACCTTCATCTACGAGATCATCATGGATGCTGACGGCTATGCGATGTGGGCGGAGCCGCGACTGTACTTCAAGTGGAAGGACGAGGCGGGGAAGCCGTTGGTCAAGGTGCCCTGCTGGCCCACTAATGGTGAGGGAATGCAAGTCAGGCAAGCACACCTCACAAAGCAGGAGGTCGCCTTGAACAGCCCTCAGGCCATGCAGGACACAGGACAACATGTAAGGATGCTGCTGATGGTGACAGTGGTGAGAGCCCGCTGATGGTGAGAGCATGCAGGCCAGGTGCACACACAGACGTCCTGATTGAACAACGCCGACTACATGGGGCACAGCAGGCTGGTGCAGAGTAGGGCTCAGATAGGGCCTGGGCTGGGGCAGGGCTGGGAGCGAGGGAAGTGAGCAGTAACATGTTAGGCAGGATTGGGATAGAGCCAGGGCAGAGTGGTGGGCAGTGGTGGGTAGGAGGGCAGGTGGGCGAGTGGGCATGCAAGTATAGGTACTGTTAGTGCGTGCCCAGCCCGTTTTGAGCTCACCCGGCCCAGCTGTGCACGCTGACCCTTCCCCACCCTGCAAGCCACGATGCTGACAGGGACCAGTGATGTCGCTTGCACAGGCACGCTGCTGGGCGCTCACAACAAGTCGATGAACTGGTCCAACCCTTTCCCGGGCATTTACACCGTAACTGGTTACAACTACACCTGCGTCAACGGCTCCGTTACCTTGGGCGGTAACCATTGTGAGTTTGGAGCGACCTACACTGCTTGGGCAGGATAGTCTGTGCGGCGCAGTGTAGGTCGCTGGTTCAAATCCCAGCCTGGCCTCTGTGTGACCCTGAGGACTGGAACGCTTGGTGGTGCATGATGCTGCCTAGCATGGCAGAGCACATGCAATGCTGTGGGAGGTGCTATGGGCCTCTTGCAGCAGCCGGTGAACAGGCTGGTGGGATTACCTTGCCTCCCTGTGTGACCTGTGCGACCTGTGTGACATGTGCGACCTGTGTGACTTGTGTGACCTGTGTGACCTGTGTGGAGTGGAACACTAGGTGGGGCTGGATGCTGCCTGACTCTTGGTGGTGGGTGGGGCCCCACTGTGAGGTCCAGTCGGCTCTGGTGGGCAGGCTGGTGAGGTTACCTTGTCAGCCATGCTGCGTGAGCTGCCTTGCTATTATTGGTGATGAGTTTGAGCTGCCTTGCTGTTTTTGTTTTTAGGTGTATGTTTTGTAATAGTTTTATATTTCGTTTTCTTGCTGTTTTATTACTTTTGAGTTTTTGTTTTTCTTACTGTTTCGGTTAGCTATACCAGCCTGGCAGCACACTCTATGGAGATGTGTGACCATGCATTGCCATGCAGATGTCGGCGCGATTGTGCCGCACCCACTGCCCACTGATGACTACAGCGTCTCAGGTAAGCAGCACTTGGCACCAACCAGGCAACAGGCCACGACCCTGCCATGCTGTGGCTGACCCCTTGTCAATGACGTGGTGATGACCACCAGCATGACCAGCATCACCCCACAGCTGATGCCTGTGGGCTCAGGGTTAGGTGTGTGAGCTATAGGTACATATGACAGGGGCAGGGGGATGCTTAGTCTAGGGACCACCAGCCCTGGCATGGCACCAGAGCTGATGCCAGCCTACCATCATTGGGGCTTGAGTGTAATGTGTGAGGAGGTGGCGGCTTGGAAGCTTGAGTGGGTGGCCGGTGTGCTTTGTGGTGTGCTGGTCTGGGTGTTGCCGTCCGTGCCTCTCACACTTCCCTCACACACTCCCCAGTGGCTGATATGATCAATATCCCAAACCTGACCTGGTTAACGCCTGGCTGCCTGGGCTTGCGATGCATCAGGCAAGTGGCGGCTGCCCATCTCGCCCCACATTGGAACCCTGGGCCTGGCGCCTGATGTGGAGGACACCGTGAATTCAATTCCGCCCATGCGAACAGGTGACACGCCATCTGGCAGCCGCCCTGAAGCATGGAACAGCACAGCAGCAGCCCTGCGTTCTGTTTGCAGCCACAGCAAGCCAATCAACCCTTTGCCCTGCGCACCCCGGAACCAGGTATGGCAGGGCACAGCAGATGCGTAGCATGAGCGTCAAGGCTCCACCTAAGAGGTTAGAGACCAAGAGGTGTAGTAGGTGTGATTTGTGTGGGGATTGCACAAGTGGTTGACAACAGCCCTTCCCTCTTTTTTGCAGCGATGCTTGGGCAGCCAGTACTGGAACCTAGAGCCAGTTGCTGGTGAACCTGAAATGCTGCCTGAAATGCTGCCTGTGAAGCTGCCTGTGAAGCTGCCTGCATAGCTCCCTGCATGGCTGCCTGCCTGCACAGCTGCCTGCATAGCTGCCTGCACAACTGCCTGAACAGCTGCCTAGACCTGCCAACCAAGCAAGCATGCCTGAACCAGTACACCTGTATGCACTCAGGATTGCGTGCTGACCTTGCGGCTGGTGGTGCAGGTGGCAACCTGGACCACAAGCGCCTGGGCATGTGAGCCTAATCTGGCACCCTCTACCAGGCTGCTTGCTGCCCGGGCTGTGCTTTGACACCAGAGCTGAGGCTGCTGGCAGGGCCTTCACCTCACCCCTTACATAATGCCCATGGGCCTGGGCTCCTCGCTAGCTTGCAGCCATGCCTGGCAGTGCATCGGTTTGTTGTATGACCTGCAAGTTGAGGCGCATGCTGTGGCGATGCACAGTTCGCCCTGCTGGGATGGATGGCTGGCAGCGCTTGTACGCCCTGCTGCTGCAGGGGTGCTGAGTTTTTCCTGCCTGTGGAGGTGGAGGGTGGCCTGCTCAGCGGTGGTAAGTGTGTGCCCATGGAGCGTGGGGCAGGGGGCAGGGCAGGAGAGCGTGGAAGTAGCGATAGAGTAAAGAGCGCTTATTTCTGTCTAGTCTGCCTGGCGGTTGCCATACACCACACTTCACCACAAGAGCACCTGACTGCTGCACTGGTAAGGGAGGACTCTGCTGGCCAATGCAATAGGCCAAGGGCCAGGGGTGGCGATGGAGTAAAGAGCTGTTCTTGCAGTCAACATATCTAGCCGTACATATCTAGCCTGGTGGCTGCTCATGAACAGCCCTACAGTGCTGGTAGGGGAGGTCTCTGCTGGCCAGTCACTGGTGGGGCACTAGTTACAATGACTGACAAGCTGGGTGGCTGCCTGCTGGTGGCCTTGTTGACTGCTCCACTTGTAGAGGGGCGCTTCGCTGGCCAGTGGTGGGGCACGAGTGACAAAGATCTGGGTGGCTTGCTCACTGCCTTGTTAATGCCACCTCTGCAGGAGATTGCCACGCTGGTCAGGCCAATGCGGAGTATTCAGGAACGGCCTTGGAGTCGAACTTTAACGCGCGGCTGCGAGTCACGGTGCTCAAGGCCAACGACTCGACCATTTCGCCTTTGGTGCGTGCTCTCCTCTCCGCCCGCCCCAAATTAATAAAGCAATGGCCTGGTCACCTGCCTGCTTGCCTGCCTGACTGACTGACCACAGCATATCTGCCCGCCTGCCCTGCTGTCCACATGCCTGCCTTAACAGGCAGCATGGTGCTAGGGAAACAGTGGGGATGTAGGGAAGGGTTAGGGTTGGGGTGAGCTCCATACCCTAACCCTAGGCGGGGTAAGACACGGTAGTAGGGTATATCAGGGCATAGACCTTTCACATATCATGGCACCGGTCAGATGCCAGGGAGGGAGGGAGGGAGGAACAGGCAGGCTTACAAGCACCGTTCAGGTGCCCGGCATGTGCCCCCTGGTGTGAGGTGCTGCCTGCTGTCGCTTGTCTGCAGTACAAGAACCTGATCACCCCTTTGCTGGAGAACAGCAACGAGTGGTGCTTCCACGGTTTCACCGTCAACGACTATTTGCACGACCCACAGGTGCATGGTGACACTGGCTGGTGTTTGCGCCTCATGCTGGCCTGATCCTGGCGGGCGTTTGCACATCATGCATGCTGCCTTTTTTGGCAGTTTTGGCAGGCGGATGTAGGGCGTCTCACCACCTCAGCACCAGCGAGCTGTGTTCATGCACCGCAGCAAACACTTGAGGCCTTACAGAGGCCCCACCTGTTGCAGCTTCCCAGTGCTCCGTCCCTGGGGAGGGGCAGTCAGCTGTGAGTCAGACAGGCAGTATGTGGTTTGTCAGATGGCTGCCCCCACGCAATATCAGCAGAGCTGCCCCCAAAGCCAACATTGCTGCCTCCACGCAATGCCAGCATGGCTGCCCCCATGCAATGCAAACGTTGTTGCTGCCATGGGTCTTGCTGCTCCGCTTGTGGGTGCAGACTGCCACGGGGCAGGTGGGTTCCTGGAACACGCTGCTGCCGGCCCTGAACACCAACACTTATCAGGCAAGTGAGCTGGCACCAATGTGCCCTCATGGCTGGCGCGCAAGTGCTTGGAGGGGGGGTTAGATGCGAGGTGCCTGTTCTGGCACCATGTGGCCTAATCAAGAGACGACATGGCTGGAGTCATGCAGGCATGCGTACAGGCCTGTTACAAAGGCGGCATACTGTTACAAAAGCATGTAGGCTGCTGATGTGGTTCAGATGGTGTGTGGGTTGTGTAGGGTGCTGGGTGACGGGGTTATGGTTGGGTGGTTGGGTGGTTGGATAGTTTTGTGCAAGTGTCTGGCGCTGTGCAGCTATGTGGCTCTGGCGTGGTGGTGGCGGTGGTTGTCTGGCGTTGTGCTAGCAGCTGTGCGGTTGTCATGTTGTGCAGCTGTGTGGCCATACACGGTGCTGGCTGCGCGGCAGTTGTTGTGGTGGTTATGTGGTGGGAGCCCTGACCATGGTGATGCGGGTGGGCATGTGCTGCAGCTGATGAACAACACCGCAGTGGTGGCCACCAATGGGCTGATGAAGCTGGGCTTCACCCGGGACCAGGCCAGCAGCATCCTGACCTTTGCATGCGACTGGGAGGTGACCCAGGTGGTGGTGAGTGGGGCAGACAGTTGAGGTCCTGACCCCCTCCCCTCCTCCTCCCCTCCAATGGAAATGAAGGTTGCAGTACAGACCAAACGTGGGGTGGTGATGTGCGGTGAAAGCAAGACTAGCTTGGGCCGCGTTGGTAGTGGGTGAGGTAGGAGCTGGGTGGGTTGATACAGCTGTTTGTTATGAAGCAGCACCACGGTGCAAAACATCAGGCACCCTGCCTGTCACCCGATGCAAACACACCCGTGGCTGTGTGCTCTACACTTGGCCTATGCACTATGTCCAGCCCAAGATGCTGACACCAGTGGCTGTGTGTGCCCACCACGCTGTGCTGTGCACTGGGCCTACCCATATCCGCTGCCCATGCATGCATGCATGCATGCATGCATTAGGCTTGGTCCAAAGAATAAACGTTGTCATTGCCCACGACGGTGGCAAGCACAGCAAGGACCTGGGTGGCTGGGCGCCCACAGCTTTGTGCTCTGTACTGAGCCTAGCCCCTCACTTGCAGCTCATGTCAGCTGGCCATGGCCCACATCAGTCACCTTCCGGGTTCAGGCAAGTATCAGTGTCACCCCCTGCCTGTCGGCCTGCCTGTCCCCTGCGTGCTTTCCTCCTCCTGCCTACAGAACACCAACATGGGCAACCACATGTGCTGCCTGAAGTACATACTGCCAGTGGCTGAGGGCCAGGGCAGCACCTTCGTCCCCTCAGTGTTCCCGGGCAGCAGCCGGCCCCTCAAGATGAGCAACAACAAGTTCTTCCAGCCCTACCGCTGATCACCCAACCCAAGCAGGCAGTCAGGGTGATTAGTGTGAGACCAGTGTATAACTGTCACACGGTTTGTGGCTGGGAGCTGGGAGGGTGATCCTACACACTAGCTGCTGGCTCAATGCAGCCCCTGCCCTGCAGCAAGTCCTGGCCATTGCAGTCGAGGCTGCTACATCACCCTTGGTTGTGTGATCAGCCCCATGCCCCACCCACCCACCTGCTCGCCCTGCCACCCCATCCACGCCGTTGTAGCATTAGAACTGCCACACCCTCTGACCCTGCCTCTTGAGGCCCGAGGCCTGAAGCTCAACGCCTGAGCAGGACCTGGGCCCAGTGCAGGTGTATTGTAGTGCATTCAAAGTGTGTTGTCCTGAGTGTTGTTGTGTGGGGCCTGGGAGCTCCTGACCTTCACCTCTACCCTCCACATGGGCCCAGTGCAGGTTTGTCATCACCCTGCGTCACCCTGCGCAATGTGGGGATGGGGGATTCCTGACACCCTTCACTGCCTGCTCCGGTAGGTCAATGGCTCAGGTCCTTATTGAGTGGGGTAGACTTGAAGCTGACATGCTTAGGTCAATCAGTAGGTCAATGAGTAGGGTGAGGGGCTGGGAAGAGATGCTGCTGTGAAAGGCAAAGGCTCAGAGGCGGGCAGACGACATCGCCTGCATGGACGTATTGCCCTTCCTCACCCATACCCGTTGCCGTGATAGAGCCACACATGTTGCCAGCGGTACTGCTGAGTGATCCGTGTATGCCTAAACGCTTCATCATGCAGCCACAAAGTGCGGAAGTGCTGTATCATGCTTGCTCCAGTGGCACCTCAGTACAGCATGGATTGAGGCTCTGCATGGAAAGAAGTCTTGAGTTGCATGGAATTAGACCGTGAGTTGATATTGTACATCTGGATTAGTGGTGTTTGCAGTGTCAATGACATATTGAATGGTTTTTCATATGTGGAGCAGCACGGGGTTGACTGTAGAGGAGCTAGCAGGACTGAGCAGCGCAACAGAGGGATGGTGCCTAAGTAACTGTATTCTTCGAGTGAAGAGGTGCAGGAGATTAAATAGGTGTGGTTGAGGAAATGATGTTGAGTTCAATAACTGACCTGACAGCATGTATGGTGCTCACGCTGATCAATATGTAACGCATGTAACTATAAACGATGAAACCAATAAAGCACAAGACACAAGATGGCACAGGATGGCACATTTGCATGCATGCAACACCGTACTTTGTGGCAATGCACGAGCTGCACCGCATGCCCTGCTGTGCATTGCACCGCTTGCTTTGAGCGACATGTCTGCACCTAGCACACCCGTATAAAAGAATGGCGCCCAACACCGTCTCAATCGCAGCCCCTTGCGTGGGAACTGTCATGTCAGATCAGCGCCCAGTTAAGTTGTCCCGGCCACTGCGGCCGCTGGCACCTGCGGCAGTCGCACGCCCGTCTGCCGCTGCGCTGCCTGCACCGAAGGCTGTGGCTGCACCGGCCCGGGAGCCTGTTGAGGCAACAGCCGCGCCCGCAGTTGCAGCTGTCCGCGCTCTTGCTGCTGACCCTGCAGCTGCGCGCGCTGGGGGCTGACATCACCGCAGGCGACTGGCCCCGGCTTGGGTGCCGGGTAAGAGGCCGACCGGGGGGCGGGCTACTCCCCGGGGCTTGTCCCGCTCGACCTCTGGCTGGCTGACAGCGTCGACGCCCTGCGCGCCCCGGCCTCGAGGCCCGGCGTCGATGCCAGGCAGCTGGCGGCCGGCAAACAGGGATCCAGCGCCTTCGGAGGGCATGCTGGCAGCAACGGCGGAGCCCAAGGCCTGGAGGGGGCCGGAGCCCTGCAGACAGGGGGGGTGAGTGCAAGCATGTCACACTCGTGCGGCAGCCCACAGGTAGTTTTTGGTGATCTGGTCTGTGGTCCACCATTCCACATAAATAAATACCCTCCCCCCGCCTCACCTTTACTTCTCCCGCACCCCCTCTTCCCTCCTCCCCCTCTTCCCTCCCTCCCCTTCAACCCTCCCGCACCCCCATGACCTCCCATACCCTCCCCTCCCCCTTCCCCCTCGCCTCACCTGCGACCCCAGGTACCGGCACAGTGTGAGTATGGAAAACCAAACTAACGCAAGCATCAAACGACACTCACGTGAAAAAGAACGCAAGCAAAGTTTAATGTTTTGTCGTGAAACTTGGTACATAGCACTGTCTTGTGTGGCGGTGTCCAGCAGGTGCTGCGGGCCAGGGCACCTAAGGGCAGGACAGGAGGTCAGGACAAACCGTGACCATCGTTTGCACCACAACCACATTTGTAGCGGAGCTGAGAACCACGGAGCCTGTGAGCCTGGGCGGAAGAAGGAGGTAAGACCCAGGGTCAGACAGAGTTTTGAGCAAAGGGTACAACATAGCAAAGACGACAAGCAAGGCATGGCTTACCTGCAAGCCTGTTAATAAGATGCAAGGCGTCCATGCTGCGCATGTCCACTACAACATTATGAGCGACCGCCCCGCCCCGCCCCGCCCCGCCCCGCCCCGCCCCGCCCCGCCCCGCCCCGCCCCGCCCCGCCCCGCCCCGCCCCGCCCCGCCCCGCCCCGCCCCGCCCCGCCCCGCCCCGCCCCGCCCCGCCCCGCCCCGCCCCGCCCCGCCCCGCCCCGCCCCGCCCCGCCCCGCCCCGCCCCGCCCCGCCCCGCCCCGCCCCGCCCCGCCCCGCCCCGCCCCGCCCCGCCCCGCCCCGCCCCGCCCCGCCCCGCCCCGCCCCGCCCCGCCCCGCCCCGCCCCGCCCCGCCCCGCCCCGCCCCGCCCCGCCCCGCCCCGCCCCGCCCCGCCCCGCCCCGCCCCGCCCCGCCCCGCCCCGCCCCGCCCCGCCCCGCCCCGCCCCGCCCCGCCCCGCCCCGCCCCGCCCCGCCCCGCCCCGCCCCGCCCCGCCCCGCCCCGCCCCGCCCCGCCCCGCCCCGCCCCGCCCCGCCCCGCCCCGCCCCGCCCCGCCCCGCCCCGCCCCGCCCCGCCCCGCCCCGCCCCGCCCCGCCCCGCCCCGCCCCGCCCCGCCCCGCCCCGCCCCGCCCCGCCCCGCCCCGCCCCGCCCCGCCCCGCCCCGCCCCGCCCCGCCCCGCCCCGCCCCGCCCCGCCCCGCCCCGCCCCGCCCCGCCCCGCCCCGCCCCGCCCCGCCCCGCCCCGCCCCGCCCCGCCCCGCCCCGCCCCGCCCCGCCCCGCCCCGCCCCGCCCCGCCCCGCCCCGCCCCGCCCCGCCCCGCCCCGCCCCGCCCCGCCCCGCCCCGCCCCGCCCCGCCCCGCCCCGCCCCGCCCCGCCCCGCCCCGCCCCGCCCCGCCCCGCCCCGCCCCGCCCCGCCCCGCCCCGCCCCGCCCCGCCCCGCCCCGCCCCGCCCCGCCCCGCCCCGCCCCGCCCCGCCCCGCCCCGCCCCGCCCCGCCCCGCCCCGCCCCGCCCCGCCCCGCCCCGCCCCGCCCCGCCCCGCCCCGCCCCGCCCCGCCCCGCCCCGCCCCGCCCCGCCCCGCCCCGCCCCGCCCCGCCCCGCCCCGCCCCGCCCCGCCCCGCCCCGCCCCGCCCCGCCCCGCCCCGCCCCGCCCCGCCCCGCCCCGCCCCGCCCCGCCCCGCCCCGCCCCGCCCCGCCCCGCCCCGCCCCGCCCCGCCCCGCCCCGCCCCGCCCCGCCCCGCCCCGCCCCGCCCCGCCCCGCCCCGCCCCGCCCCGCCCCGCCCCGCCCCGCCCCGCCCCGCCCCGCCCCGCCCCGCCCCGCCCCGCCCCGCCCCGCCCCGCCCCGCCCCGCCCCGCCCCGCCCCGCCCGCCCCGCCCCGCCCCGCCCCGCCCCGCCCCGCCCCGCCCCGCCCCGCCCCGCCCCGCCCCGCCCCGCCCCGCCCCGCCCCGCCCCGCCCCGCCCCGCCCCGCCCCGCCCCGCCCCGCCCCGCCCCGCCCCGCCCCGCCCCGCCCCGCCCCGCCCCGCCCCGCCCCGCCCCGCCCCGCCCCGCCCCGCCCCGCCCCGCCCCGCCCCGCCCCGCCCCGCCCCGCCCCGCCCCGCCCCGCCCCGCCCCGCCCCGCCCCGCCCCGCCCCGCCCCGCCCCGCCCCGCCCCGCCCCGCCCCGCCCCGCCCCGCCCCGCCCCGCCCCGCCCCGCCCCGCCCCGCCCCGCCCCGCCCCGCCCCGCCCCGCCCCGCCCCGCCCCGCCCCGCCCCGCCCCGCCCCGCCCCGCCCCGCCCCGCCCCGCCCCGCCCCGCCCCGCCCCGCCCCGCCCCGCCCCGCCCCGCCCCGCCCCGCCCCGCCCCGCCCCGCCCCGCCCCGCCCCGCCCCGCCCCGCCCCGCCCCGCCCCGCCCCGCCCCGCCCCGCCCCGCCCCGCCCCGCCCCGCCCCGCCCCGCCCCGCCCCGCCCCGCCCCGCCCCGCCCCGCCCCGCCCCGCCCCGCCCCGCCCCGCCCCGCCCCGCCCCGCCCCGCCCCGCCCCGCCCCGCCCCGCCCCGCCCCGCCCCGCCCCGCCCCGCCCCGCCCCGCCCCGCCCCGCCCCGCCCCGCCCCGCCCCGCCCCGCCCCGCCCCGCCCCGCCCCGCCCCGCCCCGCCCCGCCCCGCCCCGCCCCGCCCCGCCCCGCCCCGCCCCGCCCCGCCCCGCCCCGCCCCGCCCCGCCCCGCCCCGCCCCGCCCCGCCCCGCCCCGCCCCGCCCCGCCCCGCCCCGCCCCGCCCCGCCCCGCCCCGCCCCGCCCCGCCCCGCCCCGCCCCGCCCCGCCCCGCCCCGCCCCGCCCCGCCCCGCCCCGCCCCGCCCCGCCCCGCCCCGCCCCGCCCCGCCCCGCCCCGCCCCGCCCCGCCCCGCCCCGCCCCGCCCCGCCCCGCCCCGCCCCGCCCCGCCCCGCCCCGCCCCGCCCCGCCCCGCCCCGCCCCGCCCCGCCCCGCCCCGCCCCGCCCCGCCCCGCCCCGCCCCGCCCCGCCCCGCCCCGCCCCGCCCCGCCCCGCCCCGCCCCGCCCCGCCCCGCCCCGCCCCGCCCCGCCCCGCCCCGCCCCGCCCCGCCCCGCCCCGCCCCGCCCCGCCCCGCCCCGCCCCGCCCCGCCCCGCCCCGCCCCGCCCCGCCCCGCCCCGCCCCGCCCCGCCCCGCCCCGCCCCGCCCCGCCCCGCCCCGCCCCGCCCCGCCCCGCCCCGCCCCGCCCCGCCCCGCCCCGCCCCGCCCCGCCCCGCCCCGCCCCGCCCCGCCCCGCCCCGCCCCGCCCCGCCCCGCCCCGCCCCGCCCCGCCCCGCCCCGCCCCGCCCCGCCCCGCCCCGCCCCGCCCCGCCCCGCCCCGCCCCGCCCCGCCCCGCCCCGCCCCGCCCCGCCCCGCCCCGCCCCGCCCCGCCCCGCCCCGCCCCGCCCCGCCCCGCCCCGCCCCGCCCCGCCCCGCCCCGCCCCGCCCCGCCCCGCCCCGCCCCGCCCCGCCCCGCCCCGCCCCGCCCCGCCCCGCCCCGCCCCGCCCCGCCCCGCCCCGCCCCGCCCCGCCCCGCCCCGCCCCGCCCCGCCCCGCCCCGCCCCGCCCCGCCCCGCCCCGCCCCGCCCCGCCCCGCCCCGCCCCGCCCCGCCCCGCCCCGCCCCGCCCCGCCCCGCCCCGCCCCGCCCCGCCCCGCCCCGCCCCGCCCCGCCCCGCCCCGCCCCGCCCCGCCCCGCCCCGCCCCGCCCCGCCCCGCCCCGCCCCGCCCCGCCCCGCCCCGCCCCGCCCCGCCCCGCCCCGCCCCGCCCCGCCCCGCCCCGCCCCGCCCCGCCCCGCCCCGCCCCGCCCCGCCCCGCCCCGCCCCGCCCCGCCCCGCCCCGCCCCGCCCCGCCCCGCCCCGCCCCGCCCCGCCCCGCCCCGCCCCGCCCCGCCCCGCCCCGCCCCGCCCCGCCCCGCCCCGCCCCGCCCCGCCCCGCCCCGCCCCGCCCCGCCCCGCCCCGCCCCGCCCCGCCCCGCCCCGCCCCGCCCCGCCCCGCCCCGCCCCGCCCCGCCCCGCCCCGCCCCGCCCCGCCCCGCCCCGCCCCGCCCCGCCCCGCCCCGCCCCGCCCCGCCCCGCCCCGCCCCGCCCCGCCCCGCCCCGCCCCGCCCCGCCCCGCCCCGCCCCGCCCCGCCCCGCCCCGCCCCGCCCCGCCCCGCCCCGCCCCGCCCCGCCCCGCCCCGCCCCGCCCCGCCCCGCCCCGCCCCGCCCCGCCCCGCCCCGCCCCGCCCCGCCCCGCCCCGCCCCGCCCCGCCCCGCCCCGCCCCGCCCCGCCCCGCCCCGCCCCGCCCCGCCCCGCCCCGCCCCGCCCCGCCCCGCCCCGCCCCGCCCCGCCCCGCCCCGCCCCGCCCCGCCCCGCCCCGCCCCGCCCCGCCCCGCCCCGCCCCGCCCCGCCCCGCCCCGCCCCGCCCCGCCCCGCCCCGCCCCGCCCCGCCCCGCCCCGCCCCGCCCCGCCCCGCCCCGCCCCGCCCCGCCCCGCCCCGCCCCGCCCCGCCCCGCCCCGCCCCGCCCCGCCCCGCCCCGCCCCGCCCCGCCCCGCCCCGCCCCGCCCCGCCCCGCCCCGCCCCGCCCCGCCCCGCCCCGCCCCGCCCCGCCCCGCCCCGCCCCGCCCCGCCCCGCCCCGCCCCGCCCCGCCCCGCCCCGCCCCGCCCCGCCCCGCCCCGCCCCGCCCCGCCCCGCCCCGCCCCGCCCCGCCCCGCCCCGCCCCGCCCCGCCCCGCCCCGCCCCGCCCCGCCCCGCCCCGCCCCGCCCCGCCCCGCCCCGCCCCGCCCCGCCCCGCCCCGCCCCGCCCCGCCCCGCCCCGCCCCGCCCCGCCCCGCCCCGCCCCGCCCCGCCCCGCCCCGCCCCGCCCCGCCCCGCCCCGCCCCGCCCCGCCCCGCCCCGCCCCGCCCCGCCCCGCCCCGCCCCGCCCCGCCCCGCCCCGCCCCGCCCCGCCCCGCCCCGCCCCGCCCCGCCCCGCCCCGCCCCGCCCCGCCCCGCCCCGCCCCGCCCCGCCCCGCCCCGCCCCGCCCCGCCCCGCCCCGCCCCGCCCCGCCCCGCCCCCAATGCAGCAATGAGAGCAGCAGCTGGTGGAGTACCAGCTGTAGCTCATGGTGCCTCCCTGCAGCACCAGCACCGGCACCGACCAGCACCGGCACCGACAGGCCAGTCATGCCCAGGCCAGGCCTTGTTGCCACACGACCAAGCACGAGACCGAGCTCGGGAACAAACATTGAATCTAAGCAGTGTGCGACTTGCATCTACGCAATAGCTCCATAAACATGAGGCAGTATAAAAAGAAAATCACTGGTTTGTCCCATATATTAGTCATCGGCGACATGGCAACATCCCCATCATCGGCCGGCAACTCACCCTTTGCAGTTTGCTTCAAGTGCAAGGCCAGCGCAGCCAAACCTGGCGAGCGCCAGTGAAGCAAGAGCTTAAGCGGGAAGGATAAGTCTGTGCGGGCGGGATCACATGTCTCCCCTGTTGCCCTCGTTGGTGGCGCTGGCATTGCTTGTTGCCGCGGCCAGGTGATTTTTGACAGTGACCAGCCTCGTGTAGGCTGCTAAGGCTGACTTGCAAGCCACGTGCCACGTGCAGTGCGACTTTGCCGATGCGATGCCTGGGCCCCAGGCCCACCAGTGAGCAGGTGCTGCGCGCCAACGCGTCGACCGTCGCGGTGAGCTAAGATCCTCGCGATGCCCGTCACTCTCGCCTGCCCTGTCGCTTCGCCCTCCACCCTCACTGCCTCCGCTGCTGCTGCGCAGTGGGGTTACTTCTGGAAGCATCGGGAGCCGCAGCTGTATGTGAGTCGACTGGTACACACGCCAGATGGGCAGAGCTGAAGTGTAGTCGCAGTCTGTGTTTGATCACAACTCTTGGAGTAACATGAGGGCTGTAGGGGTGCAGAAGGGCCAAGCTGGCTGACCTGGCTGAGCCTGGCCTGCCTACCTTGGATGTCCTGATTGGTGTTTGGGTGGAGAACACTGACTGCAGGTGCAGAGCGGCGAGACCTTCACGATTGAGATGGCCAGCCACCACAACGGCGACATGTGAGTGAATGGCCTTGCTCCCAGGCCTGGCTCCAGGGCTGGGTGCTGACTGCAGCTAGGCGGTATTCCCATGCTTCCCTCACCACGATGAGCTAAGAGCCACAGATGCCACTGCTGTCACTGTGCCCAGTGCCGTGCCTGAGGCCCCATGGTGGGTCCATTGTCCCATCCTAGCCCACCTTCTGCTCTGCGCTGCTCATCAGGTCACACACCACCAGGGCTAGCCATCAGGCCGTTCCTGCGCCTTGCCCCCGCCCTGCCACCACCTCGCATGTCTTGCATGACAATGACAATGACACTATGATGAGCTGCATGCACCTGCATGCATGCATGCCAGCGCTGAAATATGTTGTTGAAAGATATGACGCAGGTATGATTGGATGATTAAGGGCGACTCGGCCCTAGAGGACATCTTCCGCTTTGACTACCAAACCCAGACCATCTCTATGCGGGGACGCTCTGGCGTTTCTGATGGCGCGCACGTAATGACAGGTGAGTCACTGACCTGATGTAGATAATGAGATAGGATGAGAAAATGAGATAAGATAATGAGATGACAACAAGTTTGAGGTGGTGCTGGCTGAGGACAGGTGCTAGCCATCTGACTATGGTGGTGTACTATCCAAGCACCAGCACCACCAGGTGTGGCTGCTGGGCAATGAACAAGGTAGGTGATCATACTCCATGCTGGTGAGGCGTGGCAAGGTGACGGGCACCGGGTGCCATTGTCGCTGCCTCCGCTGCTGCTTCCCTCCCCTCAGGTCCTGTGTACATTTGTGGAGCTGAGCCGGGTGATACCCTCAAGATTGAGATCCTGGACATGAAGCCACGCAAGAACCCTGTGACGGGTGAGAGACGCCGGCACCTCAGCTGACACCACTCTGCCAGCCGCGCCTTGCCCTAATGAAAACAAGTCTGGCTGAAGGCTGCAGCACGACAGCCAGCTAGTAGAGGTCAGCCAACCGACCAGTATCACTGTGCCAGCTGTGCATTTTCTGAGCTGCAACATGGGGTTGTGCTGAAATGATCTTCTGGCCCTGCTGCTCTTCAGTCTACCTTCCATGCAACCCTTCAATACCTGCAGGCTGCATGCCATACCAGAGTGAACCAGCTCGCGTCTTTCATCCACAGTGTTGTTAACTGTGCAGTACCGTTTGCCCTTGTCTTCAAGCCATCCAGGGCTACCAAGGGACTTGCCTGCTACTACTTACTGCCTACTGCTATCAACTGCCTGCTACAAGTGATTGGTATCTGACCTTGGCCTGTGCATGGCCCTGTGCAGGCAAATCCTATGCTGCCAATGGCATAGCGGACTGGGGCTGGCAGAAGCGCATCGTGGGCAACCGCCACGTTGACTCCACCTTCATCTACGAGATCATCATGGATGCTGATGGCTATGCGATGTGGGCGGAGCCGCGACTGTACTTCAAGTGGAAGGACGAGGCGGGGAAGCCGCTGGTCAAGGTGCCCTGCTGGCCCACTAATGGTGAGGGCATGCAAGTCAGGCAAGCACACCTCACAAAGCAAGAGGTGACCTTGAACAGCCCTCAGGCCATGCAGGACACAGGACAACATGCAAGGATGCTGCTGATGGTGAGAGTGGTGAGAGCCCGCTGATGGTGAGAGCATGCAGGCCAGGTGCACACACGGACGGCCTGATTGTACAGACGCCGACTACATGGGGCACAGCAGGCTGGTGCAGAGTAGGGCTCAGATAGGGCCTGGGCTGAGGCAGGGCTGGGAGCGAGGGAGGTGAGCAGTAACATGTTAGGCAGGATTGGGATAGAGCCAGGGCAGAGTGGTGGGCAGTGGTGGGTAGGAGGGCAGGTGGGCGAGTGGGCATGCAAGTATAGGTACTGTTAGTGCGTGCCCAGCCCATTTTGAGCTCACCCGGCCCAGCTGTGCATGCTGACCCTTCCCCACCCTGCAAGCCACGATGCTGACTGGGACCAGTGATGTTGCCTGAACAGGCACGCTGCTGGGCGCTCACAACAAGTCGATGAACTGGTCCAACCCTTTCCCGGGCATGTACACCGTAACTGGATACAACTACACCTGTGTCAATGGCTCCGTTACCTTGGGCGGTAACCATTGTGAGTGTGGATCGACCTTGCTGGCTTGGGCAGGATAGTCTGTGCGGCGCAGTGTAGGTCGCCGGTTCAAATCCCAGCCTGGCCTCTGTGTGACCCTGAGGACTGGAACGCTTGGTGGTGCATGATGCTGCCTAGCATGGCAGCATATGCAATGCTTTGGGAGGTGCTATGGGCCTCTTGTAGCAGCCGGTGAACAGGCTGGTGGGTTTACCTTGCCTCCCTGTGTGACCTGTGTGACCTGTGTGACCTGTGTGACCTGTGTGGAGTGGAGCACTAGGTGAGGCTGGATGCTGCCTGGCTCTTGGTGGTGGGTGGGGCCCCACTGTGAGGTCCAGTCGGCTCTGGTGGGCAACCTGGTGAGGTTACCTTGTCAGCCATGCTGCTTGAGCTGCCTTGCTATTGTTGGTGATGAGTTTTAGCTGCCTTGCTGTTTTTGTTTTAGATTTAATTGTTTTGTAATTTATGTTTGTGTTTTTTGTTTTTCTTTCTGTTTTATTGTTTTGGGTGGCTATACCAGCCTGACAGCATATCTGTGGAGATGTGTGACCAATCATTGCCATGCAGATGTCGGCGCGATTGTGCCGCACCCGCTGCCCACTGATGACTACAGCGTCTCAGGTAAGCAGCACTTGGCACCAACCAGGCAACAGGCCATGTCCCTGCCATGCTGTGGCGTACCCCTTGTCAATGACGTGGTGATGACCAGCATGACCAGCATCACCCCACAGCTGATGCCTGTGAGCTCAGGGTTAGGTGTGTGAGCTTTAGGTACATATGACAAGGGCAGGGGAATGTTTAGTCTAGGGACCACCAGCCCTGGCATGGCACCAGAGGTGATGCCAGCCTACTATCACCGGGGCTTGAGTGTAATATGTGAGGACGTGGCGGCTTGGAAGCTTGAGAGGGTGGCCAGTGTGCTCTGTGGTGTGTTGGTCTGGGTGCCTTCCCAATGCTGTGAATTCCCAAACCTGACCTGGGTAATGCCTGGCTGCCTGGGCTGGCAATGCATCAGGCAAGTGGCGGCTGCCCATCTCGCCCCACATTGGAGTCCTGGGCCTGGCGCCTGATGTGGAGGACACCGTGAATTCAATTCCGCCCATGCGAACAGGTGACATGCCATCTGGCAGCCACCCTGAAGCATGGAACAGCACAGCAGCAGCCCTGCGTGCTGTTTGCAGCCACAGCAAGGCAACCAACCCTTTGCCCTGCGCGCCCAGGAAGCAGGTATGGCAGGGCACAGCAGATGCGTAGCAGCAGCGGCAAGGCTTCACCTTAAAGGTTAGAGACCAAGAGGTGTAGTTGGTGTGAATTGTGTGGCACTTGCACATGTGGTTGACAACAGCCCTTCCCTCTTTTTGCAGCGATGCTTGGGTAGTCAGTACTGGAACCTAGAGCCAGTTGCTGGTGAACCGGAAATGCTGCCTGTGAAGCTGCCTGCACAGCTGCCTAGACCTGCCTACCAAGCAAGCATGCCTGAACCAGTACACCTGTATGCACTGAGGATTGCGTGCTGACCTTGCGGCTGGTGGTGCAGGTGGCAACCTGGACCACAAGCGCCTGGGCATGTGAGCCTAATCTGGCACCCTCTGCCAGGCTGCTTGCTGCCGGGGCTGTGCTTTGACACCAGAGCTGAGGCTGCTGGCAGGGCCTTCACCTCACCCCTTTCATGCTGCCCATGGGCCTGAGCACCATGCTTGCTTGCAGCCATGCCTGGCAGTGCATCGGTTTGTTGTATGACTTGCAAGTTCAGGCGCATGCTGTGGCGATGCACAGCTCGCCCTGCTGGGATGGATGGCTGGCAGCACTTGTACACCCTGCTGCTGCAGGGGGGCAGAGTTTTTCCTGCCTGTGGAGGTGGAGGGTGGCCTGCTCAGCGGTGGCAAGTGTGTGCCCATGGAGCATGGGGCAGGGGGCAGGGCAGGAGAGCGTGGAAGTAGCGATAGAGTAAAGAGCGCTTATTTCTGTCTAGTCTGCCTGGCGGTTGCCATACACCACACTAAACCACAAGAGCACCTGACTGCTGCACTGGTAGGGGAGGATATTGCTGGCCAGTCACTGGTGGGGCACTAGTTACAATGACTGACAAGCTGGGTGGCTGCCTGCTTGTGGCCTTGTTGACTACTACACTTGTAGAGGGGCGCTTCGCTGGTCAGTGGTGGGGCACGAGTGACAAAGATCTGGGTGGCCTGGTCACTGCCTTGTTAATGTCACCTCTGCAGGAGATTGCCACGCTGGTCAGGCCAATGCGGAGTATTCAGGAACGGCCTTGGAGTCGAACTTTAACGCGCGGCTGCGAGTCACGGTCCTCAAGGCCAACGACTCAACCATTTCGCCTTTGGTGCGTGCTTTCCTCTCCGCCCGCCCCAAACCAGTAAAGCAATGGCCTGGTCAGCTGCCTGCTCGCCTGCCTGCCTGACTGACCATAGCATATCCGCCCGCCTGCCCTGCTGTCCACTGCCTGCCTTAACAGGCAGCATGGTGCTAGGGAAGCAGTGGGGATGTAGGGAAGGGTTAGGGTTAGGGTGAGCTCCATACCCTAACCCTAGGCAAGGTAAAACACGGTAGAAGGGTATATCTATCATAGACCTATCATATATCATGGCACCGGTCAGATGCCAGGGAGGGAGGACCAGGCAGGCTTACAAACACCGGTCAGGTGCCGGCATGGGCCCCCTGGTGTGAGGTGCTGCCTGCTGCCCCTTGTCTGCAGTACAAGAACCTGCCCACCCCTTTGCTGGAGAACAGCAACGAGTGGTGCTTTCACGGCTTCACCGTTAACGACTATTTGCACGACCCACAGGTGCATGGTGACACTGGCTGGTGTTTGCGCCTCATGCTGGCCTGATCCTGGCGGGCGTTTGTACATCATGCATGCTGCCTTCACCAGTTTTGGCAGACAGATGTAGGGCGTCTCACCACCTCAGCACCAGCGAGCTGTGTTGATGCACCGCAGCAAATGCCTTGAGGCCTTACAGATCACATATTGCAGCCTCCCAGTGTTACGTCCCTGGGGAGGACAGTGCTGACAGGCGGCTGTTGGACGCCTTGACGTCACTATCAGTGATCTGGCTTCATACACCGCAGCAACCACCCAGATCAGCTGTGACAGGCAATCAGCTGTGACAGGCACTTTCATCGTTTGTCAGATGGCTGCCCCCACGACATGCCAGCAGTGTTGCTCCCATGGCCAACATTGCTGCCTACATGGAATGCCAGCACTGCTGCCATGGGTCTTGCTGCTCCGCTCGTGAGTGCAGACTGCCACGGGGCAGGTGGGTTCCTGGAACACGCTGCTGCCGGCCCTGAACACCAACACTTACCAGGCAAGTGAGCTGGTAACCTGTGTGCCCTCTTGGCTGGTGCGTAAGTGCTTGAAGGGGAGGTGAACGTGAGGTGCCTGTTCTGGCACCATGTGGCCTAATCAAGACACGGGTTGGCCCTGAGCAATGAAGGCTGGTGTACAGGCCTGTTTTATATGCCGCAATCTATGTTAAACGTTTAGGCTGCTGAGGAGTTCATGGTGATGTGAAGGTGGTGGGTGGTGCCGCGTGCCGGAATTGTGGGTGGTTGGGTGGGTAATCTGTGCGGTTGTCTAGCTGTGCAGCTGCGTGGCCATACACGGTGCTGGCTGCATGGCAACTGCTGTGGTGGCTATGTGGCCCTGACCATGGTGATGCGGGTGGGCATGTGCTGCAGTTGATGAACAACACCGCGGTGGTGGCCACCAATGGGTTGATGAAGCTGGGCTTTACCCGGGACCAGGCCAGCAGCATCCTGACCTTTGCGTGCGACTGGGAGGTGACCCAGGTGGTGGTGAGTGGGACAGGCAGTTGAGGCCCTGACCGCCTCCCCTCCTCTTGCCCACTAATGGGAATGAGGGTGGTAGTCCCCTGCCTCGTCTCACTCTACACATGTGGCGGTGATGGGTGGTGGAGGCATATGCCTAGCTTGGGCTGAGTTGGTGGTGTGTGAGGCAGCAGCTGGTTCAGTTGCTGCAACTGTACGTTATGAAGCAACATCACATTGCAGGACATCAGGCAGCCTGCCTGGCACCCCGAAGCTGACACCCTCTGTGCCTGTGGCAGTGAGCCGCAAATTGCAAATGGCCTAAACCCAGCTGCTGCTCGTGCATGCAACCGGCCTGTCAGCCCATGCAGACACCCGTGGCTGTGTGCCCGGAGTGTACTCTGTGCTTTGCACACGGCCAAAGTTCACTGATCCACTAAGTCCAGCCCAAGGAAGGAAGGAATGAACACTGCCGATGCCCACAATGTTGGCAAGCCCAGCGTGGATCTGAGTGTGCCCACAGCTTCTTGCTCAGCAATGGGCCCCTGCCCTCCACTTGCAGCTCATGTCAGGCATCCATGGCCCATGCCAGTAGTAGCTGGGTTCAGGCTAGTACCTGTGTCACTCCCTCCTGCCTGCAGAATATCAACATGGGCAACCACATGTGCTGCTTGAAGTACATACTGCCTGTGGCTAATGGCCTGGGCAGCGCCTTCGTCCCCTCAGTGTTCCCGGGCAGCAGCCGGCCCCTGAGGATGCGCAACAACAAGTTCTTCCGGCCCTACCGCTGATCACCAAATCCGTAATGGGTGAGGGTGAGGGTGACCGCTGATCACCCAACCTCATCACCCAAGCAGGCGATCAGGGTGATCAGTGTGATGCCAGTGTGTAGTTGAGGGCTGGGAGGGAGGGTGAGCTGTGTCGGGCTGCTGCTGCTCCTACACACCAGCTGCTGGCTCAATGTAGCCCCCGCCCTGCAGCAAGTCCTGGCTATTGAAGTACAAGCTGCCACAGCAACTCTGGTAGCATGATTAGCCCCGCTCAATCAACCCAATCTGTCCTGCCACCCCACTCGAACTCTCCCCTGGGAATTCTATATCCTCCTGGCTATTGCAGTTTATCGTTCATATTGCAGTTCACTCTTTGTGCATCGCCCTCACACTCACTGCCTGCAACGGTAGGTGAGTGAGAAGGGTGACAGGCTCGGAGGGGATGCTGCTGTGAACGGCTCAGTAGCCGGCAGCCCACATCGCCCATATGTGTGGATAGATTGCCTTCCTCACTCATACCCGTTGCTGTGACAGCGCCACACATGTTGCCAGCAGTACTGTTGGGTGCTCCGTGTATGCTTGAACATCGTGAATGCACAGAATATGCAAAATGCAAGGTGCACAAGCTCTATGGTGGCACTTCTCTAGAGTCTGGAATGAGACTATGAGTCAAGATGTAGATCAACAGCGGTGATACCTGCAATTTCTATGAGTGGTTTGTATGTGGAGCAGCACAGGGCCGCTGCGGCACAAGCTGTTTCTGGCCTAAGCAAAGACGAGGCTACCGTGCATGAGCAATGCAGTGTGCCTCTTTGGTGGCATTTCCATATTGCAGTTGAAATTAGACCTAAGGTGTGCATTTGAGATGTGGACCTACAGTGCACTCGTAGTGCACAGGCTGCACTCGTAGGAATTAGCAGCCAGGCGCCTTGACCGACTTTCGTTGTTTTGGCTGAAACTGCCCATTGGCAGCTTGTGATGTAAGCATGCCACCCCAATAAAAACTAGGTCGAAATAATCAAAGGCTGAGGCTCGGCGGCCCGTGGCGTTTGTTCAGCAGTGTTCAGAAATATTTAGCAATGTTCAGTAGGCTGTGCAGCAATGTTCAGTAGCCTGTTCAGCAACGTTCAGAAGCCGTTCAACAATGTTCAGTGCCGCACCCACTGCCCACAGATGACTACAACGTCTCAGGTAAGCAGCACTTGGCACCAAGAAGCCACCAGGCCGCGTCCCTGCCATGCTGTGGCGTACCCCTTGTCAATGACGTGGTGATGACCAGCATGACCAGCATCACCCCACAGCTGATGCCTGTGAGCTCAGGGTTAGGTGTGTGAGCTTTAGGTACATATGACAAGGGCAGGGGAATGTTTAGTCTAGGGACCACCAGCCCTGGCATGGCACCAGAGCTGATGCCAGCCCACTATCATCGAGGATTGAGTGCAATGTGTGAGGTGGCGGCGGCTTGGAAGCTTGAGAGGGTGGCCAGTGTGCTCTGTGGTGTGGTCTGGGTGCTGCCGTCCGTGCCTCCCACACTTCCCTCACACTCCCCAGTGGCTGATATGATCAAATTCCCATACCTGACCTGGTTGACGCCTGGCTGCCTGGGCTGGCGATGCATCAGGCAAGTGGCGGCTGCCCGTCTTGCCCCACATTGGAGTCCTGGGCCTGGCGCCTGATGTGGAGGACACCGTGAATTCAATTCCGCCCATGCGAACAGGTGACATGCCATCTGGCAGCCGCCCTGAAGCATGGAACAGCACAGCAGCAGCCCTGCGTGCTGCTTGCAGCCACAGCAAGGCAACCAACCCTTTGCCCTGCGCACCCAGGAACCAGGTATGGCAGGGCACAGCAGATGCTAAAAGGTTAGAGACACATGTGGATGACAACAGCCCTTCCCTGTTGTTTGCAGCGATGCTTGGGAATTGCAGCGATGCCTGGGAATTCTAAACCCTCCTGGCTATTGCAGTTCATGAAATGATGAGGGGCTCTGTGTGCATCGCCCTCGCACTCACTGCCTGCCATGCTTGCACATCTTGAATGCACATCTAGAATGTACAAAATGCAAAGGTGCACAAGCTCTATGGTGGCACTTCTATATTGCAGCTGGCACGTGACTGGGACACAGACGGCCCTACCGTCGAGGAGCTGGCAAGATTGTGGACAGCAATGCAGGGAAGGTGAATGAATTGCCACCCTGGTAGGTTTACAAAGTACATACCACCACAGGCTCAGTTTGGCTGACACAACGAAGCAGGTTGAGTTCCGCAACTGGATACAACGTTGCAGGCTGAGTTTGGCAAGTAATGCGATGTTGGCAATGGAGGGGATGTGGTTGAGTAAATGTTGTTGAATTGAGTACTTGTCGTTGCAGCGTGTATTGTGCTCATGCCATGTTATGTGTGACGCATGCGGCTACAACAGGCCTAGGCCACGACAGTATGAAACACAAGCTGGTGCAAAGTGAGTGTGGCGGGCAAGAGTCAAGAGGATTTGCTCAGCAAAAATCTCGTTGCAACGTTTTTAGTAGCATGTTATGCTGGTCACCCCCGCCATTGGCCCCGCAATTCACTTTTTGGCACCGTCTTTGATCCGCTGAATGTAATTCTTCCACCATTGGGCTCTACATCTCACAGCGGTGTCGCTAGCAGGTTAGGCCCTCTTTTGTCGATTGTACTGCATTGTCTCGACGACTTGATTAGCTTCGCAATGTCATTCTCCATCTGTTTATATGCGTGTCGCAACAGGAGAGGTGGATTGGTGGCCGGAGGCATTTCCGTGCCGAGCAGCCTTTGCTGCCGTTGGACTGGGCAACTCGCGAATACATCTCAGGTAAGCACGGGGTGTTGTTTCTTAGTGCGTTTTGCATACAATGTCAACACATGCAACCAAATCTGCTGACCCTTACAGGTGCTTGGCTGTTGTGAGGATCAGCATCAAACCCACAGCAGCCCAAGGCTCTTCCAAGCATGAGTGCAGCAAGGGAATCAGCTCTTGAAAACAGTGAGCAAGAGGTGAGTAAGGTTGTAATTTACCTCACCTTGTCTAGGTCAGTTTGATGTTCACGCGCACACTTGCGCAACGCATGACAGGCATGAACAGCTGAGGGAAGCACACAGCAGTCCCCAACCTGATTTTCATGCATTGTTTTTGATAGGTAATGTCTCTTATGTGGGCCTGACATGGTTATGTGTGTTTTGCTGCAGGATGCCATCCAAAAGATACCAGTGCCCAGCCCAGCCCAGCCCAGCCCAGCCTGATTTGGTGCCATGGGGCATAGGCAGCAAGGCAAGGTGCTTAGCAGTCCCGTAGTGAGTGTTAGCTATAGCAAGGAGGTGCAGCCAGTCCTTGCTTGTTGTGCACATAGCATAGGTGGTGTGTGAGGCATAAGTCATTGTGTTGTGGTGGTGGTGGTGTGTTGTTGAGGTGTTGTTGTGTTGTGTGGTGTTGCCACCTTCTTACATCAATGCATGTGCTTGGCATCAGCGATACATGTCTTCTGTAGTGGTGTTGCAAGGCGTTTGAGCATCGATACATGTATTGCTGTATTGGTTTTGCGTGACATGTGCCTGCTAAAGTTGAGGGAGAAGGTTGAGGCACCACGGCACATGTAACACTGAAAGCCAGAGCCATCCTGAGCCATCCCGACAATATAGTGCCAAGTGATGATGTAGCGCTATCACAAGGCAGCTTACATTTGCATAGAGTCATGCCGCATCGTAAATAAGGTAAGGGGTGCCAGCTGGCTGACTTGTGCGCATATTCACGAATTATATGCTTCATGCACTGACATGCAAGCAGGCGTACTGCACTTGTGCCGTTGGCTTACGGCGTGCGTAGAAGGATTGCCAGCCTCGCCTTATGATGTGCGTGAGTCTTTTAGGAGCGGAAGGCACAGGTCAGGTTTGGGTGGGCGCCGATCTGAGTTAGTGTTTTGCGGCTGCTGGGTGCCGCATACGCCTGTTACACCCGGCCGCGTCAAAACTTTGTCACGAGCGACACGGAGATTCGCGCCCCAGACCGTCTCACATTTGCGGGGCCAATGGCGGGGGTGACCTGCTCGCTGTCGCGCCTCATGACGGCGCTTTGACCTGATGCCTATTACCTGATTCAATAACCTGATGCAACATCGCATGCACCGCGAGCTGCAACCGCCCAGCTTGGTGACAATGCTGGGCCATGCCAGCATGCAGATTTAGCCATCAGGTGTAGCAATGCACGCACCACACTGTGGCAAACATTTGCACCCAACATGCCCGTTAGAAAGCACAGCGACCAGCATCGTCTCACTCCGCAGCCCCTACGGAAGCTGTCATATCAGCCAAGCTCAGCTCCATGCCCAGCGCAGTTGTGCCGGCCCCTGCGGCCGCTGGCACCTGCGGCAGTCGCACGCCCGTCTGCCGCTGCGCTGCCTGCACCAACGGCTGCGGCTGCACTGGCCCTGGAGCCTGTTGTGGCAATAGCCGCGCCCGCAGTTGCAGCTGTCCGCGCTCTTCATGCTGACCCTGCAGCTGCGCGCGCTGGGGGCTGACGTCACCGCGGGCAACCGGCCCCGCTTGGGTGCCAGGGAAGAGGCCGACCGTGGGGCGGGCTACGCCCCGGGGCTTGTCCCGCTCGACCTCCGGCTGTCCGACAGCGTCGACGCCCAGCGCGCCCCGGCCTCGAGGCCCGGCGTCGATGCCAGGCAGCTGGCGGCCGGCGAACAGGGATCCAGCGCCTTCTGAGGGCATGCTGGCAGCAGCAGCAGAACCCATGGCCTGGAGGGGGCCGGAGCCCTGCAGACAGGGGAGTGAGTGCAAGCATGTCACACTCAATCGGCAGCCCACAGGTAATTTTCGATGATGTGGTCTGTGGTCCACCACCCCAACATCAAAACTACCCCTTCCACCCCCTCCCCTTTACTTCTCCCGCACCCCGAATGACCTCATCCCCCCCTCCCCCTCCCTCCCCTTGACCCCTCCCAGACCCCCATAACCTCCTTCCCCCCTCCCCTCCCCTCCCCCCTCCCCCTGCCTCACCTGCGGCCCCAGGTACCCCGCCCTCCAGGGCAGCGCTGGCACCACCACGCCCCTCCTCTGCGGGCTCACCGCCCCACTGCCCCTCTCCCCCGCCCCGCCCCCCGCCCCCAGCCCAAATCCCAGGCCGTTGCTGCCAGGCCGCAGCTGGTGGTGCTGAGGCAGCTGCAGCTGCGACCCCACAACCACCGGGTTGCCCGGTCCCAAGCCTGCCAGGGCGGACAGGCCCGGGGCCACAGCGCCCGAGGCTGCTGCCGCCGCTGCTTCCGCCGCTGCAGCCGGTCCGGGAGGGCAGGAGAGGCCGGCAAGCAGGCCGGCGAGGAGGAGGTGCAAGGTGAGCCAGGCCTGGGTGGCCGGGCAGGCGGGCACGGCTGCTGCGGCGGTGGCAGCCGCCACACCACTGGCGCGCTGCGCAGCCGTGGAAGCTGTGTGGAAGGTGGTGAAGCCGTACTGGGCCAAGGTCTGGTGGGTGACAGCGCCAGTGGGCAAGCCGAGGAGGAGGGGGTCGGCCCCCCCAGCAGCCCCAGGAGCCGAGAGGGTGCCTGGTGCTGGTGCTGGGGCTGGTGGTGGTGCCGCTGCTGCCGGGCCAGGGCCAGGGCTGCCCGCGATGCCAGCGCGGGGCAGCAGCTCTGCACCCCCTGCCCCTGCCCCTGTGGCAGTAGCTGAGGGGGCGTCTGGCGGTGCGCCCTTAGGCCCCCCTGTCAGCAGCTTCACCTGCCCTTGGCTAGCTGGGGGAGGGGGTGCCACAGCGCCCTGGGTCCCTGGTGGCGCCTTGGCTGCTGCTGTGCTGACAGCTGTGGCGGACACCCGGTGCAGCCCCTGCGGCCCAGCAGTGGTCCTGGGCCCCCTGGCCCCCTTGGCGGGTCGGTGTGCTGCCAGCAGGGCGGTCAGGCTGCTGGCCTGGCGCTGCAGGTGCTGCAGGGTGGGGGAGGAGGGGCCCAGCCGGGTGGTCAGGGCGGCCAGCAGCTCGTCCACATCAGGGTCCAGGGTGGCCAGGGTCCTGGATGGGGTGGGCAGGGGTTAGGTATGAAGTGGACAGCGACAGCTACAGTGGAGCAGAGCTAGGGTGGGCCAGGGCTGATGTCAGGTGAACAACAGGGCACCTTGAACAAAAGCAGGGCGGTGGACGTACTGCCGCATACTTCAACATACTCCTGGAAAGCATGCTCTCTTCCCTACCTTGACGTTCTTTGCCAGCTGTTATTCCTATTACCTTTATTGCATCCTATTGCCGTCTTTGCCAGCTGTGCCTACTATTGCTCCTGGCATTTCGCTCCCCTTCTTCCCGACACTGAACAAACTCTCCTCTTCTCCCTCCCTCTTTCACCCTTTGCCCTCACACCCTCACCCACACCCACCTCCCATCCCCCGCTCCTCCCCTCCCAGTCCCTTTGCGCCCAGCCCCACGACCCCTTCCCGCTGCCTGCCCCCCTCCCCTTTCCCACTCACTGCTCCAGGAGCTTCCACATGCGCAGCTCAGGGTTAGGGTCACCCTTCCTTGCCGCATCCCCCTTCGCCCCTACCCCCGTTAGGGACTGCTGCTGCTGCTGCCCCCCCAGCGCCCCACCCACCCCCCCTGGCTGTGCCGCGGCAAAGGGACCCCCCCAAGCCCCTCCCCCTGTGGCCAGGCCACCGCCACGGGCGTAGGGGCTGCCAGGGTCAGGGGCACCAGCACCTTGGCTGGGGCGGGGTGGTCCGCCAGGCTGTGGGGGGCTGCGGCTGCGGGTCTGCGCGTGGGGTGAGGAGCCCCTGCTGCCTGCAGTCAGGGCAGTGATGATCAGGGCAGGGCAGAGCAGAGGAAACCTGAGCATGACCAGTTAGTCAGCTAGCAGCTGGTTAGCTGAGCATGACCAGTTAGTCAGGTGCTGGTTGCTAGCTGGTCAGGTAGCTGGTCAGGGCAGGGCAGAGCAGAGCAGAGGAAACCTGAGCAGAGCAGTGCAAAGCTGAGAGGAGCGGGGGTGGAGCAGGGCAGAGCTGAGCTCAAGGTGTGGGTACAAGGGAGCAGCGGTCAACACAGCAGTGGCAGTGCAGGGGTACGTCAGCACGTGGGTGAGGATCAGGGGTGGAGGTTAGGTGAGAAGCAAAAGGTACGCTGAGCTTGGTTTGACCCAAATGTTCGCCCATGTGTGGGCAGAAGGGCAGCCAGGTTCAAACGGAGGCAACACCAGGGCTAGGGCTAGGGTAATGGATTGTATGGGAATGAGGATGGGGTAGGGGTAGGGGTAGGGGTAGACTTAGGGTTAGGGAAAAGGGTAGGCTAGGTCTAGGGCTAGGGCCAGCGGGCATGGGAGTCCCTATTTGGTGCCAGCAACCTCCACCTACAAAGCCAGCCAGCAAGCTCGTGACTATGCATCATCCCCACCACCACCCACCTTCGCATCCTCACCAGCAGCAGTGGCCCGCCCCCCTCCCCCTCCCCTGGCCACCCTCCCCCCCTCCCCCTGCCTCACCCCTGCCTGCCACCCCCTGCCTGCCTCGCGCCCTCCCCCTGCCCCTCCCCCGTCCCCTCCCCTGCCTCACACAGGGTGCCCCCGCAGTGCCTCACCCTCACCCCCTGCCTCACCTGGTCGAGTGGCCTGCATGAGACCGAGCACCCCAGCAGCTCAGTCACCAGCAGCAGCAGTGGCCCGCCCCCCTCCCCTGCCCCCCACACCCGCACCCTCACCTGGTCGAGTGGCCTGCATGAGGCCCAGCACGCCAGGCCCTGCCGCCAGCAGCTGACCCAGGCCAGTCCCCCCTGGGGCAGAGCCCGGCAGGGGGCCTGGGTTGGCCGGGTCCACCCTCCACCTGTCCAGCCCAAACTGCCTCGCCACCGCTACAAAGATGTCCTGCAGCGAGGTCAGCACACACGGAGCGATGCTGCAGCACACGGCTGGATGGTATGCTGCCCTCAACCCCAGTCCATCAGGCATCAGGCATGAAGGCTGCATCAGGGCGACCTGGCCAGGAGGACGCCTGGGCTCGGGACATCATCCCAGTGGGGTGAGATGTGACCCATGCCCCACTCGCCCATGCAACCCCAGCCCTGCCCTGCCCTGCCCTTTCCCAGCGCGGTCTGGGTACCTGCCTTGGTGGATGGGATGCTGCCTTCAACCCCAGCCCCATTCAATCACCTGGGATGGTGCCCGTACTCTGTACTACCTTGTGCTGCACCACACCCCTGAAGTCCGGCCCTTTAACCCACCTGGGACATGAGGTACACTCCGGGCGGGAGCAGCCGCATCGCCTCACTGTACAGCTTGGTCACCAGGCGCTCCTGGGGATGAGGGTGAGAGGGCAGGAGGTGTGAGAGGGCAGGAGGCGTGAGAGGGCGAGAGGTGTGAGAGGGCAGGAGGTGTGAGAGGGCAGGAGGTGTGAGAGGGCAGGAGGTGTGAGAGGGCAGGAGGTGTGAATGGCGAGAGATGTGAGAGGGCAGAGGTGTGAGTGGGCAGGAGGTGTGAGAGGGCAGGAGGTGTGAGAGGGCAGGAGGTGTGAGAGGGCAGGAGGTGTGAGAGGGCAGGAGGTGTGAGAGGGCAGGAGGTGTGAGAGGGCAGGAGGTGTGAGAGGGCAGGAGGCATGAGAGGGCAGGAGGTGTGAGAGGGCAGGAGGCATGAGAGGGCGAGAGGTGTGAGAGGGCAGGAGGTGTGAGAGGGCAGGAGGTGTGAGAGGGCAGGAGGCGTGAGAGGGCGAGAGGTGTGAGAGGGCAGGAGGTGTGAGAGGGCAGGAGGTGTGAGAGGGCAGGAGGCGTGAGAGGGCAGGAGGCGTGAGAGGGCGAGAGGTGTGAGAGGGCAGGAGGTGTGAGAGGGCAGGAGGTGTGAGAGGGCAGGAGGTGTGAGAGGGCAGGAGGTGTGAGAGGGCAGGAGGTGTGAGAGGGCAGGAGGTGTGAGAGGGCAGGAGGTGTGAGAGGGCAGGAGGTGTTAAAAGAAGAGGGTGGGCCCAAGAGAGGGTTCGTCACAAGGCGCTGTTGAGGATAGGGTTCGGAGTGTGCAAGGCAAGAGGAGGCAAGGGGTGTGGAGGTGATGGTAAACGGCAGACGAGGGTACACAGACAAGCACCTAAGTTGCGTCATGCTAGCCATGCCCTCTAGCCATGCCTACACTCATTCTTGAGCACAGGCAATAACAGGAGTTGCATACCCTTTGCATGACCCAAATTGGGTGCTTGTCTGTGTAGGGCTTGGGGTTGAGGGGCGAGAGAGGGAGGAGGTAAGGGGCGACTACATCAGAGGGAGGGAGCAGGAAAAGCGCAGTGGCAGGCTGGGTGGAAGGGGAGGGTGTGGTGGATGGGGGGGTGTGGTGGAAGGGGAGGGTGTGGTGGATGGGGGGTGGTGGTGGAAGGGGAGGGTGTGGTGGATGGGGGGTGGTGGTGGAAGGGGAGGGTGTGGTGGATGGGGGGGGGGGGGTGGAAGGGGAGGGTGTGGTGGATGGGGGGGTGTTAGAGAGGGGGTTGGGAGGGCTGGTGCTGAGCAGAACATTGGGTTGAGGGCAGGTGGTGCAGCTTGTGCGTGTAGGGGTAGGGGTAGGGGGTACGCAAGCTGTCCTCACTGTCACTGATGGAGCGGCCAGATGCAGCATGGCCACCAGCTGGTCATAGCTGATCAGCCCGTCCTCGTCAGTGTCCACGGCCTGCAGGTACAGAGCCATCAGGTGGAGGTGAAGGTTTGCGAGTCTGGTTGTTCTCTCTGGGCTCCCTCTGGTTTGTTGGTTGGTCCCTATGGGTTATAGACAGCAGAGGCAAAGTTATCTGGGCAACAGGAGCAGGAAGTGCAGGGGGGGGGGAGTGGGAGTGGGAGTGGGAAGGGAGAGGGGAGGGGAAAGGGGAGGGTTAGGCACAGGGGAAGGGGAAGGTTTGGGTTGGGAGGACAGGGAGGTGGAGGTGGTGGGTCAGTCAGCACTGCAGATGGGTCTTAATTGTCCGATAAAAACAGTTGTAGTGAGGAGTAGGAGGTATGAAAGGATGTGCAAGTGAAAAGGCAATTGGGAAGAAGGGAATAGAAGTGAATAAGCAATGACTGGGAAAAACGGAAAGAAGTGAACAGGCAGTGACTGGGAAAGAAGGTTTAGGCGCAAGGGATGGGAAGGCTCGGGTTAGGAGGGCAGGGAGGTGGTGGTACTGCGCAGTGGGTCAGGTTGCTGGACAGCTTCCCGCAACAGCTGCCTGGCAGCCCACATTGAACAGGGCTTTGAGGTGGGCGGTGTTGCGTGGCACCCGGCTGCTGTACTCCGACATGAAAGCCTGCAGCCAGGCAGAGGTGCGGCGCATCAAGGGAAGGAGGCTTGGGGGAGGGGGTCAGCAGGGGGGCATGGCCGGAGAAGAGCTTGGCATGGAGGCAGCCGGGCAGTGGTGTTCGGGGCGCCCAAAGACTAGGTGAGGTAAGAGGCTGAGCTGGCAGCTGAGTGGCTTAGCAGGAGGGCCCTTCAGAGTCTGTCAAGGTATGAGGTCCTGGAGCTTAGTGCGTTTTCACTTCCTTTCCTCCAAGTCCTGCTGTCAGGCGGTTGCTGCACACAGCTGAGTGCCTTTGAAAGGGGGCCCTTATCATCTGTCACGCCTACCCCCCTTGCCGACCCCCTTTGCCCAATCCTCTTGCCCACCCCCAAGTATGCCTATTGCCACCCAGCGCCCTCCCCTGCCTGCTCCCTCCAGCACCTTGACCTCTTTCCCCCACCTGCTGCCCGGCCCCCTGCCGCCCCCTCCCCTGCCCTGCCTCCCCCCAGCCTCACCCTGACCAGGGGTGCTAGGGGCGCATGAGAGTTGCCCTCACTGTCCGTCACCAGCAGAGGGTCCACGCACTGGGCCATGAAGGCAGCGCAGCTCTCAGGCTGGTTCAGGTACCTGTGACACCAGGGCACCAGCCCGGCCACAGTGCGGCAGTGAGGCGGGAAGTGAGGGAAGTGGAAGCCACCATGCTGTGTGAAGCAACCGCCTGACAGCAGGACCTGGAGGAAGCAGAACAGTATTGATAGTGGTAATAAAAACAATAACAACAATAATAACGGAACTACAACAATAATAATGATGATAACAAATATGTGACAAGGAGGAGAGGGGGCGTGGCCTGCTCCCACTTCCAGGAGGTGCCGCAAAAGCTTCACACGTCTTGCTACCTGACTGGCCTCCCCCACTATCAGCAGCCAACAGCAGCATCAAGCAGTAGTCAGTACTAAGTAAATACCGTACTCTCTCTTTCGATTCGCGTCCGCGAATTGTTTTTTTAGCCTCGCGAAGTCGCGAACGAGTAATCAATGTGTCGCGAAGTGGTCAAACAATTATTTGACCTGCGTAAATGATGCTGCGATGGATCGCTTCGTGGTTTAGCATTGGGCTCGGGCTAGCCCGCGACAAGCACGCGTCCTCCTCCTCCCCCTCCCTCGCAAACGTGGCAGGCCATTGGGCTCCAAGAACAAGCCTAAGCCAGCCCCAACAGGACAAGCCACGCCCACTCCCACACGCAAGCAGGCACGGTTGGTGTGCAACACTAGCAGCAGCGCCAACAGCAGCAGCGCTAACACAAGCAGCGCCGGCAACAGCAGCGGCGACGACGGTAGCAGCGAGGGGTGGGTAGGTAGCAAGTGCGCAGCCGGGGTGGCTGGCTACAAGAAGTCAGCTGTTGGGGTGGTTGGCAAGGCTAGGGCAGCAGCCGGGGTGGCTGGCCGCACAAGGTCAGCATCTGGGGTGGCTGGCCAAAGCGGGGCAGCAGCTCGGGTGGCTGGCCGCACCAAGTCAGCTACTGGGTCTTTGCCTTGGCCAAAGCTGCGGCATGGGTGACTGCAAGGGCACGCAAGTTTTAGTGTTCAGAGGAAGATGCAGAGATATGCCGGCACTGCAAGCAGCCACAGGAGCACCATGACTTCATGGGGGAGGTTCAGTGCCCTATCTAGTGCAAAGTCAAGACTTGGTGACTTGGTGCACGGTGACACTACCATTGCATAATGGCTTTGACTTGGTGACCGGGAAGAATGACATGGTGACCTGTGCAAAAATGTTTAAACCATGGCGGATTAACATGTTATGCAAGGGGTGGCTGTCTAGAATATTTTTAAGCACATCCACATCCTCAAAACTCTGTTTTTCTGCTAACTTTGCATCAGGAAAAAGTAAACAATTCTATTTTTGGGTCGGGACCTCGCGAATCGAAATAGATAGTACGGTAAGTATATATTTATACATCTCAAATTTCCTAATTTTAATCCCGGCCCTAACCTTACCCTAATCATCTCTCCTGACCTGAACACAGCCTTGCAGACGTCTGGCAGCACCACCCCATTGACCCTGACACGGGCCGCTTCCTCCCCCTCCCCGGGGAACAGGGCGGTGAGGCTGGCAGGGTAGGCCAGCTGCTGCATGGTGAACAGGTAGAAGGACAGGTGCTGGGGCGAATCCAGGCCCTCGCCTACGTCCAGAAGGCCTGAGGGGGGCGGCAGCAGCAGCAGCAGCAGCAGCAGCAGCAGCGGGCCTGAGGGGGGGCGGCGGCAACAGCAGCAGCAGCAGGCCTGGAGGAGGACGGCAGCTGCAGCAGCAGCAGCGGGCCTGGGGATAGCTGCAGCAGGCCTGAAGGGGGGCGGCAGAAGCAGGCATGAAGGGGGGCGGCAGCACAGCAGCAGCAAGCCATGGGGTATAGAAACAGCAGCAGGCTTTGGGAGACCTCGCCCCTGCTCCTCCTCGTTCCCCTAGTAAGCACCTGAAAATAGGGCAAACCAGCGCAGGGCTGCGCGGCTCTTCTGATGGTGGCGCACACTGGCAATCAGGTCCATCAGACTGGCCTCAGCCAAGCCCACCAGGCCGTACCTGCAGCCAGCAATGACAGTGGTTTGATGAATGGGGAGCCAACAGAAGCAGGGGCAGAGGCTGGGGCAGAGGGCAGGGGCAAGGACAGGGGCCGGGACAAAGCTGTGGAAGGAAAGCAGCAGGGTCCTAGCAAAAGTCCACCAGCGCACCTGTGAAGATAGCCTGTGCAAACAGGGGCACAGCTGTGGAAGGAAAGCAGTAGGTACCTAGGCCTAGCAGCCCACCAGCGCTGTGCAAACAGGTGGCCTCAGGTCATGATGTGAACCAGCCATCACAGCGCAGCCACAGCCAGAGGCCAGGCATTAAGCACAGGTCCCTGGCAGCAAGCGCACGGAGAGGGAGAGGGAGAGGGAGAGGGAGAGGGAGAGGGAGAGGGAGAGGGAGAGGGAGAGGGAGAGGGAGAGGGAGAGGGAGAGGGAGAGGGAGAGGGAGAGGGAGAGGGAGAGGGAGAGGGAGAGGGAGAGGGAGAGGGAGAGGGAGAGGGAGAGGGAGGGGAGAGGGAGACATACCAGCTTGATGTGAGGGACTGTCAAGGGGTGCAATTGCCTGCCTGCCTGCCTGGCGCCTCACTTGGTTAGGTGCCATTCGTACGCAAACTCGCACAGCTTGGTGCGCGGGTTGCTCTCCCTGTCACATACCACGTCCTGGGCAGAGGGTGAGCAGGCAGGCCTCAGGTGGGGGACAGGCAGGCAGGCCTCAGGGTGGCAGGCAGCCCTGGCCATGGCAGTGGGCGTGGCAGTATGTGGGTTGTCTGGGTACTTGGTCGCTCCACATATGGCCAGAGGTGGCGGTTGAGGTCCACTGGGTCTGTGTCAGTGGCAGTGATGGCAGCTCCAGCAACAGAGCGTTGAGCCGCTGAGCCTTTCTTGCAGTGCAGGTCATGCAGTCCTTGTCATGCAGGCATGTAGGTCAGATAGGTAGAGTGTCACGCAGGTCAGTTAATGCAGGTCTAGAAACCAGGGGTCTGGGGCTGTGAACCCACATGCAGTGTTTTGTCGTAGTAGAGTTGAGCCACGGCATTGGTTGTCCATATCACGCCACGCACGCGCCCAGGTCGGTCCGTCTTGATCAGGCCCTGGAGGGGGCCGAGGTCAGCAGCAGGCAGGCAGTTAGCAGCAGCCCAGGTGGAGATCAGGCAGGCATGGAGGCAGGCAGCAGGCAGGCAGGCAGGGGCGGCTCAGGAGAAGAGCAGGCATGCGAGCAGGCAGCAGGCAGGCAGGCAATAGCGGCGCAGGCAGCTGTGACCCATCCAGATAAGAGAGAGAGGTCAGGCCCTTGGCAGGTGTGTGGTGTCTCCAGCTTGATGCGTGGTGTTTGGCCAGGGCCGCCAGGGCAGGGGTGCCAGCAACAGTAGAGTGGCACAGGGCTTGGTATTCATTGATGTGCCTGCTGGTTTGCCTGCTGCTTTGCCTTTTGGTTTGCCTGCTTGCCTGCTGGTTTGCCTGCTGGTTTGCTTGCTGGTTTGGCTGCTGGCCTGCTGGTGTGGCTCACCTCGAACCCCCCCAACATGCGCTTGGCCTTGCGGCGACGTGAAGTGAGGCGGCTGCTGTGGGCTACTGTGGAGGTAGTCAGGCCCAGCTCCACAGGAACATCTGGGGTGGGGGACGCCAGCAGGGAGGGGCACGAGGAGGGCAAGGTGTTTCTGGAGGGGAATGGGTGAAGTGGGATGGGATGGGGTGGGGTGGGGTGGGGTGGGGTGGGGTGGGGTGAGGTGGGGTGGGGTGGGGTGGGGTGGGGTGGGGTGGGGTGGGGTGGGGTGGGGTGGGGTGGGGTGGGGTGGGGTGGGGTGGGGTGGGGTGGGGTGGATTGGTTTAAGATGGGAGGAGGAGGCTGTACAGGCGCATCTGGGGGGATGGAGGAGGTGCACGAGGAGAGGGGATGCTGGAGAGGAGGGAGGAGAGGGTGGCAAGGGGGAGGAGAGGACTGAGGTTGGGGTGGAGGGATGTTAGGGGAGTCCATGGGAAGCTCAAGTACAGGGACGATATCCAATCATGATGGCCTAACCCGCACTGTGGACTGCTAACACCGCTGCACAGCCAGCTGCCCAGGCACCCACTCACCCATCGCATCCTCTGGCTGCTCCTGGCGGGGCATGTCAAAGGGGTCTGTCTGCACCCAGCTGCTGCGTGTGGGCGTCACCCTGCAGCCCCCGAGGCCATGGCACAGGAGGCAGGCAGGTGGCGGCAGGCAGAGGGGAGAGGCAGGTGACAGCTGATGACAGATCAGGGGTGAGACTGGGCGAGGGCAAGGCGCACAGCAGCAGCAGGCCAGGGGCTGGCAGTAGCAGAGCAGCAGCAGGAGCAGGCCAGCCCCCTGGAAGAATGCCGTGCGCCTCACAGGCAGATGGCAGATCAGGGGTGGGAGGCCAGACCGGGCTGGGACAGGCAGGGTGCACAGGGCCAGCAGCAGCAGGTCAGGGGCTGTCTCTGCATGTCCAGTGCCCACTTGTGCAGCTGGTGCTTCAGTGCGATGATCTGCTTCTCCAGGAAGCGGATGCGCTGGGTCAGGTCATCGCGCTCGTCCCCCACACTGGCCACCTGCAGGCAACCAAGGGCAGCGCCAAGGTCAGCTGGGCAGCCCAAGGGGCTTGAATAGCAGGGCCAGCTTAACAGGGTCAGCACCAAGGGCAGCATCAAGGGCAGGTGGGGTGCCCAAGCGACCTGGCTAGGAGGGCCAGCTCAACAGGGTCAGCATCAAGGGCAGCTGGGCAGCCCAAGCCAGGCTGTGTCACGATGTGAACTAGGCTGCTCCTCTGCCCTGCGTGTGACCTGGTGTGTAACACGGAGTGTGACCTGGAGTGTGGCTTGGCGTGTGACCTGCCCTGTGACAGCCACAGTGCCCGACCTGGCTCTCCAGCTGAGCTAGCCCCGTCCTCATCGCCTCATCCTGTGCCGCCCGCTCCGCCTCCCTAGCCGCCACCTGCGCCTCCACCTGGGCTGCCAGCACCTGCATGGCACCAGCATGTGGACACCAGCAAGGCCAACTCATACACCAGCAGCCGCAGCACCCCACATGTGTGTCGGCCAGCAGCGCCTGGTTGATGGTGGTTGCGGGGCCTGACACGCTGGCTGGCAGGCTGCAGCTGTGACCTGCAAGAGTATGACCAGGGTCACCACAACCACCAGGGTCACCACATCTAACAACAAGCATGCGGCAGGCAAGCTGCCTAGGTCACGTTTACACGAGCAGTCTGAGTAAGGGATTAGCAAGGCTTAGTAACAGCTTGCTTCATCTTCATTTATCCTCATTGCCTGCTTCCCTTCCATACCTCGTTTTGCCCAGTGAGCTGGGCAATGGCCTGCTCCGCATCCCAGCTGCTGTGCTCGGCCTGCACTGCCAGGCTGTTGATGTGCTCCTCACAGCTGTGGATCTCCACCAGCTGACGCTCCACTGTGCCCTGCAGCCAAGGATGGGCAGGGACGACCAACATCTTGTAGCCCGGCAAGACGTGGGTGCACATCATATCACACGGACGACACGGAGACGGCAGACGCGGGCATGATGATAAGAGCTGTGCGGAGGGAGTAGAAATAGCGCGAGGAATGGGCCTGTCATGCAAGGGCGCAACAGCGTTAGCAAGAGCTGGACTGGCGACGGGATAGCGACAGAGAGAGAGAGAGGGACATGGCAGGGCAGAGAAGAGAGATGACAGAGAGATGGCAGGGAGCAGCCAAGGATGGGCAGGGACGACAGGATAGACAGGAGATGACAGGTGGAGAGAGGCCAGCGGGCGACAGGGGCAAAGGTCGCCTGGCAAGGTATGGCCAGCAGGGCAGGAGGGCAGGTGCTGCACAACGCTCGCAAACCCAGCAGGTCGGGTCAAATGCGCGGGCGCGGACAAAGTCAGCGGGGCTACCGGCGACAGGCCGCAACGACATCCGGTTTCCCGAAGTCGACATCGTCTGTCGCGGGTGAGGGCTGCGTGCTTGGGTTGCTCTATCACCTTCAAGGCGTCCACAGTGGCCTGCAGCTTTGCGTTGTCGCCTCGCAGCGCCGCCAACGAGGCTAGCAGCCGGGAGTTGGTGTGGTGCTGTGCATTGACGTGCGCGATGAGGACGCCAAACACCTCGCGGTAGCGCTCGCCGATCTGCATGCGGCAATAGCTAAACGGCGGTAGTCACAGCTACGCGGAACGGTGTGACTGCCGGCCGGCCGGCCCGACCTCCGTATAGCTCAGCTCAGCATTTGCTAGGCCGGCCCACTTGCATGTGTGAACTGCTTTCTGCTCACACCTGCCGTACCTGCCGTCCCACCTGCCGTCCCACCTGCCATATGCCTGACTATGCCTTAGTATGTTGGCCCCCTGACACATTGAAAAAACGGCACCACCCTGACCCTGAGCTGACCCTGACCTGACACTGACCTGATACTACTGATTAACCAGTGGTCCCTGGTACCTCTTGACACAACACAACAAACACACCACCTACCAAGTTCCACCAGCAAGCGTGCCCCTACTGAGGCCCAGGTAGGCCCCATCTTGACCTCGCTCCCTGCCCCACGCTCTTCTCCCTTGACCCCCATGTGCCTCCCCTGCCTGCCCACTGTCGACAGGTAGCAGCTGTTGCCTGGCCCATACCTGCTCGCCCACTTGCCAACATACCTCCCCTGGCATCCCTCATCAGCACAAGATCACAGCCAAGGTCAGCCTGCTTGCCCACCAGCCTCGTTGTTTTCCTTGTTGTTTTCTTATCCCCCTGCTGCCCGCTTCCGCCTGCTGCTCCCTACATCCACTGGCAGACATAATGCTCAGCGGCAGTGCTTTGCGTGTCACACCGTGCCGTAACTGAGCCAATCAGGACCAGTCAAAGCCACAGCCTGAGCCTCAGCCACAATGCCGGCTGGCATCGGCTGTAGTTGGCCAGCAGGGGTACACCGCAGGTGCCCGCCGCTGCTCATCACCACCACCACCACCACCACAACAGGCAGGTGTACATGAATTTGGCAGCCTCATCCCTCTTTGAAGATGATGTACCAAGCCTGTGGCTGCTTGTTTAGGCCATGGTGTCGACCATTGTAGGGTCCAGCATGTTCCTCCCCTGCCTGCCTGGCAGCCCTGCAGTCAGGCCAGCTGCCAGCAGTCCAGCCCTGACTAGCACCGCACCTTGACCAGCAGGCGGCCCCTCTCCCCACAGCTGGCTGCCACCTGCCGGGCAGCTTCCCTCAGTACGCCCTCCAGCAGCTCGTAGTCCAGCTGAATGTCCTGAGAGGCCAGGAATGCCTTGGGGACCGCACAGCATAAGGCATGCACACAAGGTACACGACTGAGCCACTTTAGGGTGTCACCAGGAATAAGCTATGAGGTAACAGGTGACCATGAGCTTCACTGCAGCTCAGTGCTTTCAGCAATGTCTCAGCTAGGACATTGTGCACCTGACACTAACTGACACCATAACCACACAAACCAGAGTGAAAGGATACGAGTGCAGCCCCTAGCGTGTACAGCCCCTAGCCCTGGCTCTAAAGCACGCAGCTGCACTGGGCCCATTGAACTGCCCCTGTACCTGTTGCCTGCCTGTTCCCCCGCCCCATTGCAGACTGGCTGCACTAGCCAAAGCGCCTGACCTTGTCCTTGACATCTTACCCTCCTCTCGTATGCCTGCCCTAACACCTGCCCCTGCCCTCCACTGAGCCCAGTTCCTTCCCCTGCTGCCAGCTCCTTGGCCAGCTGAGCAAGCTCCTTGGCCTGCCCTCATGCCTGCCTCCCGCCGCTGTGTTTGCCATGTGAGTGCCATGCGCCATGAACTCTGCCCACCCCTAGCCCAGGCCCACACCCGCAGTCACCTGGGTGGCTGACGGCTTGTGCCCACCGCCTCCAGCAGCTGCTGCTTCCCCTGTGCTGCCTCCAGCACCCACTGCATACTTTGCAGAGATGGCGCCCTGTGCACTCACAACACACCAATACCAACACACAGGGCCCTGTAGCACCTGCCCTGTAGCACCTGTCTGCCTCCCCCTTCACCTGCCAACCACCTGCCAACCCTTCACCACATGGCACTGCTTGCAGGCTAGGCCCTGTCGTCAGTACGCCTGGGCTCAGGCATTGCCAGCTGTCTTGCTCCTTTCACTTCCTGCGCCTCTCTTCCCCTCTCCTCTGTTTCCAGCGCTTACGCTCGCTTGAGCCCTGGCCCTGTCAACAGTCTAAGTCCCTGCCATCTCACATGCACGGCCCTCTCCAGAGCATGCCAGGCGCTCCGACCTCCCTTCCTCCAGCCCTACCCTGTCTCTGTCACACCTTCACACCTGGCATCTACACATCCTCCTTCTCGTCACCACCTCTTCCTAACCTCCTTAACCACGCCTCAACCTCAGCACAGCCCCTCTCCCTCCACTGCAAACCTCCCATGCAACTTCCCACGCCCGTGCTAGGACCTCACTCCACTCCCACCCTCACCACCACACTCCCTCCCTTCCTCCCTCCCTTCTGCTAGGTCACTCTTTCTCAACCCACACCCTACTGCCACAGGCACCTGCCCTGTCCCTGTCACACCCACACCTGGCACATACACACCGCAGCCTCTTACGCAGCACCTCCCTGTCTAACCTTAAACCTCCATCACACTTCCACACCCACTCTCCTCCATGCCCTCACCTGAGGTAGTGCCTGGTCAAGCGCTGACTCCAGGATCACTGCCTCCCCTCTGCCCACTGGCAGCAGCCCCCGCGGCACCCCTTTCCACGCCACCGCTGCCCCCTCCCCTCCTGCCCCTGGCGCCCCACCCCTACCCCTTGCCTCCAGGGGGTCAGAGGGCAGGATGGTGGGCAGGGGCGCTCCCTCCCTGTGCAGGCCCTGGGCAAGCACCTCAAAGCTCAGGTCGTCATGGGGCTGCTGGCTGGCCCAGGCTAAGCTGGCTTGGCCACCAGTGCTTCCTGCACCTGGCGCCTGTGGCACCTGGGCCGAGCTCCCTGGACCTTGGCTGGCCTCAGCCCTGGCCTGACCATCGTGAGGTCGACCAGCTGATCTGGGTGGTCCTGTTGATCCACGAGATGGTGATCCACCTGTGGCGCCGAGGGTTGAGGGGCTGGGGGCGGTGCGTGGAGGGGAGAGTGCAGTGGCAGGGGCTGCCAAGGACCTTGTGGCAGTATTGCGCCGTTGTGCAATGCTAGGGCTGAGGTGGCCAGGCAGGGCTGCTGCTGCTGTAGCACTGCGGGGGCCAGCAGAGTCAGGACTGAGGTGGCCAGGCAGGGAGGCGGTGCGCACCCCAGCCTGTTGCAAAGGCAGGTCGTTCAGGGAACGTAGGACCAGGGTGCTGCGGGCCTTGAGCTGGGCCTGGGAGGGTGGGCGGTGCTGCGGCTTTCCATGCACACTGACACTGTCAGGCGATTTCAGGTAGCTCAGCACTGTCTCCACTCCTGAAAACACGCCCAGGAACATAGTGGCAAGCATCTAGAGTTTGGCTCTACACCGCACTTTCCCTCAGTTTCTTTACAGCGGCAAAATGCTTAGCCGCACTGCGGTTGGCTGACGATGCGATGCACAATCCCAAGCTCAGGTCAGGTCAGGTCAGGTTACCGCGTCAATAGGGTTACTGAGTCCCAGGGACCAAGGTGACCCTTGCCTTGCACCCAATCAATGCATGAGAACGTGGGTTTAGGCCTCCCAACAGCATCTTTTGCGCAATTGTGGATGCTTAAGCTATGTGCATTGCATGAGCAGAATGCGTATTACCCAGCTTTGGCCTGCGTTGCTTATCGTAGTGTATTAATGCTGGTGCGAGAGCCGCCTGGGCTGTGTAGTTGGCGGTACCATTGCACTTGGCATGCTGACAAAGAGGTGGGGGCATACCTGCTATCTCTGCCTTGAGCAGCTCTATGTCTGCCAGGGCATCTGATGGCACATATTCTCCTCTCTTCACTTGCACCAAGCTGCCATCTACTGTTGGCTTTGTAAACATGCAGCTTGGTGCCAGAGCTAGGGCGTTGCCCAAGGTTGAAGTTACATCTGCATTCAGAGAGGCACACGTGAAAGCGGGTCGGTACATGTACAGCATGCGACCGTCCGCACCCATTTGACTCTCTAGCTTCTGCGCGTAAGCACGCAAGCGGCTACGGCCTGCCAGCTGGTGCGGTTCCATTCCTTGCAGAGCGATGCTCCAATGTAGCTAGTGTCCCAACACACTGAACGACGAGCTGGCAGCAAACAATGCAAAGCTCGGCCATGTTGATGAACCGGGCATAGCTGAGCCCTGGGCTGGGACCTTGCAGGACAACGTCTCGCTACAGTGCCACTACGAAGATAGCACACAAGGCACCGGCAATGACACGCTAATGGAACCCGAATTTCCTGGTTTTCCTGTTGATTTTCCGCATGTACCGCCAATTTCACCGGCGAACCTTTTTCATCCTTCAACGCGGAGGTTTGTGCTTGCAGACTCGGCTTCAACATGTCAGTTGTACATGTTCTATGTTTATCTTTAGACGGAGGTCTCTACTAAGCGCTGTTACAGTGTTAGCCTGGGTTGCGGTCATAACAACGAAGATGAATACAGAGGCACAGAAGCACCAGGTACAAGTAATGCTCGTCGTAGCATCGGTCATTTGGCTTCACAGCAGGCGCCTCAGCTTGCATCTAGAAATGGACAGAAATGGGACCGGAATGATGCCCCATGTCCCGGCATGGTCTGCCAGGTCTGCCAGGACTAGTGTAAACGGCACAGGCTGCATGTCCATCCGCTTCGAATGCCCCAGAATGGCTACCACCATACTCACTGCCCGCAATCAAGTTGCCCTGTATCCAGGGCTATCCTCCTGTGGAGCCCCTACACTTCTCCACATGAGTGATTAATCGGTGTATGTTCCTAACACACACACATCCTCGCACACACATCCCCTTTGATTGAGGGGCAATCGAATTGTTTGTTTAATTGATTCGTGGCATGATACACATGTCACTATTGCTGCCGCTGGTGCCGCCGCTGCCGCTTCCGCAGCAAGTCTTTGTCGCGCACGACCACCCACTCCTGGCCTGGTCTGCCTGGGTTAGACATGGCTGGGCGCAATCAGTTCCACGGAGCGACCGATGTGAAGCGAATGCGCTGTAAGGCAGCAGTAATGGACATTGATGGTTCTCACTATGCCAAGTGCCCGCAGGTAGCCCAACTTTTGACCCCGGCAAACGCGAAAAGGCTACGTGCCGATGGCGTGTGGGCTCCTCAGCTGCAACAGACGGTGGGGTTTTCGCTCGGCGATGGCGGGCGACCCAAAGCCGCGATTGTATGTCCTATCCCCGAAGAACCGCGGTTTGACGTGGTTGCCGCTCCCATCGCAGCACTGCGTCGAACGATCACCTGCGAGTGTCTACAAAGTACATACACCAACCCCTTCGGTTGCTCCACTTTTGGCTATGTCTCACGCTGCTGCTGCTGCTGCTGCTGCTGCTGCTGCTGCTGCTGCTGCTGCTGCTGCTGCTGCTGCTGCTGCTGCTGCTGCTGCTGACTTCACAGCCTGTGCTGCTTGTGGCGCAGTTGATAGCATTCCTAGAGCAGTATGCTGAGGCCAGTGGGCCCTTCAAGTGGTCCCGGCTGGGCAAGTTCCTATTCACCAACCTGCTCCCTGGCAGCAGCCCGGTACGCAACCATTGACCATTGGGCCCAATACTGCAAATATGACAGCCCCACACCTCACACTCGTGCAGCGGCTGTTGGCACTAGCCCTTGTGTAGCCAAGGTTTGGGTCAGCATGCAGCAGCAGCCTCTACAGGCTGAGCACTGGTCGCCATTGACAATCTGGTCTCTGGACTGCGGCATTGCGCTATCACTGCCCCTATCACAGCCCCTGCTGCTGTGGCCTGTGAATGTGACATGCATTGTGATATGCATTTATCACAGTGCATGTCCCCATGCTTCCATGCGCCTCGCATGAAGGGAGCAGCAGCCGTGGCAGCAGTGGCAAGTGTGATATGCCCTTGTAAAGCCACCTGTGTGGCATGCCCTCCTATTTCTGTTACCATGTCATGAGTACATCTCAATGCTGTCTTCACACCAAGCTCTACAATGAAGACTGCAGAAGACCACCTCATACTACCTGCTGTTGCCAGGCCCTGGCTAAGGCTGACTTCGCAGTGGAGGAGGAGGGTGAGGAGGCAGACGAGCATGTAACTGCCAGCCCCAGGAAGGTAGGTCTTGCTCACTCCTTGCTCTGCATGCAATGCAATGTCTCCAAACCTCGCATGCACTCATGCTATTGTCGAGTATGAAACCTGGGTGTATGAATGTGGGCGAGTGATGGCAGTCTCTCATGCTGCCATGCACCTGAGCGGTGCTGATAAGCGGCCCTTTGGAAGTGCCCTTTGGAAGTGCGAGAGTGAGTGACATCGCCTCCTGGGTATATGTAGGTATGAGCAGGTGTTAGCTGATATGAGCCTAGTGGCGCAGTGCCTCCGAGGAAGCGGCCCAGTAGCGCGGATCAAGAGCCGCATCCAAGGTGCTGCCATGCACCTGACAATCTAGAGACGTTATGAGAATATGCAAACTAGAGAAGGTAGCACCCCTCCAGGCAGGTGGTAGCACCCCTCCAGGCAATTCAGAGACGTTGTGAGAATATGCAAAGTAGAGAAGGTAGCCTTCTGCTGACTGCCTCAAGGGGAGGGCAGCTTGTGTGGTGGGTGTGGCCCCCCTTGTGTGCCTCCCCCCTGTTCCTTCCCCTCTGCTCATTTTTCCCCCTTCGCTGCACCCCTTGCTGACGCAGGCCATGTCAGGGCCGGCACAACATCCGTTTGGCAAAGTGCAACCTGTGTTCAATACACCCACCAAGGACGGAGCAAAGCCCACAGAATGCAGCCAGGTGGGTGGCCTGCACCAGAGGGGAGCTGGACGGTTGGCCATGCACATGAATCTTGCGACCTTAAAACGTGTGTGTCCTCCTCCACCCTGCCCCGGCCCCGTCCCTGGCCCCTACTATGGCAACTCACATGTTACATGTCACATGTTTGTACGCTTGCATGCACTCATGCTCTCACAGGGCATGCCGTGTTATTGATCACACATGCAAGCTGTAGTCAGAGTGTATGTGGGATTCTGCATAACGCTTTGTGCAGGGCTCTGTTGGTTTGCTGGTGGGAAGGTCAGCTGCAGCGGTGGGCTGGCTGCTCTTCGTGCTCCCCTTCGTTCCCTTTCCTCTGCTGAATACTTCTGTCTTTGTGCTCCATACTGACTCAGTTTGTTGAGCCCCTTGCTACCACAGTCTCTTGTGCTCCTTGCTGGGTTGCTGGGTGTTTGAATGTGTGCGAGTGACGGCAGTCTCTCATGCTGCTGGGCATGTGACAGAGAGGATATGAGAACAGACAGGATATACCAGGCAGGCTGCTGCTGACTGTCCCTTGGGGTGGGTGTGGCCCCCCTTGTGTGCCTCCCCCCTGTTCCTTCCCCTCTGCTCATTTCTCACCCTTCGCTGCGCCCCTTACTAACGCAGGCCACGGCAGGGCTGGCACAACAACCGTTTCGCATAGTGCAGCCTGTGTTCACAACACCCACCAAGGACGCGGCAAAGCCCGAAGAGTGCAGCCAAGTGGGTGGTCTGCCACAGAGGCAGCTGGACAGTTGACCATGCACATGACTCTTGCACCCTCATCACGTTCCTGTCCTCCTCTGCCCTGCCCCTGCCCTGGCCCTGGCCCTGGCCCCTGCCCTGGCCCTGGCCCCTGCCCTGGCCTGCTTTGTGTGTGGTGGGCTGGTGCTGGTGGCGATGATGATGGTGATGGTGATGCTAGGGGGTGCTCCCTGGCCCCGCCTATGTAGACAATACCTCCCGAGTGCTGCTGCTCGCAGGCCCCTTCGCAGCCCTCCACCCCACTTGCCTCACAGCCCTGCTCCCCGGCAGATGCACAGCCAATCACCCCACCCACTCCCATGCCAATCACCCCACCCACTCCCATGCCAGCCGCCACACCCACTCCCATGCCAGCCGCCGCACCCACTCCCATGCCAGCCACCCCGCCATGCCTCACAGAAATCACACCTGCGGCTAGCCGGTCTTCGTCCATCACCCCGCCCGCGCTGTTACAGCCCACAAACGGGCCTAAACCATTGTCACCGGAAGCCACTGAGCGGAAGTTCGCGGCGCTCAGCAAGCAGGGCCTCCTCAACATGCTGCAGCACGAGGACGTCATCCTCCGAGCAGACTGCAGCACGCTGACCTGGGCCCAGCTCGCGCTCCGCCTCCCCTTACCCGTGTCTGAGCTCAAGCAGCTTGGCAAATTGACCACCGCGGCCGCTATACGGGAGCAGCTAGCGGTGAAAGGCATCATCCCTGCGCCAGACGATGAGCGGCCGTCCTGGGCAGCGCTTGCCCAAAAGGTGTTGCGGGCAAAGAAGCTTGCGGCGGCGGTGCGGCGCAGGCCGTGGCGAGAGACGGACATGTCTTTGGACGACTTGAAGCTGCTGCTGAGTGACGAAGGGCATGGCGCGGAGGTGGAGCGCATGGCGAAAAAACGTGACCCGCTCGCAGAGGACGCGGACTGGCGCCAGCTGGCGGACAACCTGACGCTGGCACTGGGCTGCGTCGCGGCAGAGCCGGTTTGACGTAAGCGTGGAGTAATCAAGGCAGAGGCGGAGGCTATCACCGGGTCAACGGTGATGGGGGAGTGTAGCATCACGTGGGGTGGCCTGTCCGCCTCTCCCAACCCCACCACAACCTTCCAATCTTATCAGTAGAGTGAATACCTGCTCACGTCATTGTGTTCATCTGTGTGGGTGCGTCTGGCCTGGCACCGCTTACGTTCACTGTTGCTCAGGTTCCCAAGTTAGCAACCATCAGACTTATCAGTGCTAGTCAATGCTGCATGCTGCCAGTCCTCAAACTAACCAGTGCTGCACCAGACACATGCAGCTGCAGAGCGCTTGTTGCCTGACACAGACCCTTGCCAGGTGTTCAAGCATGCATGCATATTGAGCAGTACGTAGCCTGACCGCTCATGCCATATCACTGTGTGCCTCACACAGCTTCTGACTGCAGCACCCACCTCATACCTGCTTACAAGGTGCGCACCTCTTTTGACAAGCCATGGCCTAAGCCTTGGCCTAAGCCTTGGCCTTGGCCTTGGCCCTGGCCTTGAGATTGTTGGACACTCTTATGGCGTGCCTGCCATAAATATACATGACGTTTGCCTGCCATAAAACAGATGTCATTCCTCTCGCTGCGTGCACTACATAGGTATGCCAGTGCAGATTGAACAGCCTCAACATGCAGGTATTGATCAGTGGGGGAATTGTTGGGGCCTTTTTGGCCACGTGGTTGCCGTAACACAGTACGTTACCCGACATGACCTGTGACGGTAGTTGCCTAGCAAGGTTGTTGGTTGAACGCTCAGGTGCTGATAAGTGGTATAGAATCAAAACCCTCGCAGGTTCGCATGGCATCGTGTAGCATCGATGAGGAGAAGCCCAGTGGTCTTAGGAGGACATGCCACCGGTGTAGGGATTTGTGGTCATCAAGGGTGCACCTGAGTACCCACAGGGCAACATCACGGCATGTCTTGCATGGAAGTCTCGACTTGAGTGTGGTGTCGCTGATAAATAGTAAAACTGCTGTTGAGGCCTCGATGCGCCACCTGTTGTAATGCGTGGCAGTAGTTGCCAGGGTTGATAATTCAAAGACATGGTTGACTAGCCTCAAATCTGCCCGTGTTGAATGGTTTTGTCGTGTGGTGCAACACTTTCATACCTAGCTGGGCTGCGGAGCCATGCTGTAGACCCCACATTGACTTGGGTTATTGCACCTTTGCGCAATTTAGGGCATCTAAGGGCATGGTCCAAGCTCCTGCCTAGACCAGTGGGTTGGGGAGCCACGCAGCAAGCGCTCCCTTGTGGTAGCGCATCTTGGACAACCACACTGCCGCCAGGAACTGTTCTCGCCACATCCCCACATGCAGCCGCCAGGCTCAGTCACTCAGGGTCTTGTTCAACTCAGGCGTCCCCAACTAACAGAAAACATACACATGTTAATCAAAACCCCGCCGCGTCTCAGCCACGTGGTTTCTTTTCATGTTTCGCACATCCCCGGATATGTTAACTCTCGCAGCTACGCGGTGCAATGTGTCTCAATAAATACCGTGCAGTGTGCTAAGCGCAATGACGGCTCAAATCTTTGCATTCAAATGCATGGGTGTTTTGCCCATGCGGGCCGCCAGGCTCAGTCACTCAGGGTCTTGTTGTGTCAAGCGGCATGGCTCCAAACCCCTTGGCTTGACCTCGCTATTACCCCATGACAGGATCATCATTTTCTGTTAGTTGGGAACGCCCGACAGGATGTCCGTTCCCCGGCACGGTCTCCCTGAGCAGTCAGGGAGGCAGCGGACGTGCAGATGCCCCAGGCAGCAGCCCATGCTATCACCATCTTCATCGTCATCATCACTGTCGTCATCATCATGACTAGGGTTCGTCCGCAGCCATCAAAGCATGCTATTCCCACCTATACCTATTTAGCTTGCTGCGACAACATACATCCAGTGTCCTTCTGCATCACCTCCCTCATGGACCCGCATTGGCTAAACCAGGGCCCCTCACTAGGGGTGATGTCTCGTCTGTATGGAGTACATGGCATGGGCGCCTCTGTGCCACCTACAACATTGCCTGACCCCTGTGACAGGGCTATAGCCTAGAGTTGGCATGACAAACATGCATTGATGTCAGCTGATGTCAGCTCAAAGGGGGCACACGCTACTGTGCCTCAGCAGGCTGTTGCTGCTGCTGGGCCTTGGGTCCTCAGCGTCGGCTCAGCGGGAGCCCCACATCAGCCCCGCCCTGCCCAGGCCTTTCTCAGTCACTGTGCATAAATGTGCTACACACCGCCAATGCTGTCCTGGTCCAGCTTCCTGGCAGCTGGGACAGACTGGCTGGCCTCAAGAGGTTGGCTTGCCCACCCCTGTCCACCCTTGGCTTGGCGTGTACACCCTTGGAGACTGGCTGTTTACCCAAGCCCTGCCTCCTTACCCCCACGCAGATGCTCATGCAAATGCCCACGCAGATGCCCATGCAAATGCCCATGCAGCTGCCCATGCAGCTGCCCATGCGGCTGCCCAGTGCACAGTGTGCAGCGTACTCTAGCTGCCTGGCAGCTGTGGCAGCTTCAGACTCTCCCATGTGCCCAGGCGCTGTGTGCGCTCCGCAGCGCTCTAGCTGTCCTGGTCCAACTGCCTAGGCGCTGCAGCCAGTAGCTGTCGGGTGTAGAGGGCCACCAGGCTGTCGTAGTCATCGCCTGCCAGGCCGGGCAGCGAGGGCAGAGCCACCCGGCAATACAGCTGCATCAGCACCCGGGCGTCCTGCGGGGCCAGCAGGGCGGAGGCTGGCAGCAGGGCGGAGGCTGGCAAGGGAAAGCCGGCTGAGGCAGGGTCAGGCAGTGGCTGGTGAGGCAAGGCTTGCAACAGGGATGGGAGGGGTTTAGAAGTAGGGAGGGAGAGGGGGGAGACAGGGTGACATTACAGGGGTCACTACAGGAGGTAGTGCAGCAGCAGCAGCAGTCAGGGTGTGCAGGGGATGCAGGGGGTGCCCAAGGTGATGAGCATCCTGCTGATGGTCACAGGAAGGTCATCCTAGCACTCGTATGTTACAGCGTCAGCAGCAAGTCACCGGGGCAGCCTCCGCCCGTGGCGAGGCACAGCTACAGAAATAACTCATCTCCCGGCAGAGCATGACTGGACCTTTATTTATTGAACTGGCTGCCTGGCTACCCTGCTGCTGCATTTGTGACGCAGTGCAGGCCTGTCAGGGGCTGAGACAGCCTACTCACCTCCACTGCACTGTGTCGCTTGCCGGGCTCATGCAAGCCCTTGAGGCCCAGGTGCTGCTCTGCCAGACGCCTGCAGTGCGGGGACGCAGACCCAGGGGGTTAAGGTCGAAAGGATGGTGGGAGTTAGTGAACAGCCGGGTTAGGGTCTGGGTCCAGGGTCCAGGGTCAGAGTCAGGGTCAGGGTCAGGGTCAGGGTCAGGGTCAGGGTCAGGGTCAGGGTCAGGGTCAGGGTCTGGGTCTGGGTCTGGGTCAGGGTCAGGGTCAGGGTCAGGGTCAGGGTCAGGGTCAGGGTCAGGGTCAGGGTCAGGGTCAGGGTCAGGGTCAGGGTCAGGGTCAGGGTCAGGGTCAGGGTCAGGGTCAGGGTCAGGGTCAGGGTCAGGGTCAGGGTCAGGGTCAGGGTCAGGGTCAGGGTCAGGGTCAGGGTCAGGGTCAGGGTCAAGGCGCACCTCAAGCTGCGGGCATTGCCCCCTCGGGCCTGGAACGCTGGTGTAGTCAGTGTGTCGTACCAGTGCTGAGGCCTCCAATCGCCCAGCCCCAGCGCTGCCAGGTCCTGAAGCGGGGCCAAGTCAGGCAGGGTGGATGCCCCAGCCAGGGAGGGTGTGAGGGTGGCGAGGGGAGTTGGCCCGGAGCACGACAACAGGGGAAAGGGATACAGGCGGTAGCTGCGGCAGCCAGGTGGGCATGACAGGGTACATGGTTTGGTCAGGTCTGAAGCAAGCTTTGATAATGAGGGTTGGGAGGGTGGTGGGGTAGGATGGGGTGGGGTGGTGGCAGCAGCAGCAGGTCGGTGTGACAGCTAATGGCTGGTGCACTGTCCAGCTCAGCCAATGTGTATGACCATGTGGACGCAGGGGACATGCCAGTGGCAGGGCTAGGCTGCCTCAGATCTTAGCCCAGGCTCGGCATGAGGCTCATCTTCCCCACCCCACCCCACCCCACCCCACCCCACCCCACCCCACCCCACCCCACCCCACCCCACCCCACCCCACCCCACCCCACCCCACCCCACCCCACCCCACCCCACCCCACCCCACCCCACCCCACCCCACCCCACCCCACCCCACCCCACCCCACCCCACCCCACCCCACCCCACCCCACCCCACCCCACCCCACCCCACCCCACCCCACCCCACCCCACCCCACCCCACCCCACCCCACCCCACCCCACCCCACCCCACCCCACCCCACCCCACCCCACCCCACCCCACCCCACCCCACCCCACCCCACCCCACCCCACCCCACCCCACCCCACCCCACCCCACCCCACCCCACCCCACCCCACCCCACCCCACCCCACCCCACCCCACCCCACCCCACCGCCTCCTCTCCACACCCAGTCCCCCCATCAGCCCCCCTCACCTTGTGCAACCCATGGCCCACCAGCGTCCTCCCCCTGGCTGCCTCCTTCACCTTGGCAGCCACCTCAGGCAGCGGCAGCGCCCCTGGCCCCTGCAGCTGTCGCAGCGGCACCCCTCCAACCCACAGGCCTCCAGCTACAGGCTGCTGCTGGGGCCTGCTGCTGCTGGGGTGGGGGCCGGGCTGCACAGCCAGGGCAGGGGTCAGGGGCGCCAGGGCCACCCTGTGGTCCAACACCACAGCGCCTGCCTCGTCCACCATGGCCACCCATGCGGCCAGGCTGACCTCCGCAGCCTCTAGCACACTCCCTGGCTGCCTCCTGGGTGGGCACAGCCAGGGTGGGTCAAGGTGGGGCACAGCTAGGCAAGCCAACTCCTATGGGTCAAGGTGGGACACAGGCAGGACAGGGCACCAGGGGTGGGCAGGGGTGGCTCATGTGGGACACAGCCAGGGTGGGTCAAGGTGGGGCACAGCTAGGCCTGCGAGTTTAGGCTCAACAGCACGGCTTGGGGGTGGCCAGTCCTATGGGTCAGGGTGGGGCACAGGGCTGGTCAGGGCATCAGGGGTGGCTCCTGTGGGTGGCTGCTGTCAGAGGGGGGTGGGTGATGAGGTGCAGAGCTGGGGTTGTGGCCCTGGCTCCTTCATGTCTGGCTCTCAGGCCAGGCTGGTGCTGGCTTGGCTGGGAGAGTCATGATGCTGGCACTGCTGCTGGTCGTGCTGACTCTGCTGTCTGTTGAGTCTGTTGAGTCTGTTGAGTCTGTTGAGAAGGAATTGAACACACTGCCAGCCAAGTCAGGCAGCAGTTTGATGCATGGCCTACTGCACGCTGGGCTTCAGATGCTCCACGACATCTAGGCTGAGGGCTGCTGCTGGGCAGGGCATACTTTTCATTGCAACTGACTTGCTGCCCGGCCCAGACTCATGTCCCCTGCCTCTCTTGGCTGCGACTGGCAGCTGTGCTGTGCTGTGTAAATACCTCCAGTGCTCTGCCGGCCTGTGGCTGGCATATGGCTAGTGCTGTGATTTCAGCCCAGTCATGCAGCCACAGTGGACAGGCCAGGAGCTGTGCTTGCTGCCCAACAATCTGCCGCAGCTGCACCGTGAATGCTGTTGGGCATGATGGTGGTAGACATCAGGTCGGGGGTAGGCAGCCCTGACCTGAACCTGTACCTGACCACCAACCTCGCCTACAGCGCATTAGCAAGCAGCCACCAGTGCTGGACTGGTCCTAGTCACCTACCGCAGATGCACGAACTCGACGTCCAATGCGACAGCTGCAGGTCTGGCTGCACGGACTGCGATGGGAGCGCGAGATGCTGACGCGAACTTATACCGCGTCGGCGCGCCGATCCCAATAGGCATCAGGCAGGCAAAGTCAATGACATGGCGCTCTGCGGTACGCTAAACCCACAAAGCAGCACCTCCTTCATCGACCCGATCAGGCAGAACCAGGTCTTCTTACTATGGGCGGTGTCTTGTCTGTGTGGAATTGTGTTGCCGAGCACATGGCATGGGCTCCTTCCGCCTACACGGTAGTACACCATTGCCCGACCCCTGTGACAGAGCTAAAGCCTAGGGTGGGCATGATAAACATGCACTGATGTAAGCTAATGACAGCTCAAAGGGGACACACACTACTGTGCCTCAGCAGGCTGCTGCTGCTAGGCCTTGGATAGCTAGCCCCAGTCCCGCCTCCCACCCCCAGGTCCAGGTCCAGGTCCAGGTCCAGGTCCAGGTCCAGGTCCAGGTCCAGGTCCAGGTCCAGGTCCAGGTCCAGGTCCAGGTCCAGGTCCAGGGCCAGGCAGGTCCAGGTCCAGGTCCAGGTCCAGGGGCCAGGGGCCAGGGGGTCCAGGGCCAGGGCCAGGTGGGCCAGGGCCAGGGGGGCCAGGGCCAGGGCCAGGGCCAGGGCCAGGGCCAGGGCCAGGGCCAGGGCCAGGGCCAGGGCCAGGGCCAGGGCCAGGGCCAGGGCCAGGGCCAGGGCCAGGGCCAGGGCCAGGGCCAGGGCCAGGGCCAGGGCCAGGGCCAGGGCCAGGGCCAGGGCCAGGGCCAGGGCCAGGGCCAGGGCCAGGGCCAGGGCCAGGGCCAGGGCCAGGGCCAGGGCCAGGGCCAGGGCCAGGGCCAGGGCCAGGGCCAGGGCCAGGGCCAGGGCCAGGGCCAGGGCCAGGGCCAGGGCCAGGGGCCAGGGCCAGGGCCGCTCACTTGCCCAGACCTAGTGCTTGGTTACCGACAATTTGACAGCGCCTCTTGTCTCCCTCGCTGTGCTTGGCAGGCTTCGTGCTGCCGGTAGTATAGTGGCCTTGTTCTCTGTCGTCATTTTGTGTGACATGCAGGCCGCGATACGATGTCCGCTGCTGGATGCATACAGTGACCGCTCCCATGCCGTGATGGCGCCGTCCATCGCCCAATGAGCGCAGAACGAAAAGTCGGTTCCACAGACACGCGTGTGGAGCTGGTGAAGGCGCAGAGCGACTTCGCGGAGTCTTTTAGGAGGTAGTTCAAAGCTGTGAATGTGTTGTAAAGGAATGTAATGTTTTCATAGAGTTGCTGTGTTGTAAAGGAATGTAATGTTTTCATAGAGTGGAGCTGTGCCCAGTACTCCAGCTTGTAGAATAGCGAATGCATGTCGGGAAGACAGGAAGCTGCGACAGCTCTTCAGCTGCATCCTTGCAGGCTGATGGCTCAGCTGCCTCCACTCCTCAGCACTAGACAGCACCTCCCTCAACGGCCCAATAAGGCAGCATCAGGCCCCTTCGCTAGGGGTGGTGTTTTTGCTGACCCACCTGGCCCTTCACACCTGGTTCTCAGCAAAGACCCTGCATCGTGGTACTATATTAACTACCCACATGACCTGCCTCATGAACCAGCCAAACCAGCCTGACCTGCCTCTGCCTGGTCTTGGCTGTGCTTTGATCTGCGTCCAGCGGCCTTTGCATCCGGCGGCCCCTAGCTCTGCCTGACAGCACAGCGTCACACTGGCTCACACCTGGCCCTTGCAGCATCACGCCATGCACACGTTTGCTGGGGAAGCAGGGCCTCAAGGCTGGTGGTGTGGGGTGGCGCAGGCACCATGAGGAGCTGGTGGCAGCGCATGTGGAGCCTAATGAGGCCTGCGCCCTAGCCCTGCGCATCGCTGCAGGAGTGGGTGCGTGCGTGGCCAGGTGGCCAAGGGAGCTGGGTCAGGGACATGGGCTGCAGCAGAAATAGGAGTGGGTGCATGAATCCTAGTGTTACCAGGGGTGCTGGGGCAGGGGTGTGGGCCAGAGAGGGGAGTGGAGGCAGGAGTGGGCGCGTGCACAATAGGGTGGGAGGCAAGGCTTCGGGGTGGGAGGCTTCAGACAGGGCTAGGTTGGAGATAAGAATTGGGTGGCTGGGTGCATGCGTGTCCAGGTGGCGAGTGGGGCAGGGACAGGGGCTGTAGCAGACGGAGGAGTGTGTGCGTGCAGCTTGGTGTGGTTGGGGGTGCGGAGCAGGGCTGTGTAAGAGCGTGCGGTTGGTTGCGTGCAAGGTTGCGTGCGATGGGCAGGGCAGGGGTGAGGGCAGGGTAGGAGTGGCACCAGGGGACATGGGAGAGAGGGCTAGTCTTTAAGCACCAGCTGTGTTACTCATGTATACATCAACACAACCCTCCTTACCCCGCTCCCCCGAGGTACAGCCCCAGACGCACGCGCACCATCAAAGCAATGATCAGACTAGAGCCTCATGACCAGCACCACCATGAGCCCTGCAGCACCCCCTTGCCCCTCTCATCAGTGCTGGCTGCCTGCAGTGCCGCTGTGAGGTGGGGCCGGTGCACAACCAGGACCTCACTCCTGTGGCTTGCTTCTCACACCTTGCATGGCTTGCATGGCTGGCACACGCAGCCGAGGCCCCCATCAGCGTTGCTGCGGTGCTGGAGAGCCTGCATGCCGCGGCCCGCCACTCCCCTAGCAGCCCCAGCAGCCAGGCGGTGCACAGTCCCACCCAGGACCCTCTGAGACTGCAGAATGCCGCAGCAAAGGTGAGGCAGAGTAAGCGTGGAGTAGGGTGTCGGCGTGCGTAGGGGTGGAGGGTGCAGGGCTGAGTGAGTCGTTCATGACGCACGCACGGGATGCTGAGGTCCTGTGAGATCATGTTGATATCATCGCAGCTGTTGTGGTACAAAGAGATATGGTAGGGTAGGCGCCTTCCTCCTCCCTCCTTCTGGCCAGGAAGAGGGCATTTATAAGGCCTGGTCTTGAGGGAGGCAAGGTGAGAGGGAGGGGTGTGGAGCTGCGCTTGGCAAGCTTCACGAGTCTAGCTGGGCGCTACTGTGGGCAAGCTATTGACTTGGCACCACTCACACAGTCAGTTAGTTAACTCAACAAATAGTTAGCTACTTACTTTAGTCACTGCATTAGTTACTTGACACCACTCACTTACTTATTTAACACGGCCAGCATGATTTTTGGCGCGGTGAGTGCGGAACTACAGTCTTTCTCCTACCAACTCTTCTAACGCCTGACTGAATGGATGAACTTCATATTGACTGCTTAGACTGTGTTGATGTCAAAACTGTTTGTAAAACTATAGTCAGCAGCAGTCAGCCATTATCACATATGTTGTGCAGCTTTCACCAGCACCTCCACTGCTACAGGGTGGTGTGTTGCTCCTTACCATCTTTCCTTCTGACACTGCCTCCTGTAGGTGTGACCAGGTGTGATCTGCACATCACATCACACCTTCCACCACACCTGGTGCAGGTGTACCGCCTGTTCTCAAATCCCGATGCACTGCATGCCGCCTTCTGGCTGCGGGTCACACCTCCACCCTGCCAGCCAGCTGCACCTGATAACCTGCGGCCTGGGCTCTGCGCACTGTTGAAGGTGGGGTCCACTAGGAAGGCTGGCTGCCAGGCGGCGTCGGGCAGGTGGTGAGGTGGCTGACGAGCAAGCAGGCAGGCGGGCAGGTGGGCAGGTAGGCGGGCAGGTAGGTAAGCAGGCAGGCGGGCAGGTGGGCAGGTGGCTGACTATGGCACAACACAGTTTCTGGACATGGCTGGCACATGGTTTGCAACGCACCAGCCTCACTCCCACTCCCTCCGCACACAGCTCTCCTGTCAGTGGGGTATGGCCTGTCAGTGGTCAGCCGCCACTGGTGTCGTCGTCGTTGAGATATCTGCTGCTGCTGCCCCTGCCTTCGCCACTTCCGCCGCCGCAGCTGTCACCACTTCAGCCTCTGCTGCCCTTGCCCCTGCCCCTGCTGCTGCTGCCGTTGTCACATGCGCCACTGCTGCTCCTGCTGCCGCTGCCACTGCCGCAGCGCTTTGACCAGGAGCAGGTGAAGGAGCTGTACGCCGCCATCACTGCGCTGAAGAGCTCCCGCGTGACCACCTCCCTGTCATCTGCCTGCGAGCGCTTGCTGCTGTTCATCGCGGTGAGCCGCACCTTGGCCAGCACCAGGCCGGCTGTGCAGGTCTCTGTCTACCCCGCAGGCCCACCTCCAGGCACCACCTCCTCCTGCAGTGTGTTGCGGTGCAAGGAGCTTGGTGGGCCAAAAGTGAAGCAACCTGCCCTTGATGCCCAGAGCACTACGTTGTGGCCCAACCTTGGAGCCTAAGCAGGTGGTGCCTAACTAGGATCCTAGCGAGGCCTCAACCTCAACTTCTGACTCAACTTTATCTAGGCTGACTCACAGCACAGCCAACAGGCAAGCAGGGGGCTCCTGCTGCAGAGTTTTGTGACACCCAGAGCTGGATTAAATAGTAGTGTCACACCCTGACTGACATAAACATCGTTTGATTCTACGCAGTGACAGAAAAAGGGTGACGGGTTTTGACAAAGAAGTGGCCGAGTCTAGGCCAAGACTCTGTGTCAGAGCTGGAGCGGCGCGCACGATGCCACCCTCCTCCTCCCTTGGTGCACGCCCAGTGAGGGGCCCTGCTGCTGCCCTCCTGCTGCCCCTGTCCTTACAACGCAAGAACTTGCAATGCGCTGCACCTGCCCTGCTGCTGCTGCTGTCTGCTGCTGCCCAGTCCTCCTCTGCCGCAGCCAACCCCGGACTGATGCGGCAGCTGCTGGTACTGCTGAGCTGCCCGCTGCTGGAGGACCTGGAGCACAGCGGCCTGCTGGCCAGGCTGTGCAGCACAGTGGTGAGTGGCTGGACTGCAGGGGCCTACACTGAGCCGGGTGGAGGGTGGAGGGGCTTGGGCTGAGCCAGACCCTATGCTCACTGCCAGTACTGCCCTGCCCCTGCCCCTAACCCTAGGCAGGCCACCTGGGTCAACGCAGGGAGCAGGGCTGTGTAGGCTGTGCAGCATGGTGGTGAGGCCTGGGAGGTGGGCTGAGCCGGGGTGGAGCAGCAGGGTCAGGGGTTGCCAAGAGGGGCCAGGCAGGCTGTCTGGTTAGTTAGGCTAGGGCAGGGGGGGCAGGTAGGCCTTCAGGGTCGAGGCAGGGGGCAGGGGGGGCAGGGTCAGGGTCAGGGTCAGGGTCAAGGCAGGGGGCAGGGGGGGCAGGTAGGCCTTCAGGGTCGAGGCAGGGGGCAGGGGGGGCAGGGTCAGGGTCAGGGTCAGGGTCAAGGCAGGGGGCAGGGGGGGCAGGTAGGCCTTCAGGGTCGAGGCAGGGGGCAGGGGGGGCAGGGTCAGGGTCAGGGTCAGGGTCAAGGCAGGGGGCAGGGGGGCAGGTAGGCCTTCAGGGTCGAGGCAGGGGGCAGGGGGGGCAGGGTCAGGGTCAGGGTCAGGGTCAAGGCAGGGGGCAGGGGGGGCAGGTAGGCCTTCAGGGTCGAGGCAGGGGGCAGGGGGGGCAGGGTCAGGGTCAGGGTCAGGGTCAAGGCAGGGGGCAGGGGGGGCAGGTAGGCCTTCAGGGTCGAGGCAGGGGGCAGGGGGGGCAGGGTCAGGGTCAGGGTCAGGGTCAAGGCAGGGGGCAGGGGGGCAGGTAGGCCTTCAGGGTCGAGGCAGGGGGCAGGGGGGGCAGGGTCAGGGTCAGGGTCAAGGCAGGGGGCAGGGGGGCAGGTAGGCCTTCAGGGTCGAGGCAGGGGGCAGGGGGGGCAGGGTCAGGGTCAGGGTCAGGGTCAAGGCAGGGGGCAGGGGGGCAGGTAGGCCTTCAGGGTCGAGGCAGGGGGCAGGGGGGGCAGGGTCAGGGTCAGGGTCAGGGTCAAGGCAGGGGGCAGGGGGGCAGGTAGGCCTTCAGGGTCGAGGCAGGGGGCAGGGGGGGCAGGGTCAGGGTCAGGGTCAGGGTCAAGGCAGGGGGCAGGGGGGCAGGTAGGCCTTCAGGGTCGAGGCAGGGGGCAGGGGGGGCAGGGTCAGGGTCAGGGTCAGGGTCAAGGCAGGGGGCAGGGGGGCAGGTAGGCCTTCAGGGTCGAGGCAGGGGGCAGGGGGGGCAGGGTCAGGGTCAGGGTCAGGGTCAAGGCAGGGGGCAGGGGGGCAGGTAGGCCTTCAGGGTCGAGGCAGGGGGCAGGGGGGGCAGGGTCAGGGTCAGGGTCAGGGTCAAGGCAGGGGGCAGGGGGGCAGGTAGGCCTTCAGGGTCGAGGCAGGGGGCAGGGGGGGCAGGGTCAGGGTCAGGGTCAGGGTCAAGGCAGGGGGCAGGGGGGCAGGTAGGCCTTCAGGGTCGAGGCAGGGGGCAGGGGGGCAGGTAGGCCTTCAGGGTCGAGGCAGGGGGCAGGGGGGGCAGGGTCAGGGTCAGGGTCAGGGTCAAGGCAGGGGGCAGGGGGGCAGGTAGGCCTTCAGGGTCGAGGCAGGGGGCAGGGGGGCAGGTAGGCCTTCAGGGTCGAGGCAGGGGGCAGGGGGGGCAGGTAGGCCTTCAGGGTCGAGGCAGGGGGCAGGGGGGGCAGGGTCAGGGTCAGGGTCAGGGTCAAGGCAGGGGGCAGGGGGGCAGGTAGGCCTTCAGGGTCGAGGCAGGGGGCAGGGGGGCAGGTAGGCCTTCAGGGTCGAGGCAGGGGGCAGGGGGGCAGGTAGGCCTTCAGGGTCGAGGCAGGGGGCAGGGGGGCAGGTAGGCCTTCAGGGTCGAGGCAGGGGGCAGGGGGGCAGGTAGGCCTTCAGGGTCGAGGCAGGGGGCAGGGGGGCAGGTAGGCCTTCAGGGTCGAGGCAGGGGGCAGGGGGGGCAGGTAGGCCTTCAGGGTCAAGGCAGGGGGCAGGGGGGCAGGTAGGCCTTCAGGGTCGAGGCAGGGGGCAGGGGGGCAGGTAGGCCTTCAGGGTCGAGGCAGGGGGCAGGGGGGCAGGTAGGCCTTCAGGGTCGAGGCAGGGGGCAGGGGGGCAGGTAGGCCTTCAGGGTCGAGGCAGGGGGCAGGGGGGCAGGTAGGCCTTCAGGGTCGAGGCAGGGGGCAGGGGGGGCAGGGTCAGGGTCAGGGTCAGGGTCAAGGCAGGGGGCAGGGGGGCAGGTAGGCCTTCAGGGTCGAGGCAGGGGGCAGGGGGGCAGGTAGGCCTTCAGGGTCGAGGCAGGGGGCAGGGGGGCAGGTAGGCCTTCAGGGTCGAGGCAGGGGGCAGGGGGGCAGGTAGGCCTTCAGGGTCGAGGCAGGGGGCAGGGGGGCAGGTAGGCCTTCAGGGTCGAGGCAGGGGGCAGGGGGGCAGGTAGGCCTTCAGGGTCAAGGCAGGGGGCAGGGGGGCAGGTAGGCCTTCAGGGTCGAGGCAGGGGGCAGGGGGGCAGGTAGGCCTTCAGGGTCAAGGCAGGGGGCAGGGGGGCAGGTAGGCCTTCAGGGTCGAGGCAGGGGGCAGGGGGGCAGGTAGGCCTTCAGGGTCAAGGCAGGGGGCAGGGGGGCAGGTAGGCCTTCAGGGTCAAGGCAGGGGGCAGGGGGGCAGGTAGGCCTTCAGGGTCGAGGCAGGGGGCAGGGGGGCAGGTAGGCCTTCAGGGTCAAGGCAGGGGGCAGGGGGGCAGGTAGGCCTTCAGGGTCAAGGCAGGGGGCAGGGGGGGCAGGGTCAGGGTCAGGGTCAGGGTCAAGGCAGGGGGCAGGGGGGGCAGAGTCAGGGTCAAGGCAGGGGGCAGGGGGGGCAGGTGAGCATGTGGACATTGGTCAGAGCGGGGTCCGAAGTGAGGGAAGGAGGTTCGGTGAGGGCCGGAAATGAGGTAAGAGTATGTGGTGGGGTAGGAGCATGTAGGGCACGCCGTGTCCCTGCTGCTGTGCAGGTGGGCCTGTTACCAGAGCAGCGCCAGGCCTTGGCGGCAATACTGTCGGAGCAGCCAGCAGCAGAGCTCAGCAGGTCAGGCCAGGTCAGAACCCTGCACCCTTCCTGACCCTGACCCTGACCCTGACCCTGACCCTGACCCTGAACCTGACCCTGAACCTGAACCTGAACCTGAACCTGAACCTGAACCTGAACCTGAACCTGAACCTGAACCTGAACCTGAACCTGAACCTGAACCTGAACCTGAACCTGAACCTGAACCTCAACCTGAACCCATTGCCATCACTGCCCTGCCCCACCCGCATCAGCCTTTGTGACCTCCAATGCTGCTGCCGTTGCTGCTGTCCAATCATCTCTGCCCCCGTCAGCTGTGTTGCCCTGTGGTGTTGGGTGCAGACTGGTGGTGGTACTGCAGCAGTACATCACCATCACACTTTACACCCAGCAGGCCATCACACCCGGAGTGGAGGATGCCACAAAGGTGCGCAAAAGAGCAGGCAAGATACCCACTCAGATCACACCAATCACTAAAATCACACCACACCTCATTTGATGCAGAAGACAGGCAGGGCCCACATTATGGCACCACCCCTCCTCACCACTGTGGCAGCGCCTAGGCCACAGGGCTGTCAGGACGGTGAGGAGGCCTTGAGCACCTTCACTGCCGTCAACGCTGCAGCCCACCCTCCTCCTTGGACCCCATGGAGCTCACCACCCACCCACCCACCCACCCACCCACCCACCCACCCACCCACCCACCCACCCACCCACCCACCCACCCACCCACCCACCCACCCACCCACCCACCCACCCACCCACCCACCCACCCACCCACCCACCCACCCACCCACCCACCCACCCACCCACCCACCCACCCACCCACCCACCCACCCACCCACCCACCCACCCACCCACCCACCCACCCACCCACCCACCCACCCACCCACCCACCCACCCACCCACCCACCCACCCACCCACCCACCCACCCACCCACCCACCCACCCACCCACCCACCCACCCACCCACCCACCCACCCACCCACCCACCCACCCACCCACCCACCCACCCACCCACCCACCCACCCACCCACCCACCCACCCACCCACCCACCCACCCACCCACCCACCCACCCACCCACCCACCCACCCACCCACCCACCCACCCACCCACCCACCCACCCACCCACCCACCCACCCACCCACCCACCCACCCACCCACCCACCCACCCACCCACCCACCCACCCACCCACCCACCCACCCACCCACCCACCCACCCACCCACCCACCCACCCACCCACCCACCCACCCACCCACCCACCCACCCACCCACCCACCCACCCACCCACCCACCCACCCACCCACCCACCCACCCACCCACCCACCCACCCACCCACCCACCCAATGTGCAGCTTATGGACACCTGGGTGATGCTTGGCTGCAGGTGCTGGGCGTGCTGAATGACGCCAACAACCTTGCCGCCAGCCAGCTCAGCCTGACCTTGGACTGGACCGTTGCACCAGAGCTGCTGGCCACCCGGCGCCGCATGCCTGTGCCCTTAGCTGAGTTTTATAACGACGCCGTGAATAATGAGGATTTCAACCTAAAGGAGGACTTCAGGCGTTGGAAAACTGTGAGGTCATACTCACACGTGTGGGGTGTGGAACACGAAGATTCAAATTGATAGGGAAGTCGAGAAAGAGGGGCATATAGTAATAGGGGGGGGCTCCAGGAGCGTTTCTCTGCTGTTTCCTCTTCTCGTACCTTTCTTTACCTGTCCCACTTATTTCTTTCCTATCATTCAATGCCACCGCCAGCACTCCAACTCCTCACTTGAGCCACAACTCCTGCAGCAAACACAACCGCTTCTCCATTTGCACTCCACACCATGCGCCTGGCCAGCCTTCCCCTCTCCTCCTGCAGCCTCCCTCCACTATAGCCAGCCACCCATTCTCATGTTACCCAGCTCTGGCTGGCTGCCTGCAGCCGTACCGTCACGAGTTCTCATTCTGCTGCCACCCCTTCATCTACGACCCCGCCAGCAAGGCTCGTGTGCTGCAGATGGAGAACCAGATGAGCCAGTTCAACGAGCTGCACTCAGCGCTGTTCAGGTGGGGCTATGGCTGGGTCCACATGGGTCAACTGAGAAGAGTGAGGTACAAGCTGCTCCCTCGTATGCTTGCTGTGCCACTGGCCTCCTGTCGCTCTCTGGACCTGGTGATGAAACCCATCTCAAGCCAACCCTCCCACTACCCCTGCCCCTGCCCCTCCCACTACCCCTGCCCCCGCCCCTGCCCCTCCCACTACCCCTGCTCCAGCCCCTGCCCCAACCCTTGCCACACCTTCTACCCTTCTACCACTACCCACTGCATGGGTACCACCACCACTACCTACATATATAGTCACATGGAGCCACATGGAGCCACATGGAATCACATGGAGCCACATGGGTCCACAGGTCCCCAGTCTCTGTCCCCAACCTGATCCTCTCACCACCACGGCAGCCTCAGCTTGGCTGCAAAGGCGCCTACAGCCAAGCTGTTGTGTTGGTGGTGTGACCTCCAGGGGCCTGTTCAGCAGCAGCGGCCAAGACATGACGCCCTTCTTCGTCATCAGGGTGAGAGCCAGCCACAGCCAGCCTGGCAGCAAAGCCACAGGGGGGAGAGGTGAGGGTCACGCTCAATCTCACAGGGGTGCTGACCCAGACTTAGGTAAAGAAAAAGGGGAAGGGAAAAGAAAAAGGGAATTGGAGCCAGCACAGTGGCATTGTGATAGTAGGCTGTGCCTATAGAGCCAGTGTGGGTGTGCAAGCCAGCGGCTCCCGGGCCTGCTGCAGGTCAGGCGCGGACCTAACCTGGTGCGCGACACCCTGGTGCAAGTGAACAGAGCCAAGGAGCAGGGCGAGCTGCGCAAGCCTTTGAAGGTGGGGCTCAAGGGGGCGGGACACCAAAGGCAGAATTTTTGCAAACACCATCAACCTGCAGCCTGCCTGGCTGTCGTGCCGCCCCAGGTCAAGTTTGCTGGCGAGGAAGGTGTGGATGAAGGTGGCGTGCAGAAAGAGTTCTTCCAATTGCTGGTGAGTGGGCCATGAGGCGAGAGGGTAACGGGGTCAATGTCAAGGGCCTGTGCCAAGGGTCAGGGCTCGGGCTTAGTGTCGGGATCGAGGACATGGTTGGGGACCCAGGGTTCAGCATGGCTTATAGGGTCAGGTCAGAGTGGCAATGTGCTGCGCGATGCCCGCCGGGCAGGTTCGCGAGCTGTTTAACTCCGACTACGGGATGTTTGTGTACGATGAGACATCGCGGCTGCATTGGTTCCGCGCCTCGCACATGGACAGCGACACCGAGTTCGAGCTGGTCGGCATTCTCATAGGTGAGCCTCATCGCCTCATCGACTTACACTGTGCCTTCATGCCTGCGTCTTTGTTTTGTAATTGTAATGCTGCGCATGCCCAGGCCTTGCGATCTACAACGCGCACATTCTTGAGTTCAGCTTCCCACTGGTGTTGTACAAGAAGCTCATGGGCGCAAAACCCACGTTTGAGGACCTGACGGTGAGCATTGAGTGCACGACATCATGTCAAGGGTTCAACCAAACAGTTGTTAGATACAGTACAGTGAAACAGTGCAGTTAAATGAATCACATCAAAAGTGACAAGGCCACATCACAGGTACCCGTCACAAGTATTGACACAGGTACCCATAATTAATAGGTCTAGGTGTATGAACCCAATAAAAAGGGTGACAAGACCGCACCCATTATAGGTCCAAGATCTAGGTGCAAGCCGCATGGCGCATTGAATACAAATCCTACTGCCGGCACTGCTCTTGTTGCGACGCCCAGGAGCTGTACCCTGAGGTGGCCTCCAGCCTGCGCAAGCTGATGCTAATGACCGCAGAGGAGGTAGAGGCCTGCTGCCTCACGTTCCAGGTGAGAGGTACAGTAGGTCACACTTGCACTACAGTGTGAAAGGTGGCTCCACACTTGGCCCAGCCCTGGCATATGGCAGCGAGAGGCGATCTGTCTGCCAATAAAAGAACCTCAGTAGAGTGGGCAACCCTGACCCTAACCCTACCATGTGCATGGTGGGCAGATGGTAAGTGATGGTACCTGCCTGTCTGCTTTGCCAGGCTCAGTGTAGCCGCGTATGCGGAGACGTACACGTAAAGAGTAGTGTAGCCGGCTATTGAGAAGAGTTGCACCTCTAGCACACGGTCGGTCTGTGCTGCACACTGAATTGAACCAATCCGGAGTGGTGCGGGGTTTTATAGTCGTCCCCTCACCGCATAGGCGGTGACGGGTCACGCTCGCAGCGCACATGTCACAGTCCAAGGCATCACCCTTGGCCGGGACATGTGACGCGGTCGCGAGCGCATGTGCGGTCGACTCAGCAGTTTATCGTAACGGGTAGCTAAGTGAGGTTAACTCATACTCGCTACTACAAGTCGCCCCTGTAACGTGCGGGAGTTGTCAACCACGCACCCCACAGGCTGACCTAGCCTAAATGCCATGTACACGAGCTTAGTGCGGGGTAGCTCGTTGGGCTGTGAACCCACTGTTCCCTTTACAGGGTTCAGAGTACCTTATGGCCAACATCACACTTGCATGCGCCCTACAATTGTTACATTCCTCCCCTCTTCCCCTCTCCGCCGCACCCTTGGCGACTCGCGGTCTGACATCATGTCAGCCGCCGGACACAGCCGACGGATTACACTGTGGCCTTGCACAAGCCTAGCACCCACACACCCATGTGTGCTTCATGTGCATGTAACTTCAACCTGTAGCTTCATGTGTAGCTTCATGTGCATGTAACTTCAACATGTGCCAACATGCATGCAACAGCAAGCAACCATGCGTGTCAACATCTCATTGACCGAGCATGGCACACTCATGCAACTCTTATGCATGGGTTAGTGATCTGCAGCACGACATGCATGCATCATACACATGCATCATGCATGCATCATGCATGTGCATCAGCAGCCAGCGGTGTCCAGCATCCAGAACATGTCACGTGCGGCGCAAAGCGATAGCCTAGCATGACATCATAAACAGCCATGATCAGGCAATGAAGAGCCATAGCCAGCCATGCAAGCCATGCAAGCCATGCCGGCCATGCCAGCCATGCCAGCCATGCCGGCCATGCCAGCCATGCCAGCCATGCCAGCCATGCCGACCATGCTAGCCATGCCGGCCATGGCAGCCATGGCAGCCATGGCAGCCATGCCAGCCATACCAGCCATGCCAGCCATGCCAGCCATGCCAGCCATGCCAGCCATGCCAGCCATGCCAGCCATGTTGGCCATTCCGGCCATGCCAGCCATGCCAGCCATGCCAGCCATGCCAGCCATGCCAGCCATGCCAGCCATGCCAGCCATTCCGGCCATGCCAGCCATGCCAGCCATGCCAGCCATTCCGGCCATGCAAGCCATGCCAGCCATGCCAGCCGTGTCAGCCGTGTCAGCTCATTCCAGCCACAACAAGCTTTAGACCTTGTGTTCCTTGGCCAACATCATGAGGACATCTTCATGAGGATGACGGGATACCTGCAGCCAACACTTCCATGCACACGATGTTAGGGCATATCGGATTAGCCGCCGACTTCCCATCACCTACATGGCAGCCATGACAAGCACTGTCCATGGCTGTCACCCGGCTGCACCCGGCTGCACCTGGCTGCACCTGGCTGCACCTGGCCACTTAGCCACACCAAGCCAGGGTGACCTGCATCTGCGGCTACGACATGAGCATCACCAAGCAGCCTAGGCCATGACTACCAAGGGCCATGAGTCGTGTGCCTAGTCAACAACCCTCACTGCCAACCTTACAGCTAGGCTAGCATCACGACATTCAGGCATGTAGGATGCAGCCAACAGGCTGAGGCTAGAGCCTCGGGAATGCAGCACGTCAAGGCGCCACATCAAGGCGCCACGTTATGCGCCACATAAAGGCGCGTCACGTCACGATGCGACCTGAGCGAGTGAAGTGCGCTAAACACAAATCGACATGCGGCCAAACATTAGCTATGTACACTATGTGCACACTATGGACTAACACATTACGACGGGCTGGCGCCGTAATCGCCTAATACAAGCCGAAGCCGAAGCATCTGACCTAGCCTAAATGCCATGTACACGAGCTTAGTGCGGGGTAGCTCGTTGGGCTGTGAACCCACTGTTCCCTTTACAGGGTTCAGAGTACCTTATGGCCAACATCACACTTGCATGCGCCCTACAATTGTTACAGCTCCCCCTTAGTTCGGTCGTCCTGGAGCGGACCCAAGGAGCGGTACTTGCTTCCGGACTCAGCAGGCACTCGGTCGGACGGGAGCCACTGATCGTGGACTTCGGAAAATCCGGGATAGCGGACTTGGTAGAAAAGCTTTTCGTATCTTTTGTTCTTATTTCGGAATTTTCGGTAATGCACCTCTTCGCGCTCGGCGACAATGTATGGAAGCACTTCAGGCTCGGTCGGGTTGATCAATACTTCGGGCACTTCAACACTCGGTGGTCGAACGGAGCCATCGGATTTGTATGCTCGCAAAAGGGACACATGAAACACTGGGTGAATTGCCATATGAGGAGGAATTTCCACATGTTCAATAACGGAAAAGGGACCAAGCCACCTTGGCAAAAGCTTTTGGTGGGGACCACTACGGAGGTTCTTAGTGTTCAACAATGCTTGTTGACCCGGTTTGAAGTTTTGATCAACTTTGCCCTCATCGTAAGTGGCGGCTTGTCATTGCTGAGCGGCCTCAATAGCCACTTGAGCTTGTTTGAGCGCGATGCGGATGACTTCGGCTCTCTCGGTGGCCACGGGGATATCTGTCGTGAGTTTTAAGTCACGATAGAACGGAATGGCGGGGTGACGGCCGTAATTAAGATGAAACGGGCAATGGCCGGTCCTTGCTTGTTTGGCATTATTAACGGCAAACTCTGCTAAAGGAAGTAATGTGTCCCAATTCTTCAAGTTGGGAGACACAAAAGACCTTAACATTTCTTCAAGCACTCGGTTCATTCGTTCGGTTTGGCCGTCGGTTTGCAGATGATATGCGGTTGAGAGCCGGGATTGTGTACCAAGGCGTCGGAGATACCCATGCATGAAGTGTCCAACAAATTGCGGGCCTCAATCGGATATTAAAGTAGCTGGTTCGCCATGAAGGCGCACAACATGTTGGAGAAGGAGCTCGGCAGTCTCCTCTGCGGTAATTACCTTCTTGCACGGTACAAAATGAGTCATCTTAGTAAGGCGGTCCACGAAGACACAGATTGCATCGTACCCATGCAACGTGCGCGGTAGCCCCGTGGCAAAATCAACGGTGACACTTTCCCACGGATCGTTGGGTATGGGTAGCGGTTGCAAGGTGCCCGGAACACGACCACCACGGGGTTTGCTTCGTTGGCACTTGTCACAATGTGCAACGTATAGTATAATGTCGGAGGCCAAGCTGTTACGGGAAAATAACGACCGAGACCTCGTCGAAAGTTGCAGTAAACGACGAGGCGTAGCCGAGTCGTTTACGCAGCTTGAGACGAGGCCGAGGTTGTTATTTGAACGTGAACAGCACGGGCCGAGACATTATACAGTATCCCTTTACATTACGGGTTGGTTCCGGGCTAGTACATCTACACGATAAGCGAGCAGCATCGAAGCGTATGCGACGCTCAGCTTTGTCGACGGCCCCTGCGCTTTTTCAGTAAAAATAGCGGTTACGCAGCGGTTACAGTAAAACTTCAGCACTTTTTCAGTAAAAACAGCGGTTAAGCAGCGGTTAGAGTAAATGTTCTGCACTTTTCCAGTAAAAACAGCGGTTACACAGCGGTTACAGTAAAACTCCGCGAAAGCCACGCTGTCTCCGGCATCCTACAGCCACGCACACAGCCTGCTCACCGATATGGCGAGCAGCGCAACCTCTTTGGGGCGCGAGGTCGAAGAGGTCTCGGAGCTGTTTTTTACGGGAAAATAAAAAGTCTTACTTTCCCCGTAATGTAAAGGGATATAGCGTTCAACATCGACACGGAGGGTTGGCCACCAGAAATGTCGTTCAACCAAGTCAAGGGTGCGGTCTCTGCCTGGATGACCGGCCCATGGGCTATCGTGGTGGACATTCAGGATGCGGAGGATGAGAGGTCGGAGGCAAGGGACAGCAACCCGCCCACCCTTGAATCATAAGCAACGGGACCTGGTTGGACCAACGGTGTAACCCCTCATAATCTCTTCGTTAAGATCTGACTGTGGTGAACGGATGGCGGAACATTGTGCACTTGGTCGGTGCAACGTTGGGTTACGGGAGATCGGATCAGTTGCATTAAAGCGACCAGGTCGGTAAAGCCACTTCAACTTAAAACGAGCCAAAACTCCCATCCATCTCGCTTGCCGGCGAGAGAGAAGGGCCTGGGTGTTCAAAAAAGTGTTCGGATTGTGGTCAGTCACTAAGGTAACCTCGGACTTTTTAAGGTAGCAACGCCACACTTACAAGGCGTCGTGTACGGCCAAGAGCTCTTGCTCTCCGCTAGTATAGTTGCGTTCGGCGGATGAAAGCTTACACAACCAACATGACATGGCGCAAACATGACCCAAGAAGTTGACTTCTGGCTTGTTGAAATCACATTTCTGAAGCTTGGCGTAGAGCTCATGTTCACGGAGGCGCTTGAGTACAAGATCAAGATGCTCGGCATGATCGGCGGCGGACTTGGAATAAATCAGAATATCATTCAAGTACACAACGACGAAATCGTTGATGTAATCGGCGAAGATGCGGTTCATCTCGGCTTGGAATGTAGCGGGAGCATTAGTAAGACCAAAGCACAATAATAAATACTCATAATGACTAAATGGGGTCCGGAAAGCAGTCTTCGGTATGTCTTTGGGTGTGATGCGGATTTGATGGTAACCGGACTCAAGGTCAATAGAGGAAAAGACCTCAGCACCGGCTAACTTATCGAACATATCCTCAATGCAGGACATCGGGTAGCGATTGTGGACGGTCATAGAATTCAAAGTCCGATAATCAACACACATACGGAGGGTGCCATCTTTCCTGGCCACAAGTAATACGGGAGCCCCATATAGAGAGAGCTAGGTCGGATCCAACCCTTGGATAATAATTCGGATATTTGTTTCTTAACTTCGGCATACTCGAGGGGAGAGAGACGGTACATACCTTTGAAAGGTGGTTTTGCACCAGGTTCCAGCGGGATGGTATGGCCGACTCCTCGTGATGGTGGTAGGCCGGGCGGGATGTCATTGAAGACCACCTTGTAACGGTCCAATAGTATACGGAGCTCGGAGTCGGATAGCAAAGGGTCGGAGGGTGTGTTCGTATATTGTACGGGCTTTGCGGGTGTCTTAGCGATATCAGGATTTCGGGGCTTATACTCGGTTTGTACCCAGAATAACATAGCCACCTTTTCTAAACCTCTTTGGTGGCGGATCGGGTGGATATCAACGTAGCGGACAGACCCTTACGTAGGGCTTCGGTGACACGGTTTGTACTTGGATGCGGCACTTTTGTTTTACGGGCAAGGGTGCGGGGTTTGAGTGTGAACGGTTTACCCTTGGAGTGCATTGTGACCATAGGCTCATGACCAAAGTCAAATTGAACTTGAAATTGGTTCTAAGATCATTGCCTAATATGAGGTCAATGCCGTGTGGTGTGTGCGGCTACACAAGCAATCGGTGTGTGCGGCAAACAAGGCATCATAAACACATGGCAACTTTAATCGTGCCATGCATTTCCCCCTCACTTGAAGGGTGCTTGTGCCAATAGCAAGCTCCACAGTGCGGCGCAAGTGAAACTTTGCGGATGCGGCAAATGCTTCGGACACAAATTGATATGATGCACCACTATCAAAAAGTGCATTTGCGGATACACCGGACACCGTGCATTTGTGGACATGGGTGACTCTATGTGAAACGGCATTGCAACGTACATGTGTCGGACTCAACCACATTGGCATGTCATATGGCAGGCCATGATGGACATCAAGGTGTGGAAGGGGCGAAAAGAAAGAAAGAAAGAAAGACTACTCCGGTTTAACACCAGCGTGCATTAAGGGAGGACTCCGGCATGGGGCGCCGACACTATCCCACCAGAGTTACTTTTTCGTCGTAGTGGAGTCGAATCCACTCTCAGTTGTAGGAATCACCCTTAACCAACTGAGCCACTTCACCGCACGACGGGGCGGTATAATGGAAGGGGCGGTGGTGGTTTCACAAGCACATCGAAAGTGCGTGCATGACCAGCAATGATGCGGAAGCCATGCTTGCGAAGCACATCGTGTGTCGCATTGTGCGGGGTGGGTAACAACATGGCTACAGTTGTGGGTATATGTGTTTGAGCAACAACATATGCACGCACAACGGACTCGGCATGCAACGGGGATGGAAACATCAACGTGTTGTGACCTTTTAGGAATGTTGAAGTGACATTACACGGCGTGTCACTTGCATCAACATCAAAACAACCACCGATTACATGCTCAATCAAATCGACAAATGTGTGGGCAAAGCATGATGTGTTTGAGTCGGAGTCCGTGCATGCGGGCCACTCACTTGCAAGGCAACACCCTAGTGGAACGGCACTACTTCGCCGTTCACTACCTTGCCGTCTTCACGGCCGTGAGGGCGGGTGAAGGTGCAGTTGGCTGCTCGGTGCTTACCCCGCTGATAGTTGAAACACATTCCGCGCTTCACCACAAGGTCCACTTCCGCCTCGGTGAGGCGCCGATCCTGCGCGTGGTAGGTGCCAGACAGATCAGCAGCCTGCACTTCGCCTTTATCAAGGCGGGACTGGCGGGGTGTTCGGGTGGCTTGGCCATTGGGCGAGGTTGCAGCGGATGTGCGGGCTGCCACTCGGCGAGTCGGTTGCCGAGCACCAGGCTCCGGAGTGACAGGGGCAGGGGCGGGAGCAACCACGGTTGCGGCGGTGGCGGGAACGGGCTTCCTCTTCTAAGGACGGGCAGTATGCACAATGGGCTTGCGGGCAGGCAACGGGATAACATGCACAACAGGCTTCTTGATAGCTGTCCTGTTTTGAAGCGCATTTCAACACCTAAAGCATACTGATACAGGGGCTCAATGGTGGTGAATGGTTCTCCTATCACGGTGCAATTCACATGGTCCCTTAAACGCATCAGGCAAGCCAGCCATGAAGAAGCGCAAGATGACAGCCATGTCCGATTGAGGGCAGTCCCTGATTAGTGCATGGAACGAGGCATTGTAGCTAGCAATGGTGCCCTTAGCATGATACTTGCCACCAAACAAGACATCAAGAGCACGCTCGGACGGGGCACGTACCTCGGAGGCAAACACCTTGGTTACCGCAATCATGGCGCGGTGCAAGGTCAAGTTGGGAGTCCTCTACCGGTTGACGATGTCCACCATGTCGTCGCCACCCTTGATGTAGTTGAAGAAGGTGACCGCCTTGATCGCATCCGGAGCGTCCCATGACGCACACAAGACCACAACGGTGGCTTTGTGCGCGGCAATTCTGGCGGTTTGCTCAGGTGATTGGGCGGCGGTGATGGTGATAGTCGGGAGGGTTGGGGCCGACTTGGATGTCGCGGGGGAGGGGGGTTGAGGTGGTGCTTGAGCGGGCGCCCCTCCAAGGCCGATAGGAGCGGGATTTTGGCGGACTGCACGGCGAGCAACACGAGTGTTAGTGCGAATGGCTCTGCAAGTTTGTGTAGGCTGGTCACCATTCGCGGGCTGATCACCATCGGCGGGCTGGTCAACATTTTGAGCACTCTCACCGGCTACACCATTGGTTGCGGTTGCAGTGCGTGCTGCCCTCGTGCGCACAATTGATGCAATCGCTCGACGAGAAACAATGGCAGGCATGGCAGTTCAAACTTAAACTTACTTTGCAACTTTTGAAACTCGGACGTGCTATCTGCAGTAACAGCAGCTCGCGAAACAGCAGGGATAATCGAAGTAGACACGCACGGAGAGGGGACTACTACCACATCTGTTAAGGCCTCCAACGCTGAAGTGTGATGAGCTGACGTGTCGGGGTCCCGCACGGCGGAGTAGGCGGGGTTGCAGAAACGGGCGGGGTAGCATCCAAGTACAAACCTTGTTATCGAAGCCCTACGTAAGGGTCTGTCCGCTACGTTGATATCCACCCGATCCGCCACCAAAGAGGTTTAGAAAAGGTGGCTATGTTATTCTGGGTACAAACCGAGTATAAGCCCCGAAATCCTGATATCGCTAAGACACCCGCAAAGCCCGTACAATATACGAACACACCCTCCGACCCTTTGCTATCCGACTCCGAGCTCCGTGGACTATTGGACCGTTACAAGGTGGTCTTCAACGACATCCCGCCCGGCCTACCACCATCACGAGGAGTCGGCCATACCATCCCGCTGGAACCTGGTGCGAAACCACCTTTCAAAGGTATGTACCGTCTCTCTCCCCTCGAGTATGCCGAAGTTAAGAAACAAATATCCGAATTATTATCCAAGGGTTGGATCCGACCTAGCTCTCTCTATATGGGGCTCCCGTATTACTTGTGGCCAGGAAAGATGGCACCCTCCGCATGTGTGTTGATTATCGGACTTTGAGTTCTATGACCGTCCACAATCGCTACCCGATGTCCCGCATTGAGGATATGTTCGATAAGTTAGCCGGTGCTGAGGTCTTTTCCTCTATTGACCTTTAGTCCGGTTACCATCAAATCCGCATCACACCCGAAGACATACCGAAGACTGCTTTCCGGACCCCATTTAGTCATTATGAGTATTTATTATTGTGCTTTGGTCTTACTAATGCTCCCGCTACATTCCAAGCCGAGATGAACCGCATCTTCGCCGATTACATCAACGATTTCGTCGTTGTGTACTTGAATGATATTCTGATTTATTCCAAGTCCGCCGCCGATCATGCCGAGCATCTTGATCTTGTACTCAAGCGCCTCCGTGAACATGAGCTCTACGCCAAGCTTCAGAAATGTGATTTCAACAAGCCAGAAGTCAACTTCTTGGGTCATGTTGTTTGCGCTGAGGGTATCAAGGTTGATCCGGATAAGGTTAAAGTCGTGGCCGAATGGCCCGCACCAACCTCCGTCTCCGAGCTACGTTCCTTTCTTGGTCTTGCCAACTACTTTCGACGCTTCATGCAAGGCTACAACAAACGAGTGGTTGTCTTGCATGACTTGACCAAAGCATATGTTCCCTTCGTGTGGACACCTTCTTGTGAAGCGGCGTTTAAAGGGGACAAGGTGTTAAGCACATGTAATTGGTGTAGTTGGTGTGGTTCAGCAGCTACAAACCTCCCTCTTCTTGCGAGAGGACGGGGGATCGCCACCCGCAATGGGCCAGATGTATTTGGCGTAAACGATCTCTCTTGAGGGCAATGCCCACCATCATGCGGGGTGGGAGCAAGAGTGGAGTAGGCTAATTCCCTATGAAGCTCAGGAGGGTAGAAACGTTTTCGAGCCGTGGCGTGTCGTGCTGTGAGAGCGCCCTTTAGACATACGTCAGCCCGCTGGGGCCATCCCCATGGTGTGAAAGGCCACAAGCGGCGCGCGGTTTATTAGTGCACGCCCCCTGAAGCTTCGGGGGGAGTATATTTTTTCTTTCTAGAAACAAATGAAGGAGTGTAGAAACGGGCGGGGTAGCAGCCGTAGGCTCGGGAGGGGTAGTTTTCTGCATGGTTTTGCGCGGTAGTTAAGAGCGGTGAACGCTGGTCAACGCTGGCTGCGTTGATCAACGCTGATGCGTTGAACTGTTGAACTCCTAGACTAAGGCGACGCTGACTCGAGCGATGCTAAAGCGCACTTACACGCTTTGCTTTCGACCTTGACATGTCGATAGCGGTCGGAAACGAGATGTAGCCGCGTATGCGGAGACGTAGACGTAAAGAGTAGTGTAGCCGGCTATTGAGAGGAGTTGCACCTCTAGCACACGGTCGGTCTGTGCTGCACACTGGATTGAGCCAATCCGGAGTGGAGCGGGGTTTTATAGTCGTCCCCTCACCGCATAGGCGGTGACGGGTCACGCTCGCAGCGCACATGTCACGGTCCAAGGCATCACCCTTGGCCGGGACATGTGACGCGGTCGCGAGCGCATGTGCGGTCGACTCGGCAGTTCATCGTATCGGGTAGCTAAGTAAGATTAACTCATACTCACTACTACACTAAGCTCACCCTAAGCCATGCAGCTCCATGCAGCTCGATGCAACTCCATGCACCAGCCATGGCGTACTCCTGTAGTTGTGTTTCCTGCCCTCCTTGCTCAAACCACCATCCTTACGGGGGAAGGACGTGGGCGTAGCCATCCAAGGCCTCCATGGAGCCGGACTCGGTCCTGCCCCACCCCTTGCCGCCCACCCCAGGTGGACATGGAGGTGGGATTTGGCCACACTGAGACCGTGGACCTGGTGCCTGGTGGCAGCGAGCTCCCTGTGACCCCGGACAACCGCGCCCTGTACGTGGAGCATTACACCCAGGTGAGGCGGGGCGGGGCGGGGCGGGGCGGGGCGGGGCGGGGCGGGGCGGGGCGGGGCG
>JASKMD010000003.1:8065294-8148134 GCA_030144725.1 Haematococcus lacustris
CTACTGCTGCGCTGGGACTAAATTCTAGATCTCTACTTTTCCCCACCCCCCATACCCTGCTGCTGCCCGCTACCCCCTACTCCTGCGCTCTAGAGCTTCCCCTCCCCCCCTAACCCTGCACCGCCTGCCACCCCCCAGGTAGTGCACTGGTTCTGGGAGGTCGCCCACGGCCTGAGCCAGGAGCAGAAGAAGCGGCTGCTGGCCTTTGTCACCGGGTCAGACCGCGTGCCCATCAAGGGCCTTGCGCACCTGAACCCGCCCTTCGTCATCTCCAAGTGGGTCTGCTGCGCTCCTTGAGGGTATTGACTCGGGAAGGGAAAGGGCTGGGAGGGAAAGAGGGGAGGGGGGCAGGAGAAGACGGGTGTGACGGGGGGGGTAGCTAGGGTCAGGGGGTTGGGTGCAGGGGTTTTGGTGCGGTGGCCACCAGCTGTCCACCTGGCTCGGCCTCCTGGGGGTTCTGTTGGTCACACCTTTTCGATTGAGCGAAGTTGGCAGGCATGGGTCCCATCCCACATGACGCGCTCACCATGGCTGCCCCACCCACCACCTGCTCATGCAGGATGGGCGGCGACCCCTGACCGCCTGCCCACCGCGCACACCTGCTTCAACCACCTGCTGCTGCCAGTGTACCACAGCCGGCAGTCCCTGCAGCAGAGGTTGGAGACGGCACTGGAGAACTGTGAGGGGTTTGGTCTCATGTGACACTCCTGGCGCCTCCAGTGCCCTGCGGGACGGCAGGCACAGCCCACCACAAGGCAGCCACACCTAGCAAGCTGAAGTACAAGTAGCAGCAGCAGCAGCAGCAGCAGCAGCAGCAGCCCCAACCCTGGCTGGCAGCTGACCACAGCGGACCTGGACGAAGATGAGGGGAGGCCAGGCCGGGGGGGCTACACGAGCTCGGGCTGGCAGGGGCGGTGGGGCCAGGGGCTGTGGGCCACCAACGTTTGGGCAGGGCAGGGGCTGGGTCAAGGCATTGAACTCCATCCTAGAAGTAGCTGGCTTTCAACTGCAACTTGCACTTGCAATGGGGAGGGTTGTGACCGGGCAGTATGAGTGAGGGTAGGGAATCCTCACACGTACCCAATCCCTCTGACCTGATCCAATAGTGGGTGTAACCCTGGGTGAGGGTCCTCACATATTCCTGTGCGAAAAAGTGCCCCGCCACCCTTCCCTATAGAAATATGTAATAATGACACAACACACAATCTGCTAAGCCCCTGTTGTCTAGTCTATGGTTTCTATCCAGCCTCCACTGACAACCATAGACTCCCACCTCGCCCCCGCCCTCTCGAGTCACTTGCTATCCTCCCAAACTCCCTGCCGGACCCCACCTCGCCCTCTTCCCATTGGCTGCATCCCACCCGCGTAACGCCCCTGATTCATGTCTGATACCAGCTGCTCCCGTCCCTGCCCCGCTGCCCCGCTGCTTTCGTCCCTCGTAGCCAAGTAGCCAAGTAGTGACCAGGCTGTTCATGGGTCCATGACCGCACATGTTGTTATTGCTATCGCGCTCCGTGCTCCGATGTGCTGAGGGTTGAATTGCATAGCGGGTGCCCTCGGGCACGTCCATATCATTTCTCGCGGAAGGCCACGGATACTGACTGACGGATATCTTCATGACCTTGCACTTCCAGCACGGCGCGGGCAAATGCACTGGAGTGCAGCAGCATGTAGCACATCCCAGACCTGCAAGCCGGCCTCCTCTGAGCAGATGCCGATGCAGCCCACCATCACTCGACAACACAGCCTCTGCTCCTGATAGCACGGCCACAGCAAGCCAGCCATGTGTGCAGACCAGCAATGATACTCGCACCAGCCATAGCCTGGATGATGTTGGGTCGCTGACTACTGGCAACCATGATGCCGTTGGCATTGGCTGTGGCAAGCATGCAGTGGAGGAGTCCAGCTCAGACCACCGTCAGCAGAGTCAGCAGACGGCCTCAGACACACTGTCCCTAGTGACAGAAGGGCATGCCTCATCCGGAGCCAAGGTTGCTGCCTTGGTGGCGTTGCTGACAGCGGGCACAGCCTGCTATGCCACTCTGGCCTCTCAGCCTTCCTTGCCCCCGGTAGGCCCCCGCCCCTACCCCCTTGCACTTACCCTTACCCTTTAACCCAACCCCCTAACCCTAGCCTTACCCCTACCCCCTGACCCTAACCCTAGCCCCCCGCCCCTACCCCCTTGCACTTACCCTTACCCTCTAACCCAACCCCCTAATCCTAGCCTTCCCCCTACCCCCTGACCTAACCCTAGCCCCCACCCCTACCCCCTTGCCCTTGCTGCCCTCCCTTGCCCTCTTCACCTGGTCAGTACAGGCCAGGTGTCTAGGCCAGGTGCAGCCCCTCAGGCAATGCGGTGAGAGCAGCACTCCCCTCTCAATGGCTTGATAGAGTGTAGTCGCCCCCAGGCCTTCCCTCCCCTCTCACCTGCTTACCCTCACCCTCACCGTCACCCTCTTGCCATCCCTCTCACCCTTCACCCTCAGCCCACCAGCGCTCTCACCGCCATCCCACACAAGGCACACAGGGTCCTCAGCCCCAGCCCCTGCCTACCTCCCTCCTCCTGGGATGTCACACACACCTTCAGCCAGACCCGCTGACCCACTGGCAGTCCCACTGGCCCACTGCTACTGCTACCACTGGGGCTGAGGCCAAGCCTGCCCCTGCCCCTGGCCATCGCCCTGGCCCTGTGCCAGAAGAGAGCTGGGTAGGATACAGGCCCACTGGCAGAGGAGGCAGTGCTGCCCCGGCTATGCCCTGTCAGGTCCCCTGGGCTGCTACAATCGCCCCCTGCTGCCTCTCTCCTCCTAGCTCCATGTCCCACCTTGTGTGTATACCTTGCTGCTGAACCTGAAGCCCAGCCCAGCCCAGCCCAGCCCAGCCCAGCCCAGCCCAGCCAGCCCAGCCCAGCCCAGCCCAGCCCAGCCCAGCCCAGCCCAGCCCAGCCCAGCCCAGCCCAGCCCAGCCCAGCCAGCCCAGCCCAGCCCAGCCCAGCCCAGCCCAGCCCAGCCCAGCCCAGCCCAGCCCAGCCCAGCCCAGCCCAGCCCAGCCCAGCCCAGCCCAGCCCAGCCCAGCCCAGCCCAGCCCAGCCCAGCCCAGCCCAGCCCAGCCCAGCCCCAGCCCAGCCCAGCCCAGCCCAGCCCAGCCCAGCCCAGCCCAGCCCAGCCCAGCCCAGCCCAGCCCAGCCCCAGCCCAGCCCCTTGAGTGGCTCATCCTTGGGCCCCTTGGTCACTGGGCCCCTCGGCCTGCCCTTGAGCCCCTGCTGCCTCCCTCCTCCTTGCTGCCTGTGCCACCCTGGGCTGGAACCTGCAGGCTGGCCTGCTGCCGCCCCACTCCCCCTGACCCAGCCAACCACCCCCAGCCAGCCTGGCCAGTGAGGAACTCTCGCGCCGCATGCACCTTGACCTCCTCCCCGCCAGTGTGCCACCCGCCATGCTGTGCCCTTCACCCACCTTCACCCACCTTGAGCTCCACCCGGCCAGTGCACAACCCGCCATGCCCTGCCCTTCGCCAACCTGACCTACTGCCCTGCCTGCCTGCCTGCCTGCAGCTACCACCATGGCTGGTAACCGGCAGCGGGGTGTAGCCTGGCTGGTGCCGGCCTGGGGCTGCTGATGGCCAAGGTGGTCTTGGGGGATAAGTTCCACATGGAGCTGCATGGGTGAGAGGAAGCAGCTAGAAGCTAGCAGGGATGAGGAGGGGTGGAGGGAGCCAGCAGTAGGGCAGTGGCGTTCAGCTAGGGCCTTCACTGCCTGTATGGCCGGCATCACCACAGCCCATGCCACTGCCCATGCCACAGCCGCCGCCCGACCCCATACCTGCCCATGCCACCCCAGCTGCACCACCCTAGCCTTGGGCCTGGGGCTGTAACTGATGGGTCACAGCCCCACAGCTCACAGTGTGTGAGGTGTGAGGTGTAAGGTGTAGGGGCGGTGATGCGCCCTAGCACTTGGCCCATCTTGACATGAGATGTGAGTCAGCCAGAAACCGAATAATGCGCCCTCCTGGGCTTTGCTGGGCTGGCCCCATGGGCCGCTGTGCCCATACTCTATAAATCCACATTTTCCATGTACCCCATATATTCCTTGTTCCCTATAGACCCATATACCGCACAAACTCGTTTCCGCTATATACCCCCATTATACCCAATAAAACCTGTGTTCCCCATAAGCCCACATACTTCATACTTATCCATGCATCTCTGGCCCAAGCCAGCCTTTGCCACATGGCCTCCCTTCCCTTGCGCAACGATGGCCTCCAACGAAGACCCAGTGTCCTGCTTTCCCATTTCAGCCCACAATGGCCCAGTGCACCATAAGACTGGTCCAGTGCATTATCCAGTGCAGTTCGTTATCCTTCTGGCCCCATGCCCGACCTGCCATGCAGCACAGAGGCCGCCTGTACCTGCAGCTGGGGGTGCCTGCCTCTGGACCCCTGGTACCACCTGGGGCTGTGGTGGTGAGTGCCGCTCCCACCTACCCGCCACCCACCCACCCACCCACCCACCCACCCACCCACCCACCCACCCACCCACCCACCCACCCACCCACCCACCCACCCACCCCACCCACCCACCCACCCACCCACCCACCCACCCACCCACCCACCCACCCACCCACCCACCCCACCCACCCACCCACCCCACCCACCCCCCCACCCACCCACCCACCCACCCACCCACCCACCCACCCACCCACCCACCCACCCACCCCCCCACCCACCCACCCACCCACCCACCCACCCACCCACCCACCCACCCACCCACCCACCCACCCACCCACCCACCCACCCACCCACCCACCCACCCACCCACCCACCCACCCACCCACCCACCCACCCACCCACCCACCCACCCACCCACCCACCCACCCACCCACCCACCCACCCACCCACCCACCCCACCCACCCACCCCCCCACCCACCCGCCCGCCCGCCCACCCCCCCCCCCCCCCACCCCACCCCCCCACCCACCCACCCACCCACCCACCCACCCACCCACCCACCCACCCACCCACCCACCCACCCACCCACCCACCCACCCACCCACCCACCCACCCACCCACCCACCCACCCACCCACCCACCCACCCACCCACCCACCCACCCACCCACCCACCCACCCACCCACCCACCCACCCACCCACGCACCCACGCACCCACCCACCCACCCACCCACCCACCCACCCACCCACCCACCCACCCACCCACCCACCCACCCACCCACCCACGCACCCACGCACCCACGCACCCCACCCACCCACCCACCACCCACCCACCCACCCACCCACCCACCCACCCACCCACCCACCCACCCACCCACCCACCCACCCACCCACCCACCCACCCACCCACCCACCCACCCACCCACCCACCCACCCACCCACCCACCCACCCACGCACCCACGCACCCACGCACCCACGCACCCACCCACCCACCCACCCACCCACCCACCCACCCACCCACCCACCCACCCACCCACCCACCCACCCACCCACCCACCCACCCACCCACCCACCCACCCACCCACCCACCCACCCACCCACCCACCCACCCACCCACCCACCCACCCACCCACCCACCCACCCACCCACCCACCCACCCACCCACCCACCCACCCACCCACCCACCCACGCCACCCACGCACCCACGCACCCACGCACCCACGCACCCACGCACCCACGCACCCACGCACCCACGCACCCACGCACCCACGCACCCACGCACCCACCCACCCACCCACCCACCCACCCACCCACCCACCCACCCACCCACCCACCCACCCACCCACCCACCCACCCACCCACCCACCCACCCACCCACCCACCCACCCACCCACCCACCCCACCCACCCACCCACCCACCCACCCACCCACCCACCCACCCACCCACCCACCCACCCACCCACCCACCCACCCACCCACCCACCCACCCACCCACCCACCCACCCACCCACCCACCCACCCACGCACGCACCCACCCACCCACGCACCCACGCACCCACCCACCCCACCCACCCACCCACCCACCCACCCACCCACCCACCCACGCACCCACCCACCCACCCACCCACCCACCCACCCACCCACCCACCCACCCACCCACCCACCCCACCCACCCACCCCCCCACCCACCCGCCCGCCCGCCCACCCCCCCCCCCCCCCACCCACCCCCCCACCCACCCACCCACCCACCCACCCACCCACACCCACCCACCCACCCACCCACCCACCCACCCACCCACCCACCCACCCACCCACCCACCCACCCACCCACCCACCCACCCACCCACCCACCCACCCACCCACCCACCCACCCACCCACCCACCCACCCACCCACCCACCCACCCACCCACGCACCCACCCACCCACCCACCCACCCACCCACCCACCCACCCACCCACCCACCCACCCACCCACCCACCCACCCACCCACGCACCCACGCACCCACGCACCCACCCACCCACCCACCCACCCACCCACCCACCCACCCACCCACCCACCCACCCACCCACCCACCCACCCACCCACCCACCCACCCACCCACCCACCCACCCACCCACCCACCCCACCCACCCACCCACCCACCCACCCACGCACCCACGCACCCACGCCACCCACCCCCACCCACCCACCCACCCACCCACCCACCCACCCACCCACCCACCCACCCACCCACCCACCCACCCACCCACCCACCCACCCACCCACCCACCCACCCACCCACCCACCCACCCACCCACCCACCCACCCACCCACCCACCCACCCACCCACCCACCCACCCACCCACCCACCCACCCACCCACCCACCCACCCACGCACCCACGCACCCACGCACCCACGCACCCACGCACCCACGCACCCACGCACCCACGCACCCACGCACCCACGCACCCACCCACCCACCCACCACCCACCCACCCACCCACCCACCCACCCACCCACCCACCCACCCACCCACCCACCCACCCACCCCCACCCACCCACCACCCACCCACCCACCCACCCACCCACCCACCCACCCACCCACCCACCCACCCACCCACCCACCCACCCACCCACCCACCCACCCACCCACCCACGCACGCACCCACCCACGCACCCACGCACCCACGCACCCACGCACCCACCCACCCACCCACCCACCCACCCACCCACCCACCCACGCACCCACCCACCCACCCACCCACCCACCCACCCACCCACCCACCCACCCACCCACCCACCCACCCACGCACCCACGCACCCACGCACCCACCCACCCACCCACCCACCCACCCACCCACCCACCCACCCACCCACCCACCCACCCACCCACCCACCCACCCACCCACCCACGCACCCACGCACCCACGCACCCACGCACCCACGCACCCACGCACCCACGCACCCACGCACCCACGCACCCACGCACCCACGCACCCACGCACCCACGCACCCACGCACCCACGCACCCACCACCACCCACCCACCCACCCACCCACCCACCCACCCACCCACCCACCCACCCACCCACCCACCCACCCACCCACCCACCCACCCACCCACCCACCCACCCACCCACCCACCCACCCACCCACCCACCCACCCACCCACCCACCCACCCACCCACCCACCCACCCACCCACCCACCCACCCACCCACCCACCCACCCACCCACCCACCCACCCACCCACCCACCCACCCACCCACCCACCCACCCACCCACCCACCCACCCACCCACCCACCCACCCACCCACCCACCCACCCACGCACCCACGCACCCACGCACCCACGCACCCACCCACCCACGCACCCACGCACCCACGCACCCACGCACCCACCCACCCACCCACCCACCCACCCGCTCACCCACCCACCTTAGCCATAGACCATCACTTCAACCCCTGACCTGCCCCTCAGCAATCCCAACCTGACCTCAATCCTGGGCCACACCCTGATTATAACCACAACCATCACCCGCAGCCCCTGACCTGGCCTGACGAGCAGCAGCAACCTTGAGACGAGCAATCTCAACCCTGCCGCTGCCCTGCTTGAGTTCAGTTCATAGGGTAGCAGTAGTGGTGCAGGGGTGGTGTAGGCAGTGGCATTTTTGCTTTGGAGTTTTTGGCTGAGTCACAACCTGCCTGCCTGCCGCTGTCCAGCTGGGGGTGGGGGTGGGGGTGGGGGTGGGGGTGGGGGTGGTGCAGGGTTGGTGTAGGCAGTGCCATTTTGGCCTCAATTTTCGCAAAGTCACAACCTGCCTGCCGCTGTCCAGCTTCAGGTGGGGGTGGGGTTGGAGGTTAAGGTTAAGGTTTGTGTCCTGTAGGGACTACTTCACTGTCGCTCACTATAACAGTCATGCTCAAAGGCCTACCCCTTTCCACTCGCAGTGACTCTGACACCTCTGTGGGCTCAGTAGTGGGGTACACCCCCCTGCTCGACTTGGCCCTATAATACAACTCCAGCCCTGTTCAATGATGTGTCAACCCTGCATCATGTGGCTGCATCACCAGACCCTGACCCTGACCCTGACCCTGACCCTGACCCTGACCCTGACCCTGACCCTGACCCTGACCCTGACCCTGACCCTGACCCTGACCCTGACCCTGACCCTGACCCTGACCCTGACCCTGACCCTGACCCTGACCCTGACCCTGACCCTGACCCTGACCCTGACCCTGACCCTGACCCTGACCCTGACCCTGACCCTGACCCTGACCCTGACCCTGACCCTGACCCTGACCCTGACCCTGACCCTGACCCTGACCCTGACCCTGACCCTGACCCTGACCCTGACCCTGACCCTGACCCTGACCCTGACCCTGACCCTGACCCTGACCCTGACCCTGACCCTGACCCTGACCCTGACCCTGACCCTGACCCTGACCCTGACCCTGACCCTGACCCTGACCCTGACCCTGACCCTGACCCTGACCCTGACCCTGACCCTGACCCTGACCCTGACCCTGACCCTGACCCTGACCCTGACCCTGACCCTGACCCTGACCCTGACCCTGACCCTGACCCTGACCCTGACCCTGACCCTGACCCTGACCCTGACCCTGACCCTGACCCTGACCCTGACCCTGACCCTGACCCTGACCCTGACCCTGACCCTGACCCTGACCCTGACCCTGACCCTGACCCTGACCCTGACCCTGACCCTGACCCTGACCCTGACCCTGACCCTGACCCTGACCCTGACCCTGACCCTGACCCTGACCCTGACCCTGACCCTGACCCTGACCCTGACCCTGACCCTGACCCTGACCCTGACCCTGACCCTGACCCTGACCCTGACCCTGACCCTGACCCTGACCCTGACCCTGACCCTGACCCTGACCCTGACCCTGACCCTGACCCTGACCCTGACCCTGACCCTGACCCTGACCCTGACCCTGACCCTGACCCTGACCCTGACCCTGACCCTGACCCTGACCCTGACCCTGACCCTGACCCTGACCCTGACCCTGACCCTGACCCTGACCCTGACCCTGACCCTGACCCTGACCCTGACCCTGACCCCCCCCTGACCTTGACCCTGACCTTGACCCTGACCCTGACCCTGAGCCCGACCCCGACCCTGACCCTGACCCTGACCCTGAGCCCGACCCCGACCCTGACCCTGACCCTGACCCTGACCCTGACCCTGACCCTGACCCTGACCCTGACCCTGACCCTGACCTGCACCCCTTCCAGGTGAGGCCTACAGGGGACGTCAGGGGCAATGGCGCCTTTGCCGCCCTCCCCATCCCTGCTGGCAGCCTGCTGTGTGAGTACGAGGGGGAGCTGCTGAGCAACCAGCAGTACAGGCAGCGGTACGTCACAGGGGTGGTGAGTAGGAGTGAGAGGTGTGAGACCAGGCAGGCCCCCAGACACACCCACCTGCCCCTGCCATGCAGCACTGCTGGAATCCTAGCAGAACCGCAGTGGACCTGATGCCCCACCTCCCCCACCTTCCTCATACATCCTGTCATGTGTCCTCATAAGGACATGTGCCTGAGTGAAGGCAGCTGCACAGGGCCGCCCGCACGTGCTGCATTGCCGCCTTGCACCCACACCATCGCCTGACACATGTAGCAGGCCGTGACACATCACACCCTGTCACCCAAGAGGGACACCCATCTTGACTGCCATGCACCCATGCACGCTCACATGGGCGTGAACATGGGGCCCTGGCACATCGCTTTGCCACCAGCTGCTGCTGCTGCTGGGCCTGGGAGGCACCCTATCCAAGCCGCCTGTACCCCGGGCTAGGGTACTCCCTGCACATGACGGGCAGGGGAGGCAGCCCGGCCCATTAGCATACAGCTTCAGTGGTCCTTCTTCACTCTCTTCTCCAGAGGTGCTGTGTGTCGGCGGTAGCTCCTCCCTTAATGCACGCCGGTGAATACCGGAGTAGTCTTCTTCTTCTGCTGCTGCTGTGTGTCCTTCACTTCAGTGGTGGTGGTGGTGATGGTGGCGGTGCTGTTGTTGTGCTTGTGGTTGGTGGTAATGGTATTGTTGGTGCTGATCCACACTGCTTGACCACCAGCCTGGTTTGGCCCCTGGGCATTGAGATCTCATGCTCTTCGCATGGCTGCATCAGGTGCAAGGACGCTGCGCACAGTCCAGACATGAATATGTCCCTGACATGAAAGCCTGAACACGATGCTCTGCTTCGTTGCATTCCCGCTCAGGCAGCTGCCCCTCCACCTTCTGTGTGTGACCTCAGAGTGACTATGTGATGTGCATGGATGACAGCTGGGTGCGGGATGCCAGCCACCTGGTGCGCGACACCTCGTGCTTTCGAGCCGTGCACATGAACCACTCCAGCAGGTGGGTCAGAGCCCGCAGCATTGAGATGGGGCTCTGCACCCCCGTGCAGCTTCCTCATCACCCTTGCCCCCCGCCCCCCTAGCCCCTACCCTCCCCCGCCTCAACACACACCCCTGCTTGCCCCCTGCCCCTCCCCCGCACCCTTGTGCAACCTCCTCATCTACCCTGCCCCCCCTGGACCCCCCCTCCCCGCCTCCACCCCTCCCCCTTGGCCTCCAAACAGCCTTTGACTGCTCCTGCTCCTGCTGCTGCTGCTGCTGCTCTTGTCACCGGTTCTGCTGAATTATCGCTGGCGCTGCTGCTGATCCTGAACCTGTGGTGTACTTGATGCTGGTGTTGCTGTTGTCCAAGGTCTTTCCAGGCGCCACAGGTGCTGCCGAAGTGCCCTTGACTGCTCCTGCTACTGTTGGTGCTGCTGGTGGTGTTGGTGCTGCATGCCCCTGTTCCTGTTGAAGGTTGCTCTTGCCTGCCAGAACTGTCAGTATGATTAAGATAAGATGATGATGATGATGTTTGTATTTGCCAACCTGGCATGGCCGCTTGCCTACCTGGAGCCCCTGACCTTATAGTGTGGTCAGTATGGTGATGATGTTCGGGACTTTTGGTGGACAGGAGACCAGGTACAACTGCCAGCCTGGTAGGTCAGCCTGACCTTGGCTGACTCAGTAGGGTGATGATAGTTGTATACCCTCATCACCGCTAGCCAGGGATGGCTGCTTGGCCACCTGCGGCCCCTCACCTTGCGTGAAGAAGCTAGTGTAGGTGCACTGTGGCTTAGTTGGCTGCTGGGTGCTGGGTGCAGGCGGCCAAATGTTCGACGCTTCTACAAGAGAGCTGAACGCCAGGTGCGGGCAGTGGGTGTCTGGCTGGCTCATGGCGTCAGCTGACAGCACAGAGTAGGAGTTGCAAAGTAGAAGCTGGCAGGGCAGCTTGTCTGACTATGACACAATATGCAAGTGGCGAGGTCAGCATGCGGGTGATGCACAGGTGTTGTTCTTCACGTCAAGGGATGTGGAGCCGGGCGAGGAGCTGCTGTTCGACTACGGCAGGAACTACTGGCAGGGCCGTGAACACATGGAGCTGCCTTAAGGTCAGCCGCCACTGTCGTAACTGCGCGACCCGGGCACCGTGTGATGCCGCCGGCATCGGGGCCAACCCCGCGCGACGGGCTCAGGCGACGCAGGAGAGGCCCGGTGCGGGCTACTCGTTCTGTTGGTAGTAGAGGTGAAAGGCCGTGCCCAAAGTGCCGTGCTGATCCCTTTGTGCCTGGGCTAGCACCCTGGCCTGGGCTGGGCTAGTACCCCGGGCCCTGCTGTATGCGCTGTATGGTGCTCCTGGCTGCTGCTGTGCACTGCTGTAACACTGCTGCTAACCACTGCTGCGAACACTGCTGCGAACCACACTGACACAGCCTGACCCCCACGACAAACAGCACACCTCCACGACAGCAGGCCAGCTCCCACTCTGTCGTCCAGCACTGCTGGTGGCATGATCAAGGACGCAGCACCGGGAGCAAACATTTGACATTGAGACAGCAGAAGTAGTCGATGGTTGTCTTGGAGCCGCTGCTGTAAGATTATAATGACGATGAAGATGCGCGACAGGCGGGGGGAAATCCAATTTGAGCGGGAGCAGTTCTTCAAGGAGGTCAGGTCAGGTCCCCTTGTCAGGGGCTAGGCAGTAGCTAAGGGCTTGTCATCCAATGAAACGGCTGTCAAAGGACGCGTGTGACAGCGGACAGAATAAAAGCTGCGTTTGCCACACATCGACCTCTTTCTCGGCGCAGGCGTGGCTCCCTGGCTCTGGCCCTAACAACCAGCCCGCAACTAGCCCCGTAACCAGGGCTGTGACAAGACGTCGTCTTCAGACGAAAAGACGACGTCTTTCGTCTACGTCGTCTTTTCGTCTCAACCACCCGTCTTTCGTCTGCCAATCTGTCTTTCTGTCGCCCGCCCCTGTGACCGCTTGCGGCCCGTGGCTCTGAGCGTTGTGCAAGCAATGCGATGGAGCCGCCAGGCTCATCAAATGCGCGTAGGCGGATGCAGACGACGATGCAGCAGCCTTCTATGCCCACAAGTGTACGCCGCACAAGTGTAACAAATTTCGGGTGGAATGCGCCCATTGTCCTTGGGCTCTGCATCGAGCTTTAAGAGACCTTTCTTTTACAGTCAGTTCGGCCCCATAGTCGACGGCAAGCGGCAGTGCCTACACTGCCCGGCTCAGTTAGCGGCGACGGAGGCGTCGAACCCCACACACCTCCGTACCCACCTAGAAGGAGCTTAGCAAGAGACAAATGTTGGTCGCATGCAGCCGAAAAAGGAGCAGACGGTTCGGTTGTCGTCTGCAGACGAAAAGACATCCGTCTTTCGTCTGTTCGTCTACGGTCTCGTCTTTTCGTCTTGTCGTCTTCACAGCCCTGCCCGTAACCAACCCCGTTGTGCGCTGCATGCAAACAGTTCGGACAACAGATAACACAGCCCCTGCCCTGTAGTAATTGTAGGGGGTACAACCAGTGATGGGTAATACAAGATACGTGTATCGATACCGATACGTATTTTTTGTATAATACAAGAATACACGTATCGTATCAAAAAATACAAGTGCCGGCCGGCAAGTTGCGTGGATGCCTTAGAAGCAGCTGCTGGGTGCTGCCGCAACTAGAGTCCGCGCTAAAGCAATGCCGCGCGAGGCTAAAGCCATCGGCCTGCTCCCGGAGCAGCCGGTCGCATGTGCCGGTGTTACATGCAAGAACATCAGAGTTGGGAGGCCCTGACTTTCCGACGTCGCCGTCCTGCCCAGACATCAAGTACAGGCTGCGGGACTGGCTGCGCTGCTCCTAGCTGCTCCTTTCCCGCGTGACATGTTGCCTCTGTATCGCTGTAGGTCACCCCCGCCATTGGCCCCGCAATTCACTTTTTGGCACCGTCATTGATCCGCTGCATGTAATTCTTCCACCATTGGGCTCTACTTCTCACAACGGTGTCGCTAGCAGGTTAGGCCCTCTTTTGTCGATTGTACTGCATTGTCTCGACGACTTGATTAGCTTCGCTATGTCATTCTCCATCCGTTTGTATGCGTGTCGCAACAGGAGAGATGAATTGGTGGCCGGGGCATTTCCGTGCCGAGCAGCCTTTGCTGCCGTTGGACTGGGCAACTCGCGAATACATATCAGGTAAGCACGGGGTGCTGTTTCTTAGTGCGTTTTGCATACAATGTCAACACATGCAACCAAATCTGCTGACCTCCACAGGTGCTTGGCTGTTGTGAAGATCAGCATCAAACCCACAGCAGCCCAAGGCTCTTCCAAGCAGGAGTGCAGCAAGAGAATCAGCTCTTGAAAACAGTGAGCAAGAGGTGAGTAAGGTTGTAATTTACCTCACCTTGTCTAGGTCAGTTTGATGTTCGTGTGAACACTTGTGAAACGCATGCCAGGCATGAGCAGCTGAGGGAAGCACACAACTGTCGTGAGCCTTAAGATTTGATTAATTAGAACTAATTAATAAGCATGTTTTGTGGTGTGTGCCCCAAGACCTTGTCTTTGTGATTGTGTGTGCAGGATGCCAATAAATCACCCCCATCTCCATCACCGAGCAAGGCAGCAGCGGCGTAGAGCAGCAGCCAACAAGGAGGTAGCAAGGAGTCAGCAAGGCATGACATGGAGCTGGACGTTCTTGTTGTGTTGTGTTGTGTGTTGTTGTGTTGTGTCACCTTGTTGTTAGGGTACCCCCCCCCCCCCTAAAATCTAGCCCAGCCCATCCCACCCCACCCCAGCCTAGCCCAGCCCAGCCCAGCCCAGCCCAGCCCAGCCCAGCCCAGCCCAGCCCAGCCCAGCCCAGCCCAGCCCAGCCCAGCCCAGCCCAGCCCAGCCCAGCCCAGCCTAGCCTAGCCCAGCCCACCCCAGCCCAGCCTAGCTTAGCCCGCCCAGCCCAGCCCAGCCCAGCCCAGCCTGATTTGGTACCATGGGGCATAGGCAGCAAGGCAAAGTGCTTAGCAGTCCCGTGGTGAGTGTTAGCTATAGCAAGGAGGTGCGACCAGTCCTTGCTTGTTGTGCACATAGCATAGGTGGTGTGTGAGGCATGAGTCATTGTGTTGTGGTGTGTTGTTGAGGTGGTGGTGTTGATGTGTACGAGTGGAGGTGTTGTGGTGTGGTGTTGCCACCTTTTTACATCAATGCATGTGCTTGGCATCAACGATACATGTCTTCTGTAGTGGTGTTGCAAGGCGTTTGAGCATCGATACATGTATTGCTGTAATGATTTTGCGTTACATGTGCCTGCTGAAGTTGAGGAAGAGGGTTGAGGCACCACGGCACATGTAACACTGAAAGCCAGAGCCATCCCGAGGCATCCCGACAACATATTGCCAAGTGATGATGTAGCGCTGTCATAAGGCAGCTTACATTTACATAGAGTCATGCCGCAACGTAAGTGAGGTAATGGGTGCCAGCTTGCTGACTTGTGCGCATATGCACGAATTATATGCTCCATGCACTGACATGCAAGCAGGCGTACTGCACTTGTGCCGTTGGCTTACGGCGTGCGTAGAAGGACTGCCAGCCTCGCCTTATGATGTGCGTGAGTCTTTTAGGAGCGGAAAGCACAGGTCAGGTTTGGGCGGGCGCCGATCTGAGCTAGTGTTTTGCGGCTGCGGGGTGCCGGATACGCCTGTTACACCCAACTGCGTCAAAACTTTGTCGCGAGCTACACGGAGATTCGCGCCCCAGACCGTCTCACATTTGCGGGGCCAATGGCGGGGGTGACCTATATTGTATCGATACAAAAAATACACGTTTTTTCTTGTATTTTCTTGTATTTCCTGTATCGATACACGTATTACCCATCACTGGGTACAACTGTGCTGTATGGTGCATTGAAAAATTGAATGCATGCTTGCTTCCCATGGGATGATCCAGCTTTGAAGCGCGGCATTCTTCAGGTGGAAAGCATCGTGTTACAGGCATGGCGTGGCATACTTCGGGGCTTACACAGTGCTGTACGAAAGTCGACAACCCTGCCACTTGACGAAGTTGCAGTGACCATAGTAGCACATGGCGTCGAGCTCCATTCAGGTGTCCCCAACTAACAGAAAACCTACCACTGGTAATCAAAACGACGCCACATCGCAGGCACGTGGTTTCTGATTATGTGCCGAACATCCCCAGACAGAGAACTCTGTCAGGTGGTCACCCCATTGGCGGACCCCCTGATAAAATCTTACTGGTCTTTACGAGTTTCACACCGAATCCTGCGCAGGGCGGTGCAGCTCATTAAAACGAAGCTAGCGGGCTGCTCGGGCTGATGTGCACCTGTGCCGGTGCGGGCGGGGGTGCTGAGAGATTAGGTCGCGTTGTGTTAGGAATAGCCTACTTAGTGGGGCTGTGATCAGAGAACAGCTATCGCGCTCAGCGGCCCAACATTTCAAATATTTGAATTTTCGTACCAGTACCAGTACCAGTACCAGTACCAGTGCTAGTGCTGAACAGCGTGTAACTCGTGTCTTCAGAATGGGCACTGTTTCCGGCCGGAATAACTGTCCAAACAGGACGTCAAATGATGAACTGCCAGTTCTGTGCGGCTCCTTGTGTGGGTTCCTAACGTGTCGCAACAAAAACGCGTTGTCCTGATGTGTGAGCCGTTTCATGTGTGGGCGGGAACACAAATTTCTGCTCAAGTTCTGCATCTTTTTGACTATTTCTAGCTGCGTTGGGCTGCGCAGGGGCCACAGGCATTAATGGTGAGCCCACCTTGACATTGCTGTCACATGTGGACCGAACCCGTGTTGAAGAATGCGATTTATAGCGCTGTTGCATGCTTGTTTGAAAAATAGGAATTGGATGCGCCGTTCACGCCGCGCTGGGTCCAAGCTGCCTACAGCGGTTGCTTAGAGTGTTTGCGTGGCGCCAGAACCCGGCAAACCGGGGGCCAGCCACCCGGCAAACCGCTGGGCCTGGCCGCACTACATGCCATAAGCAACTTATCGCACGAATCGGCGGTCTCATCCGTGTAGAAACGAGAAAGATTTTATCTCTTGAGCCATGGGGGGTCCGCCAATGGCGGGGGTGACCAGGTGCAGGGAGCAACATGCCCCATTAAAACTCTGACAACATGCCAACAAGTAGGGTTGGCCAGATCCGTATGTGGCGGCTAGAACGACGGTATATACATACGTATTTACTGTATTCGTAGTTCCGTAGGTTCTTCCGTAGGCGGTAGGGGCAGGGTCATCATTTTGCGAAAGTGAGTATGTAGTTTGGTGCACAACAAATATAGAAACGCCCGCTAGGGGTAAGCATGTTCAGAATCTCAACCAATAGCAGTGTCGTGACACATCTATATGCCAGCCAGCCATGCATGTTGTTAGCAATGTGCTCCTACTCTGTGCGCCAAGCATGTGTCCAAACCCCTCGTGTGGCAGCCGTGGGTGCAGTTGTGTAGTCAGTATTTCATATGCTCCTACTCGGCCATGTTGTGGCACACATGTGTGCTCACACTCTGCCATTGTCTAATCCCCTCGTGCTAGCTCTCTCTACAACATTACCACCTCCTCTTCCTCCACCACCTCCAGGCATGCGTTGCTGTTTCCCCGGATGTATGCGATCTTGGTACGGGACGGGAGGGGTTGCTTGGCGGGCTGGGCTGGCTGGGTTGGCTGGGCTGGCTGGTTGGCTGGGCTGGCTGGGCGGGGCTGGGCGGGGCGGGTTGGGCTGGGCTGGGCGGTCTGGTCTGATCTGCCTGGCCTGGCCTGGCCTGGCCTGGCCTGGCCTGGCCTGAGCTACATTGCCAATAAGTGGAAGGGGGTCCCTTTTTCCGACAAACGTACATTTTCCGCGTTTGCTGCAATGTAGCTCAGTAACTTGTCCAACAATGGCCCTCCAACTTCAGGCGTTCCCAACATGGGGTTGGCAATCTTCATGCAACTGCAGCCCATCTACTCCATCATTTCATGTAACGTTTGCTGCGTCTGCTGCAATGCGATAACACGCGTTTAATGTAAGGCTGGAATTGCCATCGGAGTCATTCGATGCGGGCAGACACATGTGACCCCGGATGTGTCCCAATCGCAGACCGTGGTTAGCTACACTGGTAAGCTACGTCCTTGGCTATCCGTTAGCGATGCACGACATGTCGGTGGCGCACACCACCGAAGTCCGGCAAACATGGCTGCGCGAGCTTCCTGATGGTGCAGGCCGCTTGGCGAGGATGTGACAAAACACGAATCCGAGTGTGGCAGCGCTATATCGCTGTAATGGTGGGCGGCACAGTAGGGTCTAGTAACCCCCTCCAGCTATTATCCGCTTTATGTTTTGCACCATTGAACAAACAACCTGGCCTCACTCGGATTTGTTATAGCATACTCAATGACGCGTCCGTGGCACTATGCAACTCAATCATTGGGTCTGTATGTGACAAGATTGACCCCTTACAAGGTACACATGCTGATGGCTACAGGTTCACGAGGGGACGACCGAGCTTGTCTTACAACTTCACCACGTGGCCCCCACCAACACAACTTAACCCACCATCTCCCAACCTCGTCTACCTCTCCTTCACCCGCCTTCCCTACCTCAGCCTACCTCAGCGCACCTTCCCTACTTCAGCCTCCCCTACCCTCCCCTACCTCCCCTACCTCCCCTACATCACCCCTACCTGCCCTACCTCCCCTACCTCAGCCTCCCCTACCTCAGCCTCATCCCCTACCTCCCCCACCCACTCTCCCCTACCTCTCCTTCACCCGTAGCCCCGCTCAGCAACTCACCCACCACCATGAAGAAGAGAATGAGCAAGGCGCACAGTGCCCAGCTCAATGCACTAAACAACTCGCCAAGGGCTGGCAATGTCTCGACACCGCCTCCAGGGTCAGGTGCATATCTACCGGAACAAACACCGCCCCCAACCCAACCCACACCGGCCAGGCCCCCAACCCACACCGGCCAGGCAAGACATCTACAGTTGGGCGTGAATTCCACATCGTGTCCACCTACATGCGGAGCAAGACCCTTGGTAAGATGCAAAGGGGAAGGCAGGGTGGCGTGGGAAGCTTGCCGCAGCTGCGCCCCCTCAGCAGCAACTGACACCTGCAGGCACCACCCCTGAGCTGGCTGTGCCTGCTGGTGCACCACCTCAGCAGCAGCAACAGCTGGCAGCGGCAAGCACGTCACGTAAGCGTGAGGCACCTGCAGCTAACAAGCCGAGGGCAGCAAAGCAAGGTGAGAGAACACCATGTACTGCACCTAGCACCTTCTTTAAGCGTGGTAGAGCAGCCGGTAATGCACTAGCGCCAGCAGCAGCTCCAAAAGCTAATAATGATATCCAGCTGTCACGACTGCCGTCGTCTCGTCCACATGCCAAAAGCAAAACATGTTCCGACTGCTGCTGCGCGTTTCAGGTGCCACTCACAACAGCGTGGCTAAGCGTGCTAGTGCGGCGCGCCTCGCATGTGGCGAAATCGCATGAATTCAAATGCTTATCTTTGGACAGGCACTGAGCACCGCTGAGAGCGAGATAGTTTTTGCTGCGTCTGCCATCTCGTAGCTATGAGTCTCCTCTGTTCAAAGCACTGTTTACATATATTTTTGACTGAGTGGCTGCGGAGATACAGGCTTCGTATCACAGGGGGGTGGTTTTCAGGTAGTTGGGAACGCCTGACTCCAACACCGCCTTCACCAATGAAAGGCTCGCGGAGTTAGCCTGGCGGGCTGAAATGTGATTGTACTTCCGGCTAGATGCCAGGCGCAGGTCGCTCATTGGTGCCGCTACCTACCACTATAACAATCGATAGTGAGCAGCTGAGACGACAGTTTGACCGCTTGCGCCGGCATGGCTCAAAAAGCATGAAACAGCGTGCCGCTTGCCAGGAGGCACCCATTAGTCTTCATCTGTCAATGCAACAAACGATATCGAAAACAATGCTCTACTGCGTGATAGCTTGCATGAAGATTGCAAACCCCATGTTGGGGACGCCTGAGCTCCATGCCACGCGGAGGTGCGACAGGCTGCGCGGGGTACTTGTGCTATGGAGGACAGGGCACAGCTCGTGGGCGATGCTGTGGGTGACCTGCATGCTGCAATCAGCACAGCCCAGTCTCTGTTCAAGGTTGCGTCCAATGCGCCGGACCAGTCCGTGAGCTCCATCGAAATGAAGAGAGCGGCGTATTTCAAATGCACGCAAGCGCTGCGAACCAAGCTCTCTCGCCTGTTAGCCATCAGTGAGCAGGAAGCCGTGACTGCCCGCAATGGTAAGCTGCATCAGTTGTACACTAACGTGGTTGTGTGAAGGGTATAACTAAAGCAAATCACCTGATTGATTGCAGAAAAGCCAGATGACCAGGCTGTGGCTGCTCTCCAGCAGCGGGCTGCAGAGTTGCGCACTAAAGTCAGGGATGCAGCTGAGCTTGAGAAGTCCTTGATTGATCAGCTGCGCAGCATGCTTGATGCCATGGCAAACTGGGACAACTACAAAAAGCAGCTCGACCAGGTGGCAGGCGTGCCTCCCCCCATTTCCCGCCTGCCGCCCCAGCAACAAACCCGGCAGCAACAGGCCGCCGGCCGAGGTACTCAGCAGCAGCAACCTGGCGCTCTGCAGCAGCAGCAGCAGCAGCAGCAGCGGTTGCAGCAGCTGCAGCAAGGTCAGCCGCAACAGTTACAGCAACAGCAGATGGCTTCCTCTCCCCCCCTTCAGCCAGTTGCTCCTCCATTTAACCCACAGCAGCAACATATGCAGCACTTCCCAGGCCAGCCACTCATGCAGCAACAGCAGCAACAGCAGCAACAGCAGCAACAGCAGCAACAGCAGCAGCAGCACATGCAGCAGCAGCAGGTCCTTCCAATGCAGGCTGGTGGGTTATCACGCCCAGGGCTGTCCCAGCAGCAGCAGGGACTTAGCCATCCAGGTCAGCAGGCAGCGTGGCAGCAGCCAGGACCCCAGCTTGGACCTGGGCAGCAGCTCCTGCCACCCCAGCTGGCGGGAGGGCAGCAGCAGGCTGGGCAGCAGGTGACACATCCACAGCCATCAATGTTCCCGACGCAGCCACAGCTGCAATCACCCCAACTACAACAGCTACCACAGCAGCTGCCACAGCAGCAAGTAATACAGCAGCAGGGGCACGGGCAGCAAGTGCAGGGGCAGGTGCAGGGGCAGCAGCAGGGGCAGGGGCAGGGGCAGGGGCAGCCAGGTATGGGTCACACCGGGCTCCAGGTATATGCAGCACAGCAGCCTCAGCTGGGGCCGCCCTCTCGCCTAGTGTACCCGCAACAGCCTTACGCCGCACAGGGCACGCACAGCAGGCCCCAAGGAGCTCTACCAGGCTTTCCCCAGCCTACTGCCCAACCCATGACCGCCCAGCAGCAACAACAAATGCTGCGCATGCAGCAGCAGCAGCAGCAGCAGCAGCAAGGGCCCCATGCAACCAGCACAGCAGGGTCGGGCATGGCCTCCGCCCTTCCAATGGGGGCGTTGCCGGCGTCACAGTTGCAGAGGCAGCTGCCAATGCCGCATGCCCTCCCTGGGGCTCAACCCCTCCCAGGAGGGCCCATGCAAGCCTCCATGCAAGCCTCCATGCAAGCTCCCATGCAGGGGCCCCCTGGCAGCCAGCCTGCTTTCCAAGGCAACCTACCACACCGCCCCCAGCAAGCCTACCCTCCTGGCTACCCTGGGCCACCTTAATAGGACTGGGCACCATCCCTGCCGTCACCAGCTATGGCCGCTCTCAATGTGTGAGATAGCAACCAGCCCCCGTTGCATCATCCGCATGTGAAGAAATGAGAGTTTATGGGGTGATTGCCTAATCTGCCATTGACTGCTTAGGGGTCTTGTTTGTTGTTCAAAGATCATATATTGGTATCAGCTCATTAACATATTCGACTCAGTGCACGAGCAGCTGGTGTGCAGAACCGTGAGCATGCCATGCTGCTGCTATCAACAGTCGGAGGTGTACGTGCATTCGACCCCTCCCATCCGCTGAGCCCTGGCCAGATGTGGCATCAAGCTGCGCCCTGTTCGGGTCAGAGAGATGGGAAATGAGTGATCAAATGACCTGGCTGATGAAAGAAGCCCGGAGCCTATCAAGCTGGCGTTGTTCAAGCATGCATCCTGCGTGTAGGGAAATCAAACGATACCAGTACATCACAGGATGAAACCTTGATAACACCTCGTCCTGGGTTCAGGCGCCCCCAACTAACAGAAAACCTACCCCTGGTAGTAGGACGGCTGTAACTTTGCACCCACTGCGCCAAATGTTATGCAAGTTGATTCACAATGTAGCCAACCCAGCCAGCTACCTTTCACCCACTTTATAAAACTATCCACTCAGTGAGCCGTGCAGTGCAAAGCATCAAAGTTAGTGATTCAAATTTGAGCCGTAGCGGAGCATGCAGTCATCGCTGCGACCGCCCGCGTCGCTTAGGCTGCTCAACATGAGCATGCGCGTCGGCGGCAGCAGTCGGATCGGAAAGCGGTTGCAGCGATGTGGCACTGAGCCCACCTCCTCCCCATACCTGGAGGGCAATGCCACAGCTCGACCATTGGGACTTACAGGATGCTACTTACTAGGTTAAGCTCATCTACGACATTGCTACAAACGCTCATACTCAGCTAAGCCAAAAGCTCACTTTGGTCTGTGACCCCCAACTCCCTTAGCCGATCTCAGGGCCAGGGCCATGCAGTCAGTCACACAACTCCACACCATGACCGAGTTTGGACTCGGCTCCTCTGAGAGTTACACTCCCCTACATGCCATCCACCTGCGTGGAAAGTTTCATAGCTCAACTGCCACCCCACAGCCCCGTAGCCCTGATTCTGCTTGGAGAACATGATGTCACTTTGAAGATGTCAAACTGATATAGGCCTGGGCTGTTTAACGTGCGGTTTGTTCTAATAAATGCGCCAAGGGGTCAAGAACAAACATTTCATAGCCATTTTTCTCTGGGTGCAGCGGGTGCAACATAGTGGAGGACACAGTGGAGGAGGGGGGGTGTATGCCGGTGATACCTTAGTGTGCGCCGACCAGAATGGTGTATTCGACGGAAGCGAGTATGAAACAATGTTTCATTCACCCCGTCTAGGCGCCCTGCACGCCCGGCAGGCATCGCGTTGGGTGTCGGCCGGACATTCCATTTGTGCACAATCAGCTCACTACGCTAGGCAGATGGGGTCACAGGGATGTGGCTCACCGTGCCAAGGGGACCCATCTCGCCGCTGTGATTTGTTCGCGGGCACATGTGGCAGTACGCGAGCAAGAAATGCAATGGCTTGCGCTGATGGTCAGATGACGCGCATTGCTTTGCAGCTACCAATGTGACAAACGCTATCGAAAACGATGCAGTATTGAGAGAGTACTTGCATGCATATTACCAACCCCATGTTGGGAGCGCCTGACCTGGGTACCCGCTGACAGCGCCCCTACAGCTTGACAGTCCTTGGCTCTGGTATCGAACCAACCGCCACCAGTCCTCGACATCGACCGTGCATACCAGTCCAAAACGAAAATGTGTAAAGATGCATGCATGCAGAAGTTGTCAAAAATCAGTCGGCGACCAGGGTTTTGCTCCAACCTCCGTCATTCTCTCAATCAGTTATGAACACAGCTCAGTGACGGTCCCAGTTTGGCGCTCGCGGTGGGGGCTCAGATGCCTGGGAGCGAGTATCAGCCGTTGCCGAGGTGCGTCCCACCGCTCCGCCCAGCACCGTTAGACTGTAGTACTCGTGCGGTCGACCTTACACCAACCTTGAATGCCGGTTTAACCGTTGTCATGGGTTGGGTTGCTATTTGCAAGCCACAGTACCTCCAGACATGCTGCTGCCGCACATTTGCTTGACAGCTGAGGTTGATGTGGTATGCAAGCAACCATAATGATCATGGCCTTCGTGCTGCGCCACATGCTGCCGCTGTGCAGCCTGGCAGAGGAGGCGGACCTGGAGACCCCCATGCTTGCTGGGGGCGAGTCCTATGAGTGGGCCGCTATTCCCAACTTGGACGTGTTCTTCACCCGCATGTACAGGCAGGGCACCGCGCTGGCAGCAAAACCTCAGGGCAGCGGGGCAGTGGGGCAGCAAGGCTGGAGAGCTGCAGGGTGGCAGGGCGCGAGAAAGGCAGAGTGGCAGATGGCAGGGCAGCAGTTGATAAAGCAGCAGTAGACAGCACAGCAGTAGACAGCACAGCAGTACCACAGGCAGCAGCTTGCAGGCAGTGTGTGCAGCATGTAGGAACTGGGACTGGTGGTTGTGGCAGCTGTAGGCTGGCTGGCCAGCAAGTTTGACCAGAGCAGCATGGTAGGGCAGCTGGGCAATGGGGAAGCGGGATGGTGCACAAGGGGCAATGTTGCAGGGCAGCAGGGCAGGAGGGCAGGAGGGCAGCACGGACACATAGCAGGCAGCAGGGCAGTGTGCAGTAAGGACCTCAGGGCAGGGCAGGGCTCTGCACTCAGGGCAGCAGTGGCAGCAGGGACACGTGGCAGGGCAGCAGGGCATTGGGAGCAAGGGCAGAGGGGCTGCAGGGCAGAGGGCTGGCGGTCTCAGGAGGGCAGCAGGGGCAGCATGGCAGCGGGGCCAGGAAGGGGGGCAAGAGGAGATAGTAGTCAGGTAAATTGTTTGGCCTGGCTTGCAACCTTGCACATGGCATGCAGCAGATGCTGGGCAGGGCTGTGCAGGGTAGTGTGAGGGGGGGTGGGATGGGTCAGGGCGGGGGATTCATGTTTTGCAGGGCAGAGCCCAGCAGCAGGGCAGGGGCAGGGCAGCATGCAGCAGCTTAGACAGCAGCAGGGGCAGCAAGGGCCATGGTCTTTGGACCCCTCCCTGGTCCAGCCTTGAAGCCAAGCCAAGGTGCAGCATCCAGCAGCTGGGCAGCTGGTCATGCATGTCATGTAGCAGATGCAGAGGCCGGGATGCAGACCTTGCAGAGATGAAAGGCCTACGCCGCAGTCGGCTAGCCTGCACCAGAGCCTGTTTACACCCAGTTGCAGCCCAGCTGGCCTGCTGCCTGCTGCCTGGAGGGGCGAGGCTGGGCCGGTCAGGGCCAGGCAGGGCGGGGTGAGGCGGGGCGGGGCGGGGCATCCATTTTAACGAGGCCATGGGACCAGTGGACAGCTTGGGCTTGCCGCAGTGGCAGCAGCGATGGCCTTGGCAGTGGGAGGCGGCTCCAGGGGTGCCATCAAGGGCTGGCAAGGGGCAGCAGCAGCACCCAGCAGCAGGGGCAGCAGCAGCAGCAGCAGCAGCAGCAGCAAGGGGCAGCAGCAGCACCCAGCAGCAGCACCCACCCACCCACCCACCCACCCACCCACCCATCCACCCACCCCAACCCACCCACCCACCCCACCCACCCACCCACCCACCCACCCTAACCCACCCACCCCAACCCACCCACCCCACCCCACCCACCCCACCCCACCCATCCCAACCCACCCACCCCAACCCACCCACCCCAACCCACCCACCCCACCCCACCCACCCCAACCCACCCACCCCAACCCACCCACCCCACCCCACCCACCCCAACCCACCCACCCCAACCCACCCACCCCAACCCACCCACCCCAACCCACCCACCCCAACCCACCCACCCCACCCCACCCACCCCACCCCACCCACCCCAACCCACCCACCCCAACCCACCCACCCCAACCCACCCACCCCAACCCACCCACCCCAACCCACCCACCCACCCACCCAGCCACCCACCCACGCAGCCACCCACCCACCCACCCACGCAACCACCTAACCACCCACCTGCCTGTCCGCCCTCCCCAGGTTCTGGGCCGCCAAGGGGCTGGCCCCCATGGTGCTGTCTGGCGCCCTGAACCTGCTGGCCCTGGCCTTCACCGTGGCCTTCACCGCCTTCCTGCTGCTGGCAGTCAACTGGACAGCGGTGCTCACCGCGCCCTGCGTGGAGCAGGTAGGCAGGAGTGGGGTGGGGGGAGGGGGGATGCTAAAGCAGAGCAAGTGGTGAGGCTTGACCTTGAGTCATGGGAGAGAGCGTGGCAGTGGTGTGGGTATGCAGGCGGCAAGGAGATGCTGGCGGGGAGGAAGGGAAGGGAGGAAGGGAAGGGAAGGGAGGAAGGGAGGAAGAGGGGGGAGGGGAGGAGGGGAGGAGGGGAGAGGAGGGAAGGGGAGGCATGTTACAAAGGAGCACGAAGCTTTAGAAATGAAGTCCGTGCGGGACCTAACGTATGTAATCTGGTGTGTAATCTTGTGTGTGACCTTGTGTGTGACCCGGCGTGTGATAGGACACCTGTGACATCATGAGCGTGGCGCTGTACCCCAACCCGCTGTCCTCCCGCGGCCTGCTGGCAGACCTGCTGGTGCTGACCTACCTGGCCATCTTCACAACCTACTGGTCCTGGTCAGCGCTGCACTTTGCCAGCGATGTGCGCGACATGCTGGAGGTGCGCCTCGGGGTGGGGCCAGGGGTGGGGCCAGGGGTGGGGCCAGGGGTGGGGCCAGGGGTGGGGCCAGGGGTGGGGCCAGGGGTGGGGCCAGAGGCTGATAGTGGAACAGGGGTACAAGCAGAGGAGGGTATGGAGGAGGAGGCTGGTAGAGGAGGGGGTGGATGATGTGGGGCGGTGGGCAGAAGAGGGGGAAAGGGGGCACAGATTGGGAGAAGGGCACATTTGAGGCATGGCTGGGCAATAGAGGGAGTGGGGAGGGAAGGTTTGCAGAGGAGGGAGAGAGAGAGGGGGTGCTAGAAAGGAGGGGCAGAGGTGCGGAGGAGGAGGGACCAGGTCAGTAAGACCATTGCTGCTGCTGCCACTGCTGCCACTGCTGCTGCTGCCACTGCTGCTGCTGCTGCTGCTGCTGCTGCTGCTGCTGCTGCTGCTGCTGGTGGTGGTGGTGGTGGTGGTGGTGGTGGTGGTGGTGGTGGTGCTGGTGGTGGCCCAGGTGCGTCACTTTGTGCGCAACAAGCTGGGTGTGAGCGAGCGCAGTGTGGCCATGATGACCTGGGCAGAGCTGCTGCACAAGGTGGTGATGCTGCAGCGCACCACACGGCTGTGCATCGCAAGGTGAGTGCAGGCCAGGTGGAGGGCAGGCCCGGCCAAGCCAGACTAGCCCAGCATCTGTGTCCCTATTTGTGGGTAGGCCCGGCAAGCACACCACAGGCCAAGACAGACTCATCCACCCTCTGCGCCCTTCTGGCCAAGTCAGGTGGGGAGGTGGTGGGTAGGCCAGGCAAGCACAAGCCAAGACAGCCAAGACTAGCTATATACTATATATAGATACATGGAGTCCAGGCCAGACCAGACTAGCCCAGCATCTGTGTCCATTTGTGTCCATCTGCCCACTGCCTGATCCAACCAGGTTCAGACCTAGGTTAAGGTGGGTAAGGTGATGGTGAGACCAGACTAGATAACACGTTGGGCTCTCCAAGTGATGATCCAGCGGGCGGCCATGCCTGCCACAGGCAATGCAGCAGCTATGGCAGAAAGGGTGGAGGTGGGGCCCATGCAGGGCATGTTCCCCCTCCCCATCCTCCCCCTCCCCCAGCCCCCTCCCCCTCCTCTACCTCTGCCCCCTACCTCTCCCCCTCCCCTCCCTCCCTCCCTCCCTCCCACCCCTGCACACCACAGGCCAAGCCAGACTCACCCACCCTCTGGGTCCCTCTGGCCAAGTCAGGTGGTGGGGAGGAGGGCAGCCTGTCTAACCCTTTGCCCACCCCCTGTACCCTGTCTGTTGAACCCTTTCCTCACCTGAGCCACCCCCCTCCCCCTCCTCTGCCTCTGCCTCTGACCACATTCCCTCACCCTACCACTCCCTGGCTTCTCCCTCCCGCCCCTCACCTCCCATCCCTCAACCCCCCTCCCCTCTTCACCCCTCTCCTGCCCTCCTCTCCGACCCCCTTCCCTCCCCCCTTCACCCCTCCCCTGCCCCTCCTCTTCGCCCCCCTTACCTCCCCCCATCCCGCCGCCCCCTTGCCCCTCCTCTCCGCCCCCTCCCCCATCCCGGCGCCCCCCTGCCCTCCCACCTTGCCCCCTCCTCTCAGGGACTTGGATGAGCACGACATCGTGAGCCGCATCATGCGCAAGGACAACTACCTGATCGCCCTCATCAACAAGGGCGTGCTGTGCCTCACCCCCCCGCCCTTGGCCTCAGCTCTGGCAGCCGCAGGCAGCGGGGCCGCTCACAACACCGCAACCTGCCTGGCGGGCATCCTGCAGGCAGCGGCCCAGGCGCTGCAGGTGGAGGAGGAAGGCAGGGGGGAGGGGGAAGGCAGGGGGGAGGGGGAGGGGGAGCGGGAGGGCGAAGGAGAGTGGCGGAGGGAAGGGTGGTGGGGGGCCAGTGCGGCAAGTGGCTGGACAGGGCGGGTGAATGGAGTTGTGGGAGGGGTGGTGGAGGGGGACTGGGAGGAGACTGGGGGGTGTGGAGGGGGGGCATGCGGAAGAGGTGCAAGTGGGCCAACGGTGGGTCAAGGGGAGGTGGTCAATGAGCCGAGAGGCTCCAAGGTGTCGGGGGAAGCCATTGAGGGTAGTGGGGGGCAAGGCTGGGGTGAGGGTGGTGCACACGCACTAGCTGTACCTCAGCTCAACAGCAACAGCCCAGGCTCAGCAGGCAATTGCTGGCAAGTGCCTACACAGCCTGCTAGCCACCAGGCATTGCTGTGGCCTAGCAACACCAACCTCCCCCAGCAGCCCCACCCTCAACTCGCCTCTCAGCCACTCCATCTCCACCCCCACCAGCGGCCCTCAAACCCCTTTGAACACAAACAGCAGCAGGAGCAGCAGCAGCAGCAGCAGCAGGTGCAGCAGCAGCAGCAGGTGCAGCAAGAGCAGCAGCAGCAGGAGCAGCAGGTGCAGCAGCAGCAGCAGGTGCAGCAAGAGCAGCAGCAGCAGCAGCAACAGCAGCAGCAGCAGCAGCAGCAACAGCATCAGCAGCTGCTGCTGCCACAGGGCACCTTCCAGTCTCACCCCTTCACAGAGGCACCCTACTTGCACACTGATGTTGAGCTGCATGAAGCGCCTCAGCTGCATGCAAGCCCAGCCGCTCATGCAAGCCCAGCGCCCCAGAACCTGGGGCCATGGAAACCAGGGCGGCCGCCCTCAGCAGCACGGCAGCTCAGAGCAGCTGCGTCACGGCTGCTGTCAGCGGCCAGTGAACGCTTGACGTCCCAGCCCAACCCCACACCCAACCACTCAGTACCTTCCACTCCTGCCCTCCCCCATGCAGCACGTCAGACCTCCCATGCAGTCCACGCACCGGCTGCAAAAAAGGCAGGCTCAGCTGCTGGGGGGTGGGCGGCAGTGGGTGGGGCGGCTGCCCTGGCCATGGGCCAAGCGTCTGCATGGGCGCAGTCAAAGCGCCATGCAAGCACAGGGGCGGGGCATGGAGCCTCCTCCTTGACAAAGGGGAGGAAGCCGCTGCTGACCAAGACCCTGGAGTGGAATCTAAGATGGTGAGATGTGAGGGAGGGAGGGCGAGGGAGGGAGGGCGAGGGAGGGAGGGCTGTGAACTAGGGTTTCTGACTAGGGTTGTTGGTGTGACTGGAATATGGTTCTACAGTCCAGGCTTCACAGTGCTAGTGTGAGAATAGGATAAACGTCAGTGGTCAGGGAAGAAGCCCTGCCTGGGGTGAGCCCTGCCTGCCTGCCTGCCTGCCTGCCTGCCTGCCTGCCTGCCTGCCTGCCTGCCTGCCTGCCTGCCTGCCTGCCTGCCTGCCTGCCTGCCTGCCTGCCTGCCTGCCTGCCTGCCTGCCTGCCTGCCTGCCTGCCTGCCTGCCTGCCTGCCTGCCTGCCTGCCTGCCTGCCTGCCTGCCTGCCTGCCTGCCTGCCTGCCTGCCTGCCTGCCTGCCTGCCTGCCTGCCTGCCTGCCTGCCTGCCTGCCTGCCTGCCTGCCTGCCTGCCTGCCTGCCTGCCTGCCTGCCTGCCTGCCTGCCTGCCTGCCTGCCTGCCTGCCTGCCTGCCTGCCTGCCTGCCTGCCTGCCTGCCTGCCTGCCTGCCTGCCTGCCTGCCTGCCTGCCTGCCTGCCTGCCTGCCTGCCTGCCTGCCTGCCTGCCTGCCTGTCAAACCCCATGCCCTTGGCCCTGTACCCCTGCCTGCCCTGCTGCGCCTCCCTCCAGGTTTCTTCTGGACCACATGTTTGATGACCAGTTCCGCATACGCCCTGAGTTTGTGCAACAGCCAGAGCAGCTGAAGCAGCGTAAGTGCTGTGCTCTGGCCTGTCCTCCCCGCTCTACCCCTACCAGCACCGCCACCCTACCCTGCCCAGCCCTGCGTGTGGAGGGGTGCAACAGGGGAAACGACATTGTCAGGCCTGACCAAATTAGGCAACTTACTGCCTACCCCCGCACACTTCCACCCAGTGCCACCCCTGCACACTTCCTCCCAGGTGGATGCTCACCCACAAGCCTCAACTACCCTCACCCTCTACCCTCAACTACCCTCACCCTCTACCCTCAATTGCATCTGGGACGGTTGGCCCTTTGTTCAGCAATTGCTATGTAACTGGTTGCTTGGTCTGGGTGATGCATGGCCACTAGCATGGAGCTGCCATGCAAAAAAACGCGCTCTTTCTAGCCCCAACCCCCCTTCCCAAGTAAGGAAGAGGGCGACCACCCTCACGGTCCCCTTACTCCTGCCCCCATGCCTACCACCTTAAGCCCAGGCCCAGGCTCTGCAACCCCTGCCCTGCTCCACCCTACATGCCTCCTCCTCCCTCCTGCTCCACCCTACATGCTGCCGTGAAGCGTGAGGGGTCCTCAGATGAAAGCTGGGGGGTATTGACATCATTGCCCTGCCTCCTTCCTCTTGCCTTCCTCCCACCCTGCCTCAGGCTTCAAGCGCGCGTTGTGACTGACCTTTGGTCTGCTCCTTCCCCCTCCCCGCTCACCCTGCTGCAGGTTTCAAGCGCGCTGCCCTGCTCAACGCTGCCCTGTCCCCCTTCCTACTGCTCTTCCTGCTCCTGTACTTCTTCCTACGCAATGCTGAACGCTTCTACCACCACCCAGGTCAGTGCAAGGGAGCAAAGGCGCTACTGGGCTGCAGGGGCTGTAGGGAGTGGGGAGCAAGTCAGCAAGGGGTCAGCAAGGGGTCAGTAAGGGGCCAGCTAGTAGGGGCTGGTGGGCAGCAGAGGGGCCGTCAGGGGTAGGCATGAAGCAGGGTGTGGTCAGGGTCAGGGTGCCTGCTCAGCAAGATGTCGGCAGGGGAGAAGCAAGAGGCCAGCAAGAGGCAAGCAGGAGGCTTTAATAAAACAAGTATGGAGCAGGTTTCTAAGCCGCCACAACCCGCAGCCATCAGCACTGCCTTCTCAAGCCGCAGTGCTGATGGCTGGCACGAGATGCCCTCGGGCAGATGCGTAGGGCAGGAGGTGCGCCGCTCAAGACACTGCCAGCCAGCCAGGCATGCGGACTGAGGCTCAGCAGAAGGACTTGGGGGTGGCCAGTCCTATGGGGCAGGGGGGAACAGGCTGGTGAGGGCAGGCGGGGTGGGCAGGGTGGCACAGGCATGGGGTCAGGGGGTCCACAGGCTGGTCACAGGCAGGCAGGGTGGCTCCTGTGGGCGGCTGCTGCCAGGGGAGGGCTGGTGAGGAGCACAGCTGAGGGTGTTGCCAGCCCTGGTCTTATCTCCTTCAGGCTCTCCAGGCCTTGCTCCCCAGGAAGTCTATGGGGCAGGGTGGGACACAGGCAGGACAGGACACCAGGGGTGGGCAGGGGTGGGCAGGGGTGAGCAGGGGTGGGCAGGGCTGGTCAGGGCACCAGGGGTGGCTCCTGTGGGTGGCTGCTGTCAGAGGGGGGTGGGTGATGAGTGGCAGAGCTGGGGTTATGGCCCTGGCCCTGGCCCTGGGTCCTTCAGGCTGTCTGGCTCTGAGGTCAGGCTGGTGCTGGCTTGGCTGGGAGCGTCATGATGCTGGCACTGCTGCTGGTGGTGCTGAGTCTGCTGTCTGTTAAGTCTGTTGAGCCTGTTGAGTCTGTTGAGTCTGCAGCAACGCCATGTTTGGCGGGTGTCTTGTAGCGATGATGATGGGTGCGGCATGGGTGCTGTGCAGGCAGTGCCGGGAGCAGGCGGTGGAGTGCTCTGGCTCGCTGGCGGCTGAGGGAGTTCAATGAGCTGCCGCACTACTGCGCCCACAGGTTTGTGAAGGGAGGGGCAGCGAGGGAGGGGCAGGAGGGGTCAGGCAGGAGGGTGAGGCAGGAGGGTGAAACAAGGGGCATAGACAGTCTGATGGACTGATTCCAGGGGCAGGGGAGTGTGTGGGGATGCAAGTGTCTGTATTTGCGTGATCAGCTAGCAATCAGGGGTTAGGGTGGTGGTTAGGAGTCAGTTGCCTGCAGCTAGGGGCCATGGCATGTGGTAGCAATGTTGACCAGTCACTGGACATCATCCTGCTGCATCCCGCAAGCATAGAGGGTGGAAGAGCGGATTGGGCTGAGTCCGTATTAGCAGACGCAAAGCTCACAGGTTCAAATCCAGCCTGAAGCCAAGAATGCTGCTCTGAGGTGAAGGATCGAGAGCAAACTGTCAATGCCAATGCCAATGCTAATGCCAATGCCAACTGTCAATGCAAACAATGGCTGCGGAGGCAGTGCCTTGAGGCCATGTATGTGTGTGGCGCCAAGACTGGGTGTGTGGTGGTGGTGGTGGTGGTGGTGTGTGTGCTGTGTCAGGCTGTGTCGGGCTGTGTGTGTTGGTGTGTGTGCTGTGTCAGGCTGTGTCGGGCTGTGTGTGTTGGTGTGTGTGCTGTGTCAGGCTGTGTCGGGCTGTGTGTGTTGGTGTGTGTGCTGTGTCAGGCTGTGTCGGGCTGTGTGTGTTGGTGTGTGTGCTGTGTCAGGCTGTGTCGGGCTGTGTGTGTTGGTGTGTGTGCTGTGTCAGGCTGTGTCGGGCTGTGTGTGTTGGTGTGTGTGCTGTGTCAGGCTGTGTCGGGCTGTGTGTGTTGGTGTGTGTGCTGTGTCAGGCTGTGTCAGGCTGTGTGTGTTGGTGTGTGTGCTGTGTCAGGCTGTGTCGGGCTGTGTGTGTTGGTGTGTGTGCTGTGTCAGGCTGTGTCGGGCTGTGTCAGGTGGTGTGTGTGCTGTGTCAGGCTGTGTCAGGCTGTGTGTGGTGGTGTGTGTGGTGTGCCAGGCTGTGTCAGGCTGTGTCAGGTGGTGTGTGTGCTGTGTCAGGCTGTGTCAGGCTGTGTGTGGTGGTGTGTGTGGTGTGCCAGGCTGTGTCAGGCTGTGTCAGGTGGTGTGTGTGCTGTGTCAGGCTGTGTCAGGCTGTGTGTGGTGGTGTGTGTGGTGTGCCAGGCTGTGTCAGGCTGTGTCAGGTGGTGTGTGTGCTGTGTCAGGCTGTGTCAGGCTGTGTGTGGTGGTGTGTGTGGTGTGCCAGGCTGTGTCAGGCTGTGTCAGGTGGTGTGTGTGCTGTGTCAGGCTGTGTCAGGCTGTGTGTGGTGGTGTGTGTGGTGTGCCAGGCTGTGTCAGGCTGTGTCAGGTGGTGTGTGTGCTGTGTCAGGCTGTGTCAGGCTGTGTGTGGTGGTGTGTGTGGTGTGCCAGGCTGTGTCAGGCTGTGTCAGGTGGTGTGTGTGCTGTGTCAGGCTGTGTCAGGCTGTGTGTGGTGGTGTGTGTGGTGTGCCAGGCTGTGTCAGGCTGTGTCAGGTGGTGTGTGTGCTGTGTCAGGCTGGACTGCGCCCATGCCCCCGCCTGCCGCTATGTCGGCCAGTTCCCCTCCTTCAGCCTGGCCAGCCTGGCCCGCTTCACCGTCTTCATCACCGGCAGCTTCACAGCCCTGCTGCTGCTGGTGAGGTCAGGAATCCCCTGCCTTTGCTGCTCCTGCCCCTGCTGTTCCCCTGCACCTGCTGTGGCTCACAGCGATGCCTTGTGTCGCCCCAGCTGCTGATGCCGCCCTGCTCCTGCCCCTGCTGCTCCTGCCTGTGCTTGCTCCATGGACCCCCTGGTGACCCCCCCCGACCCAGCCTCCCTATCTCTCCCACCTGGCTTGCTTCCTGGCTCCTTGCACCCCTTGGGCGCTCTTCTGCTACCTCCTTGTCCCTCCTAACCTGCTGCTGCTGCTGCGCCCCACCCCTGACTGTTGCTGCTTGCCCCTGGTACCTCTGCCCTGTAGCTGACGCTGCTGGATGAGAAGCTGTTGGAGCGCCCGCTGCTGGGTCGTCACCTCGTCTGGTGGCTGGCAACCCTGGGGGTCGTGCTCACAGCCAGCAGGTAACACCTGGTCACACCTCGGCATCGCACCAGGCTGCTGTAGTCACGCCTGGTCACACCTGCTTCAAGACTGGGTGGATGGCTGAAGGGCGACACAAACTTAGTGCACCTGCTGCTATGGCTATATGGGGCTCCTGCTCTAGGTCCTAAGTGCTGCCATGTCACTGTGCAGGGCTTTCATTGACGAGGAGCCTGTTGGCTATGACCCAGAGCGAGCAATGCAAGAGGTGGGGGTCCCATGCAACCACGCATGGAGGAGGGCATGGACAAACATGTGCACAAGCTGGCCAACACACACCAAGCTTTCCCCTGCTCCTCTTCAGCTCCCCTCCTCCCCTCCTCCCCTCCTGCCCTCCTGCCCTTCTGCCCTCCTCCCCTCCTCCCCTCCTCCCCACCTGCCCTCCTGCCCTCCTCCTACTCTCCCCTCCTCCCCTCCTCCCCTCCTTCCCACCCTCCCATCCTCGCCCCCTCCCTCCCCCTCCCCTCCCTCCGTTGCCTGCCATTCCTCCTCCCCTCTCCCTCTGCAGGTGGTGGCCCACACACATTACCTGCCCCGCCACTGGCGAGGCCGCGCCCACACCGCCGAGGTGCAGGCCGCATTCAACCAGCTGTTCCAGTACAAGGTGTGGGCCACTGCAGCGCTGCCCTGCCTCCTTAGCCCCTGACACTGACACTGACACTGACACTGACACTGACACTGACACTGACACTGACACTGACACTGACACTGACACTGACACTGACACTGACACTGACACTGACACTGCCGCCACTGCCACTGCCACTGCCACTGCCACTGCCACTGCCACTGCAGCCACTGCAGCCACTGCCTCCACCATTGCATACCTTCAGCTACTGAACCTCATCTATGTCAACCAGTGTGGTTTCATATTGAGGCACAGCCCATGCAACCAGCCAACAACCCAATAACCAACATGTCCTAGCCCTAGCCCCAAGTACCCCACACCTCTCAGCCTCCCAAGCTCCTGAGCCGCGAAGTCTCGAACCCCCTACCTTTGTACGCTCCTGAGCCAAAAAGAGAAAAAGGAACGTGAACCTTAACCCCTATCATTTCCACTTCAGCCCTAAGCCTGCCTCCTGACCTCCCTATTCCCTGTCATGACTCACCCTTGAGCCTCGAGCCAATTCAGCCTCCACCGCCCTTTCATCCAGCCTGCCAGCACTTTAGCCCCTCAAAGCCCTACAGCCTTGGGCCCTGCAGCCTCTTCCCCCTGACCCCTCCGCCTGGCCCCCTCTGGCTGCAGATCCTGCTGTTCCTGGAGGAGCTGGCGTCTGTGGTGCTGACCCCCTTCATGCTGTACCTCACCCTCCCCCAGTGTGCAGGCAGGCCCAGGGTGGGGTTAGGCCAGGGGGGTGGGAGCGGGGGTGGTGGGTAAGGGGAGGAGGCAGGGGCAGGGTGGGTAGGGCAGGGGGGTGGGGACGGGGGCGGGGGCGGGGGGTGGGGGTCCGAGGAAGTTCATAGGTAGGTAGGGAGTGTAGGGTAGGGGGCAGGGGCAGGGCAAGGGGGTGGAGGGGTGGAGGGGGAGGACTGTGTAGGCGGACCTAGAGGAGGCCTGTATAGCCACAGTGGGACATGCTGTCGTGCCTAATCAGGACATGGCATCAGCTCTAGCAGCAGCAGCAGCAGCAGCAGCACCATGTAGCAGCAGCTCTCCCGCCCCTCTTCCCTCCCACCACCCTGCAGCAGCCAAACACGGTTGCACTGCAGAGTGACCAGCATGGCCACTGTAGAGTGACTAGAGTGGCAGTAGTGTGACCTGGGGGGTTTGATGTGACCCGCGCACTGTGAAGTGACATGCCCTTGGTGCCACAGTGTGCTGCCCGTTGGTGCCTGCAGAGGCCATCACCTGCTTCGTGGCGGACTTCACAGTCCATGTGGAGGGTGTGGGGGATGTGTGCAGCTTCGCTGCCTTTGACCTGCAGGTGGCTGCCCTGCAGCTGCTCTGCTGGCATCACACTGCAGCCAGCCTGCCCCACTATTCTCCTGCGGGCTCCTGCTGCCCGTCTGCCACTGCTGCTGCTTCAGGCTTATGCTGGTCTCGAAACAGCAGCCACAGGAGAAGTTCTATAGTATCAATCAGTCCCCTAAAAGAAGTCCACTATTGATGTGACTGATAATGCCAGTCCGCATGCCGCTGCCCAGTATGGCCTTGTTGCCAGTACCAAGGAATGTCAATTCCAGTGTTTTGCGTGTGCTCTGCTGCTGACACCATGCTGCTGCTTATGGCTGCTGCGAGCATCATGCTGCTCAGGGCTACTGGCTCCATGGCCACATAGCTACCGGCTGCTGCCACTGCCTATTGGCTGCTGCTGCCACCACCCCTACTCAGCATGCTGCTGCTTATGGCTGTTGAGAGCATCATGCTGCTACTGGCTGCTGCCACTGCCTATTGGCTGCTGCCGGCCCCTGGTGCCATTGCCAGTGTAGGTTCAGTGTCCTGCCAGCATGCCCCTTGATGTTCCCAGTACAGTGCCTCTGCTTGCGGTGCGGTGCTGCTGCTGACCCTGCTGCCATTGCGGCAGCCTCCACTGCTGCCAAAGCCCCTTATACCATCCCTGCTGCCACAACCTCCACTGCTGCTGCTGCCCCTGCCACCGCTGCTTGCTGCCCCTGCCACCGCTGCTTGCTGCCCCTGCCACCGCTGCTTGCTGCCCCTGCCACCGCTGCTTGCTGCCCCTGCCACCGCTGCTTGCTGCCCCTGCCACCGCTGCTTGCTGCCCCTGCCACCGCTGCTTGCTGCCCATGCTACCGCTGCTGCTGCGCTATCATTGCAGTGAGCACTACTGGCACTGCTGCAGGCTCACGGCAATGTCAAGTACGGGGCGCCTGCTACTCTAGGTGGCCCGCTGCCCAAGGCTGCTCGCACAAGGTCAGGCCCCACTCCCTCCCTCCACTGCCCTTACCCAGACACCATCCCAGCCCAACCCAGCCTGGCCTCACTGTACACCCCACCTCACATGACATGGCTTCCCCTGAAATGCTCCGGGCATGACTAAAGGCAGCACACACACAGTCAAATAATCACAGGAATTTGGATGGTCTGAATGACTTCAACCTCCATACTCCAACAATGACTGTGCGCCCTGCACTGTTTTAAATCTGAGCAGGGCCTGACTGACCTTATGCCCAAGTTTGCTGTGTCTAGGCCCGGTGTTGATACAACTTTAAGCAGGCCTGCCCAAGTTTGCCCTGATGCCCAAGTTTGCTGTGTCTAGGCCCCGGTTTTGCCGCTGAGCCCCTGAACAGCCAGCTGCGACACAGACCCACCCCACTCCACCTTCCCCTGGCTGCCGGGGCCTAATGGTGGGGCAGGGGCAGGCCTGCAGGGCTGCCTCTGTATACGCAAGCTGCTCAGCCTCCTGCCTGCTGCTCAGCCCCGTGCCTGCTGGCCCCTCGGGCCTACACCGCTGTTGGCTGGACCTGATGCAGGCAAGGCAAGCTGGAGAAGAGCCTGCTCACCTTTGTGGCCACATACCCCACATGGGAGCCAGGCCCTGCCGGTCAGTGCAAGGCTGCATGGGCACATGGCTCACTACATGGCCATCCATCCCCTGCCTTATCCCTCTCAGCCGACTTTCAGTCAATGTGCACACACCTGACATGTGCCCAGCCCTGAGCCCCCGGGAGAATTTCTATATCTTGAGCCGTCACTCTGCCTTGCATGGCCTGCCTGTTGCATGTGGCTGCATGCAGGCAAGGCCATGCTCCTGGCCCTAGGCCACAACCCACATGCCAGCGTGAGCCCCTTCTCTCCCCAGCCCACCATGCCCTCCTTCCCCTACCCCTATGCCTACCCTTACGCCCTCCACACCCCACAACAGGGGGCACCTGGGGCGTGGGACTCACCAGTGCCAGGCAGCCGCCCCTTTACCTCCGCCTCACACTTTCGCGCCATGCAAGCCGGCCCAGGAGCATTCTCGCCCAATGCTGCCAGCACCGTGCTGAGCAGTCAGACGCTCAGGCAGCAAGGGGGAGGGGGCCGGGAGGGGGGCTGCAAGGAAGGTGGGCAGCTGGGTGTGGCTGACCTGGCAGGTCATGGGCTCGAGCCCCAGCCAGAGCATGCAGAATGCCAGCAGGGGTGTGAGGATGATGGGGTGGAAGCAGGGCAGGCAGCTGGGTCTGCAGCGCTGCGGCAACGGCAAGTCCAACAGCAGCAGCATCAAGATGAGGTGCATGCGCATGTTGTGCAAGCGCAAAACAGAGCACAGCAGCAGCAGCAGCAGCAGCAGCAGCAGCAGCAGCAGCAGCAACAACAGCAAGAAGAGGTGTGGCAAAGCCCCCTACCCTACCCTACTGGCCAGGAGCTGTCTGGCAGCTGGGCGCCCATGGCATCCTTCCTCCAAGCTTCCCTATTTGACGCGCCACTCATGCCTGCTGCTGCCTCTATTTGGGGCACTCCACCCACGGTAGCTTGGAACATGCCAGCCGCACCTACCTCTCCCTTGGGTGTAGGGACGGGTATGGGAGTGGGGTCCAGGGCGGGGTGGGAGGCCCACACTGCAATGGACGAGCCTCACTCAATGGCTGCCGCAACCATCGGACCGTCAGGAATCCCGGGTCCCGCTCCCCGCGTCCCTGCCCCGCCACCCAGCGGGACGCCGGGCGCAAGCCGGTCAGGTGCGGAGGTGCTGCCAGTGCCTCCGCCGGCGCCAGTCCTCCCGCACGCATGGACCTCCGCGTCGTCCGTGAGGCTGGACCTCAGCAGCTCTGACCTGGGCGCGTCAGGCACACTGCAGCTGCTGCTCCCCACGAATGAGACCGCGGACCTGTCGCGCCGGCTCATGGCGGGGCACGCGCTGTTGCACCGGCTGTACGAAAGCTCGGACACCAGCGTGCAGCATCGGCGTCTGGCGGGGGCTGCGCAGCTTCGGAGCAGCTGCCGTTTCGCGGCCGCGGCAGGCCAGTCGCTCGCGCAGTCGCAGTTGCTGGGTGCCTCAATGTGGGGGACGGGTCTGGGCGCCAGCTCACACCACTCGGCAGTTGCCCAAGATGACGGGGGTGTGACTGCAGCTGGCCCTTCTCCCTCGCACCGGGCGTATTCCGACAACCTGGCTGGGCCAAGCCAGAGCATCTTGCCTCCGTCCGGTTTAGGTCCGCAGCTCGGCCAGTACATGCATGGCGGTGTTGGGACTTTTGCGCAAGCGCCCATTGCTGGCCATGCAGCCCAACATTTCAACCCCTACCATGCTTCACCCATGCACCACGCCAATAGCTTTATCCCCCGGCAGTTCAATCCTCAAGGGTGCCCTGTCTCGGCTCTAGGCCAGGGCGGGGTGAGGGCGTCGAGCCCCAGCCACGAACACCACTTTTGGTGACATGCTTCACCATGCGCATGGCTGGTGTGGATGGCGGCATGGACGGTGGCTCTGGCAAGTTGTTGGTAGCATTTCTGCACTGCCAGTTGTCATGCAGCCAAAGGACCTTCGATGATGTTTGTGTGTGGTCATATCCTTGAGGTGTGCGAGGTGAGGTGCGGGGTGTGACTCAGGTGCGACGTGAGATGTGCGCCCTATCCGCTGCCTCTGCAATGTTAACAGGGCCCCTGACCAACACAACCCTGGAGAGGGGGAGGATGGCCGATGCACATTGTCTGTCGCAGCTGAAAACACTATCAACATCAAAGTGTCCGTTTGGGCACCAAGCAAAATTAGGCGTCAATTCACCATTCTAGTATACTCTTTGTGGGCTGTTTCTCTAGGGCGGTCAAAGCTGATGATCGCGCGGCCCTTACTCAAGTTGTATGCGGGCTCCAGCTTTACAAAAGTTTCATAGTGGCATGAACATGCACCCAGCTGGGCATCAGAGCACGGTCAGTCAGGTGCTCCCTTCTTCCGTATCGTGTTCACCATCTCACTATCACGATTGCTATGTCATGTCACTCATTCCACCATAACAAAGCAGCACCACCCACACCCCTAGCTGCATGGCTGCCCCACCCACACCTCCTCTCACTCCTACCATCAAGCTGGTCTCTGCACCAAGCAACACTGCCAACTGCCACCCCACTACATACATGCGGAAGGTGATGCAGGGCCCCTGTCATGACACAGCATGCACTGCCACCCTGGTGACAGCTGCCAGTCCGTATGCGGCCTGGCCCTCCTGCTGATGTCTGCATCACAGCGCCTCAAGGCCCTGATCCACTGATGCAGACCAGCACATGCACAGGCGGGGCCTCACACTGGGCCACACATCCTGGCAGAGGAGCTGGGGAGATGCTGCTGGTACATAGATATATGTACACTGCAGTAACGACTGCAAAGCAACTCGTTCAATCAATCCCACAATAGCAGCATGCAGTACAACTGCAAATGTACAGCTGCATGCCAGGCATATGCCAATCACGAGAACGTGAGGCAGTGGCAGGGGAGGTGAGTCATGCTGATGCACACAGCATGCAGCTCCGGCAGCATTCCAGCTGCGCATCAACACACAGCCACACTGTGCTGCGACAAATGTGTACATACACACATACGGCCGAATGACCATGGACAGGCTCAAGATATAAGCCCCATGTGCACGTGAGGCATGGAGTGCAGGGTTGCTGCCATGCCTTGTTCCAGCACGACTGGGCTATGCAATGCTTGTGCCGTTGCCTAAGGATATATTGTGTGCCGTTGCCTAAGGATAAGTAGCTAAGAGGTGAGGGGAGGGCAGCCCTGCTCCAGGGTCAAGTGATCTTCACATTGCACTGCACTTCCCACTGCACTGCCACACTGCCATCCTCACTCATTTTCACACTGCAGTGTAGCTCCCACTGTCTCACAGTGGTGTCTAGATATGCATGAAGCGCTGGGGAATGGACCTGTTCCAGCGCCATGTGACCCTGCAGCTGATGTCGCTCAGGCCACCCGTGACCTCAAACTCCTCACCACACAGCTCTGGAGGAGGCCCCGCCCCAAAGCACTTCACAGGGTGCAGCTCATACCTCGACGCTGCTAGGATGCGGCCCTTGCACGTGGTCAGCGTCACATTAATGCCTCTGGAATGCATGCGAGTGGGCATGGGCATGTCGTCCAGGCTGATCAAATTGCAGGTCATGGAAGGCACATGGAGGACGTTGTGCAGCCGCAGCGAGGCCCACGGGGTGGTGATGGTGGCCCGCCCAATGCCCACAGCCTTGACCTCTCGGCCATTCAGCATGAAGTAGCGAGTAAAGGGCCGGTAGTCAGCGAGTAGGTCCTCGTCACAGGCAAGGTGGTGGTGGGTGTTGGGGGGAGCCAGGACCCAGCAGCCCTCCCTTGCAGGCTCGTCACGGCAGTCAGGGTTGGCTGGAGGAGGAGAGGAGAGGCGCCTGCAGCGAGGACCTGCTGGGTGGCCAAGGTCATAGCTGTCAGCGCAGCGCTTCTGGGCTGCCTGGCGCTCCAGGTCCCCTGTCCTGATCAGCACCCTGCGCCACAAGGCAATGCAAGCGTTGGTAAAAGGCAGAGATACCCATGTTAAGGCTTAGGCAGAAGCAGCCGATTATGCTGCCGCAGACAGATGTATGCTATTGCAAAAGGCACACACCTGCTGCTCTCGTCTTTGGCCATCTGCCTTGTTGCGATGAGCTCTTCTAGGCATTGCATCTTGCGCAGGATGTCAGAAATGCGCTGGGGCTTGTTCATAAGCGAGACCACCAGTGCATCGTAGTCGGTTGGCAGGCCCAGCAGCACGAAGCAGGCAATGTCTTGTTCGGGCAGCTCTGGGCCTGTCTTGGCAATCTCGCACGCTAGGTGCTGCGCTCGTCGCATGTACTTCGAGATAGACTCTGAGGGTCCCTTCTGTAACTGCGTAACCTGTGCAATGAGCTGCGTGCGGAAGTAAAGCGTTTTCATTTGCACCGCTTCCTTCAACGCGCACTCCAACTTTCATCTTTCAACCCCCATTTCAACGCGGCGTTGTCACACATCCCACCCCTTTCACCATGTCCGCATTCTAAGTAGTCTGGCATAGAGACGGCGTGCGCCCTGAAGATGGTGCTGTCCTCCATACCTCCAGGATTGCGCTCTGGGTGATTCAGCGCGCCCGCCCCACCTCCGCAACCCGCATTGCCAAAGCGGGCAGAAATCCGCTGGGACGCTGGAGTATCAGCTACTGCCGCTTGACATTACCTGGTTATATGCCTTGTAGGGAAGCTTGAGGCAATGGCCCAGGGACAAGCTCGGCAAGGTGGCTAGGCAGGTGCAATGCAGTTTACGTAGAGAGTGAGAGAAGTGGATTGGTAGGTGCTGGGGGAGGGAGCGGGGCTGCTGGGTAGCCTTGAATCAGCTGGACATGCCGCAAGCCCCAAGCTGGGCGCAGCAGCCATTGGGTCCCTGCCTTTGCCAGGACACCCAGGCTGCTAGCTGGCTGCAGTTGAAGTGCAGCAGCTGGGAGATGTTAGATCTTTGGCCAGTGACAGCCTGCCCCTGCTGGCAGCGCTGCCGCAGCTGGCTGACCTGAGGCTGGAAGACTGCCTGCTTCAGCCCAGCAGCCAGCTGTCACGCTTCCTGTTCCCACACCTGACCTCACTGTCAGTGAGAGGCATCCACTCTCGAGACCTGGCTGCCCTGGACTGCCCACAGCTGCAGTCATCGACAGTGCTTCAGTTGCAGGTGGACAGCGCAGCCAGCTTACGCGCATGCGCCAATGGCATCATGCAGCACTGCAGCTCCCTATGCAGCTTATTCAGTTCCAACCATGGCCGGGAGTTTGAGGCAGCAGCAGCTGGTGCTGAGGTGCGGCAGCTGGGCCCACCCTGCGCAGCCTCAGCGCTGCTGGAAGCACTGGCACCATGGAAATCAAGGCCAGGGAAGGCAATAGAGGAGTTGGGGCTATGGCATCTTCCTTCTGTTACGCGTGAGGCCTTGGAGTTGCTGCCAGTCAACATCAAGACTCTACGGCTTTGGTACGTCCTGGCCATGTGCAGTGAGCCTGTAGACACGGGTTCGTTGATTGCTGGTGGACTGTGCAGCAGGCAGGGTACCTGACCTTCGCCAAGCCATCTTCGCCAATCAAGCCGATTGCAATCTTGTAGGGTGTGTCCTTAAGTAAGCAATGGAAAAGGCATGGCCAAATGGCATCAGTGCTGCCTGTGCTGCCTGTCCAAGTTCTGTCATCTGCTGCCTGGTGCGCTGAGCTCTGTGGCCACCCGCCTGACACAGCTGACGCGTCTGGACCTCAGCTGCTCACCTGTGACGGTAGCGGAGCTGCAGCTGCTGGCAGCCAGGGCACAACAGGGTGCCTCACTTCAAGTCTTTGTCCCAGCAATGATGAGCAAGGAAGACCTGGCTTTACTGACGAGCTTCATATCCTACACTTGTAGCTGGACAGGACAATCACCATTTGTCCTGAAAGCACACACAGATGACGATGTAGATGTGCATTTGTGGTTTCAGTACTTGGCTCAGCGCGGATGTCATCAGTTTTATTCATCATAGCATCAGCTGGCATCAAGGGCAGCCGCAGTTCCAAGGGCATCCTGGGCCGCATTCACCCTAACCCTGTCCCCACCATCCCTCCTGCTGGCCCCCACAGGCCTGTCTGGAGCTGTCACCGCCACCCAGCCTAGGAGCCCATGAGCTGGCTGCCCTGGTGGAGGGCCTGTCCCGCTGCCAGCTGCAGGGAACCAGACTCTCAACTGTTGACTTTGTTTGTGCACCTTGTATTGAAGTGCGCTACAGAAAGTCCCGAACCCCTAGAGGGCGGCCAAGTAGCCCAACGGCTGAAGCGGTGTAAGCCACCTATCACTCTATCACTATCTGTTGACTGCCCTGTCGGGTGTTGGGTGCAGGGTACGATTTTTACACATGTATCATAGTGGCATGAACATGAGCCCAGCTGGGCATCACAGCCAGGTTACTTAGGTGCTCCCTTCTTCCATATCGTCTTCACCATCTCATCATCAAGCTTACCATCTCATTTTACTCACTCCACAAAGCAACACCAATCACACCCCCAGCTGCAAGGCTGCCCCACCCACACCACTCCCACTCCTGGCAGCCACCAACTCTCCGCAACAAGCAACACCGCCTCTGCCACCCCACTACACACATGCGGAATGTGATGCAGGGCCCCTGTCATGACACAGCATGCACTGCCACCCTGGTGACAGCTGCCAGCCCCCTCGTCCCTCACTAGGGCATCCATTTGAGCCGGACCACAAGTGGCCACTAGCGGGAACACTAGGGATCACTAGTGGGCAATAGTCCGTATGCGGCCTGGCCCTCCTGCTGATGTCTGCATCACAGCGCCTCATGGCCCTGATCCACTGATGCAGACCAGCACATGCACAGGCGGGGCCTCACACTGGGCCACACATCCTTGGCAGAGGAGCTGGGGAGAAGCTGCTGGTACATAGATATATGTACACTGCAGTAACGACTGCAAAGCAACTCGTTCAATCAATCCCACAATAGCAGCATGCAGTACAACTGCAAATGTACAACTGCATGCCAGGCATATGCCAATCACGAGAACGTGAGGCAGTGGCAGGGGAGGTGAGTCGTGCTGATGCATGCAGCACCGGCAGCATTCCAGCTGCGCATCAACACACAGCCACACTGTGCTGCGACAAATGTGTACATACACACATACGGCCGAATGACCATAGACAGGCTCCAGATATGAGCCCCAAGTGCAGGTCAGCATGTGAGGCATGGAGGCATGGCACAGCCCTGTTTCCGGCACCACTAGACAACGCCAGTAATTCTACTGTTGCCTAAGGATAGGTCGCTAAGAGACAAGGGCAAGGCAGCCCTGTTCAAGGGTCAAGTGATCTTCACATTACACTGCACCTTCTACTGCACTGCCACACTGCCATCCTCTCACTGCAGTGCTTCTCAGAGTGCTTCAGCAGGGGTGTCTAGATGTGCATGAAGCGCTGGAGTGCAGGGCAGCTGCCATGGCCCTGTTTCAGCATCACTGGGCGGTTTCACTGTTTCTGCAGTTGCCTAAGGATATCTACTTGATGTACATGAGGTGCTGGGGGATGGACCTGTTCCAGGTCCATGTGACTCTGCAGCTGATGTCGCTCAGGCCACCCGTGACCTCATACTCCTCACCATACAGCTCAGGAGGTGGCCCCGTCCCAAAGCACTTCACAGGGTGCAGATCCGGCCTTGACACTGCCAAGATGCGGCCCTTGGACGTAGTCAGCTTCACCCACAAGCCTCTGGCATGCATGCGGGTGGCTGTGGGCGTGTCGTCCAGGCTCATCAGGTTGCAGGTCATGGAGGGTACGTGGAGGACGTTGTGCAGCCACAACGAGGCGTAAGGGGTGGTGATGGTGGCCCGCCCAATGCCCACAGCCTTGACCTCTCGGCCATTCAGCATGAAGTAGCGAGTAAAGGGCCGGTAGTCAGCGAGTAGGTCCTCGTCACAGGTGAGGTGGTAGTGGGTGTTGGGAGGGGCCAGGACCCAGCAGCCCTCCCTTGCAGGCTCGTCACGGCAGTCAGGGTTGGCTGGAGGAGGAGAGGAGAGGCGCCTGCAGCGAGGACCTGCTGGGTGGCCAAGGTCATAGCTGTCGGCGCAGCGCTTCTGAGCTGCCTGGCGCTCCAGGTCCTCTGTCCTGATCAGCACCCTGCGCCACAAGGCAATGCAAGCATTGGTAAAAGACAAAGGCCGCAATGCCAAACATCAAGGTAGTAGCAGCAGAGTTAGAGGTCACGAGGAAAGCAGAAGGAGGAGACAGATATAGTGAGGTCTTTGCTGGAGGTTCACACCTGCTGCTCTCGTCTTTGGCCATCTGCCTTGTTGCGATGAGCTCTTCTTGGCATTGCATCTTGTGCAGGATGTCAGACATGCGTTGGGGCTTGTTCATGAGCGAGACCACCAGTGCATCGTAGTCATTCGGCAGCCCCAACAGCGCGAAGCATGCAATGTCTTGTTCGGGCAGCTCTGGGCCTGTCTTGGCAATGTCTGACGCTAGGTGCTGCGCTCGTCGCATGTATTCCGAGACAGACTCTGAGGGATCCTTTCGCAACTGCGTAACCTGTGCAATGAGCTGCGTGCGGTGGTACATCATTTTATCGGAACTGAGACATTTCATGTTTCAACCCCCGCTTTAACGCGGCGTTGTCACACATCCCACCCCGTTCACCATGTCCTTTTTCCTAAGTAGTCAGGCATATAGATGGCGTGCGCCTTGAGGGCGTCGGTGTCCTTCTTATTCGCAGAGCTGCGCATTGGGTGATTAGCGCGTCCGCCCCACCTCTGGAGCCTGCATGGCCAAAGTGGGCCGAAGCGGGCAGCAACGCGCTGGGGCGCTTGGGTACACCTTCTACATCAGCTGCTGCAGCTTGATTACCAACATCTAGCTCCGGCGTATCCTCCATCTATCCAACGCTTCGTGGTAAGGGTAGGGATCATTGTTGGAAGGTAGCTTTGATTGAGGGCAGCTGGGTACTCCTTCCCCTTTCTGGGGAATGGATTGGTGTCCCCGTCCAGCCATCTGCCCTACAAGGAAGCTTGAGGTGAGGTGACCCAGGGACGAGCTTGGCAAGGTGCATATGCTGGTGTAAGGTGGCTGGGTAGGTGCGGGAGGGAGCGGGGGTGCTGGGTAGCCTTGAAACAGCTGGACATGCCGCAGGCCCCAAGCTGGGCGCAGCAGCCATTGGGTCCCTTCCGTTGCCAGGGCACCCAGGCTGCTAGCTGGCTCATCATGGATGACGGATTGTGAGGCATCCCACCTTGATAGAGCCTTGCCGCACCACCTTGCACGCCCACCCAGCCCCCACGCAGCCGGCACCCCCAACGTACAAAGCACTGCTGTGACATTCTCCTGGATCCCTACACCACCTGGAAGGCACACAGCCTGGGTCAAGTCACTCCCCCACCTCCCGCCCCGTCGTGCGGTTGGTGGCTCAATTGGTGATGGGTGATACCGCAATGAGTGGAAGGTCACGGGTTCGACCCCACCTGACGACATGAGTGGGTTGGTTAGCAAGGTGACCGCAAGGCCCGAGGCGCCAACTTCCCTTGACTCACGCCCATCGGCAAGGGCGTAGTCTTTCTTTCTATCACTCCACCACCAGTACCTTCAGGTGTACTACTACTCACGGCGGGAGATACAGCCCCAGCTGATGCCACTTGCATCAGGTCAAACCAGGTCAGCAGGACGTGCAGATGCAGCCCCAGCCACTACCCCGAACAGTGATCCTGGGGGCGGGGCGGGGCGGGGCGGGGCGGGGCGGGGCGGGGCGGGGCGGGGCGGGGCGGGGCGGGGCGGGGCGGGGCGGGGCGGGGCGGGGCGGGGCGGGGCGGGGCGGGGCGGGGCGGGGCGGGGCGGGGCGGGGCGGGGCGGGGCGGGGCGGGGCGGGGCGGGGCGGGGCGGGGCGGGGCGGGGCGGGGCGGGGCGGGGCGGGGCGGGGCGGGGCGGGGCGGGGCGGGGCGGGGCGGGGCGGGGCGGGGCGGGGCGGGGCGGGGCGGGGCGGGGCGGGGCGGGGCGGGGCGGGGCGGGGCGGGGCGGGGCGGGGCGGGGCGGGGCGGGGCGGGGCGGGGCGGGGCGGGGCGGGGCGGGGCGGGGCGGGGCGGGGCGGGGCGGGGCGGGGCGGGGCGGGGCGGGGCGGGGCGGGGCGGGGCGGGGCGGGGCGGGGCGGGGCGGGGCGGGGCGGGGCGGGGCGGGGCGGGGCGGGGCGGGGCGGGGCGGGGCGGGGCGGGGCGGGGCGGGGCGGGGCGGGGCGGGGCGGGGCGGGGCGGGGCGGGGCGGGGCGGGGCGGGGCGGGGCGGGGCGGGGCGGGGCGGGGCGGGGCGGGGCGGGGCGGGGCGGGGCGGGGCGGGGCGGGGCGGGGCGGGGCGGGGCGGGGCGGGGCGGGGCGGGGCGGGGCGGGGCGGGGCGGGGCGGGGCGGGGCGGGGCGGGGCGGGGCGGGGCGGGGCGGGGCGGGGCGGGGCGGGGCGGGGCGGGGCGGGGCGGGGCGGGGCGGGGCGGGGCGGGGCGGGGCGGGGCGGGGCGGGGCGGGGCGGGGCGGGGCGGGGCGGGGCGGGGCGGGGCGGGGCGGGGCGGGGCGGGGCGGGGCGGGGCGGGGCGGGGCGGGGCGGGGCGGGGCGGGGCGGGGCGGGGCGGGGCGGGGCGGGGCGGGGCGGGGCGGGGCGGGGCGGGGCGGCGGGCGGGGCGGGGCGGGGCGGGGCGGGGCGGGGCGGGGCGGGGCGGGGCGGGGCGGGGCGGGGCGGGGCGGGGCGGGGCGGGGCGGGGCGGGGCGGGGCGGGGCGGGGCGGGGCGGGGCGGGGCGGGGCGGGGCGGGGCGGGGCGGGGCGGGGCGGGGCGGGGCGGGGCGGGGCGGGGCGGGGGGCGGGGCGGGGCGGGGCGGGGCGGGGCGGGGCGGGGCGGGGCGGGGCGGGGCGGGGCGGGGCGGCTGTCCGGTGGGGTCTTATTGGCTCATATTCAGCGCGATCAATGCTCCACACAGCACGCACATACAAAGTCATCCAATGGCAATCCGATGTCATCCCATGGCAAAATCTACAAACTGCAGCAAATCAGCCACCTGTAATGGTATCGCTTGACGGACTCATTGACGGTAGAGCGCACCGGTATGCTACCTCCTGTGCTGTATGTGGGGCTTTGGTAAGATGCCTGATGTTGAAAATGGCCACGACCATCGCAACGGCGCTGTTGGGTTGGCCTGGTCCAGAACAGGCAACACTCTTTTGATGCAATGACACTGAGCCAATACTGAGCCAGCCAAGGAAGCCAGGCGCCTGGCTCATGGGCTGCGCGCCAAGCCGTCCACACGTAACACGCCTGCATCCTGTTCAAGAAGCACCGCAAGACATCCGCCCTGACCTGTCTACTGCCAAGTGGCAAATGTTGTCTGATTGGACAGCCTGGCTCATGAAAGACCAATTCGGATGGACGCAGCCGGCATTGGCTGACATCGTTGGGCCAGGCGGCAGGTCCAAGCTGTCTGGGCATGAGCGAAGCCACGACTATCAGGCCAGCATCATCCCGTTTGTGCTCGTGCTGCGAGCTCTCATCCTATGTATCAAGGCGGAAGCGCGTGGATCTGCAGGTCGCCATCAGCTTCCCGGGGGCAGATTTCGACAAAGGGTCTGAGGGCCATCGGGGGGATGTGACGGATCACCTGGGAAGGCTGCTGGCATCTAGCGGCACGGAAATGGCGGAGGCACTACAGCAGTGGCTCGTCGAAGGCTGGCTGGGTGGTGACCAGAACTTAGGTGGGGCTACAAGTTTCCCTGTATCCCTATCCTCCTGTGGACCCCTAGTACTTCTCTTTCTGCTGGCCTTCTTCTGCTGCTGCGCATGGCTTGGTTCAGGCTGAACTAGGCTTCACGTTTACGTTTACCCTGTCCTGTGAATCTCCTTTAATCACCGCAATATTTATCCCGTACATTTTCCATTACCACCGCATCACACAACCCACCCCGTAGGTTGGGCTACGGGCGGGGGCGTCATATCGTCCTGTTGTCATATTTCATTGTCCTTTATTTCTATTCTTTCTCCTCATTGTTTCTGTGAGCAGCCCTGACCCCCTGCAAAAAGTGTTGAATTTGCATTGGCGAGCTGTGCCAGTCTTAATTGCTCAGCACAATCTCAATCTGTGGTGATTTGCTTAATCCCCTCCCTTGCAGGTCTGTCCCATGTATTTGTATGTTCCAAGAACCTGAGGTTTGTGCCTGGTTCAGTCAAGGCGGTAAACTTTCGCCACTTCCGACAACGTGGTACAGAAGGCGCAGAAACAGGGGCTGCAGCCGTTTTGAATGCCAATTGGACCATGTACCTGCGTGTGGGTGACATGGCAGCTGTTGCATGCTACTCAGTCCCAGGTCCCCCGACTCCCTTTGTCTAACCCCCAGCCCCATGCTGCCTGTTACACCTGCTGCAGGAGTCTTTCCTGGAGGCGCGTGTGGTGGTGTTTGTGATCAACGAGGACTGGATGGATTCTATTGCTTGCAACCAGGAATTCGAAGCCATGGTGACAAGAGCCCGCAGGCTTACACCCTCCACCCGCATGGCCATGGTGCTGATGGACATCACCGACGACAGGTTCAATCGCCGCTGGGGTGCCAAGCTGCCGCAGGTGCCCACCAAGCACACCAGGCACACAGTTATATCGCAATTGAGAGCAAGGTCGTGTGTTGCTGTCTGGCTCATGGGTTGCTCCTGCCCTGGCCACACACAGTTCAAGGCCAATCTGGCGCTGGAGGCAGGCAAACACTGTGACGTGTTCCAGTTCACATACAACCAGCAGACCACTGCTGAGGACAAGGCGAGAGTGCAGCAAGAGTTTGTGGCTGTGGCAGCAAAGTATGGTACAAAACATCCTGGACAAGACATTGGTGCGAGCTGCCCCCTCCCCCTCCCCCTCCCCCTCCCCCTCCCCCTCCCCCTCCCCCCTCCCCCTCCCCCTCCCCCTCCCCCTCCCCCCCCTCCCCCTCCCCCTCCCCCTCCCCCTCCCCCTCCCCCTCCCCCTCCCCCTCCCCCTCCCCCTCCCCCTCCCCCTCCCCCTCCCCCTCCCCCCTCCCCCTCCCCCTCCCCCTTACTGTTGCGTGCCACATTGCTGCAGTGTACCGGGACCTCTGCGATGAGGCTCCCAAGGTGTGGGGGGTCTGCCACATTGAGAAGGACATGGTGCACATGCAACCACTCTCAGCACGCCTCACTACACCCCTACCATGTCTGGTCTGCACCTGCCTCTGTCCTCTGTGGCATACTTGCAGGTGAACTGGCCAAACTGGCTGTACTTTGGGCAGCTGGAGGGCAGCAATGGCTGGGAGACGCTAGCTGAGGTGCACCTCAGGCAACAGCACAGTGTAGTGTACATCATGGCTTTAACTCCTGGCCAGAAAGTGTACATCATGCAATGCAATGCAGAACTGGGGGGTCCTTTGGCACACGACGGCATTGCATGCCCACGTGCATGTTTGGCTGTTTCCAGAAGGGGGCGGCAGGTGCATCACTAGCTAGTTTATTCAGCTGGCTGACTGCCAATGATACAAGTACTGTACTGTAAGCAGTACTGTCCCCCGCCCCCTCCCCCTCCCCTCCCAGGCTCCCCTCCCAGGCTGCAGCTTTGCGTGCTCGTATGCAGGAGCCAGGCACCAGTGAAGACGGCTTCTCCCTGCAGCTCAATGAGGTGCCTGTGGTCAAGACGCTGGCCAGCAGGCGGTGAGATGACCCGCGCAGGACCTCCCAGGACTGCCCTGGCAGCCCCCCACCACCACTTGCTGCGCTTCACAGGTTCCGGCTGAGGGTTATGGGCATGACGGGTGACACCTTCAACGAGGGCTTCAAGTACATGTGCCAGCCCCTGCTCTTCTATGATGCAGCCACTGGTGGGCGCCGTGCAGCCGCACTCCAACACTCAAGGCAGCAATGCTGGGGTTGCTTGCCTGCCTGCCCACCTGCCTGCCACCCCACCTGCCTGCCTGCCAACCTGCCTGCCTGCCTGCCTGCCTGCCTGCCTGCCCACCTGCCTGCCCACCTGCCTGCCCACCTGCCTGCCCACCTGCCTGCCTGCCTGCCCACCTGCCTGCCCACCTGCCTGCCCACCTGCCTGCCCACCTGCCTGCCCACCTGCCTGCCTGCCTGCCCACCTGCCTGCCCACCTGCCTGCCTGCCTGCCCACCTGCCTGCCCACCTGCCTGCCCACCTGCCTGCCCACCTGCCTGCCCACCTGCCTGCCCACCTGCCTGCCCACCTGCCTGCCCACCTGCCTGCCACCCCACCTGCCTGCCTGCCAACCTGCCTGCCTGCCTGCCCACCTGCCTGCCTGCCCACCTGCCTGCCCACCTGCCTGCCCACCTGCCTGCCTGCCTGCCCACCTGCCTGCCCACCTGCCTGCCCACCTGCCTGCCTGCCTGCCCACCTGCCTGCCCACCTGCCTGCCCACCTGCCTGCCCACCTGCCTGCCCACCTGCCTGCCTGCCTGCCCACCTGCCTGCCAACCTGCCTGCCCACCTGCCTGCCTGCCTGCCCACCTGCCTGCCCACCTGCCTGCCCACCTGCCTGCCCACCTGCCTGCCCACCTGCCTGCCCACCTGCCTGCCCACCTGCCTGCCTGCCCACCTGCCTGCCCACCTGCCTGCCCACCTGCCTGCCCACCTGCCTGCCCACCTGCCTGCCCACCTGCCTGCCCACCTGCCTGTCACTGCCTGGGTCCGCCCGCACTGCCTGGGTCTGCAGGGGCCAACATTGTGGCAGAGGGCAAGGGGTACTGGCGGGCGTCTGGGGAACGCATGGGCACGCTTGGTTTCAGCCACTGGTGAGCTACAGCCCAACGTGTCATCACCCACAGCATCGTCACCGTCAGCAGCAGCAGCAGCACGAACAGCATCATCACCGTCAGCAGCGGCAGCGGCAGTGAATTGTTTACCAGACCCAACCTTGCTTGCCCATCCTGTCTTCCATCGCACGCCTGCCATGCCACCTGCAGTGCCTGCCATGCCACCTGCAGTGCCTGCCATGCCACCTGCAGTGCCTGCCATGCCACCTGCAGTGCCTGCCATGCCACCTGCAGTGCCTGCCATGCCACCTGCAGTGCCTGCCATGCCACCTGCAGTGCCTGCCATGCCACCTGCAGTGCCTGCCATGCCACCTGCAGTGCCTGCCATGCCACCTGCAGTGCCTGCCATGCCACCTGCAGTGCCTGCCATGCCACCTGCAGTGCCTGCCATGCCACCTGCAGTGCCCGCCATGCCACCTGTCACCTAGGTGTGGCCCTCTGCAGTACAGCTGGATAGAGTGGGTGGTGCCGGGCGACATGCCTGCTGTGGAGCTCAAGTCAGTGGATGTGCGTGTCAATGCCCAGCGCTGGGTGGTGGAGGCCCAGCCCCTGGCTGCCTGGCCTGGGCCTTCCCCTGAGACGTTGCAGGACTACCACTTCCTGGGCTACAACGACACCGACACAGCGAACGTCAGCCGCGCTGCCCAGCCGCCCAAATGGGTGCTTTTGCACCAGGTGCAGGCCGGGCAGGCTGGACTCCTGCCTGCCCAGCCTCTGCTGCTGCCTGCCACTGCGCCGGCCTGCAAGGCTTTTCGATTGCGGATCACTGACACTGCAGATGGTCTGGCTGCTGGGCAGGTGGCTGCCTCTCTGAGCATCAATGTGAGTGGCAGTGCCCTCAGGGTATGTGCTGAGTAGCCTGGTCAGTGGTCCATGGCTTGTCCTGGCTGGACAGGTACATGCCAATACTGCGTGCATTGTGATGACGGCATACACCTACAACCTGACGCTCTGCTGGAGCAAGTGCTATCATGGCCCATACCCCACACTGGACCTCCCTATCCCTCTCCACCCCCTTGCTCCCACACCGCCCCTCCCTATGCCTCTCCCACCCCTACCTTCCACACCGCCCCTCCCTATCCCTATCCCACCCCTACCTTCCACACTGGCCCTCCCTATCCGGCAGGTGCACTATCCTGAAGGCCTGTACCCCTTGGGTGGGGGTCACATCGGTGGCAGTGGCGGCAACTGCGCCATGGAGGATGCCCCGCCCGTCTTTGCCTTTGATGGCAGCGACCAAACACGCTGGGTGGACATTGACGGTGGTGGCATTGGCAACACCTCCATTCTGGTGTACGAGCACGAGCAGGAGGTGGTCATCGAGGCATACACCATCACCTCCCAGACCTATGCCCTCTCCTCTTACCACAGCCACCTCAATGGCACGCCACGGGACTGGTCGCTCAAGGCGTGGCTGTCAAGCTCAGGCAAGGCCATTGCTCTCCCTATCTCCACAGCCTCAACCCAGACCCTGACCTGAAGACCCTCAGCTTCCCTTCACGCCCGTGTGCTCCGCCCGCCCGCCCGCCTGTTCGCCGCAGAGAGCTGGGTGGTGGTGGACTCACGCACGCACACATACTTCACCAACCATGGCGAGACGAAGCGCTTCCAAACTGCCCATCCCGTGGCTGCGCGGAAGTACATGCTAGAATTCACGGCGGTGGCGGCGGGCTGCGCCTCGCAATCTATTCAGGTACGGCGATGAAACATCAAGGCAAGGCTGTACACTGATACCCTTACATCGTCCTTGCTCAACCGTCACGCCAGGTCGGGGGCGTGGCCTTCTTCACCCGCACGCCTGCCCGGGTTGAGGCGCTGCGCCAGCACCAGGTGGTGGTGTTAATGTCGGCCTACAACAGCAACGTCGACGCAGCAGCCGCCAAGGGCTCTGGCTACCAGCTGGCGCCAGAGTACGGCGTGAAGTGGGCCAGCCCATCCCAGCTGGAGGTGACTGTCCCCACCCACCCAGGCTTCGGCGGCCACCCTGGAGCAGCGCTGACAGCGGTGCAGGGGGGCGTACTGGGATGGACGTTAGGCCCTGGACGGGTTGCCAACTGGTGCGTGGTTGGCAGAGCACCTGCACATTCCTTATAGTTGGTTGGTGTTCCCGTCCAGCCACCTGCCTTCAAAGGAAAGCTGAAGGTGAGGGCGCAGGGTCGAGCTCGGCAAGGTGCCTAGGCAGGTGCAATGCGTAGCCTTGAAGCGTGCAAGGGCGGCTGGCTGCAGGTACGACCACCCCGTGGAGCTGCTGATGGCGCCACAGGTAAACCTAGCGGATCCCGACGCCGCCGTGGAAACGCGCGGCCTACTAGTGGTACGGCCGGCAAAGACGCCGCTGCTCAACGTCGATCATGTGCACACCATCTCCTTTAGGCGAGAATACCCGGATGGGGAGGTGGAGCTGGTGTACACGCACACAAGGTGAGCTTCCGCAGGGTGCCGGCACGGATGAGCCTTGGCGCCGACAGCGATGCCAGCTCATTCTGCGCTAGGCATCAAAACGCCATGCAGGCCATTCGTTTTGAAGGCGTACAGCATGCGCAGTGGAGGGAATTTTATGCGGGGCGATCCCCGTAGCTGGGAGGTGCATGCGGAGACCTCACCTGGAAGCTGGGTCGTGCTGCATCGCGTCATTAACTTCCATTTCCCAGACCGGCTGGCCCCCCTGATGCAGTTCTGCTTAGGCAACCAAATCTCTGCCGCCCGGTGAGTGAGAGCTTGAGCGACCCGTGGGGCAGGCACGTGACAGCAGGACAGCCACGTCTAGCACTGCCGTCCTCTCAGGCTACGTGGTTGCGCTGGGCAAGCCAGCCCATGTCAACTGCCACCCAGCCTTGTCAACTGCCACCCAGCCTTGTCAACTGCCCCCAGCCTTGTCAACTGCTCCCCAGCATTGTCAACTGCCACCCAGGTACCGGCTGGTGGTGCTTGAAATGAACGCTATGGTGGGTCTGCTGCACTTCAGCGACCTTGTGCTGTACCAGCAACTGTGTCAAGAGGAGCAGGTGGGCGCCGCTGCAGCTGACACTCTGGCAGTTCCTCGCCAAGAGGCCGCCCACCTGACGCTGAAGCTCAAGCCTCATGAGGCCGAGGGGGGCGAGCTGCGGCCAGTCAGCTACTGGGTCGGCCCACATGCTGACGCCCAGCAGGCCGGCACCATGCCCACAGCCTGGGTGTTGGAGGGACTGACATCGGCCTACTAGCCTAATGGCCCTTATGGCAGTGTAGTGACCAACTGGTGGCAGTGGGCTGAGTGCTTATCGTAGAGGCGGGGCAGGGTGGTAGCCATAGGTATGCCAGCCATACATCCATCTCAGGCTTGTAGGTTCACACTACTCGGTGCCGGTCATGGCTGGCCCTCGTACATGATCACTATTCGATGGCAGCCGCCTGCCTGCCAGATCCTATCCAGATCGTCCTCAGTCTACCCAGGCGACCCCTATTGGGACTGCAATGTAAGCATCACGTAGGCACGTGGTCCCAGAGCGGTGGAAGAGAGCTTGGGTTCAAGAGTGGTTCACAGATGAGGGTGGCCACTGGCCAGACATGCTCTGATGAATGTGACGAATTGGGAAATGCTACAGGACAGGAGTTAGTTGACCCCTTTTAATTTGACGGGCCTAGCAAATGTCAAAGCAGCCTATGACTCCCGGCATTGCTTTGAGACCACGTGACATGAGCGATAATCATGCAACATGTTGTCAACATGTGAGGTGCGCTGTGTCAGGTCGCTACCTTGCCGTATCGTGTGGTCAAGTATGGGCTTTGATCAGCGACCTCTTATTTACGGCGGTAGCGCGCCTAGCGATGTTTCCACCTCCCCTGCCGTGCCCAATTCGCCCGCTACTTCCGCTGTTGCGAACTCAAGCACACCCCTTCAGAGCCAGGGTGCGTGGTGGCTCTGGATGATTCGCCAGGGTTCGTCCTCCGCAGAGAGGATTGTCATGGCCGCGCAGGTCCTCCGCCTGCGGCTCAGGAAAAAGGCAAGGCTGGTGGAATATCGGGACAGTACGAGTACACGATGTGAGTGGGCAAGATGCAGCAGCACCACTAGGAGCATCACCATCGTCACTCACGCTGTGTTCAAAGCTCTGATAGTTGCTGTCCCAAAATGTAAGTCCCCACATCGTATACATGCCCGGCTTCTGTCCCACAGACCCGTTCCCTTTCCTGCCCCAGCATGTCGTGAAACCTGTTCACGCCTTGTGCCTGCCTGCCTACAATGGACCGTGGCACTCAAACTGTATGGTGTAATGACCCCTGTGGACCTGCAGAGAGCCTTTTGACTACAAGCCCCCAGGCGCAGCTACACCCCCGGCCCCTGGCCCTGCTGCAGCATCAGCGACTGCCCCATCCTCTGCCTCAACTTCAACACTGACCCCTGCACCCTTAGCAGCGGCGGCCCATCCTATCCAGCCCCAACCGGCCCCTGTTGGGTCTGCCCAGCCCTACCCGCACACCACCTACCCAGCGCAGCCCTACCCTGCCCAGCCCTACCCCAACGGACCACACGCCTACCCTTACCCCCAGCCTTACTCTTACCCAGCTCATCCCCAATACCCACCTCAGGTGCGGCAAACAGCTTGGATCAGCAGACTAGGCCTGAGTGCCACTAATTGCGTCTGAGCCAGGGTCAGGGTCTGGGTCAGGGTTGGGGTCCAAGCCAGGGTCAGCGTTATGTCAGAGCCAGGGTTTGGGTTTGGGTGAACACAGCACACATTGCCAAATACTGCTCATGGCATTGATTGCACTTCATTGCATTGTACTGCACATACTATTGTGTTGAAGAGTCACACTGTTTGCCTCCTTACGTACGTGCTAAGAGGCTAAGCATGCAGCTAGCAGCATAGTAACTGTACACCTCCCCATGGAGGATTCTCCAAAGGCCTGTCCAAGTCACTTTTACGCTGCGAGCACATGTGTTTGTATTTGTATATGTTTGTACATATGTGCGTACACTGACATACATACATGCACACATGCACACAAGTGTGATTAACAGCTTTGTTCACAACAAGGGCCAAGGCCTGTCTACTGCAGGTGTGGGCTCCCCCTCCCCCCGCCCCCCTGGTTCAGCGGACTGTGCATGAAGGCCTGTTCACCACCACCACCGTGACCCGTGTAACCTACCCCACCCCACAGCAGCCCTACCCGTACCCCTACCCGTACCCCTACCCCCCGCCGCACTAAGCGCAGCCCCACCATCCCACCCTTGTACCTTGAACCCTATTCTGGGGTGCTGGTGTGCGGCTGGACCGTCAACTCGTGGTGGCAACAGTCGCCCCAGGGTCATCTAATTGAGGATGTGAAGTAGAAGAAGAAGAACCCTACTCTGGGGTGATGGTGTGCATGAAGAAAGGAGCTGCCGCCTATGGCGTGGCCTGCTCCCACCACTGTGAAGATGTGCTATGCCGCGATTGTGCCTGGAGGCAATGGTCGACCCAGGGTCCTCCCGCTCAGGTCTACGGGCCCTCAGGGGAGCTCTGCTGCTCGACATGCATGGCCTGTGCACAGCCAGTCACTGTCACATGAGTGACCTGGCATAAGCCGTGGTGTAGCGTTCAGGAAGAGCGCGCCTTAAATCTTTTCAACGTGTGAGCGCCATGCAACGCTAGAAGCTGTTACAGGTGTCAGACTGTCTCAGCGTAACCAGGCCAGGACATAGAACGGCCCCCGGGGATCGAACCCGAATGGTGGGTAGGCAATACAACCCACCATTTAACCTGCCTGTATCACACTTCGTCAGTGACACTAGCGGCCGACTGCTTAGTGCAGAATCGGAACGCTACATTCCTCCCTCTCCTAAGGGATGGCCGTTCCGCCCATAGGCCATCATGGCATGGACTCGCAGTACTATGACCACTATTTGAGAACTCCTGCCCATCCGGATGCAGGTCGCTCTAAGGAGATCAGGGTCACCATGGACCATTCCAGCCCAAGCTCAGGGAGCTAATGGACGCTGGGAACCAGACTAGCCAGGCTCACATGAGCAACTGGAACCATAGTACACCAAGGCACATAGCATGCAGCAAAGCAACCAGCAAGACTACATGGAGCCCATGTCCCACATTCAAATCACAGCAAGCCATGCTGAGCCTTATACAAGTTCACGCAGTCAGGGGCATTTGCTAGATTGCTGGCAGGCTCCCAAGTGTTGTCAGAGTCTTCATAGCCCTTCCACTTGACAAGGTACTCCTTTGCTTTACCTGCACGCACATGCCGGTGGTTCACAATGCGTTCTACTTCATACTGTGGGGAATCATCTAGCCAGCCCAACTCAGTGGGGGGTAGACGACCAAAGTTGCCCTCATAGGGTCTTAGCAACGATACATGGAACACAGGATGAATCCTGGACATGGCTGGTGGTAGTGTCAGCTTTACAGCGTCCTCACCCACATGAGCTTCGATCCTGAAAGGCCCCAGAAGAAGAAGAAGAAGAAGACTACTCCGGTATTCACCGGCGTGCATTAAGGGAGGAGCTACCGCCTGGGGCGCGGCCTGCTCCCACCAATCAAGCAGGAAAAGAGGCAACCCCCCTACCCTCCATCCCTCTTAGTAGCCCTGAGTCTGTAGCTTGTCTTTGCGATGGAGTGGGCTGTCTCCACTGCGTGTCTTGTTAGCTTGTGTAACAGTTTAGTAGTGTTGCCTTGTGAGACCCCCAAGGCCAGGAGGTGTTGCCGTGTGTGTGCTTCATACGTTATGCCACCTATGCCAAGGAGGATAGGTCTAATCTCAACCATGTGGCCTTCCTTGCGTAAGGTTTGAGCTAGATTGGTGTGTTGGTTGAGTGCCCTGTCTAATTGATCCGTCCACCTTGAGTCCGAGCAGTACTTGATTTCTATGATGGTGACCCGTTTTGTGACTTTGCCGCTTTTGCCCGCCTTCGCTTGCGGCGTCACCATGAGTATATCTGGTCTAGTGGTGTTTTTGGTTGCCGCTGTTTTCAGTCCGAGTGCTCGTAGCGTTGTGTGTAGTGTGTCGTTAGGGAGGTCAAGGTTTTCCTTCGCGCCCTTCTCCCAGCTGCCGGTGTCCGCAAACCGGATGTACCCGCCCAGGGTTCCCTTGCTGATAGCTTTGACGATGAGGCGACCGGCCCCGTTGTGCCTTTCTTGCACAAGCGGTAAGGTCTCGCTGCAGCCCGAAAGGAGGTGAGTGGCACTGTCGGCTTCCCCGCAAAGTGGGCAACGGTCGTCAGTCGCCCGTTTCCAGCGCAGAGCTAGCTTTTGGTTGTAGAGCCCGCCGGTGCGGTAGAGTAGGGCAGTTCGTTGTGCGTGGGTGGAGATGTGCGCGTCGGTCATCACTCTTTCGCCCGCGCCTGGTGCTGCGACCTTCGTGATTTCTTGGGACATCAGGTAGTAGGTGCTGTCTTGGTTGGCAAGGCCAAGCTTGTGTTTGCGGTGCATATGTGCTCGCACGCTTTGGCGGCAATCCGGCAATGGGGCGGGGATTTCGCCGTCGGCTTCGTTGCTGAGCCAGGTGTTGGTCTCTTTCCGTGTGGTCGGGTGGTAGGCCGGGGTGTTGGCAAGCTCTGGGTGTAGCGCCGCGTGCTTGGCGAGGGCATCGGCGCCTTCGTTGCCGATAATTCCCGAGTGGGCCCGGACTTTGTAGAAGTGGATCGTGACGGGGCTATCGATGATAAGGGTAGCGATCGCGGTCAGGATGTCGTTGTGCCTGTGTGTGATGAGCGACATCGGGTTAGCGAGGGCTCGGCGGATCTGGTAGATAGAGCAGAGGCTGTCGGTGGCGATGCGTTTGGCCCCCGCTGTGAGTGCCGCGTGTATCGCCGTGAGTTCCGCCTTGTTAATGGTGTTGCTTTCTGGGTCGTCCAGGGCGACGGTGATGAGGACGTTGGTCTCCGGGATATAAACCCCCGCCCCGACGCTCGCTGGGGCTGCCCCCGAGGTCTTAATGCAGCTGCCGTCCGAGTACGCGAGCGTGGCCCATTCGGTGATGGCCATCCGTGGTTGCGTCGTGGAGTGTTGCGTGAGCTGTTGGTGGCTGCGTTGGTGCCCCGCGGTAGGGAGGTCCCTGTCCAACGGCAGGCGCATGTGTTGTTTGTGGCCGCTGGGGGGTGTGGCCGGCTGGCTTTGATTCGTGGGTCTGTTGTGGATTGGGTGTGTGTCTCGTTGAGGGTGGAGGGCAGTGGCAGTGCTAGCCAGCCATGCTTGGGGGTTGCCTTTGGTGACGAGTTGTTGTCCCGCTGCATTCCAGATGACGTAGATGTGGAGGGTGGCGTGCTTGCCTGACTTGGTGCAGCTGGTCTTGGTGGGGGGTATGCTTGCCAGGTGCTGGCAGTATTCTGGGTAGCGTCTTAGGGTGTCGATGTGTTTGGGGTAGGAGATGCCCTTTTTCCCAGGGATCAGCATGATGGTGGCCATGGCCTCCTCCTGGGTAGCTGAGTGTATAGCATGGTTGACGCATTTCAGGGCCACCGCATCGTCTGCCGGTACGTTCCATGTGGATAGCCCAGTGTGGCGTACCAGTAGGCAGTTGTGGTGTGCGCCAAAGGCCGTGTCATTGATGTCAGGGCTCCAGTAGGTAGTAGTTTCCGGTCTAACTGTGAGTGGATCAGCCCACCTTTGGACGGTGCTAGTGAAGGATCGTGTGGTGTGCAGGGTGGTAAGGGCCCTGTCCTGTGCCACCCTCATGGGGTGGTGGCTGCTCTGTGTGTCCTGTCTCCTTAGGAGGGCAGCTACTTCTGTGGCCAGGTTGCGTGTGTGTGGTGTGTGTTGTAGCCAAGCGTGTAGGTGTTGGTGTTGGTCTTTTGTCAGGAGGCCAATCGTGCGACCCGACTCGTCGTGGACCGTGACGTGTTGCACTAGGTCGTGCTGTGGCATGATGGGCTCTCCCGTGCTGAGGCTCATCGCGGGGGTGGTCATGTGGGGGTGAAGTTGGAGGAAGGTTTCGCACTTGCCCGTCCCGATGATGTCCGTCTGCGGGTTAATGGGGTAGGTGTGGAAGGTGGCCTTCGAGTGCAGGTTGGTGCACCGGGGTAGCCAGGTGTGCGGGTCCGGTAGGCCCTGTCGGGTGTGGGCCGGCAGGTGCGTGTCGGGCCTCGCATGTCTGGCCTCTTGTATCTGCCTGTTTTCCTCGTCGTAGACGCTGCGCTTTGCCATGTAGTCCAGGTGTGCCGTGATGAGCGGCGCCGGTTCAAAGGTGGGGTGCCAGTGTACTCGTATGAGGTCCGAGTGCGCTGACTGACGCATGGTAGTCTTGAAGTCATTGCTACCAAACTTGCATATAGGGCACAACCAGTAACCTGGTTCCTTGTGCCCTGACAGGTGGGCTTCTTCAAGGCAGGCTGGGTGGTAGGCCCTCTTGCAGTTGTGGCACGTTGGGCTGTCTCCTCTTGGTAGCCAGCACAGCTCACAAGTGCACACGTCCTTCGCTTCTTCCCTGCTGATGGGTTCTATGTGTGTGGGTGTATAGCCTTCTTCTGCACACAGTGGTAATGCCCATCTATCTATGACTGTGGGCTTCCAGTGCACCTTATAGTAGTTTTCCTTATTGATGCCGTCCCATTGCCAGCCATCTATGCTGGTAATGGCCTCTTGGTGGCCGTACATGGCCCCTAGTATGCAGCCTAGGTTCTTGGGTTTACATCGGCAGGCTTTGTCCACCTTCCAGCTGGACAGGCCTGGGAGGTCAAGGCCTACTATGCGCACTACATCTTGCGGGATAGTTTGGGTCTGTCTGCCCTCATTGTTCCGTTTCGTGCCCGCCTTGGGTGGATTGGGCTTCGTTGGGGCCGATTGTGTTGCCCGTTGCTCTCGTTTCAGCAGTCGTGAGCTCGTCCGAGTGGCCTCATGGGCTGCGGGTGGCGCTGCGGCCCGGTCCGCCGTTGCTGGTTGAGTTGCATGTATGACCGCATACGCTTTCATATCCATATAGCGGGTTCTGGTGTCTGGCACTGCGGGTGTGGGCGCAAGTTCCGTGAGGCCCGCGGCCCAGGTTGTGATTTTGCGTTGGTCGGGCGGGAGATCGAGCGATGTGTTGCGGCTGTCTCGGATTGCACGCGTTGCGGTCGCGTCTGGGCATGAGGGTTGGGCCGCCATGGCCGCGAGTTTGTTGAGGGCGATGATGTGCTTCTGCTTGACCTTTTTCCCGTACTGTGATGTGAGCATGCTACCGGTGATGATGTGTGTGTTGCCCTTGCAGCTGAGCTCAGAAACGTGCGTGATGCCTAGGCTTCTGAGGCAGGTGATGCTGGCGCTAACGACGTCGTGTGCTTGAGAGCTGCTGGCTTGTGTGATGAGGCGGCCGAGTGTTTGGCATTCCTCATGGTAGAGAGGTAGCCCCTCTTCCGTGGCCGACAACCCGGATATAGAGGCATAGACTAGCTGCCGTGCCCTAAGGGTATGATGAAGGAGGGTGAGCATGCGGTGTCCTTGTGTGCTAGCCTGGGCACTGAGCCATGTGATTTGTTTGTGCAGCATGCTCCTCGATATGTGGGCGTGTGCCGCATCTGTGGACTGCAGGCTGTGTGTGAGGGCTGTCGTGTTGCGGGCGTGATACTCTTGGGCAGTGGAGCTAATGCCTATGCCTAGTCTGCCAGCGTCCTCTCTTATGATGGCATTGGGCGTTCCCAGGGGGAGTCTGAGTTTGAGCTTGACGCATTGGTTGATGGACCTATCGTACAGCTCAAGGTCCCCCGGGGTGCAGGGCACGGCACAGAAGCTGTAGGCTAGGCTGGGTATGATGGCCGTGCGAATGATGTGTATGGCCTGTCTAGCGCTAGCAAAGGAGCGTCTGAGTCTCTCGAGTTTTTGGCGGAGCTGGGTGATCATAGCGGTGTGTTGTGGTTTCCAGTCCAGCGTCATGGTGATGAGCACACCCAAGTAGGTGAAAGGTGAGGTCGGGCGGTGGTAGGTGACGGGTTTCCCTTGTAGGCTGACGGTTTGGAGTTGTTGGCGGGCCCGCTTGTCCGCTTCGGCCGCGTTGCTGCACATGCCTGTTTCGACCGAGTGATGGAGCGCCGCTGTAGCGAGGGTTTTACTGTGTGAGATGATGAGGTGACCCCAGTCCGAGAAGGCTGAGAGTTTGTCTGCTTGGCATCGGAGGTTGCGAAGGGTGTTGCATAGTATAGCGATGTCATCTGCATAGTCGATGCTGCTGACGGTGGCGCGTTCCCCGCTGTCGTCTGCTGCTGATTTGAATTTATAGCCCCTCGCGCCCACTTGCAGCCACCGCAGGAGGGGTTCGATGTAGATGAGAAATAGGAAGGGCGAGAGGGAGTCGCCTTGTATGGTGCCCCGGTTGACGGGTACCGGGTCAGTATGGCCGTACGGGGTTTTAAAGCGCGTTGTGGCGCCCGTGTATAGGTCCTTAACTGCGTCAGTAGCGTCTGTGGGGAAGCCTAGGTCATGCATGATCCATAGCAGTTTGTCCTGGCAGGTGGTGTTGAATGCACTGGTGAAGTCGACCAGGAGCGCGTAAATATCTGCCTTGGCCAGTTTAGCATCCTCAAGAGCCATGACAAGCATCTGCAGCTGTTGCGTGGTGTTCCTGTGGGAGCGGAACCCAGCCTGGTTCTTGCTGAGCATCCCATTAGCTTCAGCATACTCAGACAGCGTCTTGGTAATGAGGCTGGTCCATAGCTTATAAACGGTGTTGGCTAGTCCCACTGGCCTGTAGGAGTTAAGGTCCGTTTCTTGCCCTTTGTCCTTGTAGAGCAGGCATGTGTCACTGGTCTTCCACGTGGTTGGTGTGCAGCCAGTGGCCCACATGATGATGAACAGCTGGTGGATGGTGTCCCTCATCTCCCATGGCAGCATCTTGATGATTTCGTTTTCCACACCGTCTGGTCCCGGTGCCTTGCCTCCTGCCAGCCTGCTGAGGCATTCTTGGAAGCCTGCCTTGTCCATGATGGCTGTGTGCAGCCAGTGTATGTTTTGGCATGCGTGCATTGCGAAGGCGTCGTCTGCTTTGGCGCGAGCCCACGGGTAGTTTCGTGTCTGTGTGTTAGTGTAGTTGCCAGTCTTGGGGGCCGGGGCCGATAGCTTCTGCCCGTATGCGGCGGTTATTATCCGGTTTAGGTCGGCAGGGGCGGTGCATATGGTCTTGGTTTCAGAATCCGCTAGCGCCTGCAGGCCTCTGTGGTCGGTGCGGGACGGGCGTAGGATACGTTTGTTAGCCTTCTTGGGCTGGGTGCTTATCAGTTGTTGCATTCTGACACGAGCTTGTGCGATGGCGAGTGCAGAGTCATCGTCATCGAGTTGGTGGATTTGGTCGCGGTACGTATTGGTCAGCCGGGCGAGCGCGGCCTGCACGTGATTGTCAGTTGGGTCTTCATCCTGTCGCGCTTGCACCGCGTCCCTGATCTCATCGTTTATCGCATCTGTCCCTGAAATGAGTTCGTCGATTGTCGGGTGCACGTTGGTTTGCTTAAAGAGGGAGTTAGCCTTCCGGCTGAGGTCTCTAGTGGTCTTAAGTTTTCTGCCCAGTGCCAGTCTAATCCTGCACATGGTCCTGCGTTGGTAGTGTTGGCCTCCCCTCGTGAGGGTCTTAGTGTTGCATGTCTTTATAGCTGCTGTCCTGCAGGTTTGTAGGAGGTGTGTAAGCATGGTGGCTGCTGTGTCTACAGCTTCCCTGGCCGGGCGTCCTGCCACTGATGTCAGACGCTGTGGTTGCTGAGGGTTGGTCTTGCCCAGTGTAGCCAGGTGGTGGGTGGCCTCTGTGTATATGGGGGCTAAGAAGGCTGTCAGTTCCGCATGCAATTGTGGGACGCCTGAGCTGGGTTGTTGCACTGCCAGGCGGTAGGCTTCCCTGTCCTTATTGGTAATGGGGGTGGTGAGGAGAGTGTGGCTATGTTTCGGTAGTTTGTGTGGGGCTGCCAGGTCTAGGCCCAGGCGGGCTGTATTCAGTGTGGCAGTGAGTGGTCTGTGGTCGCTCAAATAGACGTTGGTATCGACGTGCGTGCGGTGCTCAGGTCCGTGTCTTGCGTCGCGTGTTAGGATAGCGTCGATGCGGCTGGTGCAGTGCGGTTGCTGGTAGGTCCAGGCCCGGTCGCCGGGATCAGCTTCCTTCAGGTGCATTTCAGTGGCGAACCCCCTCATCATGCTGTCTTGTGTGTATTCGGTGTGCTCGGAACGATCCTCTGTTTTCATCGTGGCGTTAATATCTCCCGCCAGGATGAGTGAGCCGGGCAGATGGCCCGTGGCTGTTCGTATGTGTTCATGCATTTTCCCTCGCAGTAGTAGCGCGTCCCCGTTATTTCCCGACGGCCAGTACGTGGCGATGATGGTGAGCTGTTCGCACTGGTGTTGGTTGAGGGCCAGGATGACGCATCGTGCGTTTACCTCAGCGTCGATGCTCGGTGGAAGCATAGTGGCTTTCATTTGGATGGCTAGGTTGTGTTTGATGCCTATCAGCACTTCACTGTGGCCTCTGTGTCGGTGTGTCGTATAGTCTGGCATGACTCTCTTCAGCCAGCCAGAGTCTGGATTGTTGCTCTTGGGCTGGGTCATGGTTTCAGTTAGGATCAGGATGTCCGGGCTGTGTTGATGCACTAGGTTGAGGACGTCGTTCCTGGACCTATGGAGGCTTCTGACGTTCAGAGTCGTTAGTGTGATATGCTGTCGATTGTGTGTTGGTTGTGGCTGCCGGGTTGGCAGGGTGTTGTGTTGTGGGTGTGGTCCTGGGTGCTCAGGTAGGTTAGCGGTGGGGGGCGGTGGTGTTGTGGGGATGGCGGCGGGGGGTGGAGTGGGGGTTGTGTTGAGGTATCTGTACATCAGGGTCTGCGTGTGCGAGTCCTTGGGTTGCTCTCTTGGCTTGGTCCGTCTTTTGTCTACGATGGTGCCCGATGACGTGGGCCGTTTACTGCTGCCTGACCGGTCTTGTAGAGTGGGAAGAGTGACTGTGGGGGCGACCTGGCGCAGTCGCGGCCGGGCCTGCTTGTCTGTCGGGTGGGTGTCCGCTGTGGCTGTTAGTATGCGCTTGTAACTCGCTGGTTGTGCGGTGGGTAGCGGCCGGTCTGTTCGGGGGGTGTGCGCGGGTTGTGTGCCCAGGTCTTGGGTAGTAAGGTCGATGTGGGTGGTACGTAGATGTTGTTCCAGCTGCTCCGTTGTGGCGCGCCTTGTAGGGTCAGCTAGCCAGCATAGTGGGTGGATGAGGTTGGTATCAGCCGCGTCGCCCTTTTTAATTTGAACGAGTGTACCCTTCAGCTGAAGCCAGTCTTCCGGGGTGTCCAATCGGCATGGGCGGCCTTGTTCCGAGTCCAGCCAGTGCCAGGTGTGGTCCGTGCGGCGGATGGTGGTAGCGTGATTGTTGGTGATGAGAATGGCAGCTGTGTTGGTGTAGCTGTCTATATTGCCAGTGAGCGTGGTGAGAAGCTCAGGTGTGATGTTGCCGAGTGTAAGCTCGGTGGCGGTAGGGCATAGGTGGAGGTCCTTGTGGTGATGGTATAAGTAGTGGTTCATGGTGGACACTGTAAAGTTGCCGGGTTCTTCATATATGTGTGGTAGGCTGCTACGCAGTGGTATCGGCCTGTTCTCTTGCCTAGCCTTGTTGGCTAGGTCTTGGATGTGTGTATCCAGCGTTTTACAGTGGGTTATCACATCATCGGGCCTGATCATAGGTATCCCCATGGCCATGTTGATGGCGTGCACAAGGCAGCACTGCTTGTATTGCCTTTCCCAGTAGGGCCTATGTGTTTCTTGTGGGTTGCTTATGATGGGCCCAAGCCTTGCCCTCTGCCTTGCCGCCTCCATCTCCGCCGTGTGGTTGGCGGTGCTAATGATAGCTTGTATCTCGCATGTAACGGGGTACATGTAGTGTCCTGTGGACCGTAGCCGGGTAGGGGCGTCCGCTTGGGAGTCAAGGAGGTACCAGGCGCCATCGTGTTTCCTTATCGCCATGCTGTGAGCCGGGGCCTTGCATAAGAAGGCTTTCGTGCCGTGGGTGGCGGACAGCGCGTCGAGGTTGCGGGCTGACCAATCACTCCGTGTTCGCAGGTGCGCCACTGTGTGTGTGCTGAGGCCGTAGTGTGACATTAGGTAGAGATTAATGACAGTGTCGTTGCACGCGCCTTGTTCGTCTCTGGCTAATGCCCACATTGTGCGCTGGTCCCCGCGTCGCGCGTGTAGCTCGGACGTGTGGAAGTTGGCCAGTTCCTGGTTAGTGAGCCAGGAGTGTCCTGCCGCCATGTTGAGGGCATGTACTTGGCAGTGTGATGCTACTTGTTGCTCGAAGTGCAAGCCGTCAGGTCCTGGGTTCTCTTCGATATCCCCTGCTGCCAGCAGAAGCCAGCTGATGTAGATGCACCGTGCCATGTATTTACCGATGGCCATGTTCCATGTGGGGTGGCTTATGATGTTTGGGTTGAGGTAGTACGTCATGTATGCTTGTAGTGTAGTGTTGTACTGTATAACCATAATAGTCCTTCCGCTATTGTGCCCCTTGAGGTAGGTGCAGGTAGCGTGTTTCAGACGGTTCATGGCTGTCATGTTTTGAAGGGTCCCATCTATGCCGAGTAGCCAGTTGTACTTGGTGTTGTGTAGGGAGGCGTTGAGCTTGGCAAGGCTCTTACGTTGTTTCTTGAGACATTGTTGAGATTGGGCGTGTGAGTATGTAGGTGTATGTCGTTTCATACATATGCTGATCCAAGTGCAAACACAGGCCAGGTAGGCTATGATTTGCCGGTTCATGTCCAGTTGTTGGATAGGTGTCCAGTTGGGGTGTCCAAAGGGGGGGTTGGGCATAGGGGTAATGATGGTATAACTTCGGTCCATGTTGTCCATGGCAGTTTTATTAAAAGATGTGACACTGCAGGTGCACAACCATGACACTGCAATAAAGTTTGTCTCAATTATCACACTCTTGCCTATGGTGTGGTATCTCAACATGTTCCTAGCATGCTGAGCGGCGTGTCGCTTATCAGCCTGCATGGCAGCATGTGAAGCTTGCATCTCCGTGTGAGACGGCTGGTCAAGCCAACCTGTAGCGGTAAGGGCTGGCAGGTGGTGGTGGGGCTGAGGGGCATGTTGCTTGTCAGCATGCATGACAGCATGTGTATCTTGCATCTTTGTGTCAGGCAGCTGGTCATACCAACCTGCGGCGGTCAAGGCTGGCAGGTGGTGGTGGGGCTGAGCGGCATGTTGCATGTCAGCCTGCATGGCAGCATGTGTGTCTTGCATCGTTGTGACAGCTGGCTGGTCCTGCCAACCTGCAGCGGTCGGGGCTGGCAGGTGGTGGTGGGGCTGGGGGGCATGTTGCTTGTCAGCCTGCATGACAACATGTGAAACTTGCATCTCTGTGTCGGGCGGCTGGTTATGCCAACCTGTAGCGGTCAGGGCTGGCCGGTGGTGGTGGGGTTGAGCGGCATGTTGCATGTCAGCCTGCATGGCAGCATGTGTGTCTCGCATCTCTGTGACAGCTGGCTGGTCCTGCCAACCTGCAGCGGTCGGGGCTGGCAGGTGGTGGTGGGGCTGAGGGGCATGTTGCTTGTCAGCCTGTGTGTCATCCATCTCTGTGTCAGCTGGCTGGTCATGCCAACCTGTGGCTGTCAGGGCTGGCAGGTGGTAGTAAGGCAGGTGGGCTCGTCTCTTGTCAGCCTCTGTTTGGTTGGCACCGTAGAAGGTGCACTGTGTGGTTTGTTCCATCCTTGAGGTATCACAGCTGGTGGGCTGTGAGATATTACCGCAGCAAGGTTGCTGGGTATGATTGTCTGTGCCGAGGGCTTTTCTGGAGCATCTGTATCGCTGTGTACTGTCGGACCAGCACAAGAGCTGGGTTTGGAGGCGCAGAGGCCAGTTTTTTACGCAGCCCTTGGGCTGGATTTCGGAACTTCTGACTGCGCGGTCACCTCTAGGGGTGCCATCCGGGTGGGTTGGCAGACGTATCGGAGGGCACCCACTGGCTTCCTCTCCGAACACGTCCCCAACCCACCCGATGCAGACCAGGGTCAGTACAAGCAACAAAGCAGAGCGCCTACCAGGGCGTTCGACCTTCATCGCTAGCGTTGACCTCCGACCGGTTATGTCTCGGCTTCAAATTAGCAGCTGCTTCCAGCTGTATTGTCAGCGCGGCGTGTCTTTGCGTGAGCGGGCCAGAAAACTTCGTCGATTCTTTCAAACCGAAAAAGTCGGAGGGCGGGAGCATGATGGTGCGCCGCATCACAAACCCCACCCCAGGCGCAACCCTCATGCACTCCCATTCAGGCTGTGAAGGCTGGAGGCCGTCCACCATGCCCTGCCGGGGCTCGGGGAGGCAAGCTTTGACCAGGTCAGCAGCCCAGCGGGTCGCCTCTCTAGCTGGGGCAGGTGTAGGGCGTCCCGCACATAAACGACGTGGGTCCAACCCTGCTCAGCTGCCGCATCCCTTGCTGCCGGGTTCAAGCGGACTTGCGCGGTGTACCACAGCGGCTCCGCAAGCACTGAGAAGAAGGACTGGCCAGCCGGGGGCACTGTCCGGAACAGCTTAAGATGAGCCAGGGCCGCCACGTGAGCTTGCAGCCGCTGGCTTAAGCATCGCGAGGGGGGGGCGGTGGGGTCGGTGATGACCCGGTGCCCACACCCCACAAGCATACCCGTACCTAGGACAACTCCTCCTCACAAAACTACCCACACGAGTTTAAGCCCAGCCCCGACCTGAAACCTAGAACCCTACCCCCAACACTCGAACCAAGACCACCTAAGCCCCTGGTCCCCCGACACCCAGACAGAACCCCGAGGCATAGCCCACCCCACCCAAGGAACGCACTAAGCCCCCAACAGCAACCCTGTTGCTCAGGCTGGCTCGACGGGGAAGGGGACGGACCACTGCAAGGAGTGGCGAACCACCAGCTCACCCCCACCCTGTGCCCTGACCTCCCCCTGCCTAGGCCTCCCTTCTGCCCTCCCCTCCTCCACTCCTCCTGCCCCAACCCTCCCCTCTGCCCCCTCCTGCTCTCCCCTCCGCTCCCTCCTAGGCTGCTTGGAAAACCAGCCCCACGACGCCTTGGGGCCGCTGCTGGTCGAAGTGGTCAGCGTCCAGCTCCGGGTCCTTGCCCTTGAACCTCTCCTCCCGAGAAGGCCGCGGGCAGGCCCTGGCGGAAGTGTCCAGCCAGCGGGGCGGCTGGCTGCCCTGCACCTCCTCGGGGAGCCACCCCTCCTCTTCCCTGCCCTGCAACTCCCGCTCCCCCGCTGCCCCCTGGCCTGCCACCTGCTGCGCGCCGGCCTCCCACATGTGCTCCATACCCCTCAGGGCCCCATCAGCCACCGCTGTCACCTCCGGGTCTCCCGCTGCCCCGGGGGGGCGCACGCCCCTCAGCGCAGGCCACAGGTCCCCACTGGGTGGGTAGAGGGGGTCGGCACCCTTGAGCCTGCTCCTGCGCCTCGTGAGGCTGGGCGGGTAGAGGGTGGAGGTGGGTGGCCTGCTCCTCCAGTGTCAGCCTGAAGCTGGGCTTGTTGAGCCGGGGCACCGCAGCTGGCTCCCAGGCCGCCCCTTCCTCCACCCGGAAAGCCCCAAGGGGCTGACGCCCTGTGGGGTCTAGGGGGGCAGAGGCGGCCGTTGGGGCCCACCCAGTGGGAGGGCGGGAGCATGGGGGTGCGCCGCATCACAAACCCCACCCCAGGCGCAACCCTCAGGCACTCCCATTCAGGTTGTGAAGGCTGGAGGCCGTCCAACATGCCCTGCCAGGGCTCGGGGAGGCAAGCTTTGACCAGGTCAGCAGCCCAGCGGGTCGCCTCTCTAGCTGGGGCAGGTGTAGGGCGTCCCGCACATAAACGACGTGGGTTCAACCCTGCTCAGCTGCCGCATCCCTTGCTGCCGGGTTCAAGCGGACTTGCGCGGTGTACCACAGCGGCTCCGCAAGCACTGAGAAGAAGGACTGGCCAGCCGGGGGCACTGTCCGGAACAGCTTAAGATGAGCCAGGGCCGCCACGTGAGCTTGCAGCCGCTGGCTTAAGCATCGCGAGGGGGGGGCGGTGGGGTCGGTGATGACCCGGTGCCCACACCCCACAAGCATACCCGTACCTAGGACAACTCCTCCTCACAAAACTACCCACATGAGTTTAAGCCCAGCCCCGACCTGAAACCTAGAACCCTACCCCCAACACTCGAACCAAGACCACCTAAGCCCCTGGTCCCCCGACACCCAGACAGAACCCCGAGGCATAGCCCACCCCACCCAAGGAACGCACTAAGCCCCCAGCAGCAACCCTATTGCTCAGGCTGGCTCGACGGGGAAGGGGACGGACCACTGCAAGGAGGGGCGAACCACCAGCTCACCCCCACCCTATGCCCTGACCTCCCCCTGCCTAGGCCTCCCTTCTGCCCTCCCCTCCTCCACTCCTCCTGCCCCAACCCTCCCCTCTGCCCCCTCCTGCTCTCCCCTCCGCTCCCTCCTAGGCTGCTTGGAAAACCAGCCCCACGACGCCTTGGGGCCGCTGCTGGTCGAAGTGGTCAGCGTCCAGCTCCGGGTCCTTGCCCTGGAACCTCTCCTCCCGAGAAGGCCGCGGGCAGGCCCTGGCGGAAGTGTCCAGCCAGCGGGGCGGCTGGCTGCCCTGCACCTCCTCGGGGAGCCACCCCTCCTCTTCCCTGCCCTGCAACTCCCGCTCCCCCGCTGCCCCCTGGCCTGCCACCTGCTGCGCGCCGGCCTCCCACATGTGCTCCATACCCCTCAGGGCCCCATCAGCCACCGCTGTCACCTCCGGGTCTCCCGCTGCCCCGGGGGGGCGCACGCCCCTCAGCGCAGGCCACAGGTCCCCACTGGGTGGGTAGAGGGGGTCGGCACCCTTGAGCCTGCTCCTGCGCCTCGTGAGGCTGGGCGGGTAGAGGGTGGAGGTGGGTGGCCTGCTCCTCCAGTGTCAGCCTGAAGCTGAGCTTGTTGAGCCGGGGCACCGCAGCTGGCTCCTAGGCCGCCCTTTCCTCCACCCGGAAAGCCCCAAGGGGCTGACGCCCTGTGGGGTCTAGGGGGGCGGAGGCGGCCGTTGGGGCCCACCCAGTGGGAGGGCGGGAGCATGGGGGTGCGCCGCATCACAAACCCCACCCCAGGTGCAACCCTCATGCACTCCCATTCAGGCTGTGAAGGCTGGAGGCCGTCCACCACGCCCTGCCAGGGCTCGGGGAGGCAAGCTTTGACCAGGTCAGCAGCCCAGCGGGTCGCCTCTCTAGCTGGGGCAGGTGTAGGGCGTCCCGCACATAAACGACGTGGGTCCAACCCTGCTCAGCTGCCGCATCCCTTGCTGCCGGGTTCAAGCGGACTTGCGCGGTGTACCACAGCGGCTCCGCAAGCACTGAGAAGAAGGACTGGCCAGCCGGGGGCACTGTCCGGAACAGCTTAAGATGAGCCAGGGCCGCCACGTGAGCTTGCAGCCGCTGGCTTAAGCATCGCGAGGGGGGGGCGGTGGGGTCGGTGATGACCCGGTGCCCACACCCCACAAGCATACCCCTACCTAGGACAACTCCTCCTCACAAAACTACCCACACGAGTTTAAGCCCAGCCCCGACCTGAAACCTGGAACCCTACCCCCAACACTCGAACAAAGACCACCTAAGCCCCTGGTCCCCCGACACCCAGACAGAACCCCGAGGCATAGCCCACCCCACCCAAGGAACGCACTAAGCCCCCAACAGCAACCCTGTTGCTCAGGCTGGCTCGACGGGGAAGGGGACGGACCACTGCAAGGAGAGGCGAACCACCAGCTCACCCCCACCCTGTGCCCTGACCTCCCCCTGCCTAGGCCTCCCTTCTGCCCTCCCCTCCTCCACTCCTCCTGCCCCAACCCTCCCCTCTGCCCCCTCCTGCTCTCCCCTCCGCTCCCTCCTAGGCTGCTTGGAAAACCAGCCCCACGACGCCTTGGGGCCACAGCTGGTCGAAGTGGGCAGCGTCCAGCTCCGGGTCCTTGCCCTTGAACCTCTCCTCCCGAGAAGGCCGCGGGCAGGCCCTGGCGGAAGTGTCCAGCCAGCGGGGCGGCTGGCTGCCCTGCACCTCCTCGGGGAGCCACCCCTCCTCTTCCCTGCCCTGCAACTCCCGCTCCCCCGCTGCCCCCTGGCCTGCCACCTGCTGCGCGCCGGCCTCCCACATGTGCTCCATACCCCTCAGGGCCCCATCAGCCACCGCTGTCACCTCCGGGTCTCCCGCTGCCCCGGGGGGGCGCACGCCCCTCAGCGCAGGCCACAGGTCCCCACTGGGTGGGTAGAGAGGGTCGGCACCCTTGAGCCTTCTCCTGCGCCTCGTGAGGCTGGGCGGGTAGAGGGTGGAGGTGGGTGGCCTGCTCCTCCAGTGTCAGCCTGAAGCTGGGCTTGTTGAGCCGGGGCACCGCAGCTGGCTCCCAGGCCGCCCCTTCCTCCACCCGGAAAGCCCCAAGGGGCTGACGCCCTGTGGGGTCTAGGGGGGCAGAGGCGGCCGTTGGGGCCCACCCAGTGGGAGGGCGGGAGCATGGGGGTGCGCCGCATCACAAACCCCACCCCAGGCGCAACCCTCAGGCACTCCCATTCAGGCTGTGAAGGCTGGAGGCCGTCCACCATGCCCTGCCAGGGCTCGGGGAGGCAAGCTTTGACCAGGTCAGCAGCCCAGCGGGTCGCCTCTCTAGCTGGGGCAGGTGTGAGGCGTCCCGCACATAAACGACGTGGGTCCAACCCTGCTCAGCTGCCGCATCCCTTGCTGCCGGGTTCAAGCGGACTTGCGGGGTGTACCACAGCGGCTCCGCAAGCACTGAGAAGAAGGACTGGCCAGCCGGGGGCACTGTCCGGAACAGCTTAAGATGAGCCAGGGCCGCCACGTGAGCTTGCAGCCGCTGGCTTAAGCATCGCGAGGGGGGGGCGGTGGGGTCGGTGATGACCCGGTGCCCACACCCCACAAGCATACCCCTACCTAGGACAACTCCTCCTCACAAAACTACCCACACGAGTTTAAGCCCAGCCCCGACCTGAAACCTAGAACCCTACCCCCAACACTCGAACAAAGACCACCTAAGCCCCTGGTCCCCCGACACCCAGACAGAACCCCGAGGCATAGCCCACCCCACCCAAGGAACGCACTAAGCCCCCAACAGCAACCCTGTTGCTCAGGCTGGCTCGACGGGGAAGGGGACGGACCACTGCAAGGAGAGGCGAACCACCAGCTCACCCCCACCCTGTGCCCTGACCTCCCCCTGCCTAGGCCTCCCTTCTGCCCTCCCCTCCTCCACTCCTCCTGCCCCAACCCTCCCCTCTGCCCCCTCCTGCTCTCCCCTCCGCTCCCTCCTAGGCTGCTTGGAAAACCAGCCCCACGACGCCTTGGGCCACAGCTGGTCGAAGTGGGCAGCGTCCAGCTCCGGGTCCTTGCCCTTGAACCTCTCCTCCCGAGAAGGCCGCGGGCAGGCCCTGGCGGAAGTGTCCAGCCAGCGGGGCGGCTGGCTGCCCTGCACCTCCTCGGGGAGCCACCCCTCCTCTTCCCTGCCCTGCAACTCCCGCTCCCCCGCTGCCCCCTGGCCTGCCACCTGCTGCGCGCCGGCCTCCCACATGTGCTCCATACCCCTCAGGGCCCCATCAGCCATCGCTGTCACCTCCGGGTCTCCCGCTACCCCGGGGGGGCGCACGCCCCTCAGCGCAGGCCACAGGTCCCCACTGGGTGGGTAGAGGGGGTCGGCACCCTTGAGCCTGCTCCTGCGCCTCGTGAGGCTGGGCGGGTAGAGGGTGGAGGTGGGTGGCCTGCTCCTCCAGTGTCAGCCTGAAGCTGGGCTTGTTGAGCCGGGGCACCGCAGCTGGCTCCCAGGCCGCCCCTTCCTCCACCCGGAAAGCCCCAAGGGGCTGACGCCCTGTGGGGTCTAGGGGGGCAGAGGCGGCCGTTGGGGCCCACCCAGTGGGAGGGCGGGAGCATGGGGGTGCGCCGCATCACAAACCCCACCCCAGGCGCAACCCTCAGGCACTCCCATTCAGGCTGTGAAGGCTGGAGGCCGTCCACCATGCCCTGCCAGGGCTCGGGGAGGCAAGCTTTGACCAGGTCAGCAGCCCAGCGGGTCGCCTCTCTAGCTGGGGCAGGTGTGAGGCGTCCCGCACATAAACGACGTGGGTCCAACCCTGCTCAGCTGCCGCATCCCTTGCTGCCGGGTTCAAGCGGACTTGCGGGGTGTACCACAGCGGCTCCGCAAGCACTGAGAAGAAGGACTGGCCAGCCGGGGGCACTGTCCGGAACAGCTTAAGATGAGCCAGGGCCGCCACGTGAGCTTGCAGCCGCTGGCTTAAGCATCGCGAGGGGGGGGCGGTGGGGTCGGTGATGACCCGGTGCCCACACCCCACAAGCATACCCCTACCTAGGACAACTCCTCCTCACAAAACTACCCACACGAGTTTAAGCCCAGCCCCGACCTGAAACCTAGAACCCTACCCCCAACACTCGAACAAAGACCACCTAAGCCCCTGGTCCCCCGACACCCAGACAGAACCCCGAGGCATAGCCCACCCCACCCAAGGAACGCACTAAGCCCCCAACAGCAACCCTGTTGCTCAGGCTGGCTCGACGGGGAAGGGGACGGACCACTGCAAGGAGAGGCGAACCACCAGCTCACCCCCACCCTGTGCCCTGACCTCCCCCTGCCTAGGCCTCCCTTCTGCCCTCCCCTCCTCCACTCCTCCTGCCCCAACCCTCCCCTCTGCCCCCTCCTGCTCTCCCCTCCGCTCCCTCCTAGGCTGCTTGGAAAACCAGCCCCACGACGCCTTGGGCCACAGCTGGTCGAAGTGGGCAGCGTCCAGCTCCGGGTCCTTGCCCTTGAACCTCTCCTCCCGAGAAGGCCGCGGGCAGGCCCTGGCGGAAGTGTCCAGCCAGCGGGGCGGCTGGCTGCCCTGCACCTCCTCGGGGAGCCACCCCTCCTCTTCCCTGCCCTGCTGCTCCCGCTCGCCCGCTGCCCCCTGGCCTGCCACCTGCTGCGCGCCGGCCTCCCACATGTGCTCCATACCCCTCAGGGCCCCATCAGCCATCGCTGTCACCTCCGGGTCTCCCGCTGCCCCGGGGGGGCGCACGCCCCTCAGCGCAGGCCACAGGTCCCCACTGGGTGGGTAGAGGGGGTCGGCACCCTTGAGCCTGCTCCTGCGCCTCGTGAGGCTGGGCGGGTAGAGGGTGGAGGTGGGTGGCCTGCTCCTCCAGTGTCAGCCTGAAGCTGGGCTTGTTGAGCCGGGGCACCGCAGCTGGCTCCCAGGCCGCCCCTTCCTCCACCCGGAAAGCCCCAAGGGGCTGACGCCCTGTGGGGTCTAGGGGGGCAGAGGCGGCCGTTGGGGCCCACCCAGTGGGAGGGCGGGAGCATGGGGGTGCGCCGCATCACAAACCCCACCCCAGGCGCAACCCTCAGGCACTCCCATTCAGGCTGTGAAGGCTGGAGGCCGTCCACCATGCCCTGCCAGGGCTCGGGGAGGCAAGCTTTGACCAGGTCAGCAGCCCAGCGGGTCGCCTCTCTAGCTGGGGCAGGTGTGAGGCGTCCCGCACATAAACGACGTGGGTCCAACCCTGCTCAGCTGCCGCATCCCTTGCTGCCGGGTTCAAGCGGACTTGCGGGGTGTACCACAGCGGCTCCGCAAGCACTGAGAAGAAGGACTGGCCAGCCGGGGGCACTGTCCGGAACAGCTTAAGATGAGCCAGGGCCGCCACGTGAGCTTGCAGCCGCTGGCTTAAGCATCGCGAGGGGGGGGCGAGTGGGGTCGGTGATGACCCGGTGCCCACACCCCACAAGCATACCCCTACCTAGGACAACTCCTCCTCACAAAACTACCCACACGAGTTTAAGCCCAGCCCCGACCTGAAACCTAGAACCCTACCCCCAACACTCGAACAAAGACCACCTAAGCCCCTGGTCCCCCGACACCCAGACAGAACCCCGAGGCATAGCCCACCCCACCCAAGGAACGCACTAAGCCCCCAACAGCAACCCTGTTGCTCAGGCTGGCTCGACGGGGAAGGGGACGGACCACTGCAAGGAGAGGCGAACCACCAGCTCACCCCCACCCTGTGCCCTGACCTCCCCCTGCCTAGGCCTCCCTTCTGCCCTCCCCTCCTCCACTCCTCCTGCCCCAACCCTCCCCTCTGCCCCCTCCTGCTCTCCCCTCCGCTCCCTCCTAGGCTGCTTGGAAAACCAGCCCCACGACGCCTTGGGGCCACAGCTGGTCGAAGTGGGCAGCGTCCAGCTCCGGGTCCTTGCCCTTGAACCTCTCCTCCCGAGAAGGCCGCGGGCAGGCCCTGGCGGAAGTGTCCAGCCAGCGGGGCGGCTGGCTGCCCTGCACCTCCTCGGGGAGCCACCCCTCCTCTTCCCTGCCCTGCAACTCCCGCTCCCCCGCTGCCCCCTGGCCTGCCACCTGCTGCGCGCCGGCCTCCCACATGTGCTCCATACCCCTTAGGGCCCCATCAGCCACCGCTGTCACCTCCGGGTCTCCCGCTGCCCCGGGGGGGCGCACGCCCCTCAGCGCAGGCCACAGGTTCCCACTGGGTGGGTAGAGGGGGTCGGCACCCTTGAGCCTGCTCCTGCGCCTCGTGAGGCTGGGCGGGTAGAGGGTGGAGGTGGGTGGCCTGCTCCTCCAGTGTCAGCCTGAAGCTGGGCTTGTTGAGCCGGGGCACCGCAGCTGGCTCCTAGGCCGCCCCTTCCTCCACCCGGAAAGCCCCAAGGGGCTGACGCCCTGTGGGGTCTAGGGGGGCGGAGGCGGCCGTTGGGGCCCACCCAGTGGGAGGGCGGGAGCATGATGGTGCGCCGCATCACAAACCCCACCCCAGGCGCAACCCTCATGCACTCCCATTCAGGCTGTGAAGGCTGGAGGCCGTCCACCATGCCCTGCCAGGGCTCGGGGAGGCAAGCTTTGACCAGGTCAGCAGCCCAGCGGGTCGCCTCTCTAGCTGGGGCAGGTGTAGGGCGTCCCGCACATAAACGACGTGGGTCCAACCCTGCTCAGCTGCCGCATCCCTTGCTGCCGGGTTCAAGCGGACTTGCGGGGTGTACCACAGCGGCTCCGCAAGCACTGAGAAGAAGGACTGGCCAGCCGGGGGCACTGTCCGGAACAGCTTAAGATGAGCCAGGGCCGCCACGTGAGCTTGCAGCCGCTGGCTTAAGCATCGCGAGGGGGGGGCGGTGGGGTCGGTGATGACCCGGTGCCCACACCCCACAAGCATACCCCTACCTAGGACAACTCCTCCTCACAAAACTACCCACACGAGTTTAAGCCCAGCCCCGACCTGAAACCTAGAACCCTACCCCCAACACTCGAACCAAGACCACCTAAGCCCCTGGTCCCCCGACACCCAGACAGAACCCCGAGGCATAGCCCACCCCACCCAAGGAACGCACTAAGCCCCCAGCAGCAACCCTGTTGCTCAGGCTGGCTCGACGGGGAAGGGGACGGACCACTGCAAGGAGAGGCGAACCACCAGCTCACCCCCACCCTGTGCCCTGACCTCCCCCTGCCTAGGCCTCCCTTCTGCCCTCCCCTCCTCCACTCCTCCTGCCCCAACCCTCCCCTCTGCCCCCTCCTGCTCTCCCCTCCGCTCCCTCCTAGGCTGCTTGGAAAACCAGCCCCACGACGCCTTGGGGCCACAGCTGGTCGAAGTGGGCAGCGTCCAGCTCCGGGTCCTTGCCCTTGAACCTCTCCTCCCGAGAAGGCCGCGGGCAGGCCCTGGCGGAAGTGTCCAGCCAGCGGGGCGGCTGGCTGCCCTGCACCTCCTCGGGGAGCCACCCCTCCTCTTCCCTGCCCTGCAACTCCCGCTCCCCCGCTGCCCCCTGGCCTGCCACCTGCTGCGCGCCGGCCTCCCACATGTGCTCCATACCCCTTAGGGCCCCATCAGCCACCGCTGTCACCTCCGGGTCTCCCGCTGCCCCGGGGGGGCGCACGCCCCTCAGCGCAGGCCACAGGTTCCCACTGGGTGGGTAGAGGGGGTCGGCACCCTTGAGCCTGCTCCTGCGCCTCGTGAGGCTGGGCGGGTAGAGGGTGGAGGTGGGTGGCCTGCTCCTCCAGTGTCAGCCTGAAGCTGGGCTTGTTGAGCCGGGGCACCGCAGCTGGCTCCTAGGCCGCCCCTTCCTCCACCCGGAAAGCCCCAAGGGGCTGACGCCCTGTGGGGTCTAGGGGGGCGGAGGCGGCCGTTGGGGCCCACCCAGTGGGAGGGCGGGAGCATGATGGTGCGCCGCATCACAAACCCCACCCCAGGCGCAACCCTCATGCACTCCCATTCAGGCTGTGAAGGCTGGAGGCCGTCCACCATGCCCTGCCAGGGCTCGGGGAGGCAAGCTTTGACCAGGTCAGCAGCCCAGCGGGTCGCCTCTCTAGCTGGGGCAGGTGTAGGGCGTCCCGCACATAAACGACGTGGGTCCAACCCTGCTCAGCTGCCGCATCCCTTGCTGCCGGGTTCAAGCGGACTTGCGGGGTGTACCACAGCGGCTCCGCAAGCACTGAGAAGAAGGACTGGCCAGCCGGGGGCACTGTCCGGAACAGCTTAAGATGAGCCAGGGCCGCCACGTGAGCTTGCAGCCGCTGGCTTAAGCATCGCGAGGGGGGGGCGGTGGGGTCGGTGATGACCCGGTGCCCACACCCCACAAGCATACCCCTACCTAGGACAACTCCTCCTCACAAAACTACCCACACGAGTTTAAGCCCAGCCCCGACCTGAAACCTAGAACCCTACCCCCAACACTCGAACCAAGACCACCTAAGCCCCTGGTCCCCCGACACCCAGACAGAACCCCGAGGCATAGCCCACCCCACCCAAGGAACGCACTAAGCCCCCAGCAGCAACCCTGTTGCTCAGGCTGGCTCGACGGGGAAGGGGACGGACCACTGCAAGGAGGGGCGAACCACCAGCTCACCCCCACCCTGTGCCCTGACCTCCCCCTGCCTAGGCCTCCCTTCTGCCCTCCCCTCCTCCACTCCTCCTGCCCCAACCCTCCCCTCTGCCCCCTCCTGCTCTCCCCTCCGCTCCCTCCTAGGCTGCTTGGAAAACCAGCCCCACGACGCCTTGGGGCCACAGCTGGTCGAAGTGGGCAGCGTCCAGCTCCGGGTCCTTGCCCTTGAACCTCTCCTCCCGAGAAGGCCGCGGGCAGGCCCTGGCGGAAGTGTCCAGCCAGCGGGGCGGCTGGCTGCCCTGCACCTCCTCGGGGAGCCACCCCTCCTCTTCCCTGCCCTGCAACTCCCGCTCCCCCGCTGCCCCCTGGCCTGCCACCTGCTGCGCGCCGGCCTCCCACATGTGCTCCATACCCCTTAGGGCCCCATCAGCCACCGCTGTCACCTCCGGGTCTCCCGCTGCCCCGGGGGGGCGCACGCCCCTCAGCGCAGGCCACAGGTTCCCACTGGGTGGGTAGAGGGGGTCGGCACCCTTGAGCCTGCTCCTGCGCCTCGTGAGGCTGGGCGGGTAGAGGGTGGAGGTGGGTGGCCTGCTCCTCCAGTGTCAGCCTGAAGCTGGGCTTGTTGAGCCGGGGCACCGCAGCTGGCTCCTAGGCCGCCCCTTCCTCCACCCGGAAAGCCCCAAGGGGCTGACGCCCTGTGGGGTCTAGGGGGGCGGAGGCGGCCGTTGGGGCCCACCCAGTGGGAGGGCGGGAGCATGATGGTGCGCCGCATCACAAACCCCACCCCAGGCGCAACCCTCATGCACTCCCATTCAGGCTGTGAAGGCTGGAGGCCGTCCACCATGCCCTGCCAGGGCTCGGGGAGGCAAGCTTTGACCAGGTCAGCAGCCCAGCGGGTCGCCTCTCTAGCTGGGGCCGGTGTAGGGCGTCCCGCACATAAACGACGTGGGTCCAACCCTGCTCAGCTGCCGCATCCCTTGCTGCCGGGTTCAAGCGGACTTGCGCGGTGTACCACAGCGGCTCCGCAAGCACTGAGAAGAAGGACTGGCCAGCCGGGGGCACTGTCCGGAACAGCTTAAGATGAGCCAGGGCCGCCACGTGAGCTTGCAGCCGCTGGCTTAAGCATCGCGAGGGGGGGGCGGTGGGGTCGGTGATGACCCGGTGCCCACACCCCACAAGCATACCCGTACCTAGGACAACTCCTCCTCACAAAACTACCCACACGAGTTTAAGCCCAGCCCCGACCTGAAACCTAGAACCCTACCCCCAACACTCGAACCAAGACCACCTAAGCCCCTGGTCCCCCGACACCCAGACAGAACCCCGAGGCATAGCCCACCCCACCCAAGGAACGCACTAAGCCCCCAACAGCAACCCTGTTGCTCAGGCTGGCTCGACGGGGAAGGGGACGGACCACTGCAAGGAGTGGCGAACCACCAGCTCACCCCCACCCTGTGCCCTGACCTCCCCCTGCCTAGGCCTCCCTTCTGCCCTCCCCTCCTCCACTCCTCCTGCCCCAACCCTCCCCTCTGCCCCCTCCTGCTCTCCCCTCCGCTCCCTCCTAGGCTGCTTGGAAAACCAGCCCCACGACGCCTTGGGGCCGCTGCTGGTCGAAGTGGTCAGCGTCCAGCTCCGGGTCCTTGCCCTTGAACCTCTCCTCCCGAGAAAGCCGCGGGCAGGCCCTGGCGGAAGTGTCCAGCCAGCGGGGCGGCTGGCTGCCCTGCACCTCCTCGGGGAGCCACCCCTCCTCTTCCCTGCCCTGCAACTCCCGCTCCCCCGCTGCCCCCTGGCCTACCACCTGCTGCGCGCCGGCCTCCCACATGTGCTCCATACCCCTCAGGGCCCCATCAGCCACCGCTGTCACCTCCGGGTCTCCCGCTGCCCCGGGGGGGCGCACGCCCCTCAGCGCAGGCCACAGGTCCCCACTGGGTGGGTAGAGGGGGTCGGCACCCTTGAGCCTGCTCCTGCGCCTCGTGAGGCTGGGCGGGTAGAGGGTGGAGGTGGGTGGCCTGCTCCTCCAGTGTCAGCCTGAAGCTGGGCTTGTTGAGCCGGGGCACCGCAGCTGGCTCCCAGGCCGCCCCTTCCTCCACCCGGAAAGCCCCAAGGGGCTGACGCCCTGTGGGGTCTAGGGGGGCAGAGGCGGCCGTTGGGGCCCACCCAGTGGGAGGGCGGGAGCATGGGGGTGCGCCGCATCACAAACCCCACCCCAGGCGCAACCCTCAGGCACTCCCATTCAGGCTGTGAAGGCTGGAGGCCGTCCACCATGCCCTGCCAGGGCTCGGGGAGGCAAGCTTTGACCAGGTCAGCAGCCCAGCGGGTCGCCTCTCTAGCTGGGGCAGGTGTAGGGCGTCCCGCACATAAACGACGTGGGTCCAACCCTGCTCAGCTGCCGCATCCCTTGCTGCCGGGTTCAAGCGGACTTGCGCGGTGTACCACAGCGGCTCCGCAAGCACTGAGAAGAAGGACTGGCCAGCCGGGGGCACTGTCCGGAACAGCTTAAGATGAGCCAGGGCCGCCACGTGAGCTTGCAGCCGCTGGCTTAAGCATCGCGAGGGGGGGGCGGTGGGGTCGGTGATGACCCGGTGCCCACACCCCACAAGCATACCCCTACCTAGGACAACTCCTCCTCACAAAACTACCCACACGAGTTTAAGCCCAGCCCCGACCTGAAACCTAGAACCCTACCCCCAACACTCGAACCAAGACCACCTAAGCCCCTGGTCCCCCGACACCCAGACAGAACCCCGAGGCATAGCCCACCCCACCCAAGGAACGCACTAAGCCCCCAGCAGCAACCCTGTTGCTCAGGCTGGCTCGACGGGGAAGGGGACGGACCACTGCAAGGAGGGGCGAACCACCAGCTCACCCCCACCCTATGCCCTGACCTCCCCCTGCCTAGGCCTCCCTTCTGCCCTCCCCTCCTCCACTCCTCCTGCCCCAACCCTCCCCTCTGCCCCCTCCTGCTCTCCCCTCCGCTCCCTCCTAGGCTGCTTGGAAAAC
>JASKMD010000003.1:8148634-8188158 GCA_030144725.1 Haematococcus lacustris
GTGTTCCGAAAGGCCCCACATACCGTGGAAGCAGCTTCCTGGCTTTGCCCACCATGTTACGCAGGTTCATGGTACTAAGCAGCACACGGTCACCCACTTGGAACACACTGTCCGAGGATTTCCTGTGTGGATTAGCACCATTAGCCTGGCGGCTCTGTGCCAGTTTCATACAACGTCTGGCTTCTTGAACACCCTTCTCCCAGCCTTCAGAGAAGAACTGGGCCATAGGAGGTGGCAACCGAGGTAACTCATGGGTCACCGGTGTCACTGGGGACTGTCCATAGTTAACCAGGAAAGGTGTAGACTTAATGCTTTCTTGCCATGAGTTATTAATTGCAAACTCGGCAAACGAGAGGTGTTTAGGCCAGTCTCGTTGAGTGGGAGAGATATAATGCCTAAGCATCTCCTCCAACACTTTGTTGTAACGCTCAACCTGCCCGTTTGACTGGGGGTGATAGCTGGAGGTAAGTGAGTGCTTCATGCCCATTAGCTTGCATACAGCTTGCCAGAACTTACTCACGAAAAGGGAACCCCGATCACTCACAACTTCAGAGGGTAGCCCATGATGGACAAATACCTTATCAATGAAGAGTTGTGCAAACTCAGGAGCGTCCATGCTCTCTTTGCAGGGCACTAGATGTACCATCTTAGAGAGCCTGTCAACGAATACACAGATGGAATCATATCCATGTGACCCGGACGGTAGTTTGGTTATGAAGTCCATGTGCATGACTTCCCAGCGGTATCCAGGTATAGACAGAGGATGAAGGAACCCCCATGGCTTAGCTGTAACCGACTTGTTTCTCTGGCATGCATCACATGTTGTTACATAGTGACGCACATCAGTGCGTAAGTGTTTCCACCAGAACACACGCATGACATGCTCCAACGTCTTAGTGATCCCAACGTGGCCAGCATACTTAGCATCGTGCATCTCATGCAGGATATGCTCTCGTAGCTGTTTGTCACGGGGCACAATGACGGTGCGTCGTTTGTTATGTCTCCATAGGCCATTATCATCCAGGTAGTAGTTCTTAGTCTTCCTACACTCGTGCAAATTAAGGGCTGGCTGGCTTAAAAAACCTGAGAGTTCAGGTCTGAAACTTGGCATGTAGGTTGTTGAGACCTAGGGGAGGTCAAGACTCTATTGGGCCAAAGTGTAATTCTCACTCGGTGTCGAGTTGTTGGACCAGGTGTGGGGCTGTGACCCTGATTTTGGCTAAGGGAGTTGGCACCGAGTGATCAAAGTGTCTTTTCATGAAATGTGAGTATGAGAGGTTGTAGAGGGTGGTTACAGCTGCCCAACCTAGTAGGTAGCATGCAAAAAGTCCAAGCCAGTGATGAGCTATGGCCCGTGTCCTAGGACCCTGCGCAGGGTCCTAGCGTCACCATGGTCGTAGGACCCTGCGCAGGGTCCTGGCGACCCTGCGCAGGGTCCTACTGACCCTATGAGTCAGGAGTTTTCCAAGTTTTGTTCTGACCCTGTGTGCCAGGACCTTGTCAGGCTTCCCGCAGACCCTTTGCTAGGTCCTCTCGTTTCTGTTTGGTATCCTCCCGACTCTGTGTGCCAGGACCCTGCGCAGGGTCCTACGACCATGGTGACGCTAGGACCCTGCGCAGGGTCCTACAGACCCTGCGCAGGGTCCTGGAAACCCTGTGCAGGGTCCTGCTGACCCTGTGTGCCAGGACCCTGCGCAGGGTCCTACGACCATGGTGACGCTAGGACCCTGCGCAGGGTCCTACAGACCCTGCGCAGGGTCCTGAAAACCCTGCGCAGGGTCCTGCTGACCCTGTGTGCCAGGACCCTGCGCAGGGTCCTACGACCATGGTTAGAATTGAAATTAAATATTAGGACAACTATTTTGTAGTTTATTTTTAATATTACATGTATTTAATATTTAAAAGGCGCTAGGACCCTGCGCAGGGTCCTACAGACCCTGCGCAGGGTCTTGGTGACCCTGCGCAGGGTCCTGCTGACCCTGTGTGCCAGGACCCTGCGCAGGGTCCTACGACCATGGTGACGCTGGGACCCTGCGCAGGGTCCTACAGACCCTGCGCAGGGTCCTGAAAACCCTGCGCAGGGTCCTGAAAACCCTGTGTGCCAGGACCCTGCGCAGGGTCCTACGACCATGGTTAGAATTAAAATTTAAATATTAGAACAACTATTTTGTAGCTTATTTTTAACATTACATGTATTTAGTATTTAAAAGGCGCTAGGACCCTGCGCAGGGTCCTGCCGACCCTGTGCAGGGTCCTGGTGACTCTGTGCAGGGTCCTGGCGCTCTGGCCTTCTGCAGGGTCCTACTGACCCTTTGTAGGGTCCTACTGACCCTGTGAAGGGTCTTGCTGACTAGCACAGGTCGGTGGCATCTGGATGAAAGCCATAATGAAAACTTCAAAAAAATCCCTATCATCATGTTCTTTAGGATTCTTAGTGCTGATGAACATGACTAAGTGCTTCAGACCCTGTGCAGGGTCCTGGTGACCCTGTGCCGGGTCCTAGTGACCCTGCACAGGGTTACAGTGACCCTGCGCAGGGTCCTGGTGACCCTGCGCAGGGTCCTAGTGCACAGGCCTTTTGCAGGGTCCTGTTGCCCATTTGCAGGGTCCTGGTGACCCTGTGCAGGGTCCTAGTGACCCTGCGCAGGGTCCTGGTGCACAGGCCTTTTGCAGGGTCCTAGTGACCCTTTGTAGGGTCCTACAGACCCTCTGCAGGGTCCTGCTGACTGGCAGAGGTCGGTGGCATCTGGATGAAAGCCATAATGAAAATTTCAACATTTTCGCAACATGGCATGCAACCTCGCAGCCTTCTTGTCACCCAGCCAACTTGCAACGTCCCTGCTCTACAACACGCCTAGCACAAACGCGATGTACGTGCTCTACATTGCGACATCTCGTACTGCCGTAAGTCGATGAACAACGCCTAAGGTGCGTCTCTAGCTAGTAGCGACTTCCAATTGCAATGAGTCAGCTCCACGCATTCAGAGCCTCGTAACTCAGCTCGCAGCCAGGCCCGAAACTATGCTCGCTTCCAGTCACATCGCACCTAGCTAGCTAGCTCAGACACGCAACTTAGCCGCAACTTAGCCTAGCCAGCAGTGCAGCCCCAGCCACTTCCCCTACCATGAGGCAGCCAACCCGGATGCTAGGCGTACAACCATCTACGTCGCTAGCTCAGCCACGCAGTCCAGCTACTTCACCAGCATCGCAGCCATCCACACAACCTCGCAATCTCGATATGTTACAGCCACGCAGCAACGCAAAAAGCCAACGTAGCAAGCCTAGCCACGCATCGACACACAACGACCGAGCCTCGCCGTCAGCCATGCAAACATCCATGCGAAGTTGTCAAGGTGAGTGGCTATCCCTCTGCAAGTATGTGGCACCGCTTAACATCTGGCATGCCTTTTGTGCTGCTGCAGGATTAATGGTTTGACCCTTCCCCTTTGCCACCACCACCTCCCAGGCCGTCGTCGCACCTTGCCCCACTCCCTATCCTACCTTGCAGCCTGGAGCAACCTCCTCCTTCCCTCCCTCCTTCCCTCCCTCCTTCCCTCCCTCCCTCACGCCCTTTCTCACGCCCTCCCTCACACCCTCCCCCCCTCTACATGTCTCTACAGGTGGCTACAGGTCCCCTTACCTTCCTGACCTACCATTCCCCTTCCCTTCCCACTCGCCCTTGACCTCACCCTCACCCTCACCCTCACCTTGGCAGGTGAGTAAGCATGCATGTTGTGGTTCGTATTGCCTAGCATTTGGGAGCCTATGCTGGGTTGCATAAGAGAAGCCACCAGCAAGGTTTGAGCGCTTGTACACCTCTTCGCAACACACAACGAGCTTGGAGCGGTAGCCAGGACTTCCGGTGGGTGCACATGCTCTGGTGGTGTCAGCCTACCCAGCCCAGTTCTGGTCATGCATGTCCTTATTCATCTGCTTGCTGGCTTATCTTTGCTTGCAGTTGTTGACAGCTTGAGTATGACAAGTGTAGCAAGGCTTGGTGATTGCAAGCAAGGTGGTAGCGGCGTGACATGGAGGGGGGCATTGAGCATAGCTGTAATTGGCCAGTCCCTGCACATGAGTTGTCACCAATGCCAAGCCTAAGTGCAAGGATGCCTCTTGCTGCCGCAGGTCTGATGGTCACACTGCTGCCCCTTGCCCCCTTCTCCCTTCCCCCTTCCCTGCCCAATCCCACCACCACCACATCCGAGTCTGCCACCTACCTCCCCTCCTCCCCTCCCCTCTCCTCTCCCCCACCCCATGGCACCCAGCAGCCCTTGGCGTAGCAGCATGGAGTGGGCAGCCTGGAGCGGGCAGCCCGGAGTGGGCAGTCTGGAGCGGGCAGCCTGGAGCGGGCAGCCTAGAGCGGGCAGCCTGGAGCGGGCAGCCTGGAGCCAAGCCTGGAGCCAAGCCTAGCCCAGCCTAGCCTAGCCTAGCCCAGCCCAGCCTAGCCTAGATCAGCCTGATTTGATGCCATGGGGCATAGGCAGCAAGGCAAAGTGCTTAGCAGTCCCGTGATGAGGTGTTAGCCCATAGCAAGTGCATCCAATCCTTGTGGTTGTGCTCATGGCATAGGTTGTGAGTAAGGCATGAGTCGTTGTGTTGTTGTTGTTGCAGTGGTATTGTGTTGTGGTGTTGTGTGGTGTGGCCATCTGGCATCAATGCATGTGCTTAGCATCAGCAATGCATGCCGTTTGTAGTGGTGTTGCATACATTGTAAGGTTGTACCATAAGACATGACATGGCAGGTTTGCGCGTGCAAGGTGAATGTCATGATGGCTTAGATGACATGCACGTGAGCAACAAGAGGGAGAGTGCATGAGGGGTCATGTTGTAGTAGCAAGTACAAGAATCATGCCTTGTAGACCCTGTAGACAGGTCAGCAAGACCCTGTATAATGATCAGCAGGACCCTGTAAAAACTGCCATCAGAACCCCGCACAGGGTCACCAGGACCCTGCGCAGGGTCACCAGGACCCTGCAAATGGTCAGCAGGACCCTGTAAAAACTGCCATCAGAACCCTGCACAGGGTCGCCAGGACCCTGCGCCGGGTCACCAGGACCCTGCGCCGGGTCACCAGGACCCTGCGCAGGGTCACCAGGACCCTGCAAATGGTCAGCAGGACCCTGTAGAAACTGCCATCAGAACCCTGCACAGGGTCGCCAGGACCCTGCGCCGGGTCACCAGGACCCTGCGCCGGGTCACCAGGACCCTGCGCAGGGTCACCAGGACCCTGCAAATGGTCAGCAGGACCCTGTAAAAACTGCCATCAGGACCCTGCGCCGGGTCACCAGGACCCTGCGCCGGGTCACCAGGACCCTGCGCAGGGTCGCTAGGACCCTGCAAATGGTCGTCAGGACCCTGCGAATGGCCGATGCGCTAGGACCCTGCGCAGGGTCGGCAGGACCCTGCGCAGGGTTTTTTCGGATTTTAAATGGTAATAACATCGCACGAACTTTGAGTTTTTCAATGACAACAACGGCGTTGAGTCGGCCTTTCCTGGGGCTATCTGCGGTATGCCTCCCGGGAGAAATGGTTCTTGTGACTTTCGGCCTTAATCGGCGCGAGTGTACGCTTGGTGAAGTTGGAGTCAGCAGCATAGGCTCTGACCAACCACTCATGCAGGTTTGACAAGGGACCTGGTGGTTTGGGTGCACTGGGTTCTCCATCTGCTGGTACATCCGCAGCCCAAGTGACACGTTTGGTGGGTGGCCTTACGGCAGCACCATCACCTTGGCCTGGTGGTGGTTGTGTGGGTGGCACAGCGGCATCACCAGCACTCGTTTTACGTGCCTCAGCACCAGTTTCCTCCCCCTCCTGAGAACGCCGCTTACTCCTAGTCATGACAAGGATACTCTTCACATTATCAGCACCAGGGCCTTTACACGTCTGTACTGTGGCAGCTGGAATGCGTGACAACGGATCAGCGGGATTAGATATACCAGGTAAATACTCAATGGTATATGAGAAGCGGGCCAGGAATTCCATCCATCTAGTCTGCCTGCGTGAGAGTATGTTTTGAGTGGGCAGAGAGATGAGTGGCCGGTGATCTGTGTACAGAGTGAATGGTACCCCTTCTAGGTAACACCTCCACTGTTGACACGCAGATACCAATGCCAGCAGTTCCTGTTCGCCCGTGGTGTAATTAACCTCAGCAGGGATTAAGTTCCTGGAGTAATACGCCAACGGGTAGCCATCCTGCATCAGGACTGCACCGATGCCCTCAAGGGACGCATCGCAGTGCACCTGGAAGGGTTTGCTGTGATCAGGAAGCTTGAGCATAGGCACATTAGAAATGGCCTGCTTCAAGGCATTGAATGCATCCAGCTCAGCCTGAGGCCATGCTTTCCAAGGGAACGAGTCCTTCTTGGGGCCAGTCAGGTTTGTGAGGGGTGCAGCAATGGTGCTAAAATTATGTACGAATTTACGGACATAATTAGCAGCGCCCAGGAAAGACTGCAGGGTTTTGAGGCTTGTAGGGACAGGCCAGTTAGAGATGGCAGTAACTTTACAAGGGTCGACAGATATACCCTGAGCACTTATGATATGGCCCAGGAACATCAGTGTGCGTTTCATAAACTCACATTTAGATAACTTAGCATAGAATTTATTCTTACGCAGTAAGTCAAATACACGTCTGAGGTGGACTAGGTGCTGCTCAGTGTTCTCGGACATCACCAGGATATCATCGAGATACACGAGGGCACAGTCATTTATCACCTCAGCAAATGCTTCATTCATTACACGCTGGAACGTGGCAGGAGCATTTGTCAGGCCAAAACACAGTACCTTGAATTGGTAGTGTCCCTCAGGTGTCCTGAACGCAGTTTTAGGGACATCCTCAGCCGGGATGCGGATCTGGTGGTAACCAGCCTGCAAGTCAAGGGAGGAGAACACAGTTTTTCCTGCAAGCTGATCAAACAGATCATCAATGCGTGGCAAAGGATACTGGTCCCTGATTGTAATTTTATTGAGCTGGCGGTAATCAATGCACATGCGCAGCTCACCTGATTTCTTCTGGACAAACAGCACTGGTGCAGCAAAGGGAGAGGAGCTGGGCTCTATCAGGCCTTTGGCAAGGAGATCAGTGATCTGTCTACGCAGTTCATCATGCTCAGGTTTGGACATCCTATAGCTGGGCCTAGCTGGAGGCTTAGCATCAGGCTGCAAGGGGATGGAGTGCCCTACTGCACGCTCTGGTGGGAGTCCAGTGATGGGTTCGAATACATCAGAGTATTCATCAAGCAGAGCTTGGAGGTGCTGTCTATGGACAGGTGAAACATCTGCTGGCAAGGTAAGGTCTTCCAAAGACACCATAGCAACCATAGCAGAGCCCCCTTTACGCAACCATCTGGCTGCTTGCTTAGCTGTCACAAAGGCCTTTGGATTGGCTTTGGACACAGCAGCAAGTACAGCAGCAGGTGGGCGGGGCAGTGAGTGGGTGGACCCAGGTGGCCTGTTGGCAACACACTGGCCAGCAGCACCCATGTCACTTGTGTGTGGATGCAAGGTTGTGTTACCTTGGGCAGTGCGCAGGGTCAGGGTCTGGTCGACGTAGTCGATCAAGGCCCCCTGCACAGACAGCCAGTCAGCACCCAGGAGCACGTCATAAGCATGAACAAGGTCAGGCATGACAGTCAGCAGGCACATGCAGCTAAAGCTGGCAATGTGCAACTGTACCTTGACATAGTGCTCACAGATCACAGGTTGATTGTTAGCAACATCAAACCTAAGTGACACAGGATAGGTATAGAGAGGAATACCATGCAGCTGAACATAGCTAGCACTAATGAATGACGCGTCAGCACCACCATCAGCTAACATATGGCAGACATGGTTGTCGATGGTGCCAGAGAACTGGAACCTCACCTTGTTGTCTTGTCCAGCAACCCCCAGGATGACTTGGGACGGCAGCATGGGGCAACAAAGGGCTGTCTTACATGATACCACATGACTCAGGCATGGGTCAGCAGCCTCACAACAGAAACCAGCAAAGCTAGCTGCCAGCACGGCAGTCTTCTCAGGCTTTGACTCAGACACAGGCACAGCACACTTGCAGTTGTCCACAGCACTCATGGCAGGACCCTGTGGCTTAGGTTTGTTGTTGGCAGGCAATGAAACACAGAGTGCATCAGTCTGCTTCTCAGGCTGTGTGCAGGCAAAAGCAGCACTGTTGCATGCAGCAGACAGTTGATCAGGCTCAGCAGTTGTTGCTACCGCAGCACAGGAACAGCACCTGCCTGGCTGGGCAACACCCTATTTGGCGTTGGCAGAGGCCAGCTTGCCCTTGCCCTGCCCCTTATCATCATCATCTGGGCGGCTGCGCTTCTGAGGCACATTGGCCCCAGGAGGTGGCCTAGAGTAGCCTGACTGTTCACGGGCCTGCTTGGCAGGCAGGTGCTTCCAAGGGCACTGGGGCTTCAGGTGATCAGGAGAGTAACAGTGGTGGCAATACTGGCCAGGCTTGACAGCCGTGGCAGCAGCAGCAGCACCAGCTTTCTTGCCAGCAGCAGCAGGGGGTGGCCCAGGCCGCATGCCACCACGCCTGGGCGCAGTGCGGCCAGCAGGACGAGGAGCAGCAGTAGTAGCCTGACGACCAGCAAGACCCAGTGTTCTGTTGGCGTCATTGATCTCATGCTCAGCTTGTTTGGTGATGGCACGACCCTGCACAGCAGCCACATGGCGCTTAGAACTGACTGCACCGGCCAGGAACACAGCATTACGCTGTGCCTGCCTGGCAGAATCAATTGCCTGGGTCAATGTAGGGTTCTGCAAGGGGACAATGTCCTTCAAGACAGTCTCACGCAGGCTGGGAGAAAGCCCAGTGACAAACAGATTGACCAGGAGGGACTCGTCCATGCACTGCGCACCAGCAGTCAACAGGTTGTTCCTAAACGCAATGAGGTACTCAGAGAGTTCAGGATAATTGGGACCCATACGGATCGACCTGTCGAGCAGTCTGTCGCGAGCCTCAAGCATGTCATCCCGCAAGTCATCCCCTGTATACTCAAGGAACGACGCACGTAAGAACTGCCAGGGAGGAGCAACACCTGTCTGCGCAAAATGAGCTTGATGGACCGAAGGGTACCAAGCATTGCGAGCTGCACCAGATAGGAAGGCAGGGAAGACAGAGACAATGTCCAAAGAATAGCGAGCACAGTGGGCCTCCAAGTCATCGCAGAAGGCCGAAGCCCTGCGGACTGATTTAGCGCAGGCATCTGTCCACTTGTCTGGGCCAGGCACAGCCTTGGCAGCCGGGACAGAAGTAGGAGCAGGGGACAGGAGGTGGTGCAAAGCGCCACCTCGTCCACCAGCAGACAGATAAGTGCCAGGAATACACGCAGGACGTGTACCTGACCTGCTTGGGGAGGGCGTGCGCATTCCAAACAGCCTGTCCTGATAGGAAGACGATCTACCAGGAACTAGGCTCACCTGAGCAGCCAGAGAAGACAGAGCGCGGTCCATGTTCCTCTGGCGTATGCGCAGCGAGTTCAGCTCCATTCTGGTAGCCGCCAGTTCCTCGCGAAGCTGCTCAGCCTCATCCTCTTCTTCCTCATCTTCATAAGGCTCCTCATCCTCAACCTCCTCCTCGTCATTGAGAAGTTCGTCGTCCAGTGGGCCAGTGCCAGGACGGGAATGGTTAGCAGAAGTACCCGCAGGGTTCAGAGCTGCCTGCAGGTCTCTGCGGAAGTTGGGGTCAGTGCGAGCGAGTGCTAGCAGACCTCTGAAGTTGTCTGGGTCGGCGGATGTGCCGGCGCCAGGTGTCTCTCCAGTAGGAGTACCGTCTGCCATGTCTGCGGCGTTGAGAGTCATCGATTGCGGAAACCAATGTAGCGTTCAGGAAGAGCGCGCCTTAAATCTTTTCAACGTGTGAGCGCCATGCAACGCTAGAAGCTGTTACAGGTGTCAGACTGTCTCAGCGTAACCAGGCCAGGACATAGAACGGCCCCCGGGGATCGAACCCGAATGGTGGGTAGGCAATACAACCCACCATTTAACCTGCCTGTATCACACTTCGTCAGTGACACTAGCGGCCGACTGCTTAGTGCAGAATCGGAACGCTACACGTGGTCGGCCCTTCTTGTACGCCAACCTTGCAAGACCTCACCTTGAGCTTTGGACCGTGATGTGGATTGGGTAGCATAGGACAGTAGCGCTGAATTGTGATGGGCATTGCTTGTGCCAGTATGAAACACTTGCTAGCCTAGTCCTCATGCTGGACATGGTGTCTGGGGTCTGTGCATTGTGCCTTTACCTGTACTTTCGTTCTCACGAGTTTACGATTAGAAGCCCGCAGCCTCTCAGTTGTTCCTCAGGAACGTGCGTCGGACATTTTCCCCCGGGTCATCGAAACCTGTCGATTTTTGCAAAATCGATGGGGTCATCGAAATAGGATCGATTGCGATCGAAGGCGGTCGAAGCTGATCGAAATATGTCGAGTGACCGATGGCTGGCCGCCAGAGACTCCACCCGGGTCATCGAAACCTGTCGATTGTCGCAAAATCGATGGGGTCATCGAAATAGGGCCGATTGCGGTCGAAGCTGGTTGAAACCGACCGACCGACCGATGGGCCGAGAACGATGGGCTGAGACGGGCGAGACCGGCAACAGGCATCTCAGGTCGTTGCGGTGTATCCCAACCATCATAACCACAGCGCCACTGGCACTTACTGAGGCAACGTATTGAACACACTAGAGGTGGTGCGAACCCAGCAGGCCATCTACGGATTTATGTACTTTCAGGTTGCATGCAGGTTTCTCAAGGGAAGCGCGAAGGAAGCGAAGGAAGCGAAGGACAGCAGGATGAGCTAGCAGCCAGGATGAGCTAGCAGCCAGGACCAGCCAGCAGCAGCCCGGACCAAACACGCCACAATCGATTCGCCACCAGCGATAGAAGGCATGCGACCAGGTCGAGCGAAAGGAGCAAGAGGCAGCGAGGAGAAAGAATGGTCAGCCAGGGAAAGGTGCGCTGTGAGGAGCAAGGTGGCGCTCATCGATTTTGTGGCACATGTGGAGTGCCTTGTAGGTAAAGAAGAAATGCAGTCAGATAGAAGAGAAGTAAGAAGATTTCTCCGGCAGAGCGTCCGCCTGGAGCGCGGCCTGCTTCCACAACTTATGCCAAGTAGCACGGGAAGGTGCGAAATAGTCAATTTCCCTTCCTTGTACACCCACCCCCACACCTAGGTCACCTAGGTTACCTAGGAAGTGAGTGAGTGGTGAGTGGCTAGCCTTTGCAACTTTGTGGCTTTTTTAACCTAGTCTGACCGCTGTCATGCCGTTGTTTTTCTGCAGGTTCTAATGGTCACACCCATCCCCCTTTCCCACTACTACCACCAGCACCTCCCCTCCCCCTTCCCTTCCTTGTACACCCACCCCCTCTCAACCTGTCAACACACTTCCACCCCCTGCCTGCGCCCAGCCCAGCCGCCAATCCCAACACCCATACCCATCCTCCCCTCCCCTCCCCTCCCCTCCCCTCCCCTTCCCTCCCCTCCCCTCCCCTCCCCTCCCCTCCCCTCCCCTTCCCTCCCCTCCCCTCCCCTCCCCTCCCCTCCCCTCCCCTCCCCTCCCCTCCCCTCCCCTCCCCTCCCCTCCCCTCCCCTCCCCTCCCCTCCCCTCCCCTCCCCTCCCCTCCCCTCCCCTCCCCTCCCCTCCCCTCCCCTCCCCTCCCCTCCCCTCCCCTCCCCTCCCCTCCCCTCCCCTCCTAATGCGTGCAGCTTTGCCTCAGCCCCAACCCATGCACCACCTCATTAGGGCAGCTTGGCCAGCGCAGCATTGGCACCACACCGTAACAATGTGACAGCCAGCACAGTGACAGCCTCTTCACTCCCAGCACCAGGAAGCTGGTGAGGGGGCTGGGCACAGCATCACACTCCACCGCGGCTCACTGGCTCACCTTGATGTAGAAGGAGTCAGGCTCGCCCAGCATCTCACCAATGGGCCCCTTGGACAGCCCCGGGCAGGCATGCAGGAAGCAGCCCAGCACAGAGGCCAGCTCCTCCTCCGGCAGCGCCTCAGCCCTGCAGGCAGGCCGCGTGCAGTCACCCAACATCCACAACCTAGTAAACCTCAGAGAAACACCTCCCTCAGCACGATGACCCCATGACCGCACTGTGTGGCGGCAATTCTGGGAAATGGAGGCAGCCACGATTGGAGCAGCAGTGAGGAAGTGTGGGGAGCGGCTTTTCAGACACGTGGAGACATAGCAGGGCACAAAGGATGTGACCAATCAGGTGAACAATACAACACCAAATCATACATACCAGCCATTCCAGCCATACCAGCCATGCCGCATACCAGCCATGCATACCTTGCTTGCATCACAGACTAGCCCTTGTTACATGTATACAGTTCGTCACGTACTGCAAGGTGAAGGGCATCACAGTGCCCAAGGACCCCAAAGGGGACTATGCCTTCAAGCAGTTTGTGAAGAGGGAGTTCGAGGCAGCAAGCAAGTCCCTTGGGGCACCCTCCCTGCGCACTGCAGATGGAGACCCACTGGGCAGCTTGGCCTTCTTGGTTGTGTGCGCAGCAGGGTTTGACAAGGACTCAAGGACTGTGGTTGACCACCAACTGAAGGAGGGCCTTGCAGGCAAGCCAGTGATGCCATTGTTGCTCGTGGATCACATGGCCTTCACTAACTTTAAGGTACTTTTGCTTGCTTTGGGTTGCATGTAGCACCAGCAGCTTGCCCATCATGTGCATGCTAGTACCTTGACGCCTACATTTGCTCCTAATGCGTGCAGCTATACTTCCGCCTTACGGACCTCTACCGGCAGGTCACCGGTGAGAAGGAGCCCTTCAAAGAGCTGATGGCCTCCAACCACACAACGCTAATGTTGCAGTTCCGTGAGGTGCTGATGAAAGATTGCAAGACATTCGGTTGGGAGAAAATCAACAATGTGCGTGTGTGCGGCATGCAAGGTTAGTATTTGCTAGCACGTGACAACTTGGATAGCAAGGGCGTAAGCTGACTGCTGCTCAAATGCCTGCCTTCATTTCTTCTACAGGAGCAACCATGGCGCGCAACGGCTAAGCGTGGGAGTGGAGAGGGTTGGGTTGACCGGGTCAGTGACCCACACAGGCATTAGTTATGTAGTTGTACCTCTTTCCATACCCCTTACAAACTACCAACACCCCCATCAACTCAGCATATTGGCATACCATGGCTTTCGTGCATTGCATGGGCGACATGGCTGACTGCACGGCATGACATGTTTTTTTCTTGCAGGTCACCTCCTTGTTCTTGTCTGGTTCCAACCCAACCCGTTCAGCATTGGCACAGATGAAGCCTAGCCAACAGCGGAATGCAGCTTAGCCCACAGGGCATACCTGATAAGTAAGAGGGCACTAGTGCCACTTTGCGTGGCATGCCTAGCATACTTTGTGTCCTACCATGCACAGTGTCATGGCAGCAAGCCTAGTGCTCTGATTCGGGCTTGGTGCTGTGCTGGTAGGCCTTGTACTTTGGCAGAGGGTCTTGTGCTCTGGCCGTGAGCCAATGTAACATCGATGAGTTTCCTGCATTGATCCCCCATCGAATCGATGGATGGAGCCGACTCGAATCATGCCTCGAACATGCCCCGAACATGCCTAAAACATGCCTCGAACATGCATTAAACATGCCTCGAACATGCCTCGAAATCACAAAAATCGATACCCCCATCGAATCGACAGCTTACCCCATCGAAAGACTGGGCCGATATCAGTCGGCGTCGATCCCCCTATTCGGTCCGCAATCGAGGCGGGATCGATGGGGGGGAAAATGTCCGACGTGTCTTGAAAACAGCAGTACTACGCACCCGGCTACATTCGCTTGCCTTCATTTGTAAGCATTATGAAGCTAACGTCATCGCCCGTCGAAGACCAAGTTGGCTAGCACAAGGCCACCCTATTCATCCTGGTGGCAGGGCTAGTCAATGCTTATTACTTGCCTACAGGTTGCTGCCAAGTCCCCTCATCGCCGGATGCCCGGTGCGTGAACGGTGAGGTCGCCATCGAGTCAGTGAGTGCCCACAATCTGTTGCCAGCCGCCAAGATGTATTGCCACTGGTACATTTACAGTACAATTGCCAGTCCGTTGTGCACCACACACACACATGCGTGCACCCTACCCCTTCCCATGTGCAATGAATATACACAAAACAGACACTCTAACGCTGCGCAGCGTAGCCTCTGGGTTAGCGTGGCCTCTAGTGTGCGGCGCAATTGGGTGCAAAATCACTAGTATGGGTGCATCCCTGCGAGCTCACAGCCACCTCCCAGCGACCTGTTTGCATAACCTGTTGAGCACCCCGTAAAGGCAAGCAAGGCCATCGATGTAAAAACAGGGTGGGCGGGAGTTTGTATCGACAAAACAAGGCTAAGAGCCAGTGGCATCTCCTCCCACAGCCAACAACGATGCGCATACACACATGTGGTTCGCAGGACTCGCAAGCATGCCCCCCAAGCTTGTACTGAGGAACGATGTGTTGGACGGCATCAGCGACAAAGCTATGTCCCTGTGGCATGCTGCCATCCGGCGAGCCACACAGGGCAGGCAAATGGCCAGCCAGGGCATGATGGCAGTGATATTCCAGGTAGGGCTCTGAACAGAGTGGGCTCATGCCAACCAGACAGTGCCTAGCATGCTGTGCTACAGGCTGCTGCTCCTGAACACCAGGCATGCGGGCTCACAGGCACTGGCAGCCTAGGTCCAGGTACTCATTGCTTTGGGCAGGCAGTGCAGGCAGCCCAGCCCAGCTTCAGCTCCACCACCCACTTGCTCTCCCCAATGTGCTGCATGTTCAGCGCTGCATTGCAGTCCCGGTCCAGCCACCTGCCAGACTGTGGTCCTGTGGTGGGTGGGCTGCACAGCCTTGCCTCTCCTCTCGCCCTTGTGCTTCGTGCACATGGCTGGTGTCGGGCTCAGCACACGTGGGCGTCGGGCTCAGCACACGTGGTGGTGCTTGGCAGCCTTGCCTTTGCTCTTGCCCTTCAGCTCCAGGCAGCCTCCTCAGCCTTGTGGCTCTTGGTGCACAGCAGTGGCCGGTCAGCACAGCTGCCCCAGGCGCCCCATTGCCCTCCACCACCGAATATCAACCTGGGTGTGAGTAGTAGAGGTGTGAGTCTGCCGCCATCCCCACTGCTGCCAGCCGCACTGCAGCCAGCTCTGCCGGTGAAGGGGTAGCCATGGGCCCCGCGATTCTTAAGAGCAGCTCGGGGCAGCAGGACTGGCTGTCATAGCTAACTCGGTTGTAGCACAGGCTGCAGGCTGGCCTCTCCAGATGGTCCTGCACCTGATGTGCTGGGGGTACCCAGCTGGTGTGGCCTGAACCCACCATCACCACAATGCCCCGTCTGCTTATGTGGCTCTATGGAGGTGCTGGAGCATGTGAGGGGCAGCCCTGTCCAGTGGCTCCAGGGGCAATGCAGTGCAGCAGGTCTGAGCTCCACAAGCCCCAGCTCACAAAGTGCATTTGCTTAGATAAAGAAGAAGAAGAAGCAGACGACTCCGGCGTGAGAACCGGCGTGCAGTAAGGGAGGAAGTTTGACCTGGGGCGCAGCCTGCTCCTACGACCTACCTCAGATGTAGAGGGGCCCCGGCAAGCCCTGGGTCTGCAGCTGTTTTGGTGATGCTGTGAGAGCTAGTAAGAGCTATGGGAGCTGTTTTGGGATATGTGAAAGTACCTAACTTGGGTCGGTAGCGAGTCTGCAATGAAGCTATGGGAGCGCTGCTGTGATGTGCAGGTGGGCTATATGCTGGGCATTGATGGCGGCCTCATCGGTGCGTGGCCCAACTTGTCTGGCATGGCTCACTGCGCATGGACCGCTTCCTCGATGCACACGTGTCAATGCTTGTTCTTTAAGTAGCATGCATCGTGGCTTCACCGCCACACCCAACACCAGCACCACCATTAGAAGAGAGACCACCACCACCACCACCACCACCACCAGCAGATGGCATGGTATGTGCCAGGTGGTTTGCTGCATCACATGTGTGACTGTGCAAGTCTTAAGCGTGAGATGTGAGTAATGCCTAATTGTCTGCTTGTTGTCCTTGCAGGGGACCAGCTGCACCTGACAGAAGATTTGGCTCATCAGGAGGTGAGGATGGGATCGTCAGCGGGGCAGCAGGGGCAGCAGGAGCAGGCAGAGGCAGGAAGGGGCAGCAGGGGCAGGAAGGAGCAGCAGGGGCAGCGGGTCAGCAGGGGCAGGAAGGGGCAGCGGGGCAGCAGGGGCAGGAAGGGGCAGCAGGGGCAGCAGGGGCAGCAGGGGCAGCGGGTCAGAAGGGGCAGGAAGGGGCAGCAGGGGCAGCGGGGCAACAGGGGCAGGAAGGGGCAGCAGGGGCAGCGGGGCAACAGGGACAGGAAGGGGCAGCGGGGCAGCAGGGGCAGGAAGGGGCAGCGGGTCAGCACGGGCAGCAGGGGAAGCGGGCCAGCAGGGGCAGGAAGGGGCAGCGGGTCAGCAGGGGCAGGAAGGGGCAGCAGGGGCAGCGGGCCAGCAGGGGCAGGAAGGGGCAGCGGGTCAGCAGGGGCAGGAAGGGTCAGCGGGTCAGCAGGGGCAGGAAGGGGCAGCAGGGGCAGCGGGCCAGCAGGGGCAGGAAGGGTCAGCGGGTCAGCAGGGGCAGGAAGGGTCAGCGGGTCAGCAGGGGCAGGAAGGGGCAGCGGTCAGCAGGGGTCATGTCATGAGGGGTTGTCACACCCAGCTGGTCACACCATGAGCCACACCATGTGCAGGTGACTCAAGGCAGGTTCATGGAGCTGTGCATCAAGCTCGTCAAGCTACACAACGAGCTGGTGCACTTGCAGCTGCCTCAACTTGCTGGTAGGTGGACCGGGTATGCGGTTTGGGCCATTGCTGTTGTTGCCATTGCTGCTGCCTCTGCTGCTGTTACAGCGGGTGCCTCTGCTGCTGCTTGTAACTCATATGTAGCTGGTATGGGTGTTTTTGTGACATGACTGGACAGACACACAAGACAAGACAAGACAGAGTGCCAGGCAAATGTGACAGGGGTGCTTATGATGGCAGTCAAGGCAATGATATGTCTAAATGGCAGTCTCGTACCTGGGGCCTGCACCTTGTATATTGTGTGCAGAATAGCATGACTTGTCTGTATGAAGTCTGGCTGACGAGGCAGACTTTTGAGCCGCGTCACCCCACTGACCATGCCAGCAGTCAAGGCAGGGGTAGGGGTACACCCAGGCAGGCTAGAGCACCCCATACTGACAGGCAAGAGCTAGACCACTCCATACATACATACAAGACAAGGAGGCGACATGGCCATGCCAGCAGTCAAGGCAAGGGTTAGGGCCAACCCGCACCCAGACTGTGCGGTTGGCACCCTCACTGCCTGGTCCTTGGTCTGCAGAGAAGCGGCTGAGCGTGAGCCAGGCGCTGCGGCATGCCTTTGAGGAATACAGTGGGCAGCTGGCGCCTGGGAGCTCTGACTCTGTGCTCGGACAGCTCAGTGAGGCACAGCTGTTGAGGATCTGCCAAGACGCTGGCTGCATGGAGCCACAAGGTACGGAGCGGGACAGGAAGGCTGGCAGCAGGAGTGGGAGTGGGGCTGTGCAGGCAGGCAGTAGATGGCTGGGGTTGTGCAGGCAGTCAGTATGGTGGGCTGCGCACACAACAGGGTAATGAGCAGGGTCGCATCGGCAAGAAACAAAGTCAGCAGCAAACAACAAGGGGGAGGTTCAGTGTATACATGGTCAGACAGCTCAATGCTTGTGGAGATGGAGCAGAAAAGCATGTCAGCAGAGTACCCTGAGCGGAGGCTCCTGATCCCACCACCCTCTCCATGCGTGCGCACAGCATGCACCCTCTCCATGCGTGCTTACAGCATCGGTAGCAACAACCCTCCTAAGCCCATTGCTCGAACCATGCCAATGTCCAGAATAGCAAGAGGAAGAGGTGCACACAGAAGAACCAGAGAGGTGGCCAGCTGCTGGGCAGCTACCACTGCCAGGCGCTAAGCACTGACCTGCTGCTGCATGGCTAGCAGGACCCCTGTCGCAGTCCGGCCTGAAGAACGTCCTGGCAGCGTTCCGCCCTCAAGCATACGAAGGGCCGCTGGCTGTCGATTATCCTACTTTCTGCAAGGTGAGCCGTACCTGGGCCTTCCACCGACCCGGCCTGGCCTGACCTGGCCTGACCTGGCCTGACCTGGCCTGACCTGGCCTGACCTGGCCTGACCTGGCCTGACCTGGCCTGACCTGGCCTGACCTGGCCTGACCTGGCCTGACCTGGCCTGACCCGACCCGACCTGGCCTGACCCGACCCGACCCGACCCGACCCGACCCGACCCGACCCGACCCAACCCGACCTGACCTGACCTGACCTGACCTGACCTGACCAGACCTGGCCTGACCTGACCTGGTTCCTAAGGTGTTGGCTGCCATCGCATCAGAGATCATGGTGGACCTATACACCCCGGTGGCCGCACTGGGGCTGGCTGTGCGACCTTTGCCGCTGCTCAGAGAACAACTGTCAGTGAGTGCCTCTCCCCAACACACACTGGCCTCTGGTTCCTGTGCCATGACACTGGTTGACATGACACTGGTTTCTGTGCCATGACCAGCAGCCATCTGCTTGCCTGGGCCTCTGCTGATATGTGCCCCCCACACCTTTTGACCCCAATGGGTACCCACTGAACATGCCCGCCCTTCCACCATCCAGTATGCAGTGCCATATGCCTTGTAGCCAGTGGTGAACCCTATGCTTGCATGGGCTTCTGCTGGCAGCAAGCCAGCTGCCAAACCTAGAGTGCTGGCCTGAGGGATGACATGTCGAGTCAAGCTTCAGCACCTTTCTCTAGGGCCCAATCAGGAAGAATCCCTTGCTCACTTGTCTGTCTTGTCTGTGCTGGACTCACTCGTCTGTCTTTGCTCACTTACTTGTCTGTCTTATCTGTATGGACTTATAACCCACAAAGCAGCACTTCCCTCATTGGCCCGAACAGGCAGAGCCAGGGCCCCTCCCTAGGAGTGGTGTCTTGATTGTGTGGAGTTATGTTCCCATGCATGGGCATGTGCGCCTTCCACCTACACTACTGCCTGACCCCTGTGACAGGGCTATAGCCTGGAGTTGGCATGACTGACATGCACTGGTGTAAGCTGATGACAGACACTACTGTGCATGACACACACTACTGTGCATCAGCAGGCTGCTGCTGCTGGGCGTGGGGTCAAGCAAGAGGCTCACAAACCAGCATGCAGCTCAGCGGTCCCCCTCAAGGTTACCAAACCTAGAGTAGTTGAGGAGGTGGCAGCAGCAACGTCTGCAGTTGTCATTCCTTATGGCATAGTTGCGGCTCTGTACATACTAGGCGGTGCAGCACTTCAAAACTTAGCACGTCCCGTGTGAGCCCCATATGCGGTGCGCTTTGTTTGTCGCAGCTCTGGCATTGACATGTGGCATTCAAGCTAGCTCATTGTGCCTAGTTGTATGGTCCCTTGCAGCAATGAGCCATGCAACCTTACCTCAGCTTACTCCATGCAGGACCCTTGCACACCACCACTGGGCTGCCACGCCATGTATGCCTCACCTACTGCTGCATATATACACTGGACATGGCCTGTTGACTGGCTGTTGCAGGTACAACTGGACCTGGACTGCCATTGGCAGCCACCCACTGCTTTTGAAGGTAAGGGACTGGCTGGCGATGGGCTAGCTCCAGAGAGTGGCCCTGAACCTGAACCTGAACCTGACCCCTGACCTGACCCTAACCTTTGCAGGGCGCCCTCTGGCATATCCGTATTCTTACTGCCCTGCCCGTTTTGAGTATGATACAATATGTTTATGCATGCAGAGCATTACACAAGTTCTCTGCCATGTCTCATAACCCACAGACTCAAAACTGCGACCTGCCATGTGCATGCAGAGTGTTGGACTCTGAAGCTGGAACCCCCGCATGAAACCACAAAGCGTGACAACAAAACCTCAGCCAGAAGAGGCGCTGGCCCGCCATTGAACTTTAAAAAAACAGTTGCTAAGAGCACGGACGGCCAAGACGATGGCGAGGAGAGCGACGATGTGGACCGCTTAGTGTTCACTGGGGACCTTGACGACAATGGATACCATGCTGTAGCGGACAACAACCCGTTTCTTCAACAGCGAGTTGGCCGCAAGGCACCCACGCTGAAGATACCGGATGATGCCGAGCCGCGAGACGCTGCCCCCGAAGCTCGGGCGAAGCCCCGCCCGGTTAAGGCAAAAGAGGGCTCGCCGAGCCCTGGGTCGAGTAGCGCCTCACCGACCAGCCCGAGTTTGGTGGGATATCAAGGACCCAAACTTGGTGCCGACGCTTCCAGCCCTCCATCTCAACGCACTGCACATACCAGCTCGCCTGAGCGCACCTCCGCGCCCAAGTCCAGGCTTGCTCCGCTGGCCGTTAAGCAAGGTCGAGTATCGCGAGCAGGAGGGTCGTCTCAAGCACAAGTAAAGTTGGAAGTGCCGCTTGACGTGGGACCGGCAGTCGCGACCGCCGGCAAGGACATGCCGGAGCTGGAGACAGCCACATACAAGGCAAAGCAGGCCAAGGATTACTCGGTACGTGTCAGAGTGCCCTCTCCGCTCATCCCTAATGCCTCCTCTAATGCTCTGGGCAAGAGCAGAGTCCGACTCACCTCGTGAAGACCAGAGCATGCGCATGCTACTAGCTATCAGCTTACACCTCAAGCAGCTCAGCCCAGTGAGGTTACGGGTAGTCAGGCAGTGAAGGGAAGAGGTCAGCTGCAAGGTTGCCTCTGTGCTGATGCTGATGCTGATGCCGCTGCTACTCTGGGCATCCACTGGGTATGACTTCGTGTCTGTCCATTCAACAACAGGCAATCAAGGGCACGCTCGTTTCGCGAAGGGCGCATGATATGTTCTGATAGTCTTCTCTACTGATGTTGCTAAGAACATACGCATCCATCTTCTCTGCCTCGCCATACTCGCAATCTTCTCTACTGATGTTGCTACGAGCATACGCATCCCATCTCCACTGCCTCCCCACACCCCATGTGCCTCCCCGCTCCCCACACCACCACTCAGTGCATGTACACGCCTGATGGGAGGGAGGGGGCGGCAGGTCCCGCCTATCCCTGCAGCGCCCCAGACTCTACTGCTGCCCGCATTAAGCCCAGCAGGGCCGCGCCCAACTCCCAGCGCTGGCTGGCCTGCTGGTATGGCCACTGGGGGTGCTGCACACCACCACCTAGTGTATGTACACGCTCATGCCCTTCACATGTGAAGCTAGAGTACCTGCCCCCTCCCTACCCCAGCCCACCCACCCCCTGCTTGCCTCCCTGCCCACCAGGACCGCCCTGACCCCCTACCACCACCTGCCAGCCTCAAATCCCGCTTACCCAGCTGGACGGACCGCCGAGGCGAGTCCCGGGGCCCCCCAGCCCCTCCGGCCCCTTCCATAGCGCTCACGTCCCTGGCTGGGGCACCGGGGCTGGAGGGGGAGCGCCACAGCGGACCACCCCAGCCCATCGCCTGGCAGCCAGCGGAGGAGAGAGGGATGGCAGGTCCTGGGGCCCTCAATGCCGGCGGCGGCTGGCTGCTGGCTCCTAAGATCACGGCACTGGAGGGCCAGGTGGGAGGCGTGAGGGCTGGGGGCTAGGGTGGGTGGGGGCTGGGGGGCGCATGGGGCGGCACAGGGAGGGTTGTTGAGGGTGGTGGTGGGCTGGCTGGTGAGGGGAGCGGTGGGCTGCAGTGACGAGGGGATCCCTAAGCAACAGGGACAGCAAGGATAGGTTGCAAGAAGGCTGCACAGGGAGTGTGAGAGAGAGTGAGTAGAGTGGGGTGCAGGGGCAGGGTGGCGTTGCAGTGAGGATTGAGTTGGTGGGTGGGTGGGTGGGCGGGGGCGGGCAGCATGCTCCCGACTCGCCTTGTACAGAGCCCTACCCATCCATCCTTCCTACTCCCCTCACAAGCTGCAGGCTGTTTCTGCCACCCGTGCCTGCTTGCATGGCTGTGCGGCCACACCTGATGAACCCACCTGCCTCCCAGTCATGCTGTGCTGTCTCCGCCATGAGCAGTAGCTGCTGCTGCTAACACGCCGTCCGTGCGTGCGATGGCCGTGCCCCTGCTGCAGCTGGCCAGTCTTTGGGAGCGTATTGAGCAAATAGCTGCAGAGGTGGTCAGCAACAAGCAGTGGGCTGCCGACAACCATGAACAATTCAGGGTGAGGCCAGCCACACCTTAGCAGTTCCCTGCCTTGCCTGTCCAGCACCAGGGGTGGTGCCTAGATAGGCCACAGAGAAACACAGGGACACGGTGAGCGTGAAGGTACATTTTGTCCATGGAAATGAGTTGGTTGGGTTGGTTGGGTTGGGTTGGGTTGGGTTGGGTTGGGTTGGGTTGGGTTGGGTTGGGTTGGTGAATTGGTTGGGTCTGTAGCCCTGCAGTGGGTCAATTGGACTTGGGTCTCCTTAACCCTGGCTGTGATTCGCACTAAGTGATGCCAAGCTTGACACTGGTGCTTGGCCTTCCTGGCTGCAGGATGCCTTGGGCGTGTGCAGCAAGGAGCAGAAGTCGTTTGACGCCCGCTTAGCTGCGTTCCAGGAGCAGCTCGCTAAACTCCTGCAACAGGGCAAGACCTTGGACGCATTCCTGGGCCCGGACGAGCCAGAGGAGCCGGACGACGAGTTCAAGGGCGTTTTGTTGTCCCCCGATGCAAAAGTCGGTTCTGCCAGCGGTGTGGACATGCAAGCTGAGAGCGAGTCACGAAAATCACCGACCGGCCGCCGACAGCAGCTGCAGCAGCAAATCGTCGACATGGCGATGCGGCGCATGCGCGGGGAACTGCGGCCGCAGATGCTGGCTGAGCTGGAGGAGTTTCGATCCGGCGTGGCGGCGGCGGTGGCTGAGGCTTCCGCCGCAAAAGGCGCCGCCGCCCGAGCATCCGGCCGCGCTTTTCAAATGTCTGAGCAGGTACGTTGGAACGTGTGTGTTCTTGCGTGACAGGTGAAACCCACACAACCCGATGTTATGTCTTATGGTCATGTTAGCTAGATCTAGACATGTCAGCGCAACCCGACCCGGCCCAACCTGATGTGACCCAACCTGACCCGACCTACTTCGCCTACCTCCGCCTCATCCCACCATCACCCTGCCCCACCTTGCCTTGCTTCCTCAGGTGCAGCAGTTGTCCAAGTCTGGCACCCAGCTGCAGGCGTCTCTTCAAGAAGCCCAAGTTCAACTGGATGGCTTGGACACAGACCTGCGGCGGCAGCTACAGGCCCGTGCCACCGCCCTGTCTGACCTCGCCACCAGCAGCAAGGCCGCGCTGAAAGACTTGAAAGACCAGCTGGATGCAGGGTTGGCCGCCGCACAGCAGCACAGGGCAGAGGTGAGGTCAGAGCTGGCTGAGCTGCAAGCGGCACAGCAGCAGCAGGAGGCTGGTGTGGCTCTGCTGGGCAAGGAGGCAGCGGATGCGAAGGCAGGGGTGGAGCGCCAGGGTCGGCTGCTGGCAGGGGTGCAGGACCAGGTTCAGCTGCTGCAGGTGATGGAAACTCAGCATGGTGTGGAGGTGGAGGCGGTGCATCAGCAGGTGCGGGTGTTGCTGACTCAGGTGACGACAGCACAGCAGCAGGTGCAAGAGGTGCAGACACAGCAGGCTGCTGCTCAGCAGCAGGTGCAAACATTGGCACAGCAGCAGGCTGAGGCCCGGCAGCAGGTGCTCGACATGCAAGCACAGCAGGCAGTGGTGCAGCAGCAGCAGGAGCAGCAGCAGGCTACACTGCTTCAGCAGCAGCAGCGGCTGGTGCAGGCCGTTGAAGGGGAGCTGCGGCAGGAGGTGGCAGCTGTGCAGGGCTTGCTACAGTCTCTTCAAGGTGTGGTGCAGCAGCAATCCCAGGTGGGGCAGGAGGCAAGGGCGGAGGTGGAGAAGGAGGTCAGGGACCTGGCAGCTCAGGTGCAGGCAGGGCTGGCAGTCCAGACAACTCAGCAGCAGCAGACTGCCATCCTGCAGTCACAGCTGCTGGCTCTGCAAGCCAATTTGGCACAAACAATTAGCCAGGCAGGAGGGCGGGAGGAGGAGGAGCAGGAGCAGCAGCTGCAGGGGGTCAAGGCACAGCTGCAAGACGCAGTAACAGCACTGGCTTCCGTGCAGCAGCGGGAGGAGGCAGTGGCAGCGCAGCTGCAGGGCCTGAGTGCAGCCCGAGCTGAGCAGCAGAAGCAAGCGCAGGATGTGTTGCAGCGTGTCGAGGCGGCCGAGGCAGCGCGAGTGGCGCAGCAGCAGGCAGGGGAGGCCCTGACCAGCCAGCTCCACACCCAAGTGCTGCCGCAGCTGCATGACCTGTCAGCAGCCCAGGAGGTGCAGGCGACTGCCAGTGCAAAGCACGCGACCGCGATCGCCGCCATGCAGGAGCAGCTGGCAGAGGTGTCTGCAGCTGAGGGGGCGCGGAAGGCCTGGGAGGAGGGGGTGCAGGCGCAGCTGGAGTCGCTGCAGGCTGTGAAGGACTCAGTGACACATGCCAGCCCTGATGGTGATGATGTGAGGGGGAGTCATGAGGCTCTGCAGGCGCTGCAGGCGACAGTGGAGGCCGCGCAAGCCTCGCAGCAACAGCTGAGCAGCACGGTGCAGCAGCAGGTGCAGCAGCTTGACAACAGCTTTCGGCAGCAGGTGCAGCAGATGGACATCTCGTTGCAGCAGCAGGTGCAGGCAGTCCAGACAGCCCACCAGGCCGTCACTTTGGATGTGCAGTCCCAGTTGGCCACGCTGGCTGCTGAGCAGGCCGCTTTGCAGCAGCGCCAGACAAAGGTGGAGCAGGCGCTGGCAGCTGTGTCAGTAGCGCAGGCTAGCCTGAGCAGCCAGGGGCAGGAGGCTGCTGCCCGGCTGAAGGCTGAGTCGGAGTTGCAGGTGCAGCGGGAGTTGCAGCGGCAGCAGAAGCTGCAGGGTCAGGTGGAAGCTCAGGTGCAGGCAGCAGTCGCTGCCCTGGAGCAACAGTTTGCGGCAGAGCAGCAGGCAGCAGTGGCACAGCTGGAGGCGGTAGTCAGCGCTCAGGTGGCTGCACAGCAGCAGCAGCAGGAGGAGGGTGTGCGGGCGCAGATGCAGGCGGCAGTGGCAGCAATCGCGACCCGGCAGCAGCAGCAGGAGCAAGAGGAGCAGTTGGGGGTCAAGATTCTCGAGTCTGTCACCAAGCAGGTGGCCGACTTCCAGCAACAGCAGCAGCAGGCAGTGGCGGCCCAAATCCAAGCGGCCATCATGGAACAAACAGTGCAGCAGCTGGAGCAGCAGCAGCAGGCAGTGGCAGCCCAAATCCAGGCTGCAGTTGCAGAGCAAGTAGTGCAGCAGAAACAGGAAATCCTAGCAATGGTTGCAGCCCAGGTAGCTCAACATCAGCTGGAGCAGCAGCAGCAGCAGCTGGAGCAGCAGCAGCAGCTGGAGCAGCAGCAGCAGCAGCAGCAGCAGCAGCAGCAGCAGCAGCAGCAGGCTGACGCCAAGGTGCTGGCCAGTCCCCCGGACGAGGCTCTTGCAGCTCAGGTCCAGGCCCTGGCAGCTGCCCTGTCTGCCCAGCGGCAGCGTGAGCAGGAGCTGCGCGCTGAGTTGTCTGCTGTGAAGGCGAGCCAGCAGCAGCAAGAGGCGCTGCAGGCTGAGTTGGCTGCTGCAAAAGAGCATAAAGCCAGCGCTATGCAGTTTGAGGATCTGAAGCAGCTCAAGGAAAGGGAGCAGCAGCAGCAGCAGCAGCAGCAGCAGCAGCAGCAGCAGCAGCAGGAGGCACTGCAGGCTCAGTTGCAGGGAGTGCTTGCCCGCTTAGATCGCCAAGAGGCCCTGCTGGCAGAGAATGAGCAGGCCAGGCGACTGGCCCAGCAAGCAGCATTGGAGTCGGCTTCAGCAAAGCAGCGGGAGGAGCAGCAGCAGCAAGCAGCAGTGGCAAAAGAGACGGCAGAGCAGGATACAGTGGCTGGGCAGCATGAGGCGGAGCGGGAGGCTTTGGTGGTGGCAGTGAGACAGCAGGTGGAGGAGCAGATGGCGCAAAAGGTGCGGTGTTGTCTCACTGGCCTTCCACCTATCCTGCCTGCCTGCCTGCCCGCCTGCCTGCCCGCCCGCCCACCCACCTGCACACCAGCTTACGCACCTGCCTGCCTGCCTGCCTGCCTGCCTGCCTGCCTGCCTGCCTGCCTGCCTGCCTGCCTGCCTGCCTGCCTGCCTGCCTGCCTGCCTGCCTGCCTGCGCCATCAGTGTGCTATTTGTGCTCAACTTCATGACCGCATTTGACCTCATGACCTCATGACCGACATCTCAAAGGGAACATCATCTTTCCACGCCTTCAATCTGCAGTGTCGGTCCCCAACCTTGCCACATGTGTGTCACACTTGACATGTGTAAAAGTGCCCCTGGCCTTGCAGCTGGCAGCCGCGGAGGCGTTGGTGGCCCAGCTGAGGGTGCGTTGCAGCCAGCTGGAGAGCCAGGTGGAGGCGCAGGGGGAGGGCATCAGCAGCCAGGCAGCCACCATCATTGGGCTGCACAAGGTCAGTCTTCAAACCTAGCCTCTGGCTATGTGTGTTGCCCAGCCTGGAGCTGTGGGTCCAACCAAACTCGAGCTGTGTGTCAGCTCCCTTGGCAACCCCACACACCGCTGCCCTTCATGGTGGCCTCCTGCGTGCACCTACTCACTGCTGATGCTGCGCTTGCTACCATTGAGTCCCACAGCTAGGTGCTGGCTGCGTAATGTCACATCATAGCTCAGGTACCGCATCCAAGCAAACAGTGATATGCAATAGTAGCACCATAACTTGCCACAGAACCACCCCAACGATCAGGTAAGCCGTGCCAAATATACGGCAGCAGTGTGGGGGTGGCTGCACACACACTGCCACACACAGCTGGCTGCCACACAGGACCTGCTGGATTACAGCCTAGCTCTGGCTGTGTGCGGATTTGCACAGCAGCCCCTCAACACACCGTTACCCTTCACGGCTGCCTCACACGCATGCCTCCATAGGCACCTGATGCTGCCCTACCCGCCATTGGCACTGGCTGCTCTGCATCCTCTGTATGGAGCAAATTTATTACTATAGCCGAGCCAGAGCCTGCTATCAGCCTGCTTAGCTGCTCTTGTTTATTTCAGTCGTGTCAGCCCTCTGTTCATCTGATTTCGTGGCAGCTGCACATCGCGTCTCACGGCTGTGTGCTGTGGCTGTGCTCCTTCCTTCTGCCACCAGGCCCTACAGCAGCGCTTCGACGCGCTAGAGGACGCACTGGCGAGTCGCGAAGCGGAAGACCTGGAGCCCCCCGCAACCCCTCCTCCCGGCCTGTCTCCGGCACTCGAGCAGCGCCTCGCGCAGTTGGAGCTGGCTGCCGTCAAAGCACAGTCGCTGACCATGACTACAGGACTTCCTCCTGCTCTGCTCAACTTCCTTCAGCAAGCATTGGGACCGTCCGCAGTCACACCTGCTAGCTCACCGAAAGTGGAGGGTTCCGGTGCGGAGGATGGCCTCGGCGGGGCCGCGTTCCCCGCGCCGCGCACACTGGGCGCCCTGATGTCGTACCTACAAGCCAAGGAGCAGCAGCTTGGCGCAGGCCAGCCTAGCGCGGTGCAGTTCGAACCCCTTCCCACCGTCTTCGCACCCAGCGGGGCAGGCCAGGGGCAGGGCGTCGCGTCCAAGGCTGACGCCAGGCAGGAGTCGCAGCCACAGCTGCACCACCCTGCACTAGTAGCCAACACTGGCAGCACCAGCACCGGCAAGTCCAGCCCTGAGATTGACTACTTGGCGCCGTTTCGTAACCTGCAGCTGTTAGGCCTGTCAAGCGTGGCAGTAGCTCAGGAGGGGCATATCGGTGGGGTCAGCCAGCAGGGCGTGGGCAACCCAGGGCTGTGGAACAGCGGCATGGCAGGTCAGTCTCAGAGCATGGGCAAGCAACTGAGCAGGCTGCTGCCGCAACCCAGAGGCTGGCCTGGAGCAGGCCAGCCCAGGGGTGGTGGGCGAGGAAGTAGTGAAGACGGCAGGCAGGGGGCAGGGGGGCCGGTTGGAGGAATCTGGCCTGCAAGTTTGACTGAGCCGCCAGGGCAGGCAGGGGCAGCAGGAGGCCTGAGGGAGGTAGCAGGAGCAGCTGGTGTGGGAGGTGCTACCACGTCCTCCAGCACTGACCCTCACGCCGACCCCACTACCACCACCACCACTACCTCTGCTGCTGCTCTTGCTGCTGCTGATGCTGGTGGCAGCAGTCCTGCCCCGACTGTGGCTTTGCTCAATAGCCAGGGCGAGGGTGGTGAGGTGAGTGCCCTGCCCAACCTGCAGCAGGTGCAGGCACTAGTGGAGCACAGCGTGGCAGCGGCAGCGGCGGCCTGTGGTGTGCAGTCTGTGGAGTCAGTGGCTGTGGCAGCGCGAATGGGCATGGCCCTGACAGACTACAACACCTTGGTGGCAGCCAGCGGTCAGGCGTCAGGCGGCCTAGCAGCAGTCAGCCAGGAAGTGAGTGACCAGGCAAGAGGCAGCGTGGCGACCGGGACCCCTTCAGACGGTGCCAGCGGTGGGGAGGCGAGCAGTGGGGGAGCTGGAGCAGCTCCTGCAGCAGCAGGGGCATCACAGCCTGGGCCTCAGCCTGGGTCAGCAGCAGCAGCCACAGCTGGTCCTAGGGTGGCCCAGGGGCCTGCCAGCCTAAAGCCAGCCCACATCGCCACCAGTCCAGCTCACCAGCTGGCATCACTGGCCCTGGCATCACCCACTTGGGCCGAGGCCATGGCTGCTGCCCGCCTGGCCCTGTCCCTCTTCGGTCCTTCCCAGCAGGCAGCAGGCACGCTAGCGGCTTTGCTGCTGCCCGCTCACTCATTCCGTGGCAGTGCAGGGCCCCCGCCTTCGTTGCGATGGCCTTGGCAGGACGCTGCTGGGGCAGGCCCCTCTCCCGCTGGCGCACAGCTTGCGACCGCGAGTCGTGCACCGACGGTCGCCGCTGCAGACAGCATCGCACAGGCTGCACACGAGGCGCGGCAGGTGCTGCAACGCAAACCCTTGAGCCCGGCCGAGGACGTGAAAAGCGCTCTTTCTCGAGTTGAGACTGCAATGTGGTCACAGGCAGACGTCATGTCAGCTGTCGTGGCAGAGGTGGAGCGCAGTGCCGCCCAGGGCCTCGGGTCGGCATTGCACTTGGCCCGCGGACTTCTGCTGCCCTCAGCGACCTGCAACCCCGCGCAAGCAAGGGAGGCCGCGCAGTTGGCTGCGCGCATTTGGGGTCCCGGGTCAGCAGAGGCCGAGCTGGGTCGCGTCGTCGCCAGCCTACCTGGCTCGAGCTTGTCTGCCAGCAATCAAGACGACATTGCACGCGAGCTGGCCGCTGCGGTTTCGCAGCATGGCGTATACAGCCCACCTGCTGCAGTGCTGCGAGCACGCTTGGCGGTGACCAGCTCTGGTCCCGACTCGCCCGAGGCTGCAGTTGCCATTGCCGCGGCGCTGGCTGCCTCTAAGGCAGAGGCCGCAAGCACAGCCGGCGCAGGCAGCAGCGGCTATGACACTGCCACACCCTCGTTGCCACAGCTGCCAGCGCTTGTAGCCGCACTGGAAAAGACGCAGGCACCAACACCGGGTACCATGGACGCTGTGCTCGTCCACGCTGCGGCTGCCCGCAAAGCTGCTGAGGAGATGGGCGTGGACAGCCCAGCTGCGGCTGCCGCAGGGGTCATGTTGCTGTCCACTGCGGTCACAGCAGGAGAGCCGTCTGTAGCCCAGGTGGCCGCCCGCCTGGCGACGTCCGTGTTTGGCCCCGCCGCCAAAGTCACCACCGCAACCTGCGCAGTCACTGCCCTGCCACGCAGCTTTTTTGACGCCGCAACTGCAGCTAGTGCCGCGGAGCTCTTCGCATTGACGCGTGAGACGAAAGGAACAGAGGACGCGGCAATGGAGGTTGCGGCAGTAGACGCCAGATCGGTGCTGCTCTCACATGCATCCTCTGGTGGAGAACGCGCGCAGTGCCTGCAGCGCTTCATCTCGGCCGCAACACAAGCAGCGGGTGACGCGGTCCAGCCAGCGGTGGTGGACGCCGCGGTTGCCTCCGTCTCCGGCTTTGGCACAGGCACACATGCGGGGCTCGGTTGTGCTGAGGCTGTTAGCAAGGCTATGTTTGGACCCACCAACAGTGAAGAAGCGCAGCAACAGCAGCAGCAGCAGCAGCAGCAGCAGCAAGGTTTGCCTAATGGCTCACCTGCAGATCAGTTGGCCATGGTGTTTGGTGCGCAGTCAGCTGAGGCCGTCCTGGGCCGTTTGCTTGCCAGCCTGCCCCCTGCATCCAACCTGCTTCAAGCCCAGCAGGCGCTGGCAGCACTGCAACAGCAGCATGGCATGGCTTCGGCAGAGGCCATGGCTGCTGCTGCCCGCGTGGCTGGCTTGCAGCACGGCTCCAGATCTTCTGAGGCTGTAGCAGCAACGCAGGCGGCTCTGCCCCTGGCGCTCTCAGCTGCCATGGCTGCATCACCGCGGTCACCCTGGCAGGCAGTGGGACAGGGACACAGGGCTGCTGGCACCCACCCCCCTGCCGCCACCAGCCCCTTGGGCGCCTTCCCCCCTGGCAGTGAGGCCCTGACCTTGACTGCAGCAGCTGCTGCCGATGCCGCAGCTGCTCGGGCCGCTGCCACTGAGGCAGCTGTCACAGCCTGCATGGTGGGGGCTGTGTTTGACGCAGCCTCTCCGCTTGCAGCCCTGGCCAGTGTCAAGGCGAACCTGCCACATGCAGTTGACGCTGCCAGTGCCCTGCTCGTCCAGCGTGCTGTGGAGGCTGAGCATGGACTAAACTCCCCGCAAGCCCTGGCTGCTGCAGCTCGACATGCGGTGATGCAGTTCGGTGCCCAGTCCCTTGAGGCACAGGAAGCAGTTCAAAAGGCAGCGGCAGCGGCATTGGCCGCAGCGTCCAAAGATGCCCTCTCTTCGTCCTTGCGACATGTCGTGGGCGTGGATGGTGAGAGCTCTGCAGCAGGGACCAGGGCCGGGGTGGAGGTTGGGAAGGAGGCCGCATCTGCAGCCAAGGTGCGAGGCGCGGTCGCGTTCTCCTTGGAGCCAAGCGAAGCGGACGCTCTTGACTCAGCACTCTCGCCGCCCCTGCTGCGCGCCAGCCGTTCGTGCAGCTTGGCACACTCAGACAACCGACCTTCCCCGATTTCCGTCCCCACGGATCCGCTGCCCTCTACCAACGCGCTCCACTCCAGAACTTCCTCCTCCTCCACCGTGCAATTTGCAACCCCCCAACAGCTGTCAACCTGTGGGTCCCTCCGCCGCGTCCCCACCCTGAGCCGCATGCCTCGCGCGAAGTCCTTCGCGTTCAACACCGCCAAGTCGATGCGACGCACGGCCACCCTCGCTCGCGGAATTCGCACGGCGTCAAGCGGTTCGCCAAAAGGAGAGTCACGCAGTACAAGTGCGGGCGAAGTACCGGAGATGGGCTCGTTGCACCACAGTGTGCTTGACATCTTGACCAAGGAAGACAGCGAGGACGAACACGTGGATGAAGACGATGGCGATGATGAGGACGTGTACCCTCTGGTATGCTCTGCTCCATGTCTACCTTTTCATGGCAATCGTAGGGAATGCCTTTAATGCTGCTGCCGTCACCACCAACTTTCCAACACCACCACCATTGCCACCATTAATCCCCACTTTTAAGCACTGCCCCTGGCAGGACTAGTAACATGCGCCCTCCACCTCTTCCTAGACACCTGGCTGTCTCGGTTTCCTTCCTCCCCTGCCTGCTGCCCCGCTTGCTGTCCCTCCTATGCTTGGCTGCACAGTCGTCTCACTCATGCCTGCATTGACCTATACCAAGACAGGGCCCTATTTGTTTGCATGTTTGTGCTCAGCACTGCTATCAATATCACTGGCATCGACACCACCGGCACCACTGCCCTAACTCTTGCTGTCAGTCATTCACATCAAGCCAGCCTGAGTTGGCCAAGTTACTTGTCACACTCGTGGGTTTATGATGGTGGTGATGTTAGCCGCCGTTGATGACCACTGCCCTGATCACTCTGTGCCATTCACTGTTAACATGCAGTCTCCTTCTGAGGCATGTTCCAGTGCACCACTGCTTTGACCACAGCCTGCCTCCACCATTCCTGCCGTGATCATTACCACCACTGATACCGCAACTGCCACCACCACCACCACTGCCACCATCACCACGACCACCACCACCACCACCACCACCACCACCACCACCACTGCCATCACTACCACCACCACCACACATCTGCTGCTGCCCACAGCCGTCCCTGCCTGTCTTTTTCATGTCTGGTCTCTTCAACACTAGCATCAACACGACCACATGCCCACTGATTCTTGGTTACAGTCACTGCCACCACCACCACCACCACTACCATTGCCACCCGCATTGGAGTGCACAGTGGCACAGCAACCTTCAGTCGCCAATGCAGACATGCGTGTTTGCCTTGTTTGACCTCCTCTCTGTGTGCCACCACCACCCTAATTACTGCTCACCTCCATCATTCCTTCTGCCAGCATAACCGCCAGTGACACTACCCACCACCCCTACCACCACTGCTTTCATTTGCCACTCAAGGTGCTGCCTGACCCTGCTCTGAAGCCTGTCGCCACGTGCTCTGCTTCCGCCTGCTGTTTTCAGACACCCATTCACGAGGGGGCCAACTTAGCCTCCACTGACAATGGCAACGTCAGCAGTGCATACAGGATGCCCCGCAGCAGGACCCTGGTGCGGCCCTCGGGCTCATCCCGACCTTGGTCTGGCTTTCGCCCACGAGGGATGCAAAGGCCCATGTCAGCCCTGCGCTCGCCAGTCTCACTGCAGCAGTCGCAGCAGGAGCAGCAGGAGTGTGAGCCAGCACAGCTGGTGCTGCAGCAGCAGGCAGCTGCTCGGTCCGAGCTAGACGCTGTCATGGCGGGGCTGCCGCCGGACATGAAAGTAGGTTGGCCTCAAGGCTTAAGATGGGGCCGGGAAGATGGGTGTGGATTGGCTGCACTCTCTGTCATCATCATCGCCACCATCACACCACCACCACCGCCACCACCATCATCACCATCATCACCACTATGTGGCATCCGCTGAAGTGCAGCACAGCCAAACACTGCTAGCGCTATTGCAAGCCACTTACATAAGAGCAAAGACTGGAATCGCCAGGCTTGCTCATTGGTAGAGCTGTTCTGCTTCCACTGGTAGCCACTCCATACTCAACCCATTGCAGCTAAAAGTGACAAGTAGCCTGAACAGCATACCTACAGCTAGCCTAAACAGCCTTCCGCCTTGGAACAGTTTACTACTGCTAAGTGACAGGGTGGCTTGAGCAAGTGCTTGAACCAGGTGTTCCTTGCTGCAATGTCAGCGTGCTTCCCGCTGCCGCAGATTCTGGCGACCACTTTGGACCGAGTGCTTGAAAAGTCCAAGACCGGCGAGCAAGTATTTCGAGCAGAGTTGGAGCACCTTGCGGTAGTAGTCAAGGTGTGTGCTCTTTTGGCAGCGCCATCAAACCCATCACCGCACCGCATCACCGCACCGCACCGCACCGCATGAATCACAACCATCACCGCACCCTATGACCTCGACTTGTCCGTGCCCTGAAGCATGTGCCTGACCCTATGCCTCTTGCCCTGCACCTACCCGACGTCCTGTGCCGACCTAAGCCTTCGCTCTCGACTTCCCCCTGCCTTGTGCCCATGTTGCTTACACCAGGATCAAGGCGAGGCTCAGCAGCGGAATGACAACTACATGGGCCGCGTAGAGCTCGCCCTGTTGCGCATGGCGCAGCAGGTCGACACGCTCCGCAACCAGCTCCGCAATGCGTTGAACGATCTAGATATGCAGGCAGAAGTCAGAAGCCACACGCGCGTGGTGCTGCCCATAGGCGCAACCACACGGGTTCAGCGCCCAGGCCCAGAGACCGACGCGGATGCGGCACAAGTCACGCTTCCCACACATCCCAACGTCGAGGCCGAGGTGGTGTTCGAGCAAATGATGGCCGCTGGCGCGTCCGCCGCAGCGGAACAGATAGCGGCTGACAGCTACCAGCAGCAGCAGCAGCAGCAGGTTGTATCTCCGCCGCAGCAGCTCAACAACAATGCATCCGCAGCTATACGACGCAGCACGCAGAAGGAGTCTGGCAGCATAGCGGCGGGGACGCAGCGCGTCGCTGCTGCCACGCAGGTTATGACTGGCCGCCCTGCATTGCCTGGGACTCCTGCCTGTAGGATCAGCTCATCTGAAGCTCTCGACTGCACCCCTCAATCGCAGCACTCTGCATCAGAGCCGCTACAGCCTGGCAGCGTTCGGCGCCCTCCCGCAAAGCAGGAGTCATATCACAGTATTGCTGGGGACGCCAGCTCCTTGGCTGCGCTCTCATGCACGCACACAGCATCCACGGCGTACATGGACCCCCCTTCGCCGCTTGGAGATGATACTGGCATGGAGACGATCGCATCGCCGCTGATGTCGCGTCGGAACAGCAGGCCTAGCCGCTCCCAGTCCGGCGCCCACTCCCCACTCGGTGGCGCCATGTATGGCGTCCTCAGCCAGGAACACTCGGGACTCACTCCACCACGAGAGCTCACGAGTTCATTTCGTGGGCGGATGAGCGATGCCGGCAGCTTCGCAGGAGGACATGTGTTTACCGCTCGCCCCAATCTTCCACCTGACGACACTGCTGTCCAGCAGCTTACTGTCGACAGTCCGGTGTTCGAGGATCGACCCAGCAATGGCGTGTCACCGCGCAACTTGGCATTATCACGCCGCCTGGAGAATTCCTGCACCACAATCTCTGCGCAGCTGTCCGCTGTAAAGGCGTCCCTACAAACACCATTGTCCAGGCACCACCCCCATGACTCACCACCGCACGGTGGCCGGCTGAGCGAGTCCGGCTTGAGCTCACGCAGCATGGTGGGTTCGCCCATGCAGACCCACACCCTCGCTGCTCCCCCAAGCCGCCCAACGTCTCGGCTCAGCCCCTCCCGGCCACTCCGTAGCATTGCCACCTTCAGTGGAGAAGCTGGGGCAGCGGCAGAGGCTGCAGCAACAGCAGCACCAGCAGCCACCACCACAACCTTCCAATCCACCTCCACTGCCGGCTTCCTCCCGGCTGTGTCCCGACCCAATCCTGTATTGCACGCACAACACTTGTCCACCGCAGCCCAGCGTGCACCGTCACAACGCATGCCCTCAGCCATACACCACAGCCCCGGCCCCTTGTCCGCCCTTCCCTCTCACCCCACCGCCTCCCCCTCCCCACCTCCCCCTAACTCCCCAATCTCATCCTTGCCTGATGCGTCCCGGGTGGCAGCAAAGCAGGTCAAGTCGCGGTTGGCCGGCACGTCATCACAAATCTCCCCGCAGGCAGCAGCAGCAGCAGCAGCAGCAGCAACAGGGGTCACACCAGGTCAGCCCCACAGCCCCCAGGCACTGCATGCCACCTTTCCTCTCGGCCCCCCCATGCACCCAGCACCCCAGCTGGCACAGCCACACCCTATAGTAGGCCAGGGGCCGGGCCAAGCACTAAGCCAGCCCCACCCTCCTGCCCAGCTCGTGAAGCCCCAACCGCCCCGCACAGCAGCTCCCTCCAAAGCCATGGCTGGGGGGCTACTGGGGGCGGCCCACACCCTTCAGAGCCAGCCCTCCGTCATGTCCAGCAGGGCCCAGCAGGAAGCGGCTAAGCTGACCCGCAAGCTGTGAGCCAGCATCACCTGGGCCACGTGGCTGTAGGGGAGGGCTGCCAGGGCGTGCTCTGCCACCGTGCGCCCTAGCCAGCTATGTCAGCTACTGTCCAGGAACACCAGCTGATTTGTAGTACATGAGATAAACGCACCCACCAACACTGTTGACACCAGCCTAACACGGCTGACAGCGTGAGACTGCACTTGTGACCTCATGCCTCCATCTTCCGCTGCACCCCCTTGGCCACCCCACTGCCCTTGCACTTGCACGTGCCCTTGCTTTTACACACATCTGCTGGAGGCCTCCTTCACGGCCGGCATTGCTGCTACCCTGCCTTGTCGATAGCTCCCTGGGCATCAGGTCGCCCCTGCCACCCTACCACTACGCTGCTTGCCCCAATACCTCATCACAGCTTTCACCGAACTCCTGCCATGGGTCTGGTGGAGGGTCTGGTGGTGGATTGCCCTTGTTCGTATCGCGCATGCCCACAGGCCTGTCACGGCAGCAAGGGTCATCATGCATCCAAGCAGTCAACAAGCGTCAAGTGTCGATGTCATGGCATAACAGTATCCTAGCCCTACTATGGCATAACAGCATCATAAAGGCTCTTCGCTTCGTGGGAGAGCCTCTGCTTATCACTCGCCATGCACAGTATTGAGACACGTACATACACAGCGGTCCAGGCTGAGTGGATGCACTGAATAGCCCCGATAGCACTGCTTTTGGTCGCATTTGGGCTCCTCATTACTAAGAATCGATGGCAACCAACGCGTAGCGCATGCGGCAGGAATTGATGAACATGGCGTGGCACTTGTTTATCTTCATGCGCATGTTGACAGTGCCAATCCCTGGGTTTACTCCTTGTCACTAGCGGTCCTGGCTGTGAATAGACCTTGTGATCCCCGAAGCTGACGACGATGGTTTACACTGTATATTACAGCGCATTATCCGTCAGCCGTAAGGCTGTTTAGCCGCCCTTCCCCTGCAGACTTCTAGGACTTTTCGGGTGCGTTCCCCGAAGCGAGGATTTGTATTATTAAATGAGACTTTCCGAGTGCTTTTGTGCAAGGGGGTCCTTTTCCTGTGTGGCTGGCTAGAGAGACCTCTTTCCATTCGTACCTCGCTGCAATGTCGAGTTGATAGTTGCCCAACGACGGTCCGCCGACGCCGCCTGCACCAATAAAAGGCTCGCGGAGCGAGCCTGGCGGGCTGGAATGTGATTGTACTTCCTGCTCGATGCCAGGCGCAGTTCACTTGTTGGTGCCGCTACACACCACTAGAACAATCGGTGCTGAGCAGCTGAGGTGTGTCCGCGATCGCTTGCACCGGCAAGGACTCTGATGCAACGATTAACGCGCCGCTTGCCAGGATACGAGCAATATTGCGCAGCTGCCAATGCGATAGACGCTATCGAAAATGGTGCAGTCTTGAGCCAGCATTTGCATGAAGATTATCACCCCCATGTTGGCGACACCTGACCTTGGTGCCGCCGTTTGAGGCCGCTTGGGGTCGTCTGAGCCCGCGTGCCGCCACAGCCGCCAGTACCTTGTTGACCGTGTCTCTCTAGCACTGCAAGCGAGACACCAGGCATGCTGCAGCCTGCAGGCGGCTTCATGCCATCATGACTGAGGCGGCTTCATGCCATCATCATCGTGCCTCCTCCCTTAGTTCTGTATTTCATCACGCAGGGCGGTTGTGCGTCATACGACGTGCGGTGTACTGTGTCGAGGTATCGAGACATGCGGCTTCTTCAACGAAAGGACGTCTGCTTTACCAAGGCTTACTGATTCAGCCATCGCAATAGTATCCGCAGGTCATGTCTATGCTAGGCGGCTGAGGTACCTAGAAGAAGCAAGCGTCACGTGATGGGTTGTGTTCTCAATGCCATTCGGCAGGCCCTGAGTATGCAACATGCTCCATAACCCCGTAAGTCATGCTCTGAATCATCACAGCGAATATTGGAGTGCGGCGAGTATGGGGAGTGTTGAGCTCTGGCAAAGTTTAAAAGGCGATGGTTGCGCATTTAAACGTTGTGCAGCTTGGATCATGGTTACCTAGTCTGCTACCATCTGGCTTTAGTGCATCTGACAGCAGTCGTCGTCGCGGAGTCGCCGCCTCGTTTTGCTATACGCATCGGCCCTGCCCCGGAGTTCGTTGTGAGCTTCTGGCTCTCACCTTAGTAGCTTGAACAAGCTGCGGCGCATGAAACGAGGCTACCCAGACATGTTGACCAAATGTCACCGCGTCGGGTTGCTTTGGACGGTTGCGCTGGCTCTGGGTGCGTACAGACAGTCATATGGGTATTCACAGGGGCATTGCAGCACGACCGGAGTCTTGCATAGGTGTCGCGTCTCGTCGTAATGACCAGCCATTACTTGCGCGCCACCCCACCTCCAAGTCACGATCTCGCATTCACATATGTTTGCTGCCACAGGTGCTTTCCTCAACGCTGAGGCCGCCATCCCAATCACCATCTCTCTCGTGACCGGCAGTCGCTCTGGCCAGACCCCTGCATTCACCCCTTTATCCAAGCAACCCTCTGCCTCTCTGACGTGAGTGCTCAACCACACTCCTCGCCTATGCAAGATCGTGCCCCAGTGAGCCATACTGGTGCCTACACACGAGACCAGAACAGGGCGGGCCCCCGCCCATCAACCACCAAGTCCAACAATTCATGCAAGCGTCTCTTGTGTGCTCTTCCGCAAGGGCACAGATAGCACCGGGTATTGCTATGTCCATTGTGGCAGTGGCAGTTGTGTTTGATGGTGTGCCCCAAAGCCCACAGCTAGCCTGCAAGCCCTGGAATCTAGCCCCAGGGACCCAAGCGGGCTTGGGTGTGCACTGCTCAGGCTGTAGCTGTACCACACCTCACTGCTTGTGCACTGCACTGCATAACAGCTGCCAGGGTGGCTGCATGATGGGTCTCAGACGGGTGTCAGGGTGTGTCAGGGTGTCTCAGGGTGGCTGCCTGGAGCTGGAGCTAGAGCTAGCCAACTACACTTCACAGGGCACAGGGCCCAGCAGCTTGGCAGCGCTGACCCAGCTCACCCTGCCCTATGGCCCGCCATGTTGAAGCCCTCTCCTTCCTCCCCTCTGCCCACCCTTGCCTCTGCTGCTCCCTCCCCATCTCCACTCCTGCCTGCCCATCATTCACACCACCAACACCACCACCACCACCACCACCACCACCACCCCGCATGGCTGCTCATGTGTCCTGCAGCCCCGGTGTTATGCATGCCTCACACACACCATCACCACATGGCTGCTCAAGTGCCTCGCAGCCCCGGCTTGCAAACCTTCGTACCGGCTCCCAGCCCCCCGCCCCCTCCTGGGACCATCAGTATCCAACTCAGGGTGCTGCAGGTGAGGTGTGGAGAGGCGCCCGGGGGAGGTGTCAGCATCATGTTCATAGTGCTCCATGTGCTCTTAGGCACGAGCAGCTTGAGCCGAGGCCTTTGTAGCTGCGGCTGCCTCTTGCTGTATGTAGCTGCACGGCAGCTGGGAGGGAAGGGACAGGCCAGCTGCAAGGCCTGGGCATGTCTGTGTGCCAGCTTGATGAATAGTGTGAACAGATGACAGCCTGCTCCGTATGCCTAGGCAGGAGCTAGTGCATAGGCAGGAGCAGCTTCAGCGTAGGCCCATGGCCTTCGATAGTTGCATCATGTGCTCAACGGTGACAGCCAGATCAGGCCAGGGCCAAAGCAGCACCAGCAGCAGCAGCAAGCCTTCTGCACTTGCGCCTATGCGCATTGATGGAGCAGCTTGGTTGCTAACTGGGGGGCTGACTATTCCAGCTTACAGCACCCTCACCACATGACATCACATGCCTGCCTGTGTGCTTGCTTGCCATGCATCGCAGCCGCCATCCTCACGCCCCTCCCCCCTCGACTCACCGCCCCCCTCGCCTTCACCCATTCAGCCCTCTCCCCTCCCTCCCCTCCCACCCCCTCCG
>JASKMD010000003.1:8188658-8224236 GCA_030144725.1 Haematococcus lacustris
GGCAGGAGGGAGGAGGGCAGGAGGGAGGAGGGCAGGAGGGAGGAGGGCAGCAGGGAGGAGGGCAGCTGGGAGGAGGGCAGCAGGGAGGAGGGCAGCTGGGAGGAGGGCAGGAGGGAGGAGGGCAGGAGGGAGGAGGGCAGGAGGGAGGAGGGCAGCAGGGAGGAGGGCAGCTGGGAGGAGGGCAGCAGGGAGGAGGGCAGCTGGGAGGAGGGCAGCAGGGAGGAGGGCAGCTGGGAGGGGGGCAGGAGGGAGGAGGGCAGCAGGGAGGAGGGCAGCTGGGAGGAGGGCAGCAGGGAGGAGGGCAGCTGGGAGGAGGGCAGCAGGGAGGAGGGCAGCAGGGAGGAGGGCAGCAGGGAGGAGGGCAGCTGGGAGGAGGGCAGCAGGGAGGAGGGCAGCTGGGAGGAGGGCAGCAGGGAGGAGGGCAGCTGGGAGGAGGGCAGCAGGGAGGAGGGCAGGAGGGAGGAGGGCAGCAGGGAGGAGGGCAGCTGGGAGGAGGGCAGCAGGGAGGAGGGCAGCTGGGAGGAGGGCAGCAGGGAGGAGGGCAGCTGGGAGGGGGGCAGGAGGGAGGAGGGCAGCAGGGAGGAGGGCAGCTGGGAGGAGGGCAGCAGGGAGGAGGGCAGCTGGGAGGAGGGCAGCAGGGAGGAGGGCAGGAGGGAGGAGGGCAGCTGGGAGGAGGGCAGCAGGGAGGAGGGCAGCTGGGAGGAGGGCAGCAGGGAGGAGGGCAGCTGGGAGGAGGGCAGCAGGGAGGAGGGCAGGAGGGAGGAGGGCAGCAGGGAGGAGGGCAGCTGGGAGGAGGGCAGCAGGGAGGAGGGCAGCTGGGAGGAGGGCAGCAGGGAGGAGGGCAGCTGGGAGGAGGGCAGCAGGGAGGAGGGCAGCTGGGAGGAGGGCAGCAGGGAGGAGGGCAGCTGGGAGGAGGGCAGCTGGGAGGAGGGCAGCTGGGAGGAGGGCAGCAGGGAGGAGGGCAGGAGGGAGGGGGGCAGCTGGGAGGAGGGCAGCAGGGAGGAGGGCAGCTGGGAGGAGGGCAGCAGGGAGGAGGGCAGCTGGGAGAAGGGCAGCAGGGAGGAGGGCAGGAGGGAGGAGGGCAGCAGGGAGGAGGGCAGGAGGGAGGAGGGCAGCTGGGAGGAGGGCAGCAGGGAGGGGGGCAGCTGGGAGGAGGGCAGCTGGGAGGAGGGCAGCAGGGAGGAGGGCAGCTGGGAGGAGGGCAGCTGGGAGGAGGGCAGCTGGGAGGAGGGCAGCAGGGAGGAGGGCAGCTGGGAGGAGGGCAGCTGGGAGGAGGGCAGCTGGGAGGGGGGCAGCTGGGAGGGGGGCAGCTGGGAGGAGGGCAGCTGGGAGGGGGGCAGCTGGGAGGAGGGCAGCTGGGAGGAGGGCAGCTGGGAGGAGGGCAGCAGGGAGGAGGGCAGCTGGGAGGAGGGCAGCTGGGAGGAGGGCAGCTGGGAGGAGGGCAGCTGGGAGGAGGGCAGCAGGGAGGAGGGCAGCTGGGAGGAGGGCAGCAGGGAGGAGGGCAGCTGGGAGGAGGGCAGCTGGGAGGAGGGCAGCTGGGAGGAGGGCAGCAGGGAGGAGGGCAGCTGGGAGGAGGGCAGCTGGGAGGAGGGCAGCTGGGAGGAGGGCAGCAGGGAGGAGGGCAGCTGGGAGGAGGGCAGCTGGGAGGAGGGCAGCTGGGAGGGGGGCAGCTGGGAGGGGGGCAGCTGGGAGGAGGGCAGCTGGGAGGGGGGCAGCTGGGAGGAGGGCAGCTGGGAGGAGGGCAGCAGGGAGGAGGGCAGCTGGGAGGAGGGCAGCAGGGAGGAGGGCAGCTGGGAGGAGGGCAGCTGGGAGGAGGGCAGCTGGGAGGAGGGCAGCAGGGAGGAGGGCAGCTGGGAGGAGGGCAGCTGGGAGGAGGGCAGCTGGGAGGGGGGCAGCTGGGAGGAGGGCAGCTGGGAGGAGGGCAGCTGGGAGGAGGGCAGCTGGGAGGAGGGCAGCTGGGAGGGGGGCAGCTGGGAGGAGGGCAGCTGGGAGGAGGGCAGCTGGGAGGAGGGCAGCTGGGAGGAGGGCAGCTGGGAGGAGGGCAGCAGGGAGGAGGGCAGGAGGGAGGAGGGCAGCTGGGAGGAGGGCAGCAGGGAGGGGGGCAGCTGGGAGGAGGGCAGCTGGGAGGAGGGCAGCAGGGAGGAGGGCAGCTGGGAGGAGGGCAGCTGGGAGGAGGGCAGCTGGGAGGAGGGCAGCAGGGAGGAGGGCAGCTGGGAGGAGGGCAGCTGGGAGGAGGGCAGCTGGGAGGGGGGCAGCTGGGAGGGGGGCAGCTGGGAGGAGGGCAGCTGGGAGGGGGGCAGCTGGGAGGAGGGCAGCTGGGAGGAGGGCAGCTGGGAGGAGGGCAGCAGGGAGGAGGGCAGCTGGGAGGAGGGCAGCTGGGAGGAGGGCAGCTGGGAGGAGGGCAGCTGGGAGGAGGGCAGCAGGGAGGAGGGCAGCTGGGAGGAGGGCAGCAGGGAGGAGGGCAGCTGGGAGGAGGGCAGCTGGGAGGAGGGCAGCTGGGAGGAGGGCAGCAGGGAGGAGGGCAGCTGGGAGGAGGGCAGCTGGGAGGAGGGCAGCTGGGAGGGGGGCAGCTGGGAGGAGGGCAGCTGGGAGGAGGGCAGCTGGGAGGAGGGCAGCTGGGAGGAGGGCAGCTGGGAGGGGGGCAGCTGGGAGGAGGGCAGCTGGGAGGAGGGCAGCTGGGAGGAGGGCAGCTGGGAGGAGGGCAGCTGGGAGGAGGGCAGCAGGGAGGAGGGCAGGAGGGAGGAGGGCAGCTGGGAGGAGGGCAGCAGGGAGGGGGCAGCTGGGAGGAGGGCAGCTGGGAGGAGGGCAGCAGGGAGGAGGGCAGCTGGGAGGAGGGCAGCTGGGAGGAGGGCAGCTGGGAGGAGGGCAGCAGGGAGGAGGGCAGCTGGGAGGAGGGCAGCTGGGAGGAGGGCAGCTGGGAGGGGGCAGCTGGGAGGGGGGCAGCTGGGAGGAGGGCAGCTGGGAGGGGGGCAGCTGGGAGGAGGGCAGCTGGGAGGAGGGCAGCTGGGAGGAGGGCAGCTGGGAGGAGGGCAGCTGGGAGGAGGGCAGCAGGGAGGAGGGCAGCAGGGAGGAGGGCAGCAGGGAGGAGGGCAGCAGGGAGGAGGGCAGCAGGGAGGAGGGCAGCAGGGAGGAGGGCAGCAGGGAGGAGGGCAGCAGGGAGGAGGGCAGCAGGGAGGAGGGCAGCAGGGAGGAGGGCAGCAGGGAGGAGGGCAGCAGGGAGGAGGGCAGCAGGGAGGAGGGCAGCAGGGAGGAGGGCAGCAGGGAGGAGGGCAGCAGGGAGGAGGGCAGCAGGGAGGAGGGCAGCAGGGAGGAGGGCAGCAGGGAGGAGGGCAGCAGGGAGGAGGGCAGCAGGGAGGAGGGCAGCAGGGAGGAGGGCAGCAGGGAGGAGGGCAGCAGGGAGGAGGGCAGCAGGGAGGAGGGCAGCAGGGAGGAGGGCAGCAGGGAGGAGGGCAGCAGGGAGGAGGGCAGCAGGGAGGAGGGCAGCAGGGAGGAGGGCAGCAGGGAGGAGGGCAGCAGGGAGGAGGGCAGCAGGGAGGAGGGCAGCAGGGAGGAGGGCAGCAGGGAGGAGGGCAGCAGGGAGGAGGGCAGCAGGGAGGAGGGCAGCAGGGAGGAGGGCAGCAGGGAGGAGGGCAGCAGGGAGGAGGGCAGCAGGGAGGAGGGCAGCAGGGAGGAGGGCAGCAGGGAGGAGGGCAGCAGGGAGGAGGGCAGCAGGGAGGAGGGCAGCAGGGAGGAGGGCAGCAGGGAGGAGGGCAGCAGGGAGGAGGGCAGCAGGGAGGGGGGAGCTCACCTGCTCAGCATCCCCCAGACCATCTTTCCCAAACCAGTTGTTGGGCGGTGTGGGGGGAGCCAGGAGGGGCTCCTCTGCTCCCAGGTACACTGCGGGCAGCCTGCGGCACACTCATGGCCGCCCTGCATGCGGGTGTACTCGCAGCTGTGGTGGGTCACACTTGCTTGTATGTGCACAGCACTCATTGCCAAGAGGCGTGCCATGCTTTGAAAGTGGTGGTGACGGTGCTTGCGATGGGTGATGCAAATGATGGACGTTGTTTAGACATGTCCGCGCCATTGCTTTCATCCCTCCTTAGTCCCTGGCCTCTGTCTGACTCTCTAAGTCTTACTCTTAGTCCAGGGTCAACCCTCCATGTTCCAGGCTTCCCAGATGACTTCATCACTGGTAAACCTTGCAAGATTACTGCAACCAGTGAATGCTGTGGATATGATTTGTGGGTGGCATTGACGTTGATGATGGTAGTGGTTCTAGAGTCAAGCTCATCAGCTGAGTTGAGCTCTTGAATTAAGGTGAGCTGTCAAGCTACACTTTACCAGTCTTGTTTAGATGGAACCGTACTGCATGGACACTCGCAGGCTTCAAGAGCTGTGTTGGGAGGGGCGTGTGGGGGGAGTGACCTGAGCTGTGAGACACATATATGCTTAAATTGAGTGCAGGGGTATGCCTTCAGAGTCATAACTTACTCCCCAGCAACGCACCTGGGATGTCAGTCCGTTCGCACAGCGTTAACACGCGGCACACATTGCGAGCCACTTGTGCGACTGCCTGCGGCCGCATGCCAGTGGCGGGTTGAGGACTGGTGCTTGCAGTCTTGTAACTTGCATTCGCATTAAACGCAGACCGTGTTGCCATGCACGCACGAGATGCCGAGCACATTGCATTCCGCATCCGCCAGGGCCAGCAGCAAGCCTTGAGCATCGTCCACCCCCGCATCGCAGTCGATCCAAATGTCCCGTTTTCCTTTAGCCATGGAATGGCGTTTGCGATACGCCTGGTGCAGAGTGGGCCTGATGCGATTGATACAATGCGAAAAACAACACCGCATCCGCCAAGAACAGGGGGAAGTGTGTGCTTCAATTGAAGTTGTGCCAGAGGGAGGCATGCAAGCAGAGGGAGGCATGCAAGCAGATGCGACGGGAGGCATGCAAGCAGTTTCCCGGGCGCGTGGTGCTGGTGCATGAGTTCCGGACCAGCCGTGTCAGCTCTGCCCGCACCAACGTGGTGGCAGGTCAGGCTGAGTCCTTCAGGTGAGAGACCTCAGATGCACTCGCACTGTAGGAGTGGAGTCATTACATAGCTGTCTAGACTGTGCCCTGCAGGTCACCCCCGCCATTGGCCCCGCAATTCACTTTTTGGCACCGTCTTTGATCTGCTACATGTAATTATTCCACCGTTTGGCTCTACATCTCACAACGGTGTCGCTAGCAGGTTAGGCCCTCTTTTGTCAATTGTACTTCATTGTCTCGACGACTTAATTAGCTTCGCAATGTGATTCTCTATCTGTTTATATGCGTGTCGCAACAGGAGAGATGAATTGGTGGCCGGAGGCATGTCCGTGCCGAGCAGCCTTTGCTGCCGTCGGACTCGCAACTCGCGTATACTTCCCAGGCAAGCACGGGGTGCTGTTTCTTAACGCGTGTTGCATACGATGCTAACACATGCAACCAAATCTGCTAACCTCCACAGGTGCTTGGCTGTTGTGAGGATCAGCATCAAACCCACATCAGCCCAAGGCTCTTCCAAGCAGGAGTGCAGCAAGGTAATCAGCTCTTGAAAACAGTGAGGAAGAGGTGAGTAAGGTTGTACTATAACTCACCTTGTCTAGGTCAGTTTGATGTTCACTCGCACACTTCCGCAACGCATGACAGGCATGAACAGCTGAGGGTAGCACACAACTGTCATGAGCCTTAGTTTCATATTATTTCTACTTATTTCCAACCATTTATTGTGGTGTGTGCCCCAAGCGACCTTGTCTTTTTGATTGTGTGTGCAGGATGCCTGTAAATCACCCCCATCTCAAAAACCCATATGCAAGGGATGAGCAAGATGCAAGACGGTGTGCTGTTTGTGGACTCACGTCAGCAGCCAAGAATAGGGATGGGTATGTGAAGGTTGACCGAGTGGGGGAGGATGCGTGCCACAGCAGCTACCTGGTTGTCTTTGGCCACGCTAGCGTGCCAGTCAGCCAGTCAGCCTGCCAGGAGCACCCCAGCCACAGTTTGACAATGAGGCGGAGCTTGCTAGGGTAGCACAGTTCCAAGAGCACTTCCGTGAGCTGGATCAGGCATTGACTGCCTTGCAGCTACTTCCAGGCCCACCTGCACAGCCTACCGGAACCCCTCTGAGGCTGTTCAACCGGTTTGCTGTGCTTGACCTTGAGTCTGGTGTGCCACAGGAGCAGGAGGCACTTGAAGTGCAAGTGCTGCCTTCGGCACGCAGCCAAAAGCGCCGCCGCTTGCTGCTAGCCACTCCTTCAGCCCACCCCACCCTACCCACCCTCCCCACCCCACCCTCCCTCCCCACCTTCCCCACCCTCCCTCCTTCCCCTCCCCACCCTCCCCACCCCTTCCACCCTCCCACCCTCCCCACCCTCCCCACCCTCCCCACCCTCCCCACCCACCCTCCCCACCCCACCCTCCTTGCAGCCCACCCTTCCCTTCCTACAGCAGCCCTGCAGCCCTGCAGCCTTGGAGCAGTCTTGCAGGAGGTGCAGCCAATGTTGCTGCCTGTCACAGGCTCCCGAAAGCGACAGCGTACACAGCCCCCCTCCACAGCTACACCTGACCTCACCCTCACAACAGACGCAACCACCAGCCCCGCAAGCACATCCCACTCGGTGGTGTTGCGTCACATGGGCAGTGTGGCCCGTGTCCTAAAGCGGCTGTCTTGGAGTGACAGGGCTGCCGTCATCAGCCTGCTTGAAGAGCAGGGCATCATTGAGCAACTAACAGACTCGCACATCTTAGGTGCCATGGTTCTAGCCCGCATGAAGACCCAAAAGCCAACCTAGCGCGCTTGGTGCCCCCAGAGGTGAAGGAGCAGCGTCGTGTCACAGCGTTTGCTAAAGCCTCCGGTATGGACAGAGCGGCTGTTGCACAAGCAGCTAGCGAGAACGCTACAGCACTCACAACAGACCCCACCGGTCGCCTGTTGTACTTCACTGAGCGCTTGGACCAACGCGGCAACCCAGGGATCAGCCAGGCGCAGTTTGATGGGGTACGCCAGGCTTGGCATGACTACACTAAGCCATCTCCTTCCGTGAAGGACCTGTGCCAGTTCTCTGAGCGCATGGCGGCCGGGTGCGTTGCTCAGCTTGGCATGCATGGGGTAGGCAGATAGGGTAGTGGGGTAGCAATGGGCATGCATGCATGGGGTAGGCAAATTGGTAGTGGGGTAGGCATGGGGTAGGCAGAGGGGTAGTAGGGTAGGCATGGGGCATGGGGACAGTTGCTCAGCATGTGACGACTTGTCATGCATATCATGCTTGCGCAGAAGCCAGAAGAGGACTCTTGTCACGGAGACAAAGCGATACTATGACAGCTCAGAGGAGGAGATATGGCGGCAGTATTTCGAGAACTTTCCTCCTTGTCGTGAAGCACGGGGGCCAGTGGCGCTGAGTCTGTTTGGGGAACTGAAGCCTCGATGGGTCAAGAAGCTCACTGAGGCTCAGAGGCAAGTGTGCGTGTGCCGGACTTGCTGCAACATCAATTTCCTCCTCAAAGCCCTGGCCAAACACAAGAGCCTCTTGCAACTGCCTAGCCTTGTGGACCCCCCAGAGCCCCACCCCCAGCCCCACCCCCACCCCCAGCCCCAGCACCAGCACCAGCCATTGATTGATGACGGTGATGAGGACATTCACTCACCATTCTCAGATCCTAATCACGAGTTTGAGCACGGGGCAGCTGCATTCAGCCACCAGACCACCACCTCCCAGATCCCCACTCTCAGTGCCAGTGTTGTACGTGCCATGTGCATGTGCCCATGTGACGCTGGTGTGCATCACATAGAGTGCATGCGTCGGTCTTGCTCAATGTGCAGAAGCAAGCAGTTGCATCTAAAGCCGGGTGTGGATGGGTCCACCATGTCACGGATGGTTGTGCTGGGCAATTCAAAGGTACCCCAGCATTGCAACAGCACCGTCGCATGGCACTGAACTTGTCTGTGCCAACGTGGTGGTCGTATGGTGCCACCTCCCACTTCAAGGGCAGGCATGACTCAGAGGGTGGAGTCTTGAAGCATAAGCTCAGGGATATGGTCCTGGCAGATCATGATGGCTTGGCCACGTGCAAGGCTCAACTGCTTTCAATAGTAAGCACACAGAGCCTGCATCTCAAGTTGGTGCGTGCAAGGCCCACCGGGACAGGGCAAAAGTGATGTGGAGGGAGTGCTTGGTGTTGGATGAGGGGGTGGGGAAGGAGTGCTACAAGCAAGATGAGGATGCTGACAGCTTCAAATGTACAGTACAAGGGTCTCGTGCACAACACAGCATGTATTTTCCTGTCGACACTCATGGTGAGCTCATGTGGTCGATGACGGCATGTGCTTGTGGTGCACGCATGAGCAACCCCCCTCAGCCGTGTGGTGCACAATGCCGTGGTTCGATGCCTCTTGAGCCAATGCCCATGCTGCTAGACAAGGAAGCTGCTAGGCAAGCTGCTTTGAACGCAGAGTGTATTAGGCTCATGCGCTTGGACAACCCTGGTATGCCTCAGTTTGATACACTGAACAAGGACCTATTGAAAGCATGGTGCAAGCATAACAACATCAGAGGGGTTTCAAGTAAATCAAAGAGAGAAGGTTGAGGCACCACGGCACATGTAACAATGAGAGCCAGAGCCAGCCCGAGCCATCCCGACAACATAGTGCCAAGTGATGATGTAGCGCTGTCAAGATGCAGCTTGTATTTGCATCGAGTCATGCCGCGACGTAAATGAGGTAAGGGATGCCAGCTGGCTGACTTGTGCGCCGTTGGCACTTGTGCCGTTGGCTTACGGCGTGCGTAGAAGGATGGCCAGCCTCGCCTTATGATGTGCGTGAGTCTTTTAGGAGCGGAAGGCACAGGTCAGGTTTGGGCGGGCGCCGATCTGAGCTAGTGTTTTGCGGCTGGTGGGTGTCGCATACGCCTGTTACACCCGGCTGCGTCAAAACTTTGTCACGAGCTACACGGAGATTCGCGCCCCAGACCCTCTCACATTGGCGGGGGTGACCTGCACTGTTCAGGCTGTACATGGCTTGACTTAACACTTGGTTTGGTGAGGAAGGGTCTTACAAGTGAGCATTGACATATGTTGCCTTGCAGGTGGCTGTACCCGGTGCGCAGCATGGCGACGCGGTCCCGGATCCGGGGCTTGATGTGCTCTACAAGCAATGTCATCAAGCGCAAGTTCTACGACCGAGACGTGTCAGCCGCGCTGACCATCGCCCGCATTGCAGCCGGGCCGGGCCGCCCACGCGAGCTCAGCAGCTGGCTGGGCCGCCCCGCCATGCCCAGGCAGAGTGGGCCAGGAGTGGGTGCAAGTGCGCGACAGAGGCCTGCTGCGGAAGTTGCAGCGGCGGCACCAGCGGCAGCGACAGTGACATGTGTATCATGCCATGAGCCAAACAAACAAACAATACGATTGCCCCTTACAAAGGGGGTGTGTGTGCGCTAGAGTGTGCATAGGGTAGGGCTCTAGCGAATAGGTTAGGGACACGTAGGGTAGGTGGTCACCCCTCCCATTGAACCACCAACCCGCCTAACGATAAGGGACAACGGCTTTTCCGGACTCATTTCTGCACACTGAGCCACACGCTGAGCTGGTCGGGCATGTTGCCGGGTATCCGACCCTACCGAGCCTGCGGACTTGATGTACGTTGACCCAGTAGCAGTGAGTCCCTGTTAAACGCGATGGATAGTGCGCGATGTGCGAGGGGCCCGACCTCATGTCCAACATGATAACCAACATGCGCTGGCTCAGGGGCTCTGAAACTTGGAGGAGACCACAGTAGGAGCACAGCAGTGGCAACTGCATCAATCCCTTGTTGATTAGGCTCCATAAGGTGGGCAAACACTCCTCCATGCTGCCCAATCTGCTGATGCCAGTATGACGACCATCAAACTCAATCGAACTCTCCAGCCCTGCGTCACTGGCTAGGGAACTTAGCTGTGGACCCCCTGCCAAGTTCTCATCTCTTGCTGAGATTTGCCCATATGTGTTTAAGAAGCTGGCGTGTGCACATGCTTGCAGGATGCTCGCATCCAAGTACCACCCCTACAAACGGCAGGGGGGCCAGGCTGCCCGATGTGTGTGTTGTGTGAGGTCTACGCCAGCTGGCAGCACTGGCTGGGTGGAGATCCATGTGGAGGGGGAGACAGCCTCGTACCGCTCCGGACAGAGTCGGCCAGGTCACAGCCCAGATGGATGATGTCATCACAGCCTGCAGATGCCTGAAGCCTTCACAGGTTCCACTGGCCCATAGAAGTTGTGCCGAGGCTGCTGCAGCTGCGCATGCTGTGTGCCAGCGGCTGCGGGGGCAGGAGCCAGCCAGCCAGCTCCAGCCCATGCCCAGTCTTTGCTCCACACCCTCGCAAGCAGTTGCACAGCCTGGGCCAGCCCATGCGCCCTGCCCCCACCATCTCCCAGACCACCACCCATCACAGTCTCAGCTGCAGGGACTGCTGCACCTACCAGGGCTCTCCATCCTCACCAGGCCTGCCACCAACCCCGTGACCTCACCTGCCGAGGAGCAGCTGCCCATCATGTGAGTGCCCCTGCTGGATGATGGGCTGACGTGGCAAGCCAGCTGCACAACATCAGTTGCACACTCAGGTTGCAGCCTGTTTTTGGCCATTTCACCTAGCACCCTGGTGGCAACACCACTCGTCACACTCCTGTGTGTGGTGTCATGCAGACACACCACTGAGGAGCAGGACGAGCAGACCATGCCCCCAAGCATGCCCAAGCAACAGCAGGACTGGGCCACCGCAAGGTGCGCTTTTCACTCCTCAGCCATGACCTGCAGCAGCCCTACCTTGCACCAGCCTTGCCCAGGCTATGGCCATAGCCTGACCTTCCCTTGGCCCTAGCCTGCCTTGCCCTTCTTGCTCCTTTGGTCCTTTGGCTGCAGGGCAATTGCTGCCGAGGTTCTCCAGCAGATACAGCAAGTACCCGTTGCAACCTGGACAACTTTTGCAACCTGTTGCAACCTGGACAACTTGCTCACTGCACTAGCCCAACACAAAAAGAGCTTGCAGCTGCCCCCCGCTGCAGCCATTGCTGCCCCCCTAGCTGCCCCCCTGGCTGCAGCAGGCGCTGCCCCTCAGCCGCCCCCCTACCAGGGGGTTGATGTCCCCCCTGTTGCTGAGGAGGAAGACGAATCCCTCACCGTGGCTGCCACTCCCTTCATCGACCCACTTGGTGAAGTCGAGCAGCAGGAACATAGGTGGCAAGCAGAGCAAGAGCGTCAGCCTTGGCAGGCCGCCCCACCCTTCCCCCCTTCCCCCCTTCCCCCACCCCTCTCCCCTCCCCTCTACACTCCTGGCCTTCCGCCTGTCCCGCTGCATTCACCACCTCCCCTCCCCCCCCACTCCCCCATCCTAATCCCACCACCTCCCAGCAAAACCACCTCCCAGCACCTCCCACCACCTCCCGGTTGAGCTGCTGTGCATGAGGGTGAGCTTGAGTGATGCTGTCGGCATGCTGAACAAGCAGATGCCAGAGTACATCAAGCACCACCGGTTGGCACATCATCAGCTGCAGGTTTTCCGTGAGCACCGTGAGGCCGTCAAGGCAGGCCAGGATGGGAAGGTTGTGATTTCATGTGATTGGTCAGAGAAGCTGACTGTTGAGCGTAGCGTTGAGATCATGTCAGAGCATTGGCATGCGCAGCAGATAGGCATTCTCGTGGCGTGTGCATACTTCAAGAAGAAAGAGGGGGCCTACTATGAGCACACCGTGTATGTGATGACAGATGGGAAGGAGCAGTCGGCAGCCATTACCCAAGCAGCAGTAAACCAGGTGGTGTGTTACGTGCGGGCAGAGCATGACATGGACATGCGGCAGTTGTACATGTGGTCTGATGGGTGTGCAGGGCAGTTCAAGGGCGCCCCAGCCATGCGACAACATTGGGGCATGGCACAGAGGTTCAGCATGCCGGTGTGGTGGAGCTATGGGGCTACAGCTCACTTCAAGGGCAGGCATGATTCCGAGGGAGGGGTGATGAAGCAGTGGCTGAGGGGTGAGATCCTGGCAGATCGTTTTGGGAAGTGCAATGCATTGGGGTTTGTGCAGCATTGCAATGCATATCACAAGCCAGCTGCTGCTGCTGACCCCAGCAAGGCTCACCGTGCACGAGCAAGTGTGGGTCATCGGTGGTGCTTGGAGCTGAGCACGCAGGAGGTAGAGCTTTGCAGTGCTCCACAACGGGATGCACATGCCTTTGCATCATCCATCCCCGGCTCTATGAGCATGCACAGCTGCTTCTTCCCTGCTGCAGGGATCCAGGTCGAGTGGTCACAGACTGCATGTGCATGTGCCCAATGCATGACCCCCGCACCAAGGTGTGTGTGCATGAGGCCCTCCATCACAAAGCCCTTTGTGGCCATGCCCATGTTCGATCAGAAGAGGGATGACAAGCACTGGGACGATGACTGCATCACCCTTCTGTGCTCATTTGCACCCAGACAGCGTGAAGCAGCTGTGCACCTTGGGCAAGAAGCTGAGCGTTGAAGATGTTGCAAGGCAGTGGGATTGTATGTGCCAGCCAACACCTTGCGTGCTGACCTACGGTACATGGTACTGGAGCATCTCAATGGGCAGGCAGAGTGGGATTGAGCTGGCTGTGTAAGATGACGTTGAGAAAACTGGGCTCCATGCGTAAAGTGTACCGCAGTGTACCGCAGCGGAGAACTCTGCATCCCGCGTTGTGGGTGTTGTTAGGCAGCACTTGAAAGGCCCATCGCGCACAGCGGAACCGTTCGCGTGCCTGGCAGACTGCCGGTCACCGTGGGTGCCAGATGCTCGGGCGCGCAGGCGCAAGCGCGGCGCAGAGATAAGGCATTTCGCGTTAAAATGACAACTCAACTCTCACCAGGCATGCCGCAAAGTCAAATGTCCCTTACGTGGTGGTTCAGTGGGAGGGGTGACCAGGTCCCGACTCCTAGCTTAGGGACACACCGGTCTCAGGGATACAGCATTGTTGATATATCCATTCAGATATATCTACTGTCATACAGGTAGGTGCATGGCAGAGCTGAAGTTGTTCACCATTTGGGGGATGTTTGTATGTCACCGCTTAGTGAGCAAGCATAGACGCCATACGTGAAGCAGTGCAACCACATATCCGCCGGCCAGTCGCAACATTGGTAATAATGCCGGTGGAGAAGTAGTTATGTTTCTAACAATCCACGACATAAGGCATGTGGCTTAGAAACCCGTATCAGGCAGAGGTCATGCATGTAGCCCAACCTGCAAGCCAGGTCAGACATAGAGCCTTGTCTAACCACTCTAACCAAAGACTGTTAGCTTAGTCTAATGATTGTCCTCTTTCCTAGAGGACCCAAGCCAGAGTCCTCTTGTCATGGTAGTCGGTCTTCAGCTCCAGTTTGTGGCTCGTGCCGGGTCGTAGGTCAAGCCGGGCAAGGCTGCGATCACATGGTACATGGTACAACAGATTAGCCAAGGGCGAGGGCTTTCTACAGGCTAGGCCAGGCCAGGCCAGGCAGGTGAGTGACATATGTGATTGGAAGCAGTGATTTGACAGACAAATGGAAGGTGGTGGGGCACATGCAAATGTTGCACGCGTTAAGCTCGCAGGAGCTGGTTCAGCAGGCGCTACACAGGAGGTTGGCAGTACAGGGTGTACAGAGTAACACGGTAGCTCAGAATGAGTAGGAGGTAACGAAGTTGAGTCATCAATCTGATCAGATATGTGATCGTGTTTTCCTCACAGCCACCAAAGTCTTCAGCTTGCCAGCTGAGTGTGATGCCAAATCAAAGGGTAGGCAGTCATGCACGAGGGAAGAGTTGTAGCCCTGCCTCAATTCACCCAACATCATTCCCACCACTAGTTCCCAGCCCCAATCCCTGCCCCTACCACGCCAGTCCCCTATTACTATTCAAGTCTCCCCACTGCACCCTAGCCCTCTATTCCACTTTCCCACTCCCCATACACCACACCACCCCACCCGACTCTTACCATGCTTTACTCTTATACAGGTTCCAAGGAGTGCCGTAACAGTAAGTGCCTCAACAATAGGTGAGGCACATTGCCGGCTGTGAGCCTGGAGTATTGCCTGCAGCAGGAGGTCACGGAAGCAGCGAGTGAGCTTGGCATTGCTGGACAACAGTAGCCAGCAGCCCAGTAGCCAGCTGCCCTCCACCAAGCCCCTATCCACACACGCAAGCAAGAGAGCGCAAGCAAGGGAGCACAAGCAATGAGCACATGCAAGGGCAAGGCAAGGAGACATGGGGTGGCAGCTAGCACCAGGCGGCCAGGAATGTGGAGTGACAGATTGAGCCTCAGATCAGGGAAAGGGAATTCACCGGGCTCACCCAAAGCCAGCTCCCCGGCTCCCTTCCACCTACCCACCCGCAAGCAGGCAGGCAAGCAGTCAGGGCACCAGATGCTGTGCCTGAGCGTGACAAGAGAGCAGGTCAGGGCAGGCCGCACTTGCCCTGAGGGGTGAGGGCGGATTGCATACCAGCTCTCTGCTTTTGCCAGGGGTGCAGGGTGGTGGGATGGGCCAGACAGTCGCAGGGAACATCAATGGCTGGCATTCAGCAGGTAAAAGGCTTTTCATGTCTCATTGTGATGGGCTTTATTTCAATGCCATCACTAGTAAACGAAACATGTAGGAGGCAAAGCTGATCTTCGTACTTACCACTCATTCGCGGCCTGCGGCTGGTCCACTTGCTAGCGCGACGGTCCATCACTTGCCCAGCACGACAAACGCTCCCGTTCTGGCCGGGCAGCTGCGGCGCAACAATGTTAAGCGTCATTTGTATCTGGTTGCAGACATCTTTCGCTACTGCATGAAAGCTATCCGCCGTCAAATGGCAAGCAGCACACCTGTGAGGCCGCTGGCGGCTGGTCGCCGATCAGGTCACAGATACGACCAAGGGATGAGACAGATGCTGCGACGGTGTCGTCGGCGCAGGAAGATGGGAAGTATGTACATCGTGACTAGCGATCTGGCTCTCGGTCTAGTTTCTTACGACTTGTACCAGTCAATATTGAGATCCATAGTCGCATGATTGACTTGTACCCACAAAAGGAAGCGGGGGGTTACGACTCAGTGCGGTGTGATTTGTAAAGGCAAGCATGGGCAAGCATGCATGATTCACAACTAACGCACGAAATAGGTAGGTCAGGCGCCCCCAACATTCAAAAAATGACAGTAAACCGACCCCTGGTAGGAGAACGGCTGTAACTCTGCACTCGCTGCGCCAAATTTAATGCTAGCTGGCTCAGTATGTAGCCAACCCAGCCAGCTACCTTTCACCCATCCAGAACAATTATCCAGTCAGTAGGCCGTGCACAGCGAAGCATCAAAGTTAGTGATTCAAATTTGAGCCGGTTGCGGAGCATGCAGTCATCGCTGCGACCGCCCGCGCCGCTTAGGCTGCTCTACACGAGCACGCGCATCAGCAGCAGCAGTCGGATCGGAAAGCGGTTGCGGCAATGTGGCAATGAGCCCACCTCCCCCCCATACCTAGAGGGCAATGCCACAGCTCGACCATATGGACTTACAACATGCTACTGACTAGGTTAAGCTCCTCTAAGACAGTGCTACAAACGCTCATACTCAGCTAAGCCAAGAGCTCACTTTGGTCGGTGACCCCCAACTCCCTCAGCCGATTGCAGGGCCAGGGCCATGCAGTCAGTCACACAACACCACACCATGACCGAATCTGGACTCGTCTCCTCTGAGAGTTATACTCCCCTACATGCCATCCACCTGCGTACAAAGTTTCATTGCTCAACAGCCACCCCACAGTGGTGTTCTGGGAGGGGTGGGTTGGGAGGGGTGGGCTAGCAGGGGGTGTGCTTGGGGAGGGGGCGAGGGGAAGGGCTGGGAGGGGGTGGGCAGGCTCAATGAGGTGGGCTCCTGCAATGATGGGTAAAGGGGGGGCGGGCATGGTGAGTCGTTGCATGCCGTGGCCTTGAACCTGCCTAGTGAACATGATGTAACTTCAAAGCTGTCAAACAGATAGAGGCCTAAGCTGTTTGTTGTGCGGTTTGTTTCAATAGATGCGCTAATGGGTCAAGAACAAATAAAATGTGAGCCATTTTCCTGTGGGTGCAGCGGGTGCAACACAGTGGAGGACACAGTGGAGGAGGGGGGGGTGTAACCCGGTGATACCTTAGTGTGCGCCGACCCAAATGGTGTACTTCGGCGGAAGCGAGTACAGTTTATATGTTCCAAACACCCCGTCAAGGTGCCCTGCACGCCCGGCAGGCATCGCGTTGGGTGTCAGCCGGACATTCCATTTGTGCACAACCAGCTCACTACGCTAGGTAGATGGGTCCACAGCGATGTGGCTCACGGTGCCAAGGAGACCCGTCTCGCCGATGTGAGTTGTTCGCGGGCACATGTGGCAGTACGCGAGCAAAGACTCCAATGGCTAGCGCTGATGGTCAGATAACGCGGGCTAAACCGCCAATGCCAATGTGATAAACGCTATCGAAAACGGTGCAGTATTGAGGGAGTAATCGCATGCATATTACCAACCCCATGTTGGGAGGCGCCTGAAGGTAGGAGCGTTCGAGCCCATGTAACACCTATAAAGCAATATTGTTCCTGTTTGCCACAACACTGCATATGGGGCGGTTATGAACATAGCGTGCGACGGGTTGACATGAGTCAGCCTACGATAGCAACACGCTTACACATCTGTCATTACTTTACTGATACCCAGTAAGTAGGGCGCGGCTCCCCCCGCCTAATATTAGGTATTAGATTATATTAGATCTAATCCGGCCGGTATTAGATCTAATATGCGTATTAGATGACGATGTTTGATCCTGGGCGCTGTGAGTGCAGCCGTGCGACCCTAGCGCACTGGTCGCAATTGCAAGCGCGTCATATTGTCACTTCCAGCCGGCAGGCAGGCCGGCAGCTGCATTGGCAGCCAAGCGGCGATGGCCGCAATCAGATAACAGAAGTACAATGGCAAGAATACTGACACGTCTGTGGTGATGTTGAAAGTCCAGTCGCAAGTTCACCGCAACTTGGGACTTTGAGTTCATGGAGGGCATCGCCAAAGCATTCTGCAAGCGATGCCCGCGTGCAGAGAACAATGAGGGCGCCAGCGTAAAAAATTTGACTCAAACTGAGAGGCAGCATCCGCTGCGATGCACACTACATACGGCACTCGTTGGCAAGTGGCGCATTGATGAGGACAACTATAACTACTTTAACAACTTTCACAAGACTGTCACAGCGGACATCAGCGTACGCCGCGATCTCTGGGACCTCACAGCCCGATAGTAACAATACGACAGCTGCGGCAGAGCTGCGGCTGCGGCCTGACCTACGAAAATAATCACTGCCACCCACCCATCCATCGCCCAGCATGGCCTTCAGATGCACGTGCAATGTCAACAACCGTTGTTAAGGGGTTGAGCAAGCCTCACTGGCGAAACACAGAGCTTGGCGCAAATGAACAACCTACTGAGATCCCCGCGATTTGAACCCCGGTGGGGACCTGCTCTTGCCGTCTAATATTAGGTGCGTATTAGACCCGTATTATATTAGGTCGTCTAATATAGATCTAATATAGATTGACGCACCCTACCAGTAAGCCACCGACCAACTCAACGTATCAGGCACAGTTTATGCATGTAGCCCGACCTGCACGCTTTGCCCATGCTGCCAGGGAACAGTTTTTGAATCAAAGACAATGTTGTCTACATTAACAACTCAACCAAGACCAAGCCTTGGTCGGGAGTGACACCATACCGCTCATCTACTCAACTGTGTGCGTTCCAGTCCCGCCCCAATTACTTGTGCCCCCCTCACGCCTTCATCTGCCCACTGCCGAGCTCGCTGTCGGACGCCAAGCTATCCGTCATTAACAGCCTGCTACGCTTCACGATGTCGGCGGCATCGTCCTGAAACTCCAGAGTGCTCTCACCGTCGTCAACGGCCATGTCGTCACTAGTGTAGCCGCTTGCGCTTCCACCGCCTGATGCACTCACACGCCCACTTCGCGCACTGCGCCCCTCGGTGCGGGGCTTGCGCACAACGTGGTACGCCAAGCCGCAACCGCCGGCGACCCATGCTGGAGATTTCTTCCCGACTGCGGGTGCGCCGCCAGGCGTGCCCGGTGATGTGGGCGTTACGTCAGCGCCAGCGTCGCTGCTCCCGTTGGCGGCTACGCAGCCCGGGTGTGTTGAGGCCAAATCGCACGCGACGTTGGAGCTGTCGGGCAGGCGCCCCATGACGATGAGCCGCGACAGGTCGGTGATGACGTTGTGCTCCAGCCAGCGCCGCACTGGGCGGGCCCCGTACACATTCCCTGCGGTCATCCCGGCGTCATTCGCATGAACGTGACAAAAAGCAATGCACGCCAACACGCAATAAGCAGCCATCCGTGGATGTGAGCACAGGCAATGTAGGCAATGTAGACAAGGTGGTGCTGGCTATGGTGCTGAGCACCACACTTCCGACTGCGCGGCTTAGGCTCAGGCTCTGGCTCTGGCTCTGGCTCAGGCTCAGGCTCAGGCTCAGGCTCAGGCTCAGGCTCAGGCTCAGGCTCAGGCTCAGGCTCAGGCTCAGGCTCAGGCTCAGGCTCAGGCTCAGGCTCTGGCTCAGGCTCAGGCTCAGGCTCAGGCTCTGGCTCAGGCTCAGGCTCAGGCTCAGGCTCAGGCTCAGGCTCAGGCTCAGGCTCAGGCTCAGGCTCTGGCTCAGGCTCAGGCTCAGGCTCAGGCTCAGGCTCTGGCTCAGGCTCAGGCTCAGGCTCAGGCTCAGGCTCAGGCTCTGGCTCAGGCTGGTGGTAGCCAGCAAATAATCACAGAGAAGCGGTCATGTTTCTGCCAGTGTCAGCCGACCCTCCAAGCCTTGCTTACCCCCAGCCATTGCTGCTGCGTCTGACCAGATGCCCGGGCACCCCTGCCCTGATCTCACCACCCTCACCACCCACCCTGGCCCTACCCACCCACCTGCGGCAGCTGTTGCCTGAGCCACTGCGTGCTGCAGCGCCGCGTCAGTGATGGTGAGGGTGATGTTCTTGGGCGCCAGCCGGGAGTCCAGCTCAGAGGCGATGAGGCGCGCGATGCCCAGCATCTGGTCCTGTGCCCCCAAGCAGTGCAGGCACCAGCACACTAGCGCGAGCGACATGCTGTATGTAAAGATGCTTGTTTCGGTGTTTGGTGGAAGGCACAGGGTACCAGGTGGAGGGGGGTATCAAATGATGGAGGATGTCTGGAGGCAAAGGGAGGAGGGTACAGGGAGGGGTGGGAAGTGTAACAGTGGCACTGGCCCATCACACCTACTCTCACACCTACTCTCACACCTCTCAGGGGCATCACACCTACTCACTCCTACCTTCAGGCCAACAAAACTTGTCCAACAAGGAACAACATGTTGAACTGTGGGTAATCTCACTCAGCTACTACAAACATGTTGTAGTATCCTACCTTCAGGCAAAGTCAATGGGACTGTCACCTAGCAAGACAGCCAGCAGGGCAGCTAGCTCGCTAGCAAGCTGACTGTACGTTGTGCAGTGCAAGTTCACCTGTTCAGCGTACACCTCCCCTGCCCAACCCTGGCCTGGCCTGGCTTGGCCCCCACCACCCCCTCCCCTGCCCACCTGGCCTAGGGGGTCGAACACTACGATGTCATCCAGGCGGTTCAGGAACTCTGGGCGGAAGAAGGAGCGCACCACCTTGAGCACCTGCTCACGTACCGCAGTGCGAGGTGTGCCGGCCTGCAGCGCCAAGCCAGGCAACAACATGCCATGAGCCCGGCAAAACCCAGCTCATCCAAGCCCGGCCCGGCTTGGCCCAACTGCCTGGCCCAGCTGCCCTGCCCGACCCAGCCCAGCCCTCGGACCTTCCCCTGCCAACACCTGCAGCCCCGCCATGAGGATGTCAGAGCCCAGGTTGCTGGTCATGATGATGACGGTGTTGGAGAAGTTGACTGTTCGCCCCTTGGCGTCCGTGACCCGGCCATCATCCAGGATGGACAGCAGCACGTTGAACACCTCGGCATGTGCCTTCTCAACTTCGTCAAAAAGTACCACGCTGCGCACAGGAACAAGAGAGGGAGCCAAGGCATCAGTGAGGAAGGCAGCAGAATGGCAGCGGCAGGCAACAGTGGGGCAGGAGCTATGGCTTGTTGTTGGACATCTGTGGCAGCCAGGGCAGACAGCTGTGGCCACTAGGGTGGGTGGGTGGGTCAGGTCATGGAGGAGGGGGAAGAAAAGGGACAACAACTGGGTGGGTGGGTGGGTGGGTGGGTGGGTGGGTATGGCGAGCAAGGCAGGGAGTGGGGCAGGGCCCTCAACGGAGTTCTGGGGGCCGGCTGGCAAGAAGGGCTGGCAGACATTTGCAGACATCTTCTGCACCCACTGTCACACTCGAGCGTCACACCCCCCGGTCACACTCTGGCGTCACACACCCCAGTCATACTCTCCGGGCCAACACCGTCTTAGCTGTCACCTGTAGGGGCGGCGTCGTACTGCCTCAGTGAGCTGGCCTCCCTCCTCATGGCCCACGTATCCAGGAGGCGCCCCGATCATGCGGCTCACGCTGTGCTTCTCCATGTACTCGCCCATGTCAATGCGAATCTGAAGGCCAGGCGACCAGGCGGGGGTGGGGGTGGGGGGAGGTCACAGGGGGCAGAGTGAGGTCACAGAGGCTAGAGTGAGGTCACAGGGGGCAGAGTGAGGTGTGCTGGGGACTGACCCGTTTCCAATGGGTTAGGGTTAGGTTTAGGACCCGAGTTAGGGTTAGGGTTAGGGTGAGGGGCAGGCAGAGTCCTTCAATGCTGCATAGACAGTTGCGACGATCCCTGGTCCACACTCGTCCTGCTGGGGCTGGTACCCATGCTTACATGCCCCTTTGCCAGTCTGGCCCACCTTCCCCTCCCGTGCCCCCCTCCCCTCCTCTTCCTGCCCTGCCCCCCGCCCTCCCCTGCCCCCCGCCCTCCCCTGCTTCCTCCCCTCCCATTCCACCGCCATCCACCTACCATCATCTTCTCGTCATCGAAAAGCAAGGCTGCCAGCGCCTTGGCCAGCTCAGTCTTGCCCACCCCTGCGCGCCATGTCAGGTCAGGGCAGGTCAACCAGCTTCCCCCCAGCTTCCCCCAGCTTCCCCCAGCTTCCTCCCAGCTTCCTCCCAGCTTCCTCCCAGCTTTCCCCCAGCTTCCCCCCAGCTTCCCCCCTCACACCACTCACCAGTGGGGCCCAGGAACAGGAAGGAGGAGCCGCGGGAGCGTGAGGCCAGGCCTGCCCGGCTGCGCAGCACTGCGTCTGCCACCGCCGCCACCGCGTCCTCCTGCCCTACCACCCGCCTGCACCACCAATGCTGTGTCACACAGTGTGAAAAGGTATGAGTGACCAGTGAGGAGTGAGGAGTGAGGAGGAGTGGCCGTTGCACGCATGTGACGCTTACGGTAGGTAGGGAGGTGCGCATCAGAGCAGCAGGACATGGGCAGGGCAGAGTGTGCGTCACAAAGTGTGAGTCACACGAGAGCTGCAACCATACTCCTTATGACGCCACTGAGGGCCAGAGCACCCGAGGGACCCACCCAGCCCCACCCAGCCTCACCCCCACCCCTTTTGATACTCATGATTTCCCTATTGGCACCGCACCGCACCCCACCCACCTGTGCAGCTCGCTCTCCCCACCCCGCCCAGCCACACCACACCACTATGGCAGGGCAGGGACGGGCAGCCCCCCCCCACCCTCCACCCCACCCACCCACTTGTGCAAGCTGCCCCCCACCCCCACCCCCACCCCCACCCCACCGACCCCCCCCTTACCCCCCACCCTACTACCCACTTGTGCAGCTCACTGCGCAGCTGCAGCAGCTTCTCCCGCTCCGTCTGCTGCAGCCTCGACACGGGGATGCCAGTCCAGCGGGCCACCACGGCAGCAATCTCCTCCGGCCCAACCGCCTCTGTCAGCATGGCGTCAGAGGGGGCCTGCGGTAGAGTAGGGCAGAGGTGAGGGGGGGAGGGGTTGGGGGGAGGGGGTAGGGAGTGGGGGGGGGGGGGAGAAGATGTGGATGGGGAGGGGGCGGGGGAGGGGGAGGGGGAGCGGGAGGAGGGGGGGAGGAAGGGGGGGAGGGGGAGATGAGCGTCAGGGTAGGGGGGGAGGATGAAGCAGGTGAGGAAGCCCTAGGATGCGTGGTGCCTCTGAAGGGGGGTGGGTGGTGAGTGGGGGGTAGGGGTAGGGGGATGGGGTAGGGGAGGGGGGTGGTGGGTAAGGGGAAGGGGTTGGGGGGGGGAGGGGAGGAGGTGCCTGCACCTGGCTGCGCAGCGCCTTGAGCCGCGCATCCACATCCGGCAGAGCTCCGTACTTGAGGTCAGCGATGCGCGCCAGGTCGTTACGAGCCTCTGCTAGCCCGATGTTCACTTGGATCTGCACAGTCACACAATGTCACACCGTGCCATGGCAACGCTGCTGCCATGCTCATGCTCCCAGGCCCATGCTGTGCCCCCTGGCCCCCAGCCTCGACCCTGGCCCTGCTCTGTCTCACACAATGTCACACAATGTCACACAATGTCACACAATGTCACACAATGTCACACAATGCCACACAATGCCACACAATGCCACACAATGTCACACAATGTCACACAATGTCACACAATGTCACACAATGTCACACAATGTCACACAATGTCACACAATGTCACACAATGACCCCAGAACCTGCCACAAGTCACGCAAGCTGGTGGGGGTAGTGATGTCCATGCTGCCCACCCCCCCTGTTACCCTCCTGCCCCCCCACCCTCCCTACCCCAACCCCCTCCCTCACCCTTACCCTCCCCTCCTCCCCCCTCAGCCAGTGCAGCCCACCTGCTCCCTCTTTTCCTGCAGCCTCCTCATCTCCTCCAGCCTGCTCCTCTCGGCCTCATAGCGCAGCTGCAGGGGGCGCAGCTGCTCCTGCAGCGCTGCCAGCTCCATGCCCACCTGGTCACACATACACACACCCACACATATACACATACACATACACATACACACACACCAGTGGATATGTGGGATCTTTGCCACAGATGAGTGAGAGTGACTCGGTCAAAATAGCACATGTGCATTGCAAGTAGAGTCATGTACTCAGATTCACATTATTACAACACCCCCGCACGACACCTTCCTTCCGCTCCCCCTCCCCTCCCTCCCCCCTCCCTCCCGCCTTCCCTCCCCCTGCCCACCTCCCTGTGACACCTCCCTTCCCCCATTCTACATTCATGCCGACCCTCCCCTTCCTTTCTAGCAGTTTTTGGTACGGTAGGTTAATGCCCACCCTCCCACCCCTTCCTGTGCTTTCTGGAGTATGGGGTAGGGTTGGCAGGTGGGATATCAAAAAGTCATGGATGGGTGTGGCAGGTGGCAGGTGGGTAAGGTATGGGCAGGGTTGGCAGTGGGCGTTTTCTGCTTGTTCATGTGGTTTTTGGAGTATGGGTGGTGAGGTACATTATAAGGAATGGGTGGAGGTGGCAGGCGGCAGCTCGTAGGCGATGGGTGGGAGAGGCAGGTGGGAGTAGTCACAGGCAAGGTAGAGTGATACCTGCCCTCCCACTCCTTCCTGTGCTCTGTGGAGTATGGGTGGGGGTGGCAGGTGGTGGCATCACAAGGGATGGGTGGGGAGGCAGGTGGGGGGTTCTTACAGGATGGGTGGGAGAGGCAGGTGGCAGGTGGCAAATGAGGTATTGTGAAGGTAAGGTGGGGGAGGCATGTGGGGGTAGTGGCAGCCCCCCGTGGTAGTCCTGCCTAGCCTACCTGGCTGAGTCTGGCCTCAGCCTCAGCCACATCCACAGCAGTAATGTGATCTTTGCCACAGATGAGTGAGAGTGACTTGCTCATGAAAGGGACATCTGGACTCTGCAGGCCCCAAACCTGGCTGAGCTCGCTTTGGAGCATGGGTGATGAGGTGTATTGAAGGGATGGGTGGTGGTAGGTGGCGGTTCTCAGGGGATGGGTGGGGGAGGCAGGTGGGAGTAGTCGCAGCCCCAAATCTGTACCTGGCTCAGCCGCGCCACGCTGAGGTCATCCTTCTCTTTCTTCAGGGCAGCTTCCTCCACCTACGCTCCACAACATAAGGTGGGGGGGTGGGGGGGCCGGGGTCAGGGCCAGAGCTGCTGATGGCAATGCTGATGGGGTGGGAGTGGGCACTCCACAGCATGCCAGCCATCACTGACAACAGCGACAGCGACAGCAAAAGGAGGAGAACAGAGAACCAAGACGAAGCGAGAGAGGGGGCAAGCGGGCAAAGGCGGGGGTGAGGGAGGGGGTGAGGGAGGGGGTGAGGGAGGGGGTGTGGGAGGGGGTGAGGGAGGGGTTGAGGGAGGGGGTGAGGGAGGGGGTGAGGGAGGGGGTGAGGGAGGGGGGTGAGGGAGGGGGTGAGGGAGGGGGGTGAGGGAGGGGGTGAGGGAGGGGGTGAGGGAGGGGGTGAGGGAGGGGGTGAGGGAGGGGGTGAGGGAGGGGGTGAGGGAGGGGGTGAGGGAGGGGGTGAGGGAGGGGGTGAGGGAGGGGGGTGAGGGAGGGGTTGAGGGAGGGGGTGAGGGAGGGGGTGAGGGAGGGGGGTGAGGGAGGGGGTGAGGGAGGGGGGTGAGGTGCGAGGTGGTATCCATCACCCTGGGTGGTTCTGACCTGCAGCCGAGTGCGAGTGCGCTCCAGGGTGTCCAGAGCCTCCGGCTTGCTGTCCAGCTGCACCCTCACGGTGCTGCACGCCTCATCCATCAGGTCGATCGCCTTGTCCGGCAGGAAGCGGCTCTGCAGGGGGTGGCCGGACCACATCCCCTAGGGAGCTGGCTGGTAGCTGCCTGGTTTACAAGGGGCAGCTTGATGGAGCAGCTGCCTATCTAAGTTTCGCTGTCTATTTTCGTCTCTATTTCCTTAAAGGGGTTTTTAGACTGCTTCAACCTCAACAGCTGTCACTGGCTGGGATTGCCTGCTGACCTGTTGGCCAGCCCACCGAGAGAACGCCCGTGTCCTGGCAGGACTGGACATCAGGCTGATGTATGGCGGGAGGTGTTTCCGCAGGTCAAGCGTCAGGGTTCAGGGGCAGGGCTGGCCCGGTGCCGTCACACCCAGGGGTCACACCCAGGCGGTCACACTCACACATCTGGTCCCCACCCGCTGGCCGTGTGTCACAAGCTGGTGGCATTGGCTGGGTCTTTGGCTGGGCCTTGGGCCCTTGGGCTGTCCTACTGCCAAACAGCCAAACCATCAAAACTACCCAAAGGAGTTCAAGTCAAAAACAACCCAAGCAACAGGCAACCCTACCAGTGCAGCCAGACTATGTCACACCCAGGGGTTCACACCCAGGGGTTCACACCCAGGGGTTCACACCCAGGGGTTCACACCCAGGGGTTCACACCCAGGGGTTCACACCCAGGGGGTCACACCCAGGGGTTCACACCCAGGGGGTCACACCCAGGGGGTCACACCCAGGGGGTCACACCCAGGGGGTCACACCCGGGGGTTCACACCCGGGGGTTCACACCCGGGGGTTCACACCCGGGGGGTCACACCCAGGGGGTCACACCCAGGGGGTCACACCCAGGGGGTCACACCCAGGGGGTCACACCCAGGGGGTCACACCCAGGGGTTCACACCCAGGGGTTCACACCCAGGGGTTCACACCCAGGGGTTCACACCCAGGGGTTCACACCCAGGGGTTCACACCCAGGGGTTCACACCCAGGGGTTCACACCCAGGGGGTCACACCCAGGGGGTCACACCCAGGGGGTCACACCCAGGGGGTCACACCCAGGGGGTCACACCCAGGGGGTCACACCCAGGGGGTCACACCCAGGGGGTCACACCCAGGGGGTCACACCCAGGGGGTCACACCCAGGGGGTCACACCCAGGGGGTCACACCCAGGGGGTCACACCCAGGGGGTCACACCCAGGGGGTCACACCCAGGGGGTCACACCCAGGGGGTCACACCCAGGGGGTCACACCCAGGGGGTCACACCCAGGGGGTCACACCCAGGGGGTCACACCCAGGGGGTCACACCCAGGGGGTCACACCCAGGGGGTCACACCCAGGGGGTCACACCCAGGGGGTCACACCCAGGGGGTCACACCCAGGGGGTCACACCCAGGGGGTCACACCCAGGGGGTCACACCCAGGGGGTCACACCCAGGGGGTCACACCCAGGGGGTCACACCCAGGGGGTCACACCCAGGGGGTCACACACCTGTATGTAGCGGTCTGACAGCTCTGCAGCCACCACCAGCGCCCGGTCCGTGATGCGCACGCCGTGGTGCGACTCGTACTTCTCCTTGATGCCGCGCAGGATGCTGATGGTGTCGGCCACGCTGGGCTCACCCACCAGCACCTGGGGGGCGGGGTGGGGGGCAGGGGTGGGGGGCAGGGGTGTGGGGCAGGGGTGTGGGCAGGGGAGGGGGAAGGGGGCAGGGGGGGCAGCAGGGGAGGGGGAGGGGGGGCAGCAGGGGAGGGGGAAGGGGGAGTAGGGGCAGGGGAGGCAAGCGGCTTGGAAACTGTGTGGGGCAGGGAGACTGCTAGTGTTCAGGGGTAGCATGCCGCATGGGGCTTGACACCCATGAGGCAGGCAGGCCCAAGGCCATGGTGCGATGGGCTGGTGCGACATGGCAGGGCGGCATGACAGGGCGGCATGAGGCAATACGCTCCAAGGCGGTAGCAGCGTGCCGTGTGGTGCAGTGCAGGGCAATTGCAGTGCAAAGCGCAGCCAGAGCGGCGTACGCCACACTCGCAGCCGCTGACGCGCTCATCCAGCAAGTGGTGCAATGTGTTGCGGTGCTGCGTGGTGCTGGCACGGCTCGCAAGCCACACAAGCGGCCTCACGGCATGGCCCACAGCTGGTAAGGGGAGGGGGCAGGGGTGTGGGGCAGTGTGCTGTGGGGCAGGGCAGGGCAGGGCGGCACAATGCAACGCACAGCAGGCATCTGCTTCCAGAGGCAACACGCTGTGAGGTGGCGCCAGGAGCGCTGTGTGGGGCACAGGTGGCGCCCAGGAGGCTTGGCACAAAGCTGCAAGGCCGACCTGCTGGAAGCGGCGCTCCAGGGCTGCGTCCTTCTCTATGTGCTGCCGGTACTCAGCCAGTGTGGTGGCGCCTGTGGGGCAGGCCTGCAGCAGAGTCTGAGGGGCGGACAGCGGGCTCAGGGTCAGGGTCAGGGTCAGGGTCAGGGTCAGGGGGTCAGGGTCAGGGGGTCAGGGTCAGGGTCAGGGTCAGGGTCAGGGTCAGGGTCAGGGTCAGGGTCAGGGTCAGGGTCAGGGTCAGGGTCAGGGGGTCAGGGTCAGGGTCAGGGTGGGCAGGGTCAGGGTCAGGGGGTCAGGGTCAGGGTCAGGGTCAGGGTGCAGGGTCAGGTACTGACCAATGCAGCGCAGCTCCCCCCGGGCAAGCATGGGCTTCAGCATGTTGGCGGCGTCCATGGACCCCTCTGTCTTGCCAGCTCCCATGATCTGCCACAGCATGCAGGCATGCACACGAGCAATGTGGGGTGGGGGGGTGGGGGATGGGGGCCTAGGGGGTGGGGCCGAGCAGCAGGGCTTTGGGGGCGTGGGGTGTGGGGGGCGTGGGGTGGGGGATGTGGTGTAGGGGGCGGGACCTATCAATCGAGTGGGTAAGGCTCAACAGGTAGGTGAGCCTAGCGGTGCAACCCCCCCTGCCCTCCCCCCGCGTCCCCTGCCCTCCCCCCGCGCCCGCCCGCCCTAGTCAGCGACGCTGCATGGCAGCGCCTCCCCCCCCTGCCCCTCGTCCCCCCTCCTGCCCCCCCTACCTTCCTCTGCTCATGGCCCCCTGCCCCCCCCCCTGCCCTTATCCCTTCCCCTACACCCTCTAAGCATGACCTCTAGGGCAGTCCATTGCTACCTCCCCCTGCTCATGCTCCTCCTGCAGCCCACCCACCATGTGCATTTCATCGATGAACAGCACGATCTGGCCAGTCGCGGCCTTGATCTCTGCCAGCACCGCCTTCAGCCGCTCCTCAAACTCACCCCTGCGGCCACACATGGTGAGATTGTGACAGTAACGATGTAGGTGTAATTGTCACGCATGGATGGGGTTGAATTCACAGGTCCACAGCCCTTAAGGTGCTTGCCAGGGTTTGAACATGCGTCAGAGATGGTTGTGGTCCACACGCCATGCAGCACAGAGTGGCTGTGGCTGGAGAGAGAGGGGGAGAGGGGTAGGGGGGAGGGGGGAGGAGGGGGAGGGGCAGATAGAAGAGGAGGGGGAGGGGAGAGGGGTGAGGGGAAGAGGGGTAAGGGGAAGAGGGGTAAGGGGAAGAGGGGTAAGGGGAAGAGGGGTAAGGGGAAGAGGGGCAGGGGGAGAGGGGTAGGGGGAGAGGGGTAGGAGGGGAGGGGTAGGGGGAGAGGGGTAGGGGGGAGGGGTAGGGGGAGAGGGGTAGGGGGAGAGGGGTAGGGGGAGAGGGGTAGGGGGAGAGGGGTAGGGGGAGAGGGGTAGGGGGAGAGGGGTAGGGGGAGAGGGGTAGGGGGAGAGGGGTAGGGGGAGAGGGGTAGGGGGAGAGGGGTAGGGGGAGAGGGGTAGGGGGAGAGGGGTAGGGGAGAGGGGTAGGGGGAGAGGGGTAGGAGGAGAGGGGTAGGGGGAGAGAGGGAGGGCCCTCCATGTGAGGGTGCATGGCAGTGTGGTGGGTTCGGGCTGCGTTGTGGGGAACATGCGGAACAGGGGTGGAGAGGGTGGAGGTGGGGTGGGGTGGGGATGCAGGAGGGGAGGAGGGGCGGGGAACAGGGGCAAGGGGAGGGGGCAAGAGGTGGGGGATGCGGGAGGAGGGCGGGAGGGGTTTGGCACTCACCGGTACTTTGCACCTGCCACCAGGGCCCCCATGTCCAGGCTGATGAGGCGCGTGTTTCTCAAGCTCTCAGGCACATCCCCCCTCACGATGCGCTGCGCCAGGCCCTCCACACACGCCGTCTGCACCCACCACCATCACCACCACCACCACCACCATCATCATCGTCATACTTGTTATCATCCTCACCATCATCACAACCTCCACCACTGTCATCACCAACTGTGACAACCACCACCACCACAAGCCAAAGAACATGGCAGCCACCTCCACTCCACTCCAATCGCAGACACCACCACCACCGCCATCGCCACCTCCACCATCATTAACACCAGTATCACCCTTGTCACCACCATTACCACAAGCCTAAGCACCTGACCCAAGCCAGCCAGCCACCTCCAGCCAGCCACCAAATCGAACATCACTATCATCATGAGCTCCGTCATCACCACCCTCAAGAATGCCAGTGCAAGCACAGTCGCCCACTGCCACCACCCCCAGCAGCAGCAAAATCACCAGGGAGGGAGAGGGGAGGGGAGGCAAGCAGCAGGAGGGGCAGGCAGCAGGAGGGGCAGGCAGCAGGAGGGGCAGGCAGCAGGAGGGGCAGGTACCAGGAGGGGCAGGTACCAGGAGGGGCAGGCATGCCCACCTTGCCCACGCCTGGCTCCCCGATGAGCACGGGGTTGTTCTTGGTACGCCGGCACAGCACTCGCACCATGCGCCGGATCTCGTCATCCCTGCCCGGGTCAAGACAGGCAGGGCAGGCAGGGCAGGCAGGGCAGGCAGGGCAGGCAGGGCAGGCAGGGCAGGCAGGGCACAACATGATGACTGGATGACTCACAACGGCGGTGCTGGACGAGTGCAATGGCAGGCAGGCGGGAGGGTAGGCGGCAAGTGGGCAGGCGCAAGTGGGCAGGCGCAAGTGGGCAGGCGCAAGTGGGCAGGTGCAAGTGGGCAGGCGCAAGTGGGCAGGCGCAGGTGGGCAGGCGCAAGTGGGCAGGCGCAGGTGGGCAGGCGCAGGTGGGCAGGCGCAGGAGGGTAGGCGCAGGTGGGCAGGCGCAAGTGGGCAGGCGCAGGAGGGTAGGCGGCAAGTGGGCAGGCGCGAGTGGGCAGGTGCATGCTGTGCCTGATGTATTCACTGACAGGGGGGCACAGGGGGCCACAGGGGGGCAGGTGAGGGTGGGGGTGGGGTGGGGCCGCCAGGTATGGCCGGCAGGGCAGGCAGCGTAGCTGCTTTGCCTGATGATGATGATGCCGACATGATGACCTGATGACTCGCAGCGACGGTGCTGGACATGTGCAGAGGCAGGCAGAGGACCAGGTGGCAGGTGGATAGGCACCAGCTACTGTACTTGGGTGACCCTCACGGCCTGGCCCTCCCCACTCCACCCCAGAGCACCGACCCTACACACATGCCGCGTGGGCGGGGTTGTGGTCAGCGGGCCGGCCTAACACAGTGTGACCCTCACAGCCATTGTCTTTCATGAGTGTGATGGCGGGTGGGCACAGGGGCATCAGTGGGTGGGGTGTGGCTGGCAAGTGGGCAGACGGACAGGCAGGCAGGCGGGTGGACACATGGGCCTGGCGCTCCTCACACATGTACAATCTTTGTATCCTTCTGCACAAACTGCCCAGCCTCCACTGAGATTGAGGCACATTGCCTTCCCCCTTCCATTCCCACCCCTCCCACCCTCACTACTCCTCGTCTTCCCCTTCCCTCCTTTCCCCCTCCCTCCCCCAACCCTGCCCTCCCCACCCCCTCCTCCCACCTGCCAATGACGGGATCCAAGTGAGCAGCGTTGGCTGTCAGGTCCTGCCCGTACTTAGTTAGCGCTTCAAACTGCAGCAAGGAGGTTGTGCTCCATCTGGTCAACTTCTGCCCCGGCTGCGGCTGCAGGGGCGGACCTGAGCGCTGTAGGCTCTGGACCTGACCCTGGCCTAACCCTGCCACCCTCACAGCCTCGCAGACTTGACCTCCACAGAGGCCTACAGCCCCAGCCCCAGCCCCAGCCCCAGCCCCAGCCCCAGCCCCAGCCCCAGCCCCAGCCCCAGCCCCAGCTAGCGCTCGGCCGCCTTAAGCCCTCTTCCACCCACCCCTGCCCACCTCCTCTTCACCCTGAGCTCCATACCCTGACACAATTCAAGCCCCCCCTCCTCCCCCTGCACAGCCCCCCCTCCTCCCCCTGCACAGCCCCCCCTGTCCAGCTTCTCTGCGGAGCACACCGCCCTAAAGCCGGGCACCTCAGCGCCTAGAGCCGCACCTGGCTGTCCGCAGCTTCAGAGTCCATGTGGGCCCCAGCAGGGGAGCGGTCTCGCACCTGGCCAGCCCCCAGGCCATGACAAGGAACACGTGTGAAAGGCAGCAGTAGGGAGGCAGCGCACCCCCAACGACACTGCTCAGCCAACCAACGTGTGCAGGTATGGGGGCTGCGGTGCATTGCCGACAAAAAACTGAGACTGATTGCTCTCCGATTCTCACTGTTCACCCCTATTTGCCCCTTTCTTCTTGGTGCCACTTCTCGTCATTACAAGCCATTTCTTCTTGGTGTCACTTATCGCCCTCACAATCCATTGCCCTGATGCCATGGCCACCTCTACACATCGCCGCTGTTTTCAAGGCTGCTGCAGGGGTACCTCTGCAAGGCCTGCTCTGAAGCCCAGTGCTGCTCCTCCACCTCTTTTACCCTGTCCCCCCATAACTGGTTTCCATGGTTTCCCCTTGCTTTCCAGCGTCCCCCTGTCACCCTCCTCACCCACAGCCATAGCCAGGACCCTGCAGCCCTGAGCCCTGAAGCCTGCTGCTACCTCCTTAACCTGCCAGAGCCAGCCCCAGCCACCCCCTCGGCCTTCGTCCCGCAACCAGCTCCCTGCATTCCACACCCTCCATCCATCCCCTCCCACCCCTCCCACCCCTCCCACCCCTCCCACCCCTCCCACCCCTCCACCCCTCCCACCCTCCCACCCCTCCCACCCCTCCCACCCCTCCCACCCCTCCCACCCCTCCCACCCCTCCCACCCCTCCCACCCCTCCCACCCCTCCCACCCCTCCCACCCCTCCCACCCCTCCCACCCTCCCACCCCTCCACCCCTCCCACCCCTCCCACCCCTCCCACCCCTCCACCCCTCCCACCCCTCCTGAACTTCACCCAGCCCTGACCCCCAGCCCCACCACCACCCCTTCCTGCCCCCTCACCTCCTTGATAGCTGCCTCCAGCTGCGGGCGGGTCACACCCGCCTCCCCTAAACACGCCGCCACCTCAGGGACTGACAGCACCCCCAGCAGCAGCTGGTCCACGCTGAGGTAGGCGTCCCCTTTCTCCTTTTGCCCTTTGGCTGCCGCATCAAAGGCCTGGCCAGGGAATGGCAGCATGCAGGGGGCAGCAGCAGTGAACGCCAGGAGGGTGCAGCAGCAGCAGCAGCAGCAGCAGCACTTAAAGCATTAAACTCAGCCCAATGCTGTGTCTAAGGGCTCCCCAGGTGGAGGGGAAAGCAGAATCCACATGATGCAGGAGGGCAGGCAGACGCTGCTTTCCTACCATCATCGTGCCCTGCACTGCACGCTGGGTGCTGAGCGTCATGCATTGCATGGTTCGTGACGCATGAATGGCTCGTGAGGGCCTCAGGGTGGGAGCAAGTGTCTCACTGCAGGGTGTAGGTTTGAAACTGACAGCCTGTCTGACATTCTTACCATTTTAAGAGGCCACCTATAAAGGGCCTAGCTGGCGACAACCTTGAGGAGCCACCCAGCCGTGTGAGACAGCAGAGACACCACCCAGCCAGACCCAGCCCAGATGGCTCCTGGCAGCAGCAACAGACCCCCCATCCAAAGATCGGGACCCATGCAATACCTGAAGAAACCCGGCTTACGTGGCTCCAGGCACCCGGCCCCAAGGTCAAACCCGGCCTATGCATATGTGGCTGGTGGCAGAGGCAACAAAAAACAAAGCAACAAATACCACCCAGCCAAACACCGCCCAGATGGCTCGTGGCAGAGGCGACAACAAGCCCCATCCTGGGTCAACAAGGTCCAGAAATGGCAGAATCCTGGATCAGCAGGCTGACCCACCTTGGCTGCGTCTTTGCTCGGGGACAGGTCTTCCGGTGCAGGACTGACCTGCACACATTGCAGCGCAGGCGGTGTGGGGATGGAGGAGAGCACGGGAGGCAGTGGCGAAGGGGGAGGAGGGGGAGGGGGGGGATGGAGGGGAGCTGCGAGGTCAGCATCAAGACCTACGAGGAGTCAGTTCCCCTCCGCCCCTCCCCCCTCACTCCTCCACTCCTCCCCTCCCCTCCCCCCTCACTCCTCCACTCCTCCCCTCCCCTCCCCCCTCGCTCCTCCACTCCTCCCCTCCCCTCCCCCCGTACTCCTCCACTCCTCCCCTCCCCTCCCCCCTCGCTCCTCCACTCCTCCCCTCCCCTCCCCCCGTACTCCTCCACTCCTCCCCTCCCCTCCCCCCTCACTCCCCCACTCCTCCCCTCCCCTCCCCCCTCGCTCCTCCACTCCTCCCCTCCCCTCCCCCCTCACTCCTCCACTCCTCCCCTCCCCTCCCCCCTCACTCCTCCACTCCTCCCCTCCCCTCCCCCCTCGCTCCTCCACTCCTCCCCTCCCCTCCCCCCGTACTCCTCCACTCCTCCCCTCCCCTCCCCCCGTACTCCTCCACTCCTCCCCTCCCCTCCCCCCTCGCTCCTCCACTCCTCCCCTCCCCTCCCCCCGTACTCCTCCACTCCTCCCCTCCCCTCCCCCCGTACTCCTCCACTCCTCCCCTCCCCTCCCCCCTCACTCCTCCACTCCTCCCCTCCCCTCCCCCCTCACTCCTCCACTCCTCCCCTCCCCTCCCCCCTCACTCCCCCACTCCTCCCCTCCCCTCCCCCCTCACTCCTCCACTCCTCCCCTCCCCTCCCCCCTACTCCCCCACTCCTCCCCTCCCCTCCCCCCTCACTCCTCCACTCCTCCCTCCCCTCCCCCCTCACTCCTCCACTCCTCCCCGCCCCTCCCCCCTCACTCCTCCACTCCTCCCCGCCCCTGACCTGAACTGGGCCGCAATCTTTGTCATGGGCCCGCACCGCAACCTCCTGCCCCTCCTCCCCCACCCTCAGCCAGCAGGGCTCACCTTTGGCAGCTTGGCCAGCTTGGCCCGGAGCACCCTGCACACGCTGCGCCAGGCCTGCTCCCCAAACGCCTTCAGCACACAGCTCTTGGCCAAACCTGCAGGCAGGCAGGCAGCCAGCCAGGGGGGCAGGCCAGGCCGCAGACCCGGACATTATCGCTCTGCCCCTGAGATGCTGTACTCACTAAATGCAAGGGACAAGAGGGAAGGCCAGTGGGGCAGGTCAGTAGGGCAGGTCAGGGGGGCAGGCCAGGCTGCAACCGCTGCAATGCTGCCTTCCACCCCCACCCCCCCACTCTCGAGGTTCAAGGCAAGCGGTGAGTTGTAGTCTGGGGCGAAAATGATGGCAAGGCAGTAGGGGCAAACATGGGGCTGACAGGCCAGGGCGGCTCCTGCTCCTGCTCCTGCTCCTGCTCCTGCTGCTGCCGCTGCTGATGGTGCCAATGCCGTATTTGACCCTCTCGCACCCAACACTGCTGCTGCTGCTGTCACTGGTCATCCCTACACCCTACCCCTGCCCAAGTAGCGTCTGACATTGATGCTGCTGCCCACGTTATGAAGGCAAAGAGTTGGAACAAACCATTGGGGTCTTCGAAAAGTACTACAGCCAGGTGGAAGGCGGTGAACGAGGCGTGACCCTCCTCCCTGCCCAACATGACCGCCGCGGAAATCGCATCCCGGGATCGCTCCGTCAGCTTCTTCGGGTCCAATGGCATTGCGTCCTCCCGCGCAACCTCTTTTCTTGGTCGGCTTCTTACTCAACAAGTCTGCTTGGGGTTTTCCGTTCGTTACAGGACCTTGCGTACTAGTGGTGCGTGTTTGCGTGACTACGTGCTCGTGCGTTTGTGTTCGTTTCCGTGTGCGTCTGCGCCTAGTTCTTGTTAGAGAGAGACAGAGAGAGACTTGTCTTGTCACAGTCTTCACACAGCTAAGGTGGCACAGCTAAGATTAGAGTGCGGGCCTGGGAGTGCGGCTTGAAGTGAGGACATGTGTGAGATGCCGGAACCAACTCGAAGCTCCTCGAAGGCTCGGCCTGACGACGCGCAGCCAGTCGGTGTCCGTGTCGGGGCGGGCTAAGTGCAGGGGCTGAGATGCGACACGGGCCGCCACGTAAGCACCGGCATGTTGGGCGGATCACAGATAACAGAGAAAACTCACCCTGTTCAACATGGAACAAGATGTTGCCTGTGGGTAAGCCACAGGCGACAACACACCAGAGGCCACAGGTTAACATCTCATAGGCGACTACACCATCATCTTATCATGCAAGTCTTCTATCCTTTCCTTCTCATCTTCATGTTCTCTTATTCATGAGACTATCCCAGACTAGAATTGAAAGTACCCAGGGGCTGCAGTGTTTGCCCGTGGATTGCCAGGTTCAAAGAGCAGAAGAGGTATGGGACCAGTGGGGGCCTAACGAGAGTGAGGGGAGGCTGGGAGGCCAGAGGTGCGCTGTGCATGCCAGGGGTCATGCCACCAAGGCCACAGCCTTTGCTCAGGATGAGAATGCCCTCCTGCAAGCACGGGTGTTTGGACTCCCCGGCTACATGGGTGCATGCATGCAGCGTGGGGTGACTGGTGATATCCCTTGGGGATGGTTGGGGACTCACTCTCACTCTTAAACATTCCTATTGGCCGATCATTTGGGGACTCACTTTCACTGATGACAGAAGCACTGGCCCACAGTCGTGGACTGTGCCGTCACCAAGCGCACAGGCGGT
>JASKMD010000003.1:8224736-8439736 GCA_030144725.1 Haematococcus lacustris
CCAGCTAGTCGGTAAAGCTGGACGTTCCAGGTGTCGCAGGTTGTCCACGGGGTATGGCAAGGTGCCTAATCCATAAATTTCCCCTTATCAGCGCGCTGACTGCACTCTAGTAGCACAGCGAAGCGCGATGATGCAGCTCTGCCGTACCTGTGCTGTGGCTGCCGCTTTTGATCAGTCGGTCAGTACAGCTGGACGTTCCACGTGACGCAGCTTTTCCACGGGATAGGGCAGGGTGCCTAATTCAGAGACACAGACGATTAGCGCATCTGCGTATACGACCTCTGTGTGTGAGTAGTGTGAGAAGGGAAGCGCAGATGCCGGCGACGCAGCAAGCAGTGTGCGTACAGGTGCAGGTGCAATTGTCGGTTAGGTTTCGCGGGTACTTTGGAGGCCCATGCGGAGGTATGGTCGTTCGGGGAATGAGATAGGTGTAGAAGGTCTATAGTTTCTACTGGCAGCAAGTTCATCAGGACGGCCGATGGTCACCCCCGCCATTGGCGGCACCCCTGATAACATCTTACTGGTCTTTACGAGTTTTACAACGCATGGCGGTGCAGCTCATCAGCGCGAAGCTAGCGGGCTGCTCGGGCTGATTTGCACCTTTGCCGGGGTCAGCGGGCTCAGACTTTTGGTCACCCCCGCCATTGGCCGCACCCCCATGGCTCAAGAGATAACTTCTAACTCATTTTTGCACGGCTGAGGCCGCCGACTGGCGCGATGAGCTGCTAATGGCCTGACTAGAGTGCAGCCAGCCCCAGCGGTTTGCCGAGTGGCTGGTCCCCAACACGCGACGTGTTCTGGCGCCACGCAGACACTACAGACACGCAGACACTAGCGACCGCTACAGACAGCCTGGATCTATCGCGGCGTGAATGGCGCATCCAAACTAATGTTCAAATCAGAATTCAACAGCCCTTCTCCAACACGGGTTTAGTCCACATGTGACAGCAACTTCAAGGTGTTCTATACATTGATACCTGTGGTTCCTGCGCAGCCAAACGCAGCTAGAATTAGTCAAGGCTGTGATCATCGAACAGCTATCGCCGCGAACAACGGTCCAACGGTGGGATTGTCACACATGAGTTGCTGTCGAGCTGCATTTCACGCATGTATAAGTTGCGTAGGCTCATAAACACACTAAGGCTACTTAGGCTCCCCGTTCCCGGCGTGCCCCGCCCCTGGCGTGCCTCATTTGCCCCCTAGAATGACCAATCTGTGCACTACTTTGCCTGTGTGTTGTAGTTTGATGCTACTTGCGTGAGGGTTTGTCTGCGCCTACACAAATATACATATACACGGCAACTCATCCAGATCTATCCCCCGAGAAAAGCGATGAGGTGTTGCTCTGACACTGCATCGGCAGCTTTAACCTGGACCATCGGGATGTGGTAGCCACTGAGCTGCATAGCGGATGCAGTTAACTCGCGCTCCATAGCCGCAACGCCATCATCCCGGCCATCGGCCGTATCCAATCTCGCCCAGTGTTGCACGTCCTCATTCTCCTCGTCCTCCGCGAAGAAGTCGCTGCCATCACCTAGTGTATCGCCTAGCATGCTCAGTAGCCAGGCATCCGAGCAGTCGTCCCCGGGTACCTTGACCGGCTGGCTGGCAGCGGGCGTGTGCTTGAGCGTCTGCGGGAAACTTGGACCGGGAGGCGGAGCGCGGGCGGAGGGCGACTGGCTAGGAAAGGGCGCCGGGAGCGCTCCAACTGTCCCTGTGGACAGCGCAGCGCACATGCCATGTAACGCAGGGTTGCCGGAGGCTAACCTGGCTGTGAAGAAGCCGTCCATGCTCTGCCGTGATCTCTTAGGCTGGTCATAGCAGGCCCCTGGGTGAACTTTAACGTGAGCTGAGCTAAAGTTGTCAGTGATGGCTTCCTGTGTCTAACAATGTTTCTGTTAGCGCTTTATATAGCGTTCGCCATGGAATGCTGTATTCTTGAGGTCGAGCTTTCAATGACGTTATGACCTGGGCCATGTTTTTGACCTGAGCCAACTAAAGTCGAGCTATGAATCTATGGGTACGAAAAGAAACTGGTGTTTAGCCGCCTAAAGTGAGTGAGTCCATGAATCCTGACCCTCAAACAGAAGCAGGTGTGGTGACAGGAGCAGAGTCTAGGTGCCATTCCAAAGGCAGAGCCACATGCCGTGCCATGCCCAAGGCAGAGCCCGCGCACCTTGCCAGTGCAGTGTGTGCTGGTGCTGGACCGGAGCCATCTGCCGGGCTTGCAGGTCGGCTGCTGCGCTGAAGGGCATGGCAAAGTGGCCTTGCAGCGTGAGGGGCAGGCCCTGCAGCAGTGAAGGGCACGCAGGGCAGCCAAAGCCCAGGCTGGTTCGAGCTATATTATGAGCTCTGGTACGAGGAACAGTTCCATCACCATCACAGGCAGGCCACCATGACCAAGAAGGACACCTCCTCATTCAGCATTGTTCCCTGCAGCAAAGTTGCTTAACTCTCAGCTCTGGTATGAGGAAGCAACACTTGAGCGGACACATGCCTGCCACCATATGGTTTCAGAGGGTGCCAGCCTCACCCTCCCACTCCTAATAGACATCGCTATGCCAAAGAGAGCGAGAAACCCCTATGCCCGGTAACCCTAATCCTAACCCTAACCCTAATATCACCCAACCCTGACCCTAAGCTCACACTCCCCTCAAGGGGACCTCTCAGCTGACACACAAACCCTGATCAAGACATACACGCCAAGCCCTCCAGGCTGGCAGCTCAGCATCAATTTTCCACTGTTGCATATGAGTGGGGTTATCGCGATACAGGTGCATGCTGCTGCGCTCCATGCACTCGTCAGTTGACCGTGATGCAGCCATGTGCTGCACCTGCACCTGCCTCCATCCATGCCATCCATGCCACACCCACATGTGCGGCTGGCCTGAGCAGAAGCAAGGAGGAGCACCCACCTGGCCGCCGCCCCTCTCACCTTCATCACCCGGTGGCCTAGTGACTCAAAGCCCAAGGCCAAGCTGCGCTGCAGGGGTGACTGCAAGAAGCGCACGTGGTGCAGGGCATAGGAGGACACCCGGAAGTGCTGCAGCTGCTCCATGTTGCCCGCGTACATCAGCATGTGCTGCCACACCTGCAGCCCCCAGGCATATACACACACAACTGGTGTCAGTCTAGGACCTGCGCTCATTGACGCAACAACAGCTGGCCTTGCCTTGCGGCCTGCCCTAAGCCATCTTTGAGCCCGCCCTAGCTGTAGCCCTAGCTTGCCTTGCGGCCTGGAATCAATGGTGTAAGGGTTGTGGCATCTTAGAGCCTGGCCTAGCTGTGGCCTGGCCCGGTGGCTGACAATGTGCAGGCCATGCGGTTGCAAGGAGATTGGCAGGATACGGCACAAACCCTCAACCACCTCCCCCTCTGCCTTCTGGGCAAGCCCTGCTGCACCTCACTCTCCTTCATCCCCACGCCTACCCCAGTACCGTCCATGCCTCCTGACCCTGCATTGCAACCTACTCCACCTCTCCTGCCTCCGCCTCCCTGCCTCCACCCCTGCCTCCACCCCTTCAATTCCCCTCCCACCCGCAATGTTCAGGCCATACCAGCACAGCCGCCTTCAGGCCCTTGGGCTCAACCACTTGCAGCAGCTGCGCCATGACCATGGGGTTAGTGCGGGCATCAGGGTACACGTCCAGGTACAGGCTGCGCATCCAGTTCACCACCTGTAGCACAACAGCCCCAGCAGCTGGCTGACGGTCGGTGGTGCACACATGGGGTCATGGGACCAGGGGTGTGGAGGGTAAGGTGCCGGCAGATGGGGCTACATCATTGATGAGGGTACAGTGGCGCCTAGCTATTTATAGCTCACAGCCATCTAGCTTTGCCCTGCACCCGACCAAACTTTGCCCCGCCCCCCGCCCCCCGCCCCCCGCCCCCCGCCCCCCGCCCCCCGCCCCCCGCCCCCCGCCCCCCGCCCCCCGCCCCCCGCCCCCCGCCCCCCGCCCCCCGCCCCCCGCCCCCCGCCCCCCGCCCCCCGCCCCCCGCCCCGCGCCCCGCGCCCCGCGCCCCGCGCCCCGCGCCCCGCCCCGCCCCGCCCCGCCCCGCCCCGCCCCGCCCCGCCCCGCCCCGCCCCGCCCCGCCCCGCCCCGCCCCGCCCCGCCCCGCCCCGCCCCGCCCCGCCCCGCCCCACTCCCAGCAACTGACCGTATGGCAGACCTCTGCCTCCTCGTTTCTGGGGTGTTGTTGGCCAGGTAGCAGCTCGCCAGTGGGCTGGGGCATGTGCAGCAGGCTGTTCACCTGATTGAACGCTACCTGACGCGAGTGGCACGGCATGGGCAATGTCACTGGCAGCAACAGCAGCCCCAGTGGAAGCAGTATTTGCTGTTGCTGCTAGGAGGAGGAGGAGGAGGAGGAGGAGGAGGTGGTGGCACTCACCACTGAGAAGGGGTGCAGGTCCACGGTGGCATGTGCCCCATGGTGGCAGCCGCCTGGCTCAGCTCTGCAGGCTGCAGGCGTGTCGGCGTACACCAGACTCTTCCAGCACGGCCTGCAGCGGCAGCACTGGCAGTGGCTAGGGGGGTGGGCCAGTACAATCCAGGTCACACAAGCCAGGTTACACAAGCCAGATCACGCAAGCCAGGTTAGCAAGGGTGGGTAAGGGGGCTAAGTAAGGGTGGGTACAGCCGAGGGTTACAGAGGGACAGGGAGGCAGGGACAGCTGAGGGTGTGGCTGAGGGTGCTGACACGCAAGACACGGAAGCTGACACGCATGATTGGTGCCAGCAGTGCAGTTGGGGTGGTAGAGGGGCAGGCAGGTAGGGAGGCAGCAGGAGCACAGCAGCAGCAGCAGCAGCAACAAGGGCAGCACAAGAGGGGAGGTGGCGAGGGGAGGTGGGAGGTGGGGCCGCACTTGGGCTTGATCTTGCATGCAATCTCTGGCTCCACCTCCGGGCACATCATGACTTGGGCCTGTGGAACAGCAACTGCACCCGCCAGGTCACACATCAGCAATGCAGGATCACACTTCGGCATCACGGCAATAGCATGAAATTCAACTGTTGTGGATGTACAGCTGTGTGGTGTGGAGTGATGTGTGGCACTATGGAAGCAGGTCACACAATTGTTTACTCTGACGGGCCTGGTGGGAGGGGAGCAAGGGCATATGCCCCGAGGCTACTCTCCTCCCTCAATGCATGTCCGACGGTGGATTTGTGGGCTTTCTTTCTTTCTTTTCACCCTGATGGCTGCCAGCGCATGGCTGCAGTGGGTGGGTCATACACAGGGTGTGCCCAGAGGTGCTAGGGCGCCTTTAGGTAGGTTCCAGGGCATTGGCAAGGCATGGCGGGGTCATGCAGGCATGGTAAGGCGTGGGATCGCTGGTGGGGTCCAGTGAGTGGGTGGGTCATGCACAGTGTGTGCCCAGAGGTGCTAGGGTGCCAAGGGATCAACCCATTGCGTTGGCAAGGCGTGACAGGGTGATGCAGGCACGGTGAGGTCACATAGCCACCCAGCTGGGGCGGCCTACCTTCTCTGACAGCCCACGAAACATCCAGAGTGGCAGGTGGTAGACCTGGTTAGGCACACAAGCACACAGGAAAGTTACAGCCTGCTAGCTTCACTGCCGTGCTGCTGCACTGCTGAAATCCAGGTGCCACAGCTGTCAACAACACCCATCCCATGCTACTTTTGGTGCCACAGCATTGAACAGCACCCATTGAACAGCTCCCTTGCTACTGTTGCTGCTGTCTCTTGTCTTTGTTGTATTCAGTTGGTGTAAACATCACCTCTCACCTGCACCTTGCTCTTGCTATTGTTCCTGTGGCTACTGTCTCTTTTCATTTTATATGGTATGCTATAAGCACGTCAAGTTCCAGCAGCTATGCTGAATGCCTGAACGCGCCTCAGGTCAAGGGACAACGTCAACTGGTGTGAAGTGTTGGATGGCAGCCTCAGGGCGGGTAGTCCGGGCAAAGTGTGGTGGTGCTGCCCTAAACTAGGGGCAGATGAGGGCTCCTGATGCTGAAGGGAGTCAGAGCCTGGGCTGGGGCCTGGGCTTGGGCTCATGCTCGACGCTGCTGGGGCTCACCGGACCTTGAGCTGGGGGATGGGCTCTAGGCAACCTGCTAGGATATGGGCTGTCCCGTGGCGGTGTAGAAAAGGTGAGGCCTGATGCGGGCTGATGTGAGGCACCCACACCCACACCCACACCCACACCCACACCCACACCCACACCCACACCCACACCCACACCCACACCCACACCCACACCCACACCCACACCCACACCCACACCCACACCCACACCCACACCCACACCCACACCCACACCCACACCCACACCCACACCCACACCCACACCCACACCCACACCCACACCCACACCCACACCCACACCCACACCCACACCCACACCCACACCCACACCCACACCCACACCCAGACCCACACCCAGACCCACACCCACCTGATACGTAACAACCCTGTGTGTGTGCCGTGACCGCACAAGGTTGTGTTACATGCGCCGCCCTTTGTGTGACCCTGGTGTGAGCAGAGTGGGGTGTGAGGCCCTCGTGATGCTGTACCTGCATGGCCATGCCCCACACCGCCTCCAGACTCTCCACGCTATGGCCCTCTGGCAGCTGCACGCACACATGCAGGCGCAGCACATGCAACAAAGACATGCACATGTCAAAACATGCCATGCAGGCTGTACATTCCCCAAACTAGGATGCACCACATCAGGCCCAGTTCCTGATTAGGCGCAAACCACAACCTTCTCACACTTGCTAGCATGCCTCTCACACCTGAGGGAAGGGCACCAGGTTGACAGCCGGGGCCCCTGAGCGCAGTGTGGCCACCAGCTTGGCAAAGGTAGGGCCAAACTGCAGGCAGCAGGTGGGGCTGCAGGTGGGGCCAGGGGTGGGGCAGCGGGTGGGGCCAAGTGCAGGGGGTGGGGCAGGGCAGGCTGGTGTGCAGGGCAGGGAGCTGCAGGGGAGGCGGTGGAGCTGAGAGGCTTCCTCTGGGAGGCCCATTGAGAGGCATGCTAGTGGGTCTGTAGGGGAGGGTGATGATTGATGGGACACGCTAGTGCCAAATACATGGCTAGGGATGTGAGCTGCGGTTAGGAATAGTGTCCCATTCAACCTTAACCCCACTATCCAAAGTCCATAGCTAGGGATGGGGTTTAGGGTTAGGGTTTCCCAAACCCCTCAGCCTCAAATCCTCAACACTCAATCTTGACCCTAACCCTACACCAAGATGGGCAGTCAGCTCCAGCTCAGTATGCAGAAACTCCCTGCACCATAAACTCTGACCCCCAGGTTCCCTAAACTCTAGAAAACAAGTTCCCTAAATCCTTAACCCTAATCCTCAGGCTTGTGTGCTCAGCAGAGTGTGCAGTGATGACGAGTAGCACTGAGTCAAGGTTGCAGCTTGTGAGCCAGGTCAGGGCTGCAGTCACTAAATGCACAACAGGCTGCAGCGCAAAAGCGGCACAACTGCTGTGCCCTCTGCTCCAGCTGTGCTTGCTATGTCGTGGCGCCAACAGCGAGCATGCCAGCAGGGCAGGAGGCTGAAGCCAGGCATCAAACCTTGAGGTTTTCAGCCGCAGCCAGGTCAAAGTCGCGGCACACCATGTAGTAGGAGATGGCGTCCTGCACACAGCCACCACCACCTGCTGCTATGAGACCCGCAGGGCTGAGCAGAGGCACACTCCACCCGGTGGCAAACCCCTGCCCCGGCGTCCCCTGCCCTGCCCTGCCCTGCCCTGCCCTGCCCTGCCCTGCCCTGCCCTGCCCTGCCCTGCCCTGCCCTGCCCTGCCCTGCCCTGCCCTGCCCTGCCCTGCCCTGCCCTGCCCTGCCCTGCACTCAGCCACCACCACTTCTACTCTCAGTCCATGCACACAACCATGCACACAACCATGCACACAGCCATGGAACCCCTTAAACCTCCCTGCCGTGCCTATTTAGGCGCCCCTTGCCTGACTAGGCACTGCCTGACCCACCTGGTGACATGAGCGCGGCTTGTAGCTCTGGATGGTGCCCTTGAACACGCGGCGCAGCATGGCCAGCACACCGTTCCTGAGCAGGGGATAATGCACAGCATCAATGTGAGGGGCACGGGGAGTAGTTGTCGTGAGCGTTCCCGAGCGATGGCAACACAGAGCAGCACAGAGTCAGGCAGGCCGGATGTTGGCAAATGCAGCAACCGCTTGCCACAAAACCCATGGTAGGTGGGCAGGCTGGCTGGGCTGTCAGGTGCCTGCACTGGCTGGCACTGGCTGTGTTGTGATGGCATTGTGAGGCAGTTCTAAATCATGGTGAGACCCATGGAAGTTAGGCAGGTTGGACAGGCTGGCAGGGTGGCACGCAGGCCCGATGGTGGAGCGCACATGACTAGGAAACGCACGGCCCAGGCGTCAATCTGCAGGCTTGAGGACTGGGTGCCCACCAGTGGCTGACCAGGTGCCAGAAGCGTGCCCGCATGGCGTGCCCGCATGCAGCAAGCATGACGGCATGTCGAGTGTTGCCGGTGTGTGCTGCCGTGACGTGTTGGAAGGCTAGCTAAGGACAGCGGGATAGCGTGGCAGTGGGCAAACAGGGCAGCTTCTAGGTGACCATGCGGAGGTGTATGCGGGAGGCCTTAGCAGGGAAACCAGGGTCAGGGCGTGCACCAAGCTGCAGCAGCCGCCAAACCATGAAGCAGGGCAGGGCAAAGGAAGAAAAAAGAAGAAGACTAGGGTCAAGGGTATCTAAATCCTAGCTCTTGAATCCCACACCCTAAGCCTGAAGCGCACGGCGTCGCCGTGGCTCTCGCTGGTCTTGGCGCTGCAGGTCTCCTAATCAGCTCAGAGCCCTCAAGCCGCCAAAGGATTCAGGCGCTGCAGGGCTCTGGGTCCACACCCCCCAAAGGCCGCCAAAGGCCTCGGACGCTGCAGGCCTCCCAAGCAACCGCCCCTGAGAAGTCTGCGGTTCAGTGGCTCCAGGTTGAGACTCACGTGAAGTGGCTCCAGGTCATGCTGGCCCGCAGCACCACGTCCCCTCCTGGCTTCAGGTTCCAGGCCATGATGGCCAGCTGGGCGGCCAGCAGCGCTTGGTTGGCGGCGATGAAGGACACGTAGCAGTTGAAGGCCGGGTTCTGGAGCAGTTGAAGCAGTTGAGGCAGTTGAAGGCTGGGTTCTGGAGCAATTGAAGCAGTTGAGGCAGTTACAGGCCGGTTTCTGGAGCAGTTGGAAAGGGTTGAGGTGACATGATGGTAAGGGGGAAGGACAGGAGGGGGACAGGAATGATGAGACAGAGGGTTACTAAAGGGGAGGATAGAGGAAACAATGAATAAGACAGAGCATAGGGTAGGAGAAAGGAAATAAAGAAATGAGAAGATAAGGGATAGAGGAGGGTATGGAACAGAGGTGTACGGAGGAGAATGCAGGGTAGAGGAGGACCTCCCTCCTCCACCTCACCCTTACCCCTCCCGCATCAGTACTTCTCCCTCCACATCACTGTGCTCACCCACCTCCCCTTAGCCCGCTGGTTGATCGCACCTCCCCCAGCCCACTAGCCTCTCCCACCCACCTCCCAGTCCGCTTTGAAGGACACCTCCATGTGGATGTGCTGCTTGCCGCCCAGCACTGAGCCGTCCAGGATCATCAGCTGGCACAGGTTGCGGCAGCCAGCCAGCTTGGCCACTGCACCCAGCAGCAGCAGCAGCAGCAGCAGCAGCAGCAGCAGCAGCAGCAGCAGCAGCAGCAGCAGCAGCAGCAGGGCAGTAACGACTCACATACACCCAGCTGCCCCTCTACCCCAATCACGCTGCCCGGCCTCCTGACCCTGCCCTGCCCTCCACACCTTACTTCCAACACACATGAGCTCCTACTACTACTGCCCCTACTGATTACTACCACTGCCCCCACTGCCCCTGCTCCACTACACCACATCACCCCCAGGCATCACCCATGCCAGCCTATGGCCCAGCCCTGACCCCAGCTCCTCCCCGCCTTCCCCCTCTCCTTGGCCCCCACCCGCTCCACCCCCTCCACCTCCCCACCCACTACCGTAACGCGCTACCTTCCTAGTGCTGGACTCCCCCTCCAGCCCCCTCCACCCACCTTCTCATGTTCTCCCCCAGCCAATGACCCACTGAGATGCCGCCTTGTCCCCCTGCCCAGCGCCTGCACCCCCACCTCCCCCTCACCTGCTGGGTCATCCGTAAACATGGACTCCTTGGGAGGGCGACCCTGAGGGCCCAGGAGGGGTCCGCACATGAAGGTGGCGGCTACGGTGGTCACGTCCACAAAGTGCATGTGGTACCTGATCAGGCGCAGGGCAGGGCTGCTAAGACTGGCACGTCCTAATCAGGACCGCAAGTCATGGCCTGGCATGTGGTACCTGTGGACCAGGGGCAGGGTAGGGGAGGCGCTGCTGAGGCTGGTGGGGCCTAGTCAGGACCGGCAGTCATGACCTACCGGCAGTCATGGCCTGGCAAGTAAAAGATGAACAGGGTAGCAGCCGGCAGAAGACGTAGGGGAGGCAGTGGGGCGGGTAGTGGATGGGGGTGGGGGAGGCATGGGTCACATGGCCTGGCAAGTCATTCCAATTAGCAGTGTGGCAGCCGACAGGGGGTCACAGGGGTATGACCCAGGTGGCCTGGCAAGCGTGGAAAGAGCGGGGCAACAGCAACGGGGTAGCAGCGGTACGGCAGGCAGTGGATGGGGTTGGGGGAGAAGAGCAAAGTGGGGAGTGGGTAGGTTGAGAAGCGGAGGGGGGAGGGGGAAGGAGGGTCGTGGACGGGACCATGTCGAGCTTGGGTGTGAACAGTGAGATTATGAGTGAGAGTGGGAGTGAGAGAGTGGCATCATGGCATGACATCTGCTACCTACCATCTCCTAGGTGTGGGTGGGTGGAGTGAGGGAAGGGGTGAGGGGGGGGTGCAAGAGGGAGGGAGAGGAAGGGAACCCCCACACCCACACCGTCCCACCGCCCCACCCGCCCGCGTACCCACCCACCTCCCTCCCTCCCCTCCCGCCCATCCACTTTTTCTTGCTTATCGCGCACCTTTTCTCGTCCTTGAGCACGCAGGGCATGGGGCAGCTGTCCCTGAAGTTGTAGCTCTCAAAGCAGGCGATGTGGCCCCCCAGCTTGCGGTTGAGCGACAGGCCTAAACCCCTGCAGGGAGCTCAGGCAAACAGGGCCACGTTGAGACAACTGGGCTGCAGGGCCGCCGGTGCGCCTGGGCTGCTGCTGCTATGCCAACACTCCCAGCGCCACCAGCCAGGCCACGCTGGCACAGCTGGGCTGAAGGGCTGCCAGTGTGCCTGCACTACAGCTGCTGTGCCAACACTCCCAGCGCCACCAGCAGCCATGGCAGTGGAAAGCAGGCAAACAAGGGAGCCAGCCTTGAGCCTGGACATGACAACAACCGCAACCATAACGCGGAGCCACGAGCCCTGAGCCTGGACATCGCCATCCACAACCATCAAATCTACGGATTGAAGCCGCGAGGCAGTGGGAGGCAGGCTATGCCTGGACATGCTGCCTATTGCTGGCCTCAGCCAGCTGCATGCATGCGGTGTTTTACGCCTTGCAGGCTGGCCTGGCACACCCATCGCCTTGCTGGCAGCTGCACATGCTGCCACACGCACATGCTGCCACATGCACATTAGACCAGCCATGCTCAGCTGGCACACGCTGCCATGCCATGTGCATGACTCCCATAACAGATGAGGGACACCAGCCTTAGTGAGGGGTGAGGGGGACCTAATCCTGCCTGGTCAGGCCAATGAGGGAGGTGCTGTTGAGGGTTGTTGTAGAGTGAGATTAGGGTTTTAAACGCTTTCCAGGGAGGGCATGGCTGATTCTCGGTAGGTGCTTTGTTGCGGGAGATAGGTGCTGTAGGTGGCGGCATTCATTCATACTTGCTTTCGTATTATTGGTAAGTTGTAGTACGAGGCCCGTGCTGCATTTTCAGCACCTACTACTTTTGAAATGTTATTCTTTTGGGGTATACAATGGGTGTAGTACGAGGCCCGTGTCACTAGCCATGTCCATTGTGCCAGGTGGCTAAGCAGGGCACAACGCGGGGTAAACCATGATGGCAGCGGCCGATGGTAGGATCATCAGCGCACACGCTGACCTGGCATTGGGGTTGATGGCTAGGGTGTACTCTGAGAAGCCTCCTGGGGCGCAGCACACATCCATGAACTGGAACGGCTCCTGAAGAATGTATACATCACACATCATACATCACACATCACACATGATACATCACACATCACACAGTGTCAACTAGGGTCATCGAGGGGAGGTAGTGAGAGCAGGTGACACCAGCTCTTCTAGGCTAGGCTCCTTCTATTCTTCCTCTTCGTGTCAAGCGTCACGTCGTGTCTTCCTGTCAAGCGTCACGTTACTGCTGTGTGACTGCTGCTGCTGCTGCTGCTGCAGCTCCTGCTCCTGCTGCCACTACTACTGCTACTGCTGTGGCGGCGGCGGCTGCTGCTGCCCCTACTGCTGCTGCTGCTGCTGCTGCTGCTGCTGCTAGGGTTCACATGCCTGAATGCCGCGGATGAAGTTACCACAGTGCGTGTCCACCTCCCCCATGATGTACTGGTACCTGCAAGGCCATGTGAGAGGGAGCATAGGGCGGGCATAGAGCGGGCAAGGGCCTACTACACCAACATGGTGGCTGCTGCTGCTGCTGCTGCTGCTGCTGCTCCTGCCTACTCTTACTTTCCCACCTCACCTGCTCCTGCTAGTTCTTACTTGCCCCTGCCCCTGCCCCTGCCCCTGCCCCTGCCCCTGCCCCTGCCCCTGCCCCTGCCCCTGCCCCTGCCCCTGCCCCTGCCCCTGCCCCTGCCCCTGCCCCTGCCCCTGCCCCTGCCCCTGCCCCTGCCCCTGCCCCTGCCCCTGCCCCTGCCCCTGCCCCTGCCCCTGCCCCTGCCCCTGCCCCTGCTCCTGACCCTGACGCTTGACGGCACTCCATATCCTTATAGCTTGAGTCATTGCTGAGGTCATACACCATGCGTGCCATGCAATGGCAGTACACAGTTTAGTGAAGGAGGGAGAGTTGGCTAGGTGAGGTACACTGACATGCCAACAGGCACTTGTCATCCTACCTCTCCTTCATCTGCCGTCGGCTCAGGTCCGTGTTTTGATTCTGGGTCTTGCGCTGGTCCACCCGTTGTACCTTGAGCCAGACACACAGTTTAGACACACAGACTCAGACACACAGTTCGGATTACAGCTAACGCAGCTCCTACCCATTAGTAGGGGAATAATGCGCCGTACCTTGAGCCAGCTTCGCTGTGAAGGCTGGCTGGTATGGGCATTGGTGTTTGACGCCATGAAGCTGCAGTCCAGCTGACCTGGTGAGCTCTACCGACCCTGAGATGGTGTATACAGGGCGTCACTGAAGGCAGCCATGGGCGGTGGTTGAGCCAGTTGGGTGGCTGCGTGGCAGCATGCGCGCCATGTATAGCGGCTAGATGATTGCATGGTGCGCGTATTGATCCTATGAACGCCCCACTATCGAGGCGTTTGACAAACCGCTGTTTGCAGTTTGTGTGATGTTTGACGGACATCATTCTGCTGAGTGTTCGTCGTTTTGTGATACATCGTTTTGGGATCGTTTTGTGATGATTGTGGGACATCATTGTGCTAAGAGGGCCTGCGTTCACGCAACCATGCCGACAGCACTGATTCTAACGCAAGCGGACAAACGCAGTGCAACGATCAGCACCCGCGAGCAGGATACAGTTGATGGTTTGCCCCGGTCAACTCGTATGAGCCAATCCAATGCGCTGTATTTGGGCCCAGAGGGAATCACGACACACGCTGCTGTGCTACAGACTGCTTCTCAGCTTTGGGCCCAAGTAGCCGACATAGCTCACTGCCCAGGTCACCATACTCGTCTCAGACTCAAACTGCATGTAATGCTGCCTTGGCATGGCTCCTGACTAATGCACATCATCACCTGCTGCATGCTGCCTTGGCTACAACCCAGCCACCTGAACCATACTGTAGCCAGTGCCTCAGCCAACCTGGCAAGCACGCTTGCACTGCAAGTGTCAGTTCACTGGCCAGCAGCTGTATTATGGCCCTGCGGCAACAGGGAAGTTGGAAGGCAACCTGTGGCATCCTTAACTGACCCTCTGATGGTAATGGTGTTGCCTCGGTCCTCACTTGGCTGCTGCGGCAGGGAATGGCCGCAGCAGGTAGTGGTTTTGTGGTAGTGGTATGGTGGCGGACTGCGTGATGCCCCTGCCCTTGCCCCTGACTTTGACCCCGACCCCGATTCCGACCCTGACCCTGACCCCGCAGTGACACGTTTCTCAGCCCAACCATTAGTCTCCCAGACAGGGCTAGGTTATACGTCACTCATGAGGTGGTTGCAGAGGTTGCAAGGCTGTCAGGGCCACAAGGCTTTCAAGGCCGCAAGGGCCGGCAATGGAGCTTGCATGTGCATGTGCGCACAGCTGCAACTGCCTATGGACTGCCGCCTGATGATGCTTATGACAAGCTGCAAGCACCTACTTGGGCGTTGAGACGGGTAGCTGACGTCAAAGCAGTGGGAGATGTCAGTCCCTTGATCCTCACCTAACCAGGACTCGAACGGTCACTGAACGTATCACGCATAGACCCCGGTGATGATCTACACGGCCTCTGCATTACAGATATTACATCACCAGAAGATTACACAATACTCAAAACACCCTGGGAAGGAGCCCTGGGAAGGAGCTGATCGATCCCAGGCTGCCTTCATCAGTACATGCACAATTGCCAAGGTGTAGATCCAAGCCATACATCAAATCACGAGTTTCTAAAATCATACAATTTAAAACACGGATATTCACACACAGGTGACACCTCATCACTCACGCCTGCTGAGCTGCCTGGCAGGATGCTTGAAGATCGTCAGCACATACGATGACTGGATGCAAGAAGAAGAAGAAGAAGAAGAAGACTACGTGCACCAAGGGAGGAGCTTCTGCCTGAGGCGCGGCCTGCTCCCACCACCCATTGACTGGAGCTACACTGACAAAGGTGGGCAGGGTGCCGGGCCTGTAGCTCACCATGTTCAGTCAGGCTGCGGCCATGCCTTGCTCATGCACTATGTACGATGGGCCGTGGCCTCAAATGCGCTCGAAGCCCTGCTAGAAGAAGAAGATGACGATGAAGAAGAAGAAAAACAAAAGATAACCTAGGAGCAAATGGTGTGCATCAGGGAAGGCATGGCCTGCTCCCACCACCTACCCTACTTGCGATACTTGCGCCTCCACAGCCCCCTTGCCCCAAAACCTTCAACACAGGCCTCTGCTGAGTTTTTGAACCCTGAGGAAGCAGCACAGATATCTGGAAGAGCAACCCCCTTAGCCCCCTTAGCCCCTACACCCCTGCAGCCGACGGAGAGATGTGCGCAGCCTGCTGGTGCGTGGCAGAGCGCGGGCACGACCTAACCTGGCATAGCAGGCGGGTCAAAAAGCTACATTGGCGGCTTGCTATGCAGTTCTTAGCCGTCAAGTACACGAGTGAGGCGAGTAGGGTTAGGCGAGGAAGCTCTGGGCATGCTGGTTGCCGTGGATGCATGCGTCACCTTTTCTTGCTGCTGCTCCTCCAAAGGGATTGACAGGATTGACAGGAGGCAAGGCTGCTCCTTGCCCGCCTATCTCTAGGAAGCTGAGCCTAGCCAGCCCGCTGGGCGATGCACCCTGGCCTCCTTACCTCGGATCACACAGGCCATGACCCACTGGCCCTGGCCACTCCAGTCCGGCCCATGAGCCGGCGCCCTGACACCCACTCTGGCCTTGACTGTGACCCGTTGCCTCGCCCAGCTCCACTCAGGGGTGGGTTCACGGCAGGCTGAGGCTGAAGGCGGGGCAGCAGGTCTGCGCTGCGTTGAAGAAGGCCAGCGAGCGGCCCCTGAAGAAGGTGGCGGCTGTGGCGCAAGTGCTGGCCTGCAGCAAGTGCACCTGCAGCTGCACCCCTGCCGCGGTGGCGGTGCTGAGGCCCAGGTTGGTGAGCTTGAAGGACAGCCGCCCGGCGCCGTGGCTGTGGAAGGACCAGCTGACCTGCCGGCCGTTGACAAAGGTGGCGGCCACGCTGCGCTGGCAGCCATCCCCTGCACATGGAGCACATGGAGCACATGGGACATGTGGCGGCTGTTAGGCACATTTGTGGGTTCACCCAGGTACAAGTAGCAAAGCTGGTGCAATCAAGTCATTCTAAGACTTCTGTCAAGAACATTTTCTCAATCACCAGTTTAAAAACACCTGAAGGCAGGTAGGCGCAGGTTGGTTCGAGTTGTGAGGGTATCATTGGTGCCCCCCCTCTGTCACGAAGCCCTCAGCATCTCCTAAGTCCTGTTCTTCCCTTCCCTCAAAAAATATTTGTCACGTTCTAGGTCCAGGTCTGCTCACCCCATTGGCCCTGCCGCCCTACTCACCGACCAGGAACTCGACCTTGTGGAGGTCCATCTGGCAGCAAGGGTTTGCCGCCGTGCTGCAGTTCCTGACCCTGATTGTGCCGTCGATGCGAGTCACTTGGTCAAGCGTGGTCTCACTCAGCACTGACCAGGTGAAAGGGGTGTGGGCGGCGCTGCGGTTACAAAGGCAGAAGGGGAAGCCCCGGGCGGGAAGGGCTGCACTGGGAGGCGGTGGTGATGGTGAAGGGGTGGGTGGGCTTGGGGGTGGTGAGCTGGCCAGCTGCAGGGGGCCTGCAGTGCAGGTCAAGGCAGGCAAGGGCCTCAGTCAAGCATGCTCTGCTGATCTGAGCCAGTAGCCAAGGGCCTGTGATGTCTGTTGTCAATGTAACTCTTGCCAATGTAACTGTTGCCAATGTAAGTCACGAGGGTGAGAGTCGCGCCAGTGGGTACACACTACTGGTGTTCAGTGACTGAACTGCAGCCTGCAAATGCCAGCCCTCAAGTGCCTGCCTTCCCTCTCCGACGTTTCCATGCCCTCACATCTTAGTACGACAAGGAGGTCCTGCATGACCTCATGACCTCTTTTGCCTCTTTACCATGCTCCATGCAGTCATGCCGGCCATGCTCACCATCAGTCATGCCAGTGTGCAGCTCACTCATGCAAAACACATGTGAGTCCCCACAACAGCAACAGCACAGCAGGGGCACAGCATCAGCCACACTGCACAGCCTGTCAGTGTGTTGCCCACCTGAGGAGCAGACGCTGAAGAGTGGCACCGCAGCCTCGACTGGCATGTGCAGGACACACAACAGGCCAGTGGGCACGCCACTGCAGCCCACAGCGTCAGCCAGAGCGCAGCGTGTGGTGCCCAGGCAGTTGGCCCCAGGGCTGTCCATGCAGTCAGGCCCATGCAGCGGCAGGCAGCTCAGGGCCCGGCCACACGGGGCGCCTGAGGTGCTGCACTGGGTCAGGTCGGCGCCCAGGCCATTGCTGATGCAGACGGCTGTTTGCTCCGGGCTGTCAGCGGCTGTTGGGTGCTCGCAGGTGCCGGTGTCTGCGCAGCACTTGGTCGGAGAGCCACTGGCGTTGATGTACAGTTGGAGGCACTGCGGCCACAGGCAAGGGGGCAGCAGGAGCTGGTGTACTGGGGTACGCATTGACTCCGTTAGTGTGAGGGTTAGGGGTAGGGTTAGCCCTGCTCAGAGGGGATCAAGAGGGTCAGGGATGCATGGATGGCCTAGGAGTACGCCAATCCGGGCAGTGACGACTACATTGGGTGGTTGGGTGATTGGGTGGTTAGGTGGGTGGTTGGGTAGTTAGTTAGTGAGCTGGCACCTGCTGAGGATGTCTCACCGTGGAGCTGAGGGGTGGTGAGGGGGGTGGAGAAGGGGGTGTTGGCGGGGAGGGGGGCGGCAGGGGGGGGCTGGGGGGGGGCTGGGGAGGAGGGGCCGGTGCCGGCGGTGATGGTGGCCGCGGCGAGCCAGATATGGCCATGGCATCTGCAGCGCACCAGGCCCGACAGGCTTCAACTTTTACATGTGCACCATGCACCATGCAACCTCATGTGTTCAGATGGTCACGACCTCGCATGTGACAGTACCTGGCCCCCGTGTGCCCTGGGCTACGGTCATCGGCGCTGACTCACCAGGCACATGACTGCCAGTGGCCCTCTACACGGACACCTAGTGCAGGCAGCTGTGCTACAACACCATGCAAGCCCTGAGCTGCTGGTGACGGATCCTGTTACCCACCTAACCTGCACCCAGGGCATGGCTAAGGAACCCCACCATTGGTATACACCACCAACCCTCCATCCCTCCATCCATGGGTCTTAGGGCCACCAACCCGCATGCCATGGGTCTCTAGACCACCCACCCGCACCCAGCTCATACCTAAGGGGCAGACCGCAAACAGCAGTCCATACAGCTGGCTGAACAGCTGCTGGTTGTGCAGGACGCACAGCAGGCCAGAGGGCACCACCACGCGAGCGACGTCGCACCCTCCAGGGGAGGTGCAGTTGGTGATGCCCAGGCAGCTGGCGTCGGGGTCGTCGTTGCAGTCTGGCCTCAGCGGCAGGCAGCTCAGGGCTGGGCCACACAGGCTGCCTGAGGTGCTGCACAGGGCAATGTCCAGGCCCAGGCTGTTCAGGCCACATGCAGTGCCCAGGCCGTCCAGGGCTGTGGGGCGGTCACACTGCTGGGTGTCTGCACAGCAGCTGGTGGCGCTACCGTCGGGGAGCGTGTACAGCTTAGTGCACTGCGGGTGACACCAGGCAGCAAGGCTGGTTGGGGAGGGTGGCTAGGGAGGGTGGTGGGCAGGAAGGGGCACGCAGAGGAGTTAAGAGGCAAGGATGGCAAGGTGGCCAGCATGGGGTCCAGCTCGCACGAGGACACACAAGGACGCATAGGAAAAAGGGCATGCAAGGTAGGCAGAGGCGATCAGGTGGGGGGGCAGGCAGGGACGTGACAGGCAGAAGGCACTTGTGACCTCAGCTATGGTAGCAGTTTAGGTACGGGACCATGGAGGTGGGTCGTCACACAGGTGTGGCAGGCAGGCCTGCTAGGAGTGGCAAGCTAGCAGGCAGGGACCCACATTTGCGGACAAGGGTGGTGGCGGGGCGGGGCTGGGGGGTGTGGGAGGGGGAAGAGGGGGGCTGGGTGGGGGCGGGCTGGCCAGCGTCAGAGGGCCTGCATCAGGGCAGGGCAGGGCGAGGGACTTCAGTCTGACAATGTGGCCGCACTGCACTGGTGGTGAGGGGGGGGCAGGAAGTTGGACCTTGCCTTTGGCTTGCCAGGCCAGCAGGGCCCATGCCCCACTTCGCCCCTGTCCCTCTCTCTTCAACTGTTGTGGCATTGTGCTCCTGGGTAAGTTTACATATATCTATTATGATAATTATAATTATAACTATAATATAAATATATATTAGGACAGGACACCGATGAACTCAAGGCTAGGTGTGGCTGCCAGGCTGGCCGCTCAGGGCTCCTGTGGCCTGGCTGCTGGCTGGGTGTTGTGTGGGTGGGAGGGAGGGAGGGAGGAAGGAGTGGCGCATGCAGGGCAGCTGCATGCAGCACAGCTGAGGTGAGAGGGTGAGGGAGCAGAGCCTGACTAGGCACCCCCTGTAGCTGCTTGTAACATTTCTCCTTCGGCCTCTCTCTTTCTGACCCCAAAGCCAGCCTGACCCACCCTGAGGCACCGCCTCTACCCCCTAGACCACACAGGGCATGGACCCCTCGGGGGTTGTGGAGGGGGAGGAAGGGGCGGCATGGGAGCCAGCTGCGGTGGCCTGGCTCAACAAGCCCAGCTACATGCTGGCCCCGGCGGAGCGAGCCACTCATCTCCGCCCTCTACCCGCCCAACGCCACGAGGCGCAGGAACAGGCTCAAGGGCAGGAGCAGAGAGGGGCCACCCTTTCGCCTGTACATTGAAGCTGTCGCTACTGCTCTCCAGTCGCTATACCTGGCTGGCTGCCTATGACCTGCCTGCAGCCCAAGACAGCCTCTGCAGTGAACGACTCATGGCTGTGTTGTGGCCCACAGTCCCTGACCCAATACACACTGGCTGCCCTGCAGCCATAGCGCTGGCTGTGAGAAGGGGTGTGGTACTGCCACTGCCTGCACAACCAAGACAGCTTTTGCAGTGAACTTGCTGTGAGAGGACGGAGGAAGTTGGGTAACATGGCGCTGAGCATTCCTTGGCATGTGAGCATCGGCATCGGCGCATGGGCATCGGCGCATGGAGGTAACCAGGTCACCATAGCAGGGCTGCAGGCGTGCCCAATGCTAATATTTGCTTGTTATCTGGCGGCTGGCTTGGTGATGATCTGGCTGGCGGTTTGTTGGCTGTAGCAACTGCCCGCAACTGACCTTCAGTGCATACGCCGAAGAAGGAGGTGTAGGTGTTGGTGTCCAGCAGCTCGTTGACCTGCTGACTAAGTAGCACACACGCCGGGCTGCCACTGGTGTTGTTGAGGTATGGGCAGACCTGGGGGCCGCCTGAGCAGCTGACCGTGCCAAGGCAGCTTGCAGCCGGGTCATCCAGGCAGCTGTCTTGCAGCGGCAAGCAGGTGAGGTCCAAGCCACACAGCACCCCTGCGGTGTCACAGAGGGCCACGTCCCCTCCCAGGCGGTTCAGGGCGCAGACCTGGCTAGCATCCAGGGTGGAGGTGGGGCTGCCGCACTGCTGGCTGGTGGCGCAGCAGCCAGTGGCGGTCCCGGCCAGGGTGAAGTACAGGCTGGGGCACTGCAGGGCAGGGCAGGGCAGGGCAAGGCTCAGGGCAGGGCAAGGCCCAGGGCAGGGTTCAGGGCAGGGCCCTGTTCACCCAGGCACATCAATGCAGTTGGTTCAGGCGCTGGTACATGCCCTGATGTCAGGTGGCGGTCACTTGAGATAATCAGGCAGGGTGCCGGGTGCAGATGGGGCGCTAGGGACCACGCTGGTGATGATGGCAGTGGATGCTGGTGGTAGGTGGTTGTTATGGCGGTGATGACAGCGGTGGCCTGATGTCAGGCAGGCAAGAACGCTGGTCGTAATTCACCTGCGTTGAAGGGAGAGGCTGGGGTGGCAGGGGGCTGGGGGGGGCGGGAGGGGGTAAGAGCCCTGTGTCAAAGCATGGGCGGAAGAGCAAAGGATGATTCATACTTCATGCTTATCTTCTGGACTCTGTGGCATGGCTATGGCACTCATGCCCAATGCTGGATGAGACCTCAAGTTGCTGTGTTTTGCTGAGGCCCGGCCCACGCCTTGGCGCAAGCCGGCCATAAGGCGCAAGTTGATGATGTGACCCAGCACAATGCTGCCCACAGCCACGTGCTCAGCCGGCCTATACTATACTAACATATCAATGATGGCAAGCAGACAATCTTGAAGGCGGTTCGCTACTCTGTCCTTGCACGTAACCGCATGTTATGAAAGGCAGACAGGGACACAGGACAAATGTTACTATCGCTTATATTCAGCCACATTGCTCACCGGCAGCATGCGAGTAGTCTGGCGCAATGAAGAGCAGCACTATCGCCATAGCAATTACACAGGTGCATCGACATGCAAGCGACCTGCGCTGCAATTGCGAAGATGTGTTACCCTAATCCGGAGACTTGCAGTGCGCATAATATTGCACAGCTAGAACTTACATAATCTGAAGTGCAGCGCTCCAAACGATAACCCCGGGAGCCGCTCGATTGGGGGGGGGCTAACCAGCCTTGGCAGTGTTACATCCGTGTTGAGCCAGGCTCAAACGAGGTCCCAAGAATTCTAAAGGTCACAAACGTGTGTGATGAAAGCTAACCCGCACCTGCCGTAGTATACTGCAGCGCTCCAAACTGCAGCGCTCCAAACGTTTACAATCCTAATCAACAGTAAATCCACAGGGAAGCCAATAATGTAACAGGAAAAAACTGAAATAAACAGGAAACCAGGAAACCAATTAGCGATTCACAAAGCAAATGTAGCACAAAGCAACACAGCGAAACAGACATCGTAGACGTAGCCGTGATGCCTCGGACAGTGAAACAGTGAAAAGTGAGGCAGACGCGCAGCCGGGACCAACCCAGGCCCTGCAGAACATGCAGGCCAGCGGTGAAGCGCGCCGCGAGGCCCGCCACCACAACAACACCTGGCACGCCAAGGAATGCAAGCTGCACACCGTGATGAGGGGTGTGTCTGCTGCGGGTTTAGAGGAGGGAGCGGTGGTGGCGTCCGGAGTGGTGGAGGCGCGTCTCTTCGAGGACATTGTGGCTTGGGGGGAGGCCTGCACTATGAGGGCGCTGCTCGGCAGCTTCCTGTTGGGCCTCATGGTGCGCGGCTGGTCCACACGCGACACTGTGCCTGCGGACGGCCAGGAGGCCTTTGAGGACATCCCAGCTGAGGCCGCGGTCGTCCCGAACCTGGGTGAGCGCAACCTGTTCCTGCAAGTCTGCCGCGGTCTGCCTCCTCCCGGCGGCACTAGCGGCACCGGCGGCACCAGCGGCAGCGGCGGCACCAGCGGCAGCAACAGTGACACGTGTATCTACCCTTTTCCCATTGGCGAGGCTACCGGTCAACGGAATCTTCCGAACCTCTCGCGACTGCCTCGGTCCATTCACGTTCTGACCCCGCAGTAAATTGTTTCAGCTTTCTCTTGTATTCTTGGCAAGCCCGCAGCCCTGGAGAGCGTGGTTTTTTCATAGTTTGAACGGTGTGAAGCGTTCTTCTACGGTGTAATGCATTCTTATTTGGACGAACGTTTGCGAAATAACCCATTACACGTGGGACCAGCCGCAGCCAGGTCGGGGTCTAGCCACGCAAAGCACGCCCAGCAACCAAGCAGGTGCGGGTTGCAGGTGTAGTCGTTTTGGCTGCGTTGGCTACTGCGTTGACAAATGTTGGGCGCTAGGGCAAGTGGGTTGACATCGACACGCTTGTCACATCCGTAACATCCGTAACATCCGCAGGTTGCTGATCGGATGGACTTCAATGCCATCCTATGGCAACTCCGTCAACAAGCGCCCAATCAACCGGCCGTGCCGCAACAGTCCGTGCAACAACCAGCCCTGCAGCAACAAGCCGCGCAACCATTCGGGCAGCCATTCGAGGAGCCAGTGGGGCAGCCATTCGAGCTTGCTATTGAATGCTTCCCTTCCAAAATGCCCCTCTGCTCTTCACACACATTATGCAGAATTTACACACATTATGCAGAATTCACACACACACATTATGCATCAACCTGCAGATGCATCAACCGTTGCTAGACTTTACTAGGCGTTACTAGGCTTTCATAGGCGTTACTAGCCAGGTGTCATAGCCATGAGTGACATTGCCATGCAGAGCAAGCATGTGACAGAGAGACGAATTGGCATGGAGTTGTTACAACCAGCTTGGAAGGGATGTCCAAAGTGTCTCAAGTCTTACTCTTGTGCAAACCTTCTAGCCAGAGCTTCTCTGATGAGGCGACCGTGGGCTGGTCGTCGTGCCTGCTGCGGGGGTTGAGCTCGGCCCCTCAACCAGCCACCATGGAACATTCTTGCATACCCCAACTGCAATCGCACTAGCTCACGATCTGAGCGGGGCATGGGCTCCCGGTGCTCTTGGCATGAAGCATGGCGTGGCGTGGCATGAAGCATGGCGTGGCATGGCGTGGCGTGAAGCATGGCGTGGCATGAAGCATGGCGTGGCATGAAGCATGGCGTGGCATGCAGAATGAAGCATGGCGTGGCATGAAGCATGGCATGAAGCATGCAGAATGAAGCATGGCGTGGCATGAAGCATGTGGCATGGCGTGGCTGAGAGGCCAATCAGAAATCAACGGGACGAACGGTACGAGCGGGACGTGCGGGAACGACTGAGGCACCAGTCGACCGGGAGGAATCTTTTAATTCAAATAAATACATTTCGCCGCGCCAGTGGGAAAAGGGTAATCATCTACCGTACTCTCCCTTCTGATTCCCTATCCCGAATCGTTTTATGTCCTTCGGGAAACCGGGAATGATTAAACAATGTATTTTTTGGGTCTTTCGGGAAGTAGTCAAACAATTAGTTGACCTTGACGAAAGAGCCGGCAATGGACCACTTTGTGGTCCGGGGTATCAGCGCCGCCGACGCAGCTGATAATCTGCACCGCGAGCTCCTTATGCACGATGAAAAACGCTTCCAAATGTCTCTTGATCGTCAAGCGCCAATTATTGAGAAGCGACTACCTAGGACCACTAATTTTGGGCCTGCTCCACGCCTCAATCTTGCCGCATCGCCCAGCACACCTCCTGCTCTCGCACGCACCGGCAAGGCGTATGAGAACTGGTGGCATCATGCCAGGCTGGGGTGCGGCGGGCCAGGCCGGTGTGGCAACTAGGGTGGCTGCTTTGCCCCGGGCAAGGTCGAGGGAGGTGGGCCAGGCTGGGGCAAAGGCTGGGGTCACAGGACAGGCAAGGGTGGCAACCAGGCTGGCAACCATGTCGAGGGGGGAGGCGGCCGCTCACACACGGGCAGCCGGCCAAGGCGGGGTTCTTGCTCTTGCCAAGGCCGCAGCATGGCAGATCATGAGATATGCCGCCACTGCCAGCAGCAGCAGGAGGACCACCACTTTATAAGCGAGGTTTAGTGCCCCATGAGACGTGGTCAGTTGTTAAGGCCACTAGAAGAGAGACAGTCGACAATGTCGATCATATGATCTTGATGTGAGAAAATTGGGGTGGGAGTCAGGTGTCCCCAACTAACAGAAAATGACAGGAAACTGACCCCTGGTAATCAAAACGACGCCGCGTCTCAGCCACGTGGTTTCTATTTATGTATCGCACATCCCTGGATAGAGGACTCTTTCAGCTATGCGGTGCAGCTTGTATCATTAAATACTGTGCAGTGTACTGGGTGCTATGGCGGCTCAAATCTTCACATTCAAATCCGTGCACTTTTTGCTCATGCGGGCCTCGCCGCGAGAGACCGCCGCGACCGACGTGGCCCAGGAGCACCTGCACATAGTGAGGGACAGTCGCCGCAGTCAAAACGGCTCACATGGCATGCCAAACCGATGTAACAGCGCCCCTCCACCCATGCTCAGAAATATGCAAGGTTGCTGCGATGCTTGACCCCTTCGTGAGCAGTACTGTTGGCCTGGCCACTCTGCAATGCCTCACAAGGTGTGTATGCCATTGCTATGTTACCTTCCTCGACATGTTGGGTCCGATCCCTCCCGCCCGCCCCCCGCTTGCGTGTCGAGCTCGTGTTCAGCTCCGCTGTGGCCCCCTGCTGCTCAGATGGAGGGGTGAGCATGCCAGGGGCGGCACCAGCAGCAGCTGCCAGCTGCTGCCAGGGGGGGGCAGCAGGAGGGGTGGGCAGCCCAGGAGCGGCACCAGCAGCAGCTGCCAGCTGCTGCCAGGGGGGGGCAGCAGGAGGGGTGGGCAGCCCAGGAGCGGCACCAGCAGCAGCTCCAGCTCCAGGGCCTGCACCTGCCCCAGGGCGGCATCCCGCATGCAGCCGGCCACGTGTTGCGAATGTGGGCCAGACAAGACCCGTTAGCTTGGGCTTCACCAGCAGCAGCTGCCAGCTGCCTGCCTGGGGGGGGCAGCAGGAGGGGCTGGGCAGCTCCCTAGGAGCGGCACCAGCAGCAGCTGCCAGCCTGCTGCCAGGGGGTGTGGCTGCAGGAGGGGTGGGCAGCCCAGCGTAGCGGCACCAGCAGCAGCTGCCAGTCTTGCTGCCCCTCAGGGGGGTGGCCGCCCAGCATCAGACCAGCACCTGCCCCAGCCCTATGCAGTTGCCAGCTGCTGCTTTCAGCACCGCCTTTGCTGTCCGTCGTCCCTAGCTGCTGCTGCCTCTTCACGCACCACTTCCTTGCGTAGCTCTGGACCAGCCGCTGTGCACCAGTCACCATGTACCAGCACCAGTCACCAGCATCGCTGTGGGTACGCATGGACATGAGCTCAGCAAAGCTGGCAGCTCCATGAACATGCCCGTCCCATGCTTGAGTAGCTGCAGCAGGGACTCCACAGGGGCATTGGATATGGGGCAGGCAAGGTAATACACCTCCAGATGCAATTGTAGTTGTTGCTGGTCCTGCTCACTCAGCTCGCGCATGTCGGCCATGGCACGGATCTGCTTTTCATGCTTCTCCCATGTGCCATGTGCGTCCCACACACGAGAGTCACACATTGGCAGCCGCTGCCCTGTCCTCTTCTGTTGCTGGCCGTCCACTTCCTGCTGTTGCTGCTGGTCTTCTTGTTGTTGTTGCATCCTCTCTGCATGGCTAACCACTTCTTGGGCTGCCTCCCAACGCGTCGCAAGGTCAGAGCTGCCAAGAGCTGCAAAGAGGCCGGGCAGGGCATTCTGCATCTGGACGTGCTGTTCGTAGTAGCCGCATTGGGGTGGGCTGGAGTTGCTAGGGCCGGGACAAGGAGGGAGGGGGAGGTGGGTGGAGGAGGGGGCTGGGGGCTGAGGTTGGGAGGGGGTGGCGGGGGTGGGAGGGCAGTGAGGGGGCTGGGAGGGGGTGGGAGGGGTTGGGAGGTGGAGTGCGGGGCTGGGGCTGGGAGGGGGTAGTGCCCAGGTGGCTGGGATGGCAGTGACTGGGAGGCTGGGAGGGGCTGGGAGGCGGTGGGAGGCTGGGAGGCTGGGAGGGCTGGGCTGGGGTTGAGAGTGGGTGAGAGGAGGCTAAGAAGGCGATGCTGGGCTGGGGAGGGGTGGTGGGGCTGCCAGGGGCAGTGGTCCGGTTGGGCTAGTCAGTCACTGCAAGGCAAAGTCGGGTCACGCCAATGTCATGTTCCCAGCAGGCCTGACTCAACTGAATTGCCGTGCTTTCTTCTCCAGCAGCTGTGACGTTGAGTAAGGAACAGAGTTATGTATCGAAAGTCTGGAAAGTCACAGTAGTCAGCTCACAACATGCCGTTTTGTGGATGAGGGTCCCTTTTCTTGTGGGACTGGCGAGAGAGATACGCACATTTCCCGCGTTTGCAGCAATGTCGATACATAACATGCCCAGCGATAGCCCTCCAACACCGCCTGCACCAACAAGAGGCTCGCGGAGCGAGCAAGGCGGGCTGAAATGTGATTGTACTTCCGGCTGGATGCCAGGCGGAGTTCCCTCATTGGTGCCACTACTCACCACTAGAACAATCGGTAATGAGCAGCTGAGGTGTGTCCGCGATCGCTTGCGCCGGCATGGACTCTGATGCAAGGATTAACGCGCCGCTTGCCAGTAGATGCGGAGTAATTCGCAGGTGCCAATGCAACAAACGCTACCGAAGTCGGTGCACTTTGTAGCGAGTACTTGCATGAAGATTACCAACCCCATGTTGGGGACGCCTGAGTGGGAGGCTTGATTATTTCTATGCACGAAGACGTTCTCAAAACTAACTTTCGACGTACTTTGGCCATCGGGGAACTTGAAACAATACACAATATGGCTCGGGAATAATATTTCAATTATAGTTTCCGAGGCCTCGGGAATCAAAAGGGATAGTACGGTACATATAAAAAAATAGGGGGTCAAGATGAAAAATGTGCTCGGAATGACCTGCGATTCAGCGTGCGACCTCTCCTAACCTCTCCTACCTCTCCTGGGTAATACGAGATACGTGTATTGATACCGATTTCTTGTATGATACAGAAATACACGTATCGTATCAAAAAAAATACAATGTCGGCCGGCAAGTTGCGTGCATGCCTTCGAAGCAGCTGCTGGTCGCTGCCACAACTAGAGTCCGCGCTTAAGCCATGCCGCGTGGGGCTAAGGCCATCGGCCTGCTCCCGGAGCAGTCGGTCGCATGTGCCGGCTTTGCATGCAACAACATCAGAGTTGGGAGGCCCTGACTTTCCGCCGTCGCCGTCCTGCCCAGCCTGCTCCTAGCTGCTCCTTTCCCGCGTGACATGTTGCCTCTTTCCTATTGTATCCATCACTGGCCGCGGTCCGCCTCCTCCCGGCGGCACTAGCGGCAGCGGCAGCACCAGCGGCAGCATAAGTGACACGTGTATTATATCTTGCGAAATCATTAAAAACAATACGATTGCCCCTTACAAAGGGGATGTGTATGCGATAGAGGCATGCATAGAGTAGGGCTCTACCGACTTCTAGGGTTGGGGACCTAGGTTAGGGACACACCTGTCACTTACTCCTGTGGAGAAGTGTTGGGGCTCTACAGGAGGATAGGGATGCAGGCAAACCTGTTGTAGTATACAAATGAACACACACCATCGGACGCTTTTGTTCTTGCCCGGCTCTACGTCGCAACGCCTGTGTAGTAGCCGAATCTGTCTTGGATTTTGCCGACGCCGCGGTTGCCCATCACCATGCCGCGAGTGAGCTCGTCCATGCTGGCGCCCACGTGCCCCTCCACCACATCGCCCGCACACACGAGCAGCCCCTGCCAAGCACACCACACCCACACCCAGAGATGTTCCAGCGAGGTGACTGGCAGCCAGAAAGCAATGTGTGCGGTCAGATCTCAGACCATGGCACAAAGAAGCTGATGTACTGCCAGGCATGAAGTTTTGAGCATAAGTATTTGACAGCAGGGACAGCACTTTCAAGCATCCTGTGGCAACAGAGACATGACATGACACAGGACATGAGTTCGACTCTGTTCAACACCAAGGCAGGCAACTTGGGCACACAATTGGGCAGTGTCACGGAGCCCTAGACACGGTCTGACCCAGCCCTTGGTCTAGCCGCCCCACCTGTGCCCTGCAGTTGTCCACGTCAGCGGGTAGTGCGCATGCATGGAGCTGCTCCAGGGTGAGCGACCCCTCCCTCTCCTCCTCATCCTCAGCCCTCGCCTGCCTCCGTGCCCCAGGCCTGCTGCTCCTGCCCCTGCCCCGACCCCGCGCATCTGCTGTTGACGCTGCATATGACCCCTCACTAGCGCTGGCTGCGGTTGTACTGGGGATATGGGCCAGGTCGCTAGGGCTGGGCTGGGCTGGGGCGCGCGCGTCAGGGCTGGTGAGGTGGGTGTGGTGGTCGGGGAAGATGGCAGCGGCAAAGCGACCGCCGAGCTGGGTGGGCTGGTCAGGGGGGGCGTGCTTCAGGCGGGCGGTGCTGATGTCAATGAAGGCCTCAGGGTTCATCATGCCTGATGGGCAAGAAGCAGGCAGTTAGACAGACTGACAGGCAGACTAGCAGGTGGGTGGGCATGGGGGAGGGCAGGCAGGCGGGCGGGAGGGCAGGGAGCGCGGTGGGCAGGTGTCGTGGGCTGTGCTGTCTTATGCAGTCTGGCCGTGCTGAGACATGAAGGCCATGACCCAGTGAGCCATGCACGAGGCTCCAACATGAGCTGTGGAAATGAACCTGTGTAAGTGGGCCGTGTATGTCAACCAGGGTCAACATTATCGTCATCACTCCATGGCATTAGCAAAACACAGCGCCACCGGCAGCAACGGCCAGCAGTGTTTTTAGCAGTGGTGAGGGTGTGGTGAGGTTCTTATGAAAAGAGTGAGGCAGCGGAAGCAGGAGTGAGGCAGCAGCTGCGGCGCCTGAGGTATGCAGCCTCAGCCGCTGGGGTGTGAGTCAAGGGGGGTGAGTCAAGGGGGGGCTTTGGGGCAGGGGGGGGCTCGTGGGTCAGGGCAAATGGGGGGCGGACAGATGGGGGCAGATGGGGCCCTGCTGCCGTTCAGGCTCGCCTGTCTTGTTGAAGTCGAAGCGTGTGCCCGGGCCGCGAGGGATGAGGGTGTCGCCCAGGTGGACCTGCACCTGGGCGCTGACCTGCAGGCGAGGCACAACACCAGAGGAACGAGCTGGGGAAAACAAGAGCTGAAAACAGGAAAACAAGAGCTGAAAATAGGAAAAATAGAGCTGGGGAGGAGGGAAAACAGGAAAACAAGAGCTGAAAACAGGAAAATAAGAGCTGGGGAGGAGGGAGGGAGGGAGGGAGGGAGGGAGGGAGGGAGGGAGGGAGGGAGGGAGGGAGGGAGGGAGGGAGGGAGGGAGGGAGGGAGGGAGGGAGGGAGGGAGGGAGGGAGGGAGGGAGGGAGGGAGGGAGGGAGGGAGGGAGGGAGGGAGGGAGGGAGGGAGGGAGGGAGGGAGGGAGGGAGGGAGGGAGGGAGGGAGGGAGGGAGGGAGGGAGGGAGGGAGGGAGGGAGGGAGGGAGGGAGGGAGGGAGGGAGGGAGGGAGGGAGGGAGGGAGGGAGGGAGGGAGGGAGGGAGGGAGGGAGGGAGGGAGGGAGGGAGGGAGGGAGGGAGGGAGGGAGGGAGGGAGGGAGGGAGGGAGGGAGGGAGGGAGGGAGGGAGGGAGGGAGGGAGGGAGGGAGGGAGGGAGGGAGGGAGGGAGGGAGGGAGGGAGGGAGGGAGGGAGGGAGGGAGGGAGGGAGGGAGGGAGGGAGGGAGGGAGGGAGGGAGGGAGGGAGGGAGGGAGGGAGGGAGGGAGGGAGGGAGGGAGGGAGGGAGGGAGGGAGGGAGGGAGGGAGGGAGGGAGGGAGGGAGGGAGGGAGGGAGGGAGGGAGGGAGGGAGGGAGGGAGGGAGGGAGGGAGGGAGGGAGGGAGGGAGGGAGGGAGGGAGGGAGGGAGGGAGGGAGGGAGGGAGGGAGGGAGGGAGGGAGGGAGGGAGGGAGGGAGGGAGGGAGGGAGGGAGGGAGGGAGGGAGGGAGGGAGGGAGGGAGGGAGGGAGGGAGGGAGGGAGGGAGGGAGGGAGGGAGGGAGGGAGGGAGGGAGGGAGGGAGGGAGGGAGGGAGGGAGGGAGGGAGGGAGGGAGGGAGGGAGGGAGGGCGGGAGGGAGGGAGGGAGGGAGGGAGGGAGGGAGGGAGGGAGGGAGGGAGGGAGGGAGGGAGGGAGGGAGGGAGGGAGGGAGGGAGGGAGGGAGGGAGGGAGGGCGGGAGGGAGGGAGGGAGGGCGGGAGGGAGGGAGGGTGTGAGGCAGAACACAATGTGGCAGCAGGGGTGAGCAGGGAGGGGCTGTAGGTGGGGGCCGGAGGGAAAGTAGGAGTGGGTGGGTGAAGGTGAGGGTAAAAGGGTGGGGGGTGAGGGAGCTATGTATGTTCTGGGTAAGAAGAGGGACCTGTGTGCAAAATGCGAGGGTGACGAAGCAGAGAGGGATGTGTGGGTAGCGACACGCCTCCTGACCTGGTGCAGGTCCACTGACACTGAATCCACACTGCCCACAGTCACGCCTTTCAGCCTGCGGGCAGCACGCGGGCCAGCGCCTTCCTTCACAACAGTGTTTGCTTGGAGACGTAGCCAAATGATCCAACTGGGCAGGCACAGCCAGGTTCCTATTAGTTCAGCTCCTATCAGCTCCTCATTAGTCCGACACTAAATCAGCCTTCCAGCCAGAAAAGCAGAAGACCAGGACAGCTATGCCCGTCATATACCTTTTGTGCCTGTGCCATACTGGGCTACCCAGACTGTGATACACTACGCAGCGCCAATGCTTGCATGGTAGCTTGCATGGCAGCTTGCATGGCAGGACTCCTCTTGGCTCCCCCTACCTTTGCCCCTAACCCCACCCCTGACCCTTGCTCCCCTTCCTCCTCATGGCACTGTTGTGGCTCCATCTACACTCCTCACACTGGTCACACTGGTCACACTGGTCACACTGGCCGCACTGCGCAGCCCCAGGTTGCTGCCACTGACCTGAGTGGCACCCCCCGCTGCAGCCCCTCTGCGCAGGGGAAGGTGATGGTGAAGGTGTAGGGGTGGGACTTCCTGAGGGGGGAGCCTGGGAGGAGGTCACACCTCACACATCATACGTCACACACAGCACCCCTAATGCCAGCCAAGCCCTGACCCAAGCCCTGATCCACGCCAGCCTGACCAGCTTCACCCTTTATCCCATGTGGCCAGGCCCCCACAGCCATCCTGGTGCTGGGGGCCCATCAAGTGGCTCTCACTTCCCCTACCCCTCCTCCTTCCCTCCCCTGCCCCTCCTCCCTCTCACTCCCCCTACCCCTCCTCACTCCCCCTACCCCTCCTCTTTCCCCTCCCTCCCTCTTGCAGCCACCCGCCTTGCCCTATGACCTGCCCCCAGGCAGGTCCCCAAGGTGCCTCCACACTACCACATGACACCCTTCACAGCCTCAAGTGCCCATCGCTTGAGAGCGCCGACGGCGCAAGCACCCGGTGTGGCTGAGGTGTGCTCCCTGATGCTGTGTTGGGCTAGCTAGCTGGGTTGCGTGGCTGCATGGATGGCGCTGGTGCAGCTCCTGGGTGAGGTTGAGGTGCAGTTCAGGCCCCTAGGTCAGCTGCTCCCCCTCACCACCCCGCCCTGCCACACCATACCCACAGCCAAGCATCAACACCTCCCTCGCATCTCCCTCACACACTGCCAGCATACAGGGCACTGTCCAGGTTCCAGAGGGCAGCCTGCCCGCTGACCTGCCAGCGTCCAGGCAGCTAAGGACCCTCCTTACAGCAACGACCTACACGCCACCTATGCAGCCCTAGCTAATGGGAGATACCTGCTCACTAAAGGCAGTCCAGGGCACAACCTGCTGCTCACCTGCCGGCATTCAGGGCACAGCCGGCTGCTCACCTGAGGCCCAGCTCCACAGGCCAGCCATGCACAGCACGCCCCAGCCCAGGAAGTACAGCACCTGGCGGTACGGCTCCCTCAGTGCCTGCACCCAGCAGGGCGGCGGCAGGGCCAGGTAGGGGTGGGGCCTTGGAAGCAGGGCTGAGGGCTGAGGGCTGAGGGCTGAGGGCTGAGGGCTGAGGGCTGAGGGCTGAGGGCTGAGGGCTGAGGGCTGAGGGCTGAGGGCCTGCCTCCTCTTGCCGCCAGCTCAGGGCCAAGCCTTAATGCACACCCTGACTCCTAGGCACTGGGTGTTGCCTGGCTGCTGGCTGGGGCGAGCAGGGCTGGGGGCCCTGGGCCTGGAGCCTGCCGCTGCTGACAGCTTGGGGCCAATCCATGGGCGCTGGGTATTGTGGCGGTCAGCAATGCTGCAACGAGAGTAGCAGAGCCAATCCCTGGCAGTTTGGCCAAGTGCCGCCTGGCTGCTCCTGGACACCACATGCTGCACTATACACGACACTGGTGGTGATGGTGGTACTGGAGGTGATGGTGATAAACGCCAGTGGTGGTGATGGTGGTTCTGGTATCGGTGGTGGTATTGCTGATGGTGGTGGAGACAGAGACAGTGACTGTGGTGATGGTGGCAATAGGAGTGGTGGTGATGGTGGTGGTGGTGGTGGTGGTGATGGCGATGCTGGTGACGGTGACTATGGTGGTTGGATCTGCAGGTGAGGGAAACTCCCCTAGCCAGCCGCACCTCTCTGATGTTGTGCCGCTGCTCCTCTGGCCCCAGGTCAGGCTCCAGCAGCTCATGCGCTGCTGCCGACACATCCTGCGCCACCAAGGCCACTGCCCCTGAGGCCACAAGCGCCGCCTGTGCTGCAGCATGCGCCAACGGCTGCAGGGGGTCCCCTGCTGCTGCTGCTGCTGATGGTGCTGCTGCTGCTGCTGATGGTGCTGCTGCTGGTGCTGCTGCTGATGATGATGGTGATGGTGCTGCTGCTGGTGCTGCTGCTGAGGGGTCGGTCTGTGTGTGCTGGGAGGTAGTATGGGTGGCGGGGAGGTGGGCAGGGGTAGGGGCAGGGGCAGGGTGGGACGCATCCGTGGCGGTGGCTGCCGCTGCTCCGGTCACAGCCACTGCTGCAGCCCCTGCTGCAGCCCCTGCTGCAGCCCCGGTAGCTGCGGCAGCGGTGAGTATGGCTTGAGTAGGAACGGCTGAGAGGGTGTCGGGTGTGGAGGTGGGAGTGGGGCTGGCAGGGGTGACGAGAGCTGGTGGTGGAGGCCCAGGCGGGTGGATGGCTGGCTGTGAGGGGCTGGCGGGGCTGAGGGGAGCTGGGATTGCATCATTTGGGCCTACAGCACTGTGGCGTAGCATGCTGCGTTCTGGTCTGAAGCTCCTGTTACCGCGGACGAGGAACAGTGCGCGCTCTGTTCTGATCGCTGTGGGCGGGCGCACTAGCTGCTGGTGCGTTCGGCACGTGCATGGTGCAGCGGGCTTGAGATGCAACGAGCGCATTTCGTTGTTTCGTAACCAATCCTCGCTCAATGCACAGAAGGGCGAGAATACACGCTGATGTCGTAGTGCGCCCTAGCAATGCTCCCAGCGACACGGAACCGTGCTGTGCGGGTGAGCGGGCGTCACACCAAGCACGTCACAGACAAACAATCTACTCGTCGAGCAGCGTATTGCATAGGATGTTCAGTAAGAGATCTTGGCTGGTGCGGTAGGGATTAAAACTCGGTTTGCGCCCTCCGTCTGCACAGCATGTGCACTGCCATCCATGTGCGTGCAGCTTTCAGTAGATGCACGGGGCTGTGAACCAGTAGAGCACCCTCATCTTCGTTTTCTGCCATTGCTGCAAATGCCCTTGCCAACACTGGCCACTGCTCGCCAGTGTCAACTCCGGCTGCTGCTCTTCTTATGCCCCTACACCCTATACACCCTATGCTTGCTGCCTATGCCTGCCTGCCTCCACTGCCCCTGCAGTGAGCATTTCATGGCTGCCTACATCAGTATCACTGTCTGTCAGAAAGCATGATGTGATGAGGGTTGGCAGGAGGGGTTTAGTGTGGGTGCAGGGTGTAAATAGGCGCTCTACTGATTGGCATGCTCATCACGTGAAGAAGTCGTAGAGGGGTCATGGTGGGCTACAGTGCGTCATAGTGGGTCATAGTGGGTCACGGTGAGGGGGATATGGCTGGAGCACCGGTGCGTAGCTGCAGCCTCAAGAGATCCTTGAGAAGCACTGCTAGGCAGGTGGCAGGTGGCAAGAGCAATGCTAAGCACTGCCAAGCACCGCCGCCTACTGGGCCTTAAGCAGCAGGGTTCCTTGCAGGACACCCTGCCCCTGCCCTGCTGCATGCGCCATGCGGTGCATGTGCAGGTGGCTAGAGCAGCGGCAGCAGCCCCCCACCCCATCCGCCCCAGGGCAGCCAAAGCGCGGCAAGCGTAGGGGTGGTCCCTGAACCCTGACCTGCCCACCCCCCTTCACCCTCACCCCGATGGCCAGGGTGGGGGCGCACTTCATGTAGCTGGACAGTAGGGTGCTGCATGGGGTGTCACAGAGCCAGCACTGAGCCACCACTGGGCTAGGTAATTCAACGGGCAAGCTTTGCAACAAGGGGTTTCACAGGCGGTGCACTACACACGCACCCTCCCCCTCATCCTGCCCCACCCCCTGCGGCCAGCAGCAACAGCTGCTCAAGTGCAGCAGCAGCAGTGGCCCATGCAGTGGGACTCACCCACATAGGCAAGGCCATAGCTGAGCAGCGTGAGTTTGTGTTTGATCCAGCCACACAGATTGGGGTGGGCATCGACCCCGGCGTCACCCAGGCAGTCAGCGCCCAGGGGACCAGGAGTCAGGCCAACTGGTAGCTGACCAGCTGAGCCGATGGAAGTTGACCAAGGGCCAGGTGAAGCAGGCCAGCGGCCTGAACAACCCCCCGCCGCGACACCCAGCGGTGGCTAGCACCGATCTGGCCCCACCACCAGCACCTGGCAGCAGCCAGCTCAGCTGGCACCTCCCTGGTGGCCAACTTGAAGCCTGGAGCCAGCAGCGTGACCAGCCAGTGCGGGGCATGCTGTGGTGCCCGGTAGTGGCCCCACGCAAGCCCCCACAAGGCCCATGCAGCAGCCAGGAAGCCACACCCGGCAGCAGCCTCAGCGGCAGCTGAGCCTACCCAGCCCACCAAGGCAAAGGCAAGGGCAGGGGCAAGGCTGCCAAAGCCAAGCCAGGCCCACAGCCAGGCAGGTGGGTAGACCGGGACTGCAACGCAGCGCTAAACATGCAGCGCATTGGGGAGGGCAGGTGGCGCCCGCTCGAGCTGTGCTACTGGCCATATCAGGGAGCTTTGCCAGCCAGGGGCACGGAGTACCCTGGCCTGGGGTACAAGCGGGTGCGAGACCAGCCACCCAAGGCCCATCAACAGCAGCAGCCTGCTGAGGCACCGTAGTGTGTGCCCCCCCATTTGAGCTGTAATCAGCTTACACTAGCGCACTTTTGTCATGCCAACTCTACACCATAGCCCTCGCGGTCAAGCAATAATGTAGGTGGAAGGCACTCATGCACCATGTCCATGTGCAATGGGTTTACTCCACACAGCCCATCAACACCCTTTGAGTCGGGCCACTAGTGACCATCATAGTGGTCACTAGTAGTCCCGCTAGTGGCCACTAGTGGTCCCTAGTGGTCCGGCTCAAATGGAGGCCCTAGTGAGGGACAAGGGGGCTGCTCTTGTTGCCTCTTGTTGCCATGTTTTCTTGCGGGGCACGCTTTTTGTCGGGCGCGCCTCTCACGACTACACCTTGGAAAGCGCCGCGAGGCTACCCACGTGTTTCACTAGCTCCAGCGCAACGGCTCTATCTCCGGCGGAACCTCTCGCCCAGACACCTTCACTCCGTCACACTGCGCAGTCCGCAGTTTCCCAGTTCCGCACTAATGCGATACATTGCCGACATTGCGCTTGTGCTGGCACCCTTGCCTTGACAGCCTCTCAACCACTGACCCCCCAACTGCTGACAATGGGCAGCTTCCGGAGGACGTATGTTGCCTTGGCGCTGCTAGCGATAGCTGTGGCCAGTACGCAGGCCTTTCCTGCGTAAGCACTCCTACAGCCTTGCCTACTGGCTCGACCGCACTCCCATCTCCAAGTACTCCGCACACATTAAATGCCCCACACACTCTCACTGGCACGCGCGCTATGATAGCTGGAGCAGCGCCGCGTTAGAGAAGCTGCGGGAGCCGGGATAGATTGATGGGTCGCGTCCTGCTGCCCCGCCCTTGTGCAGGCTGTATGTGGGAGAATACGCGGCGTCGTGCTTGGACCACCCAGCGAAGGGTTTCAAAGCACACGGCGCACCTGTGGCAAACAAGTGAGGCTCGCCTACCGCTCGTCGCAACTATGCACGCAATAACGCACCTGCAGGGTATTGACCTGCGCGTTGTGGTACAGTGTACAACAAATCATCCTTCTCATTGAGGGTCCAGCTGCTGCTTACAACCCGGTCCTGCTGCATGGCATGTGTGTTCAATAGTAGTAGGTGACCCTATGGTATGTGCTTAGGTGGCTGATTCCTGTGTGTAAGTACTGGCAAAATACCAGTACATTTAATGTGTCTCATCCCTTTTTTCCTGCACCTGCGGCAGCAGCAGCAAGCACGATGTCCATGGGGGAGGCAAAGCAGGTCACATGCCTCCTCATTCTTTGCTCTGGTGATATGGTCGTGCAGCGGCATCACCTTCATTGTGGCCCAGGAGGGCAAGCCCAACACACAGCTGTGCCGTGGTGTGAACACAGTACAGGTGAGTGAGGTGGGCCTAGCCTGGGGCAGTAGCCCTTGCCCCATTGCACAGTTGGCGTGCAAGTAGCAATCACGCACACATATGGGTGCATGTTAGTCAACCATAGACTCAATCGTGACCTGCGTAGGAGCTCTGTATTAGTAGGTGGAGAGGCAAGAGGCGACATAGGCAGAGGCACATAGCTGATGTGGCTGATGATAGCCCGCGCAGCTTCATTGGCCAACGAGGTGTGACAAGGGGAGAGGAGGCAGGGGCGCACAAGGCGAAGGGGTGCCCTGCCCAGCCGCCACAGCCCTCCTGGCATTGCAGCAGCCTGAGCCTGACCTAGCTGAGCTCAACATGGGATGCCAACCATACAAGGGGGCCAGTGTTGTGCAGTAAGCAACCGCAAGCCTCCCAACAGTGCACCTGCAGCCATGATGATGATGATGAGACTTTCACTGCGCCCTGCCTGCCCGCTGCCTGCAGGTGTCGGGCCTGGGACCGGTGCTGTACCTCCTCACTGCCACGGCGGGCTCCTTCACTCCGGCCTCTGATCCACAGTGGTGCGCCTTCACTTGGGATGCACTCTGCGCCAGACTGACTCTGGCTATGCCGCTGCTTGGCCTGTTTGCAAGCACTGGCGCTGTTGGGCGGCCGCGTCTGCCTGCTGTAGCGTGGCCTCCCTACCCTGATCAGTCCATGCTCCAACACACGCGGGCAGGAAGGCAGAAGGCGCACCCTCCCTCTGCCTAGACTAGGGTTAAGCAGGCCTGGATGAGTACAGGCCTGGGTGAGCCTCGAACCACCGTCAACACCATGTCCACCTCCCACAACGCATCCTGTGGCTGCACTGCCTGCTGCCTGCAGCCCCAACCGCCTGTACACCAAGGGCGGGGCAGCAGTGCCAGCCCCCGTCACCCTCACCCTGCCCTGCTCAGCCACTGGTGAGCCCCTGCCGTAAAACACTTGCTGCAAAACACCTGCATGCGACGCCTCCCGCACCCCTGCCCTCACAGCTGCTGACACCACCACAGCCTGCACCAACGACCGGGACCCTTCACTGCCCTTGGCACCAGGGACTGGCACTGCCTGCTGCCCTGGCCATGCTCTGTGACAGCTGTCCTCGTTCTCGATGCTCCTCTCTCACACTTTTACAGGATCAGTGACGCTCAAGGTGACAGCTGCCTCGGGGTCCAGGGCCACCTACCAGACTGCTTCCATGAACCTGCCAGTGGATGCAAGCTGCGCGGCTTGCCGCTGAGACTGACTTCCTGGCCGTGCCGCTGATACTGGCTACCTGGCATGCGCCGTGAGCCGTGAAAGAGCCGTGAAAATGAGTCGTGAGAGTTGTTCTGTTGCCAGTTGATCACAGGTCAAGGAGCCAAACAGCTGTCTTATTGTGTTTGCATCATGTGCTTGCATCATGTGCACTTGCAATTCTTGCCTCATGCACTGTGTCCATGTGTTGAAGCCCTTGAAGTGCCCTTGCAGTGTCCTTGCGGTGCCCTTGCAGTGTCCTTGCAGTCATGCCATGCAGTGATGCATGGTGGGCGTGTGGATTGGTGCAGTCACGGCCATCCCTGCCGCTGTGAACCATGGGCATATCAACCTAAAAGACGAGTCAGCCTACAAACTGTTAGGCTCCCTCACCATTAAGAGGGCAGTCAAGAACCCCCGCACGGGCCACCCTCCATGTACTAGGCCTTGGGCAAGACGCGCTTGCGTCAGTTGATGCTAGTGCATGTAACAAAGTGTACGGTGCCAGTGCCGGTGCCATATGGTTGGGGCTAGATATGCATGGCGCCAGGCTCGTGCTGATAGGTATGCAGCAGCCTGCTGGGGCACAGTTGTGTGTGCCCCCCAATTGAGCTGTACTCGGCTTACACTAGCGCATGTGGGTCATGCCAATCCGGTTGTAACCACTATGCTGTTAGACCATCTATATCCACCATTGAGTTTTACGTAGAAGGAACGATCCCTAGTCATGACACTGGGGGCAAGGCAAGGGCAGGGGCGAAAGGAGGGACACCTTCTTCTACAATGACGTGCTGCACAAGGACTGCACTTGACGACACCGGCATCAATGCGATACGTTGATGGTCAGGGTGGGTGGCAGTGAGGATAAACAGGCATTACAGCAGCAGCGTGCGCTACATTGACGGCAAGGGTGGGTGACAGTGAGGGTAAACGGACATTACAGCAGCAGCATGTGCAAGGACAGGCCCCGGCTGATTGACACCAGTTTTCGACATTCCGTTCAGATGCCATTGGATACAGCATCGATGAAGCATACACCGTCCCTGTCGCTGCTCTCCACCTTGTGCTGCGCAACAGTCGCAAATTGTCTCATGTCATGCACTCATGTCACGTAGACTCATTTCTCGACTCTACTTTGCAACAGCGTCGCCATGTCGCACCTCCAAAAGGTCTTGGATGCGAGCGGAAAGAAGAGTTTGTTTAGCCTCATTTTCTCGATGGAGGGCTTGAAGATGTTTGCGGACGGCAACATTGCGTAAGCAGCCTTGAACCGTCAGCACGAAGCCACATGCCGAAGCCAGCGAAGCAGCACCGCTCTTGCCACCTGCCTTAGGTTCAACAAGCTCATCAAAGGTCCAACACAGGGCACCCTCGTCGGGGAGGACCCTAGTGGTATCTACGATCAGCAGCACCCTCGTTCCATGCCTCATCTGCTCATCATCACATCTATTGCCCCCTATTGCGCAGGGAACAAGTATTATGAGAACAATGATCTGCCATACAGTGAGTGGGAGATGGTGCAGTCCCTGTGACCCTGGTGTGACATGCTCTTACTCACAAGACTGTGACTCACCTGTGCGCAGCCCGCAGACGCTGGGTGGTCTACAAGAACACTTTTGACTACAATGCTACAAGTAGGTAAAAACCAGCTGTCACCACAGCTCACCCCAGCCAGCACCACCTAGTGCACCGGCACCATCAGAGCACAGCCAGCAGGGCTACAGTGTACAGAATGGTGTTCTTCCTGGCAGATGGGTGCTACTCTTGGCAGAAGATAGGAGACCGGCACAGCTGCTGCTGCCACCCAGCAGGCTCAACCGCAGAAAGCTAACGCAGCCAGGGCTCGCAGTGTGCGATATCTGTTGCTTCAGCTGGGCAGCTGGGTGGCCTGGCTGGGTGGCTGGGTGGCTGGGTGGGTGGGTGTCCTTGGGGTGTCTGGGTGGCCGGGTGGGTGTGTCTGGCTGTGGCCTGGCTGGCCTGCCCTTGGGGGTGTCTGGGTGGCCGGGTGGCCTGGCTGGGGGTCTGCCTGGGGGTTGGGGTTGCTGGGGGGCCGTCCTGGGGTCCTGGGGTCCTGGGCGGTGTCTTTGAGGTGGTCCTGGTATCTGTCAACATTGCCGGTCCAGCAGACAGCAAGAGTGGTCTTGCTGTGAAGCACACCTGAAAAGGCACTGCGAGGTGCGCAGGCTGCTACTCCGTATCATGCCAGGCTCCCCTGGCTGCCTCCATTTTGCCTCCCTCACTGGCCCAAACCCAAAGGGCACAGGGCAAGCATCTGTGTCGTCAGCCGTGCTTGAAGCTGACAACAACAGGGGACGGGTCAGCTGTGCATGTGCAGCCTGATCCCTCTCAGTCCCTATCATCCCTATTGTCCTATAAGTGTGGGCCTTTACCAGTTTGTGAAAGAGCACTGGAGGGCCTTTGGTCTGGTGTCATGCCGCATGCCACACCCAGCGACACCACCCTCACCGCCACTATCATCCGTGCAGGGCATCCTGCATCTCAAACTGTCGCCCTCATCATCACCATCATCTGTGACACAGCCGCATGCTGCTCAGCATTGTTGCATCTCACTCTGCATGTCGTTTTGTGTTTGGCTCTCATGGCTCACATGGCCCCCAGCATGTACACTGTAGCTGGAGCCAGCCAGTGTCAGGCCGCTGTCCATGTGCAGCCTGCTCCCTGTTGGTGTGGGCCTACTGGCCACTATGGCCACTGTCAGCCCGTCACCACAAACCCTGCAGTGTGCAGCAGCTGCTGAGTTCGCTAGTTCAGCTTCATGCTCCATGCCTCAGGCTTCATTTCTCATGCTTCAGGACTCATGACTCATGCTTCAGGACTCATCCTTCATCCTTTAGTGTTCCACCCTCATGTTCCACCCTCATCGCGGACTCGGTTTGTTCCAGGCATCCCTGCTGAATGGCACGGCTGGGTGAACTACATCAACGACTACCCGCCCACTCTGTACGACTTCAAGAAGCCCAAGTACGCCGTAGAACACTACGTAACGCGCACGGGGCGGCAGGGCTCGTACATGCCCAAGGGCATGTGGGGCACCCCTGTGAAGCGCAACTGGAAAAAGTGAGTGACACCAGGTGTGAGGCGTGAGATCAGCCATGCCATTGTGATCATGACTTCACATGCTTGTATGACCACATGGCAAGCAGACAGGGCCAGCTGAGGCTCGGTAGGGTTTGATAGGCGTATGTAAGGATGGGTAGGTATACAAGTGCAAATGTACGTTGCCTGCAAGTTCCTGCTACTGCTGTGCGCCCTTCCCCTACTGCACTGCCACCCAGGTTCGAATCCTGGGTCCCCCCTCAATCGAGCTGAGGCTCGGAGAGAAGAGCAGGGGCACCAGAGGCTTGTGTACTGCCACTGCTGGCAGTTGTTTTCCACGGGAGCAGCCTCAAGGCGGCGGCAATGTGTGTGTGTGTAGCGTGTGATTGTACCAGAATGCCAACTGCTGAGCTGAGGATGTTGTCGCGGTGTACCCGTCAGCCAGGGTGCATTCTGGTGTTGCGGTTCCTTCAGGGTGAGGGCAACAAACACCACACTTGTACTGCTCGTACTCGTACTGCCCACATGGGCGTCCCGGGGAACCACATGCCCACCAGACTCATCTGCCGGCTCTGAGCTTTTGTAAGGCTTGCGGCCCCGCATGTCTCGCGTCGAGTGGGTAACGGCAGCTGCTCTGCATCTGGGGCTCTCACATGGCCGAACGAATATCTACAAACAGGGAACCACAAGCAATGGCCCCTTCAATGCTGATGCCAGATGGTCATCCAGCCAGGGTGGGTGGGAAGCCAAGGCGTACGGGAGGAGTCTCGCCAGGTGTTGTAGCAACCTACCATGCCCATGATTGTTGGTGAATTCCGAACCAGCCGGGTCAGCTCAACTGAGCATGCCACCAGCCCTGCCAGCTGCATCTGCCACGGGACCGGCCTAGGCCAGCAGACTGGATGCCCCCAGCAGGGAAGATAACCCAGCGACTTTTACGCTCAGACTGGAGCCAGCGGCGTGGCAAGCCAGTGTGAGTCCTCACGTGGTGCCATGAGGTGCCGCCCAATGCCCTCCCCCATCCCAGGCTCCCCCTGCCCAGGAGCCACCTCCCCCTGCCCAGGAGCCACCTCCCCCTGCCCAGGCACCCCCTGACAAAAATCCTCCTCCCCCTGCCCAGGACCCCCCTGCCCAAAACACCCCTGCCCAGGACCAGCCACCTGCTGCACCTGGCCCAGTGCCACGACCCCAGGGCCCCCCATAGAGCAGGTGGCTGGTTCGGGACACAACTCCTAGAAGTTCACAACTGCCTCAACTTCCAGCCTATTGGGGAGATTGTGCAGCGCCCCCTTGAGATGTAAGGGAAGGGCCTTGAGCTGGAAGGGCCTTGAGGGCTCCGGAGGGCTAAAAGCTGGTCAACAAGAGGTTGTACCGGGCTGCAGAGTGTGGGCCTGCAACCACCATAGGGTCTAGTAGTTGATCTGGTAGGTAACGTAGCTACCGGGGTTAACAGGCTAAACCAAGCACTTCAAGAACGAAGCTGTTGGTTCTAAGGAGCCCAATGGTCTTAGGAGGTATTGGGCCGGATCAGCTGCGCTCAGTTTACATCGCTGGCAGGCAAGAGTGTGAACGCGGCGGGGGGTGCATGCTGAACCAGGGCTTTCCCCCCCAACCAGGGCTTTCACCCACGCTCTGGGGTTCAGCCGCGCTCATGGCGTCCTTCTCGTTGCCGTCGTACCCTCCCGTCCTGCCATTCCCCGACCCTCTGTTGCACTGCGGCACCGTGCCCTTGGACCTGCTCAACGACAAGAACAAGGGGCTGCGGGGCGCGAAAGGCAGCGGCTGGTCCCAGCCTGCTGAGCTCTCCTCGCTCGCGTTTCAGGTGAGGTCATCTTGGCACAGGCGCAGAGCTCACGCAATGTCTCGTGCTCATGGCACGCAACGCTCGGCGTCTGTCCCCGCCTCGCTCTACCGATGCTAGCATGCACAGTGCGACGGTGGAGACGTTGCAGCAGCTTGCGCTGATAGACGGCCACCGGGTTCGCTGCATGCGGCCATTATACACAGAACGAGCTAGAGAGTGCATTGTGTGCCGAGCGAGCTCAAGCTACGTCCTGCCCTAATGGCTCAGCCTTCGGGTCTACTCCAGCTCCAGCTCCACGTCAGGGAGCCCCTGACTCCTGTTTGTTGCTGCTGTGCAGAGGCAGCTGCTGACCTCTTGGCTCAGCAGCCCGGACAAGGCGCATGTGTCGTCTGATGACCTGGCCAGGTGAGCGCCAGGGCAGTCAAGGAGGGGAGCTGGAGGGCGGGCCGGTGGGTCAGAAGGGGCCTCTTCATGTTCGAGGCGAGGCTGTGGGCGAGCAATGCAGAGCAGCAGCAGTAGCATGCTGGTCAAATAGTAGGACTCTCATAAGGGTGGAGGTCGACACCAGCAGCCACCCAGGGCATGGGGTAGGGGTGAGGGTAGGGGTAGGGGTGTGTCAGCTGGAGGTGCCTGGCTGTGGCATGTGCCAGATGGCAGCACAGCCAGGTCATGCCATGGCAAGCCAGACAGAAGTACATCAGGTGCTAGAGATGGGTGGGTGGGTGGGTGCCCTTGATGATCAACAGCAGCAGCAGGTCACATCAAGCTCTTGGCACCAATCCTAACAGCCTCCCATTTGCCTTGGCATGACAGCTTAGACAGCAGCAGCAGGCCACATCAGGCCCACGCTCAGTCAACCAGCTCAAGTCAACCAGCGAAGTCAACCAGCTTCTTTCAAAACTGCCTAGACTTTGACACGGCATACCCACAAGCAGTCAGTTGGCACCCAAACACAGCAGGTCCTGACTTTGACACGGCAGCTGCTTTTGCTGGGCTGGGCTGGAGCTGGGCTGGAGGAAGGTGGCCAGGGGATGGGCAGGTGGGCAGGAGGCAGCTCGCCCCTGGAACCCTGCCTCCTGGCCTCCTGGCCTGCAGGAGCTTAGCTAATTAAGGAGGTCAGGGAGGGGCTTAGCCTGAAGTGGGTCTGGCTTGAGCTCCATCTAGGTGCCCCAGGGAAAGGCGGGAAGGAGCCAGGCGGAGCCAGGATACCAGGGAGGGAGGGAGGGAGGGCGGCGTGGCCTGTGCTCAGCATCAGTGCCTAGTGAAGGGTAGTAAGCTTGGGAGTGGGTAGGCGCGGATGGCAGCAAGGTTGGGAGTGGCTTTGTGCAGAGGTGGCCAGCAGCAGCAACAACAGGCCATGGCCTCCTGGAAGCCGGGGCAACATGAGCTGTGGCTGTGACGTGCTGTGTCATGGCTGCAGGCTGGATGCGCTGGTGGGGCGCATGGTCAGCCTGGCGGAAGAGGTGAGGGAGTGGAAGAGCCCAGCACCAGACCCAGACCCAGCACCAGCACCAGCCCCAGCACCAGACTTAGTACCAGAACCAGCACCAGCACCAACATCAACACCAGCGGCTGGGCAACAGAATCACATGTCTGTAGATTTTGCAGAGTAGGTTCAGTTGTCCAGCTAGCTGCTAGCCAGACTGCTGGCTTGTCTGGCAGGCAGTTGGCATGCTGGCAGTCAGAAGGCTTAGAGCACATAGCAGCACACAAGAAAACCAGGAGTAGTAAAGCCTACCACCAGACCCAGACTCATCCACGGCGGCAAGGCAGCACCATCGCACGCACTTGACGGCTGCTATTTGGGGCTGCTTTCTTGTCTGGCAGCTGGTCAGCATGCTGGCAGTGAGCTGGGTGGAACTGGCTAGTAGCATAAAGCCGCGCCATCATCCCCACAGATGACCACACAGCGGCACACGATAAAGCTGGGCACTTGGCTGGCTGGATGCTCGCGGTAAAGCTGGGCACGTGGCTGTCTGGATGAACTGCTGTGGCTGTGCTCGAGCACACGCTGACCACACACACGCAGACGATGATTGCATCTCAATACGTGTCGATACGTATGGCGAGCTTTAGAAATGCCGCATTGCGAGCAAGTGAGGCCCTGCTGACTGGTTATGATGGGTTGCATCGGCGCCGGCTGCGTCTGGTTGCTGCATGGGTTGCTGATGATGTCATTACCATCGTCGCTGGCTGCATTGGCAAAAGATATGGAACCATGTCATCACGTCATGCTGGTGATGATTGAGCGGCATGCAGAAAGTGAGCCTGCCTAGCCCGGCCTTGGGTAGTCGGCGTCAGGCCATGTGGGAGTGTGCTGCTTCATGCAGGCCGGCCCAGTGCCCGGGTTCAGGTCACAATGGAGCAGCCCTCTCACAGCTGCCGGGCCCCCTAAGGGCTTGGTGGGTCACCTGATGGGTGCAGTGGCGGCAGTGGGCAGCAACGCCTCGGCAGCAGCAGCCACGGCAGCGGCGGTGGCAAGTGCGGCAGCAGCAGCGGCCTCAGGTGGGCAGGGCTGGGGGTAGCGGCAGGGGCGGCAGGGGCGGCAGGGGCGGCAGGAACGGCAGGGGCAGGGGCAGGGGCAGGGGCAGGCGTCTAGCGTCTCCTGCAGCCCTACTGCCCTGTTGCCAACGCATACAGTACGCTACCCTTACAGGTGCCCCTCCTCCCAAGAACTTCCTGGACTTGAGTCAAGGCAAGAAAGAGGGTGTGTCGGTCAGTGGGCTGTTGATGCAGCCAGATGGTGGGGTGGACCTGGTGGCAGTGGGTGGCCCAGGAGGGTTGGGGCAGGCGGCGCAGAAGACCATGTGGCGAGCAGACTGCCTGCAGCAGGAGGCGGCCATGGTAGGTGGTGCAGACGTAAGGGCTCAGTGAGGGGGATGTAGACTCATCTTTTGGCAGCTTATGTCTGCCAGCTTTGCAATTGGAGCAGGGCTTGGTGGGTGTGGGGTGGGGTGTATGGGTACATGGTCAGGGCTGGGGAGGGCGGGGTAGGGCTTAGGTTTGCAGGCTCAGCTGGCTTGGGGTGTAAGTGGGACATGTGCAGCATGGGGTCAGCTGTGCTGCAGGTTCTTCAGCATCAGGGTGGGGTACCACTCTGCTAGCCTAACTCAGGAGCAGTGAAAGCCGACAAGCCGTGGCGCATGCTCCTAAGCACTAGGCCAGGGTCTCATCCATCGCTGCCTAGCCTGATGCCCGGACCAAGATCACACCCAATGCTGTCAATGTCACACTAAGTTGCTTGTGGGTCGGGTTTGATGTCTGTCGTTCCTGCATTAAGCTTACTCATGAGACGACTGTTGTTGCCGCTGTCATGCCTCAAGCACCTGCCCATGGGCCCTATGCGCCTTTTCCCCTCTTGCAGTGGTGCTTCACGATGGCAGCAGCCATGCGGCAGCATGCCCTTGAGCAGCAGCTGCAGGGCAGCAGCCTAGCCGACAGCCAAGCCGCCTCCGCCCGCCAAGACAACCCCCCTGCTGGCAGTTATGCAGCCCAGCAAGAGCTGCCCGAGGGGGTGCAGGCCATGTCCCTGGGACCAACCACCCCAACCACCTCATCCGCCACCAATGCCGTGACATTGCTGCGCCAGGCAGCGGGCCTGTTTGCTCACCTGGCCAGCCGGCTGCTGCCTCTGCTGCCGCTGGCGGCCATGGCAGGCGGCCAGCAAGCCTCCAAGTGAGGTGTGGGGTTGGTACTGCATCACCAGCAACCTCACTGCCTTTGTCCATGGCCAGGGCAAGTGAGCTGGAGAATGGGCAGGGCATCACCAGCACTGCCTCAGCCCATGGCCAGGAGCTAGGCAGGGTTTCAGGGTTAGGGTCAGGGTTAGGGTTAGGGTTAGGATTAGGTTTAGAATTAGCCTCCAAGTGAGGTGTAGGGTTGGGACAGCATAACCAGCACCCTCACTGCCTCCGTCTAGACAGGGCAGCCCTGTACCCACCGCCTCGGTCCATGGCCAGGAGCTAGGCATAGGGTTAGGGCCAGGCAGACTGCAGCTGTAGCCTAGGGACTCGTGCTGCAGACAAGGACCCAGGCCTCTACCAGAACTTTGTAACCAGGAGCTAGGCAGGCCAGCATCGCTTGCTGCGGACAAGGACTGCTCCTCCTTGAGGAATGCCTCAACCCACATGCAGGAGCTAGGTAGGGCAGCCCCCTGATGTTGTAGCCCACGAGCTCATGCTGTAGGCAAGGCAAGGACCCTAGCCCCTACTATCCCACACCAGACGCTCATGCTGTAGGCAATGATCACTGCGCCCAGCACTTCCTTTGCGAGGGGGAGGGGTTAGGGGTCCTTGGCCACTGGTACACTGGTACACACGGCTTCCTTGAGGCTAGGGCACTGCGTGTGTGGTCCAGCAGCAGCATAGCACCACATGGGTTACTGGACACCGCCTTGGCTCTTGGAGACAAGCAGGGAAGGCCAGGTACTTAGCTTGTAGATGGCGAGCTCTGCACTCACCATCATGCGGGTTGCCTGGCATGATGGGATCTCATTTGTCCACTTCGCCAAGCGCTTCGTAGGTCTGCTAGGTGAGGGGAAAAGGAGGGCCAGGGGTGAGGGGCGGGGCGTGGGGGTTGGATTGGGGTTGCGACTAGGGTTGTTAGGGTAGGGGAAAGGGTAAGGGTAGGGCTTTGGCTATGGCTATGGCTGTAGGCACTGCCAGGAATGGTTGTCCACTGGCAATGAGCATAGCCTTAATCAGATGAAGTGAGGCTTGCAGGTGGAAGGGTTGTGTTAGGGTTAGGCTAGGGTTGGTGGGAGTGTTGTCCATTGCTAGGGAGCATAGCCTTGTTTCAGATGCGGTGAGAGGGTCGGGTGGCAGGGCCAGTGTCCCTTGGTGCTGCTGCAGGGTGCCGGCCATTGAGCTGCTGCCTAGCGTGGCGAGGGCTCTGGAGGCGACCTGCCTGGCTGAGGGTCAGGTGAGGCGTCAGTGGGTGGGTGAGGGCCTACACTTGGGAGTCATTGAGGGCCAGCCATGGAGGCCTCAGCAGTGGGCACCAAAGCCTCATCCATGGATCCTAGTCACAGCCTGTGGCTGGGTCAGGGTCAGCATGCGGCAGCCCAGGTAGACGTTTGGCCGGCTACTTTCCTTCCCTCTTGCTGTGCGCACTTCTTTTGGCACGAGTCTAGGCTACCAGCAGGCAGGACTCATGCAGTGCCTGATCAGGAAACCATGTCGACTATAATTTGACCCTAGCCCCGCTGTTGCACTGGTTGCAGGCACTGACTATCGCCAGGGCTAGAGAGAAGGGCGTGAGTGCTGCCACTGAGGCCGGGCTGGAAGCTGGTGGGTGGCTTGTCTCATATAGGCCACGCCTTGCACTAGGAGCCCCTCCTGATCCTCAGCCTGACACTCCCATAGCCCCTGACCCAGCCCCTTACCCAATCTCTGATCCAGACCCTGACCCGGACCCGGACCCTGGCCTCTGAAGACCCTGACCCTGACCCTAACGTTGACCCTGACCCTGCCCCTGGCTCTGGTCCTGACACTTGCAGGCTGTGCAGAGCTGTTCTCCCGGGCAGCTTTGGCCCTTCAAGCACCCGTGTCAGCAGGAGGGGCAGCAGCCCCTGACTCAGCTCAAGGGGGTGTCCCTGCTGCTGCTGCTCGCTTGTCAGCCTACCTGTCAGTGTCAAAGGTGGGTAGTCAAGCTGGGTAATATAGGCAGGTGGGGAGTAGCTCACACAACTGCTACTCAATGCCACATCACTCTATTGACACCCACCCAGCCTGCCCATGCCATAACATTCTGCAACAAGTCCAATGCTGGGACTGCTACCCTTCTTCTGCCACCAAGGCCAGCGCCTCCGCACCCCATTGCCCTGCTACGCATGGCTGCCTGCCTTTCAGCTCCATTGGCCCATTCGCCTACGGACACCTACCCAGCCTGCAAATGCCCCAACATCTTTCAACAAGTCCAAAACTGGGGCTGCTTCCTGCCTTCTCTTCTAGCCACTTGGCTGCCTGCCTACAGCTACCTCACTCAAACAAGTGATTGAAACAGATGACAAGCAGAACTTGTGGCATGAGGTAGTGCTGTGGCAAAAATGCTATATGGCATCATGGCAGTTATTCGAATTTCCATTGATATTCCACGAGCCTGCCCGCACCGAATGACGTTGTCGCTGCCGAATGACGTTGTCAACAGATGAAGATTTGTTGCCACAATCATTGCACATTGCTGATGCATCAAAGCACTGCCTCTCAATCATCTGAAACCACTTAAAATGTGGCTATTTGCTGAAGATGCTCTCGCTGAATTGCATCAGTGCTGCAAATGTCCTTCAAGCTCACCCCTTGCCTGCTGTCCATGTGGCTGGCGTCTGGTCAGGCCTGGCACACCGGCAGGGCCCGGATGGCGCAGCTGCAAGGGGCGGTGCTGGCGGGTGAGCTGGGTCAAGCTACCGCTCTAGGACAGGTACGGGGTCAACTCAGGGTCAGGGTCAGGGTCAGGCTCTTTGGGCAGCGGAGGCGTAGTGGCGCAGTGACCCAAACCCCAGACCCTTACTCACCCACCTGACCCAACTGGTTCCAGTACAGAGTCTGGTTCCAGTACAGAGTCTGGGGTGTCCCCTGTTGGCTGAATCCACTAGCTGTCTCGGCCTCTCCTGGCACCGAGCTTTGCACTCATTCTCGCACTGAATACTGCTCTGATCTCACCACAGTGCAACTGCTGCCTTGTCCCTGCCCCATCTTACAGGCCGCCAGCAGCAGCCTGGGAGATGCCGCCAAGACCGCTGCCGGGCATGGCGGTGACCCCGGCTGGCTGCTGTGCGTGCAGCAGTTGCGCAGTCAGCTGGGCACAGCCCTAGCAGCGGTGGAGAAGGACCGGCTGTACGTCACACTGCAGGTGGCCAGGGCAGGGTCGAGGGGCCAGGAATGGCGGAAGGGCCAGGGGCCAGGAGCTGTGTGTGGTGTGGTGTGGTGTGATGTCACCCTGCTGCTGCCACCCCGCCTGACCTGCCCCACCTGCTGTCTCCCACGCCAGGGTCATGTGGCTGCCCCTGTGGCTGTGTGTACACGCATCCAGCTGCCCTGCACTGCTGCCTCACAGCCAGGCAGAGCAAGCAGCTTGGTGGCAGGTGGCCTAGTGGGCGCCGCTGCCTGCCCTGCCCCTGGTGTGCCCCTGCAGCCCCTCCCTCGGGACCCCCCCGCAGCGCCTGAGCCCAAGGTGCTCGTTGCCACCGCCCTGGCGCACAGCCCCACCCCCTACCACCCTCCCCTGCCCGCCACGCCTGACAAGGCTGAAGGCAACTGCTGCCTGCAGTAGGGCGGGGCGGATGGGGCCACTGCCTTGGTCATGCGAGTAATGACTCACAGTTGCAAAGGACTATGATTCAGTCTACCGTACTATCCCTTTTGATTCCCGAGGCCTCGGAAACTATAATTAAAATATTATTCCCGAGCCATATTTTGTATTGTTTCAAGTTCCCCGATGGCCAAAGTACGTCGAAAGTTAGTTTTGAGAACGTCTTCGTGCATAGAAATAATCAAGCCTCCCACCCCAATTTTCTCGCATCAAAATCATATGATCGACATTGTCGACTGTCTCTCTTCTAGTGGCCTTAACAACTGACCACGTCACATGGGGCACTAAACCTCGCTTATAAAGTGGTGGTCCTCCTGCTGCTGCTGGCAGTGGCGGCATATCTCATGATCTGCCATGCTGCTGCCTTGGCAAGAGCAAGAACCCCGCCTTGGCCGGCTGCCCGTGTGTGAGGGGCCGCCTCCCCCCTCGACATGGTTGCCAGCCTGGTTGCCACCCTGGCCTGTCCTGTGACCCCAGCCTTTGCCCCAGCCTGGCCCACCTCCCTCGACCTTGCCCGGGGCAAAGCAGCCACCCTAGTTGCCACACCGGCCTGGCCCGCCGCACCAGTCTTTCACCCCAGCCTGGCATGATGCCACCAATCTCATGCGCCTTGCCGGTGCGTGCGAGAGCAGGAGGTGTGCTGGGCGATGCGGCAAGATTGAGGCGTGGAGAAGGCCCATAGTTAGTAGTCCCAGGTAGTCGCTTCTCAATCATTGCCGCTTGACGATCAAGAGACATTTGGAAGCGTTTTTCATCGTGCCTAAGGAGCTCGCGGTGCAGATTATCAGCTGCGTCGGCGGCGCTGATACCCCGGACCACAAACTGGTCCATTGCTGGCTCTTTCGTCAAGGTCAACTAATTGTTTGACTACTTCCCGAAAGACCCAAAAAATACATTGTTTAATCATTCCCGGTTTCCCGAAGGACAAAAAACGATTCGGGATAGGGAATCAGAAGGGAGAGTACGGTATGCTGGGCTAGGACTAGGGGTGCGCGGCAGTGTGCCACTGGACTGCGGCAGCACGTGAAAGGGGCGCCAGTCGGCAGGCGAGCTGTTTGAGTGGCAAGGAGGTGGAGATGCTGCTGGTGCGACAGGAGCTGGCACTGGGTGGTCAAGCAGGCTGTCAGGGCGCCTGGGCCAAGCGTTGCGTGCTTAGCCATTCCTGAGGCTCCTGGTCGCCAAAGGAGGATGCCCAGGAGCCTACTGCCCCAGGAACATTTGGTCAGCTGTGCTTTGTATCCACGTTGCCCTCGTTATTCATGGTGGCCTTGGGGCGGTGTGGAGTAGCACGAGTAGCAGGCATGGGGTAGGCAGTTGGCTGGGAGAGTATACACGGGCAAGCCTTTCACGGAGGCCTTCTGGAGGAAATGTAAGGTCAAAGGTGGGGGTGACTTGCAGTAAGCGTAGGGTTAACAAATTGAAAGACCATCTCCGTTGCAGCCATAACGATGCTGTAACGTGCAATGCTAGACCAGCCCCTCCTTGCAACTCCTTGCTTACACCGGGTGGCACATCTACATCTACATGGAACAAGCAAGGTGTTTGCTGTAACAATATGGGGGCTCCCCAAATATGTACACAAGGATTAAGCTGGACCATCCCAAACATGGCTGTGGCAAGACGTCTTTTCGTCTCGTGTGTGTAACTAGTTGCCAGGTGTCATAACCGTATGCGTGTCTATTGGTCACAATTGCAGGGCACCGCTGGTGCAGCTGCACGGGGCAATGCTGAAAAATGCGCTAGGTCAGGATGCTGCTCTGGGCCAAGTGAGCAGGTCAGGGGCTGGGTCAGGGGCAAGCAGGAGGGACAGTTTAGGCTTCAATGAAGCTAATGAAGGGCACAATGGAGTATAGTTTGGTTTCTCCTGATTACTTGGTAAAAACTCTTTTTGTTAAAAAACTTAATTTGGTAATCACTCGATTTGGTAAAAAAAACTCGATTTGGTAAAAAAACTCGGTTTTATATACAAAGAATTGGTTTGGTAATTATTTGGTAAAACTTCGATTTGGTTATGTCTTGGTAAAAAAATGAATATAATTTGGTTTCTCCTGGCTGTGACTCGATGTGAATATAACTTGGTTTCTCCTGGCTGTGACGGATCACGGAGGGCCGTTCATGATTACACCAAGGAACTGCTCGGGATGGCCATTGGTCACCTGCATGTCAGCAACTATCAATGCAATGGCAGAGCATATCAAATGGCAATCTTCCTCACCTCATCTACCATCTTGTTATGAACAACAACATAGTACTGCTATGTCTTGCTCTCCACCTGGTCGAGAGAGTATACACCTCGAAAGATGTCATCACTATTGGGTTTCAACAACACTATTGGGGCAAGGCTGATGATGAGGTCCATGGGGCGGGGTAGGCATGGTTGGGGTGGGCATGGCTAGGAGGGGGTGGGCTTGCAGAGTAGTGTTGCTGAGTTGGTTGGGAGGGGGTGGGCTGGGAGGGGATGGGGTGGGCATGGCATGGGGGATGGTTGGAAGGGGGTGGGCATGGCTGGGAGGGGGTGGGCTGGGAGGGGATGGGGTGGGCTGGGAGGGGGTGGGGTGGGCTGGGAGGAATTGGCCAAGGCTTGCTCTTGGGGTTGTCTAGGCTTGGGGTTGTCTAGGCTAGGGGTTGTCTAGGCAGGCAAAGGCGACTCCAACGCTTGCAACAAACATAACCAATTGTTTGGCAAGTTCCTTCTGCTCCATTGGTGTCCCCTTGCGCTTGGCTGTGGCACAACACATACGACATGCATGATTTCAAGGCAGGCCAAGCTGAAAAGGAAAGGCTTGGTTGAGGTTCCTTGCCTGAGGCGCCACGGCTGGGACATGGTGGTGGGCTGTCCGAGCACGATGCGAGGGGTTGGGTGCCGCTAGGGTTGCCAAAGCTCAGCTCTTTGGCGCAAAGGAGGCAGACAATAACGACCAACTTTTTCACTGTGCTGATCCGGATGTTGTTGTTTGTTTTCGCGCATTATGTAGCCTTTGACCTGCGCATTATGTATTCATTATGTAGCATTAGTTTGCGCGCATTGTGTAGCCTTTGACCTGCTTGTACAACTCAGCGACCGTGCTTTTTTTCTTATGGTTTGCTTGGTGGTATGGGCAAAATGGGGCAGGCCGTTAAACCAGGATTAGCGTGGCTAGGCGCAGCCATTGCGCCGGTCGGCAGTGGAAGAGGATGAAAGGATCATGAGCCTAGAAATTCAATAAAAGTATCCTGAGCCTAGAAACCTAGAAATATAATTCTAGGTTGGCCGGTCGCTCCTTAGCTGTGAGGCATGTCGCTACCTGGTTCCGCTAGCTGACTCTGCCTGCCCTTGCACTCAGCTCAGCGAGCCTGCTTGGATCCCCCGCACTACAGTCTGAAGGAGCAGTGCTGGCATTCGAGGTGCGTTCCGGGATGCAGCGTGTGCGACAGCCGCTTGCTGGTTGTGGTGCAATGTTTTGCGAGCAATGGCGACACGGCACCATTGCCTGCTCGCACTGCAGGGCCCGATCTGTTAGGAACCTTGGGCAATGGCCACGTGCCACAACCCCCAGCTCCTGGACCTGCCCGATGAGCTGTTGGGTGCAGTGTTGAGGCAGCTGGACAATAATCAGAGCAAGCGGCATGTATTCAGAACCTGCAAGCGCCTGGCCACAGCCCTGCTGCAGCACGTGCCTACAATCAGCCTCACTTTTCCACTAAGGGTCTACGGCTCGAAATCAGCCTCTGGCTCCTCACAGTCTGAGTCATCTGATGAGGACCAGCAACACATAGCTCCCTTCCTGTCCCAAGCTCTGCTAACCAGGCAGCAGCCGCTGGAGCTGTCACTGCGCCCAGACTCTAACCTTCTTTACCAGCTGCTTCATGCATGGTGTGATGCTTCAATAGCGTTAGCTGCCAGCTTGGTCGTCAGGACTCTGGGTGCAGTGGAGCTGTGTCCCGCAGTGACCCACCTCAGCCTCAAGTGTGGCAGCTTATCACGTGACAGGCAGCTGGTGTGGAACCTTGCCTTCACAACAGCCCTGGCTGCCTCCTTTCCCTCCCTGACCCACCTGACCCTGGCAGGCCTTGAGCTGACCTCCATGCAGCTGCAGCAGCTGTTCAGCCACCCAGTTCTAAGCCGTATGCTGCAGCATCTGGACATTGCTAAGGCCAGCATCTCCCGTTGTGACAGCACAGGTGGCAAGCAGCCCTGCAGCAGCAGCCCCTTCACTGGCAGCAGGCTGCAGGGACTGCGCTTGACTGCTGAGCAGTTCCTTTCACTCTGCCCTAGGCCCCTCGACCTCAACCTCACACAGCTGGCAGTTTGTGGGATCAGTAATGATGACTCCGATGAGATCGGTATTTATGACACCGATGAGATTGGTAGTGATGACACCGATGAGATTGGTAATGGTGTGCACATCAGTGATCTGGCAGCAGCTGTCAGAGTACAGACGAGCCTGCAGCAACTGGAACTGCGCTGTGAGAAGCATGGTGATCATGTGAAGTTGGAGGGGACGGTGCTGCCTGAGCTGGCCCACCTGCCCAGCTTGCACACCCTGCTACTCACAGGGTATGAGGTGCAGCAGCAGGCCCTGGATGAGCTTCTAGCGCTGACCCAGGTCACCTGGCTGCGTGTTGATGGGATTGAACACCTGACAGAGTCCAGGGCCAGTGCAGCCTGCAGCTGGCGGAAGCTGGAGGTTGATACCATGGACTGGGCAGCAGCAGCACGTCTGCCCCTGCACAGCCTCATGCACCCTCTGCGGCTAGCAGCATTGTGCAATGGACGGATGGATGGAGCAGATGTGATGGCCGCCTTGTTGAACCTGTGGGGGCGCAATGCTGGGGCAGGGGTGATGGTGGAGGATGTATGCTTGGACGCGGTTAATGTGAACCTTCTAATCAAACATTGCCTCGAGCCCTTCAGCAAAGAGAGCAGCAGCGGCCCATGCAGCAGCAGCAGCAGCCAAAGCAGCAGACCAGAGGGGCACCCTGTGGTAGGGGTGGCGGCCTGCAGCCCAGGCGGGGAGGAGCAGCAGGGGCTGACAGCCAGGCGCAAGGCACTGCAAGGCCTGGGAGATAGCGTTGAAGTGGTCACTGTTCACAGGGGCTATGCGGCTTACGTCGCTGAAAACAAGGTGCGCTCTTTGAAGGCTTTGTTTCCTACATCCACCATTCGTAGCTATTCCACTATGGCGCCAAGGAGAGTCTATTCCCGAGTTCGCCGTATTCCAAACTATCATTACTATTGAAGGCGATGCCTGGCACAGTGATTGGGCATGGTGTCCATGCCAACGGAGGCAGCAATGACCACTGACTGTCATGACTTACGACAAGTACGACAATGGGTTTGACGTGCAGCCATGCTACCCTGCCCTCCACCAGCCTTGTAGGGTTTACAGCTGGCTGTCGCAAGTACCGCGGTGCTGCAGGGCCGTGTTGTAAAGGTGCTTGACTGCAGGGGCAGGGTGCTGACGTAGTGCTGCAGTGGCATAGCTGGGTATGGTGTGGTGCGCTGAACAGTGTACTGCAGGCATTACTGCTGAGCAGGGTGCAGCTATCAACATTAACTATGCTGACATATTTGCTGACATTTCCTGTTGAGAAGTGCATTGTTGATTGTGGGAGCATCTGGTTGCAGCATGCTTATGCTGGGAGCCGATCCTATAGCTTATAGGATGCACCTATAGCATAGGACCCGTAGTAAGTAGTAAGTGGAGCAATCTGCATGTATGTATGACCTGCAAGGGCCTGGCGGTAGCCCTCACGCAGCTCGCGCACGCCACAACCGCTGCATGTAATGACACCTATGGCTAGTACCAGCTTGGGAGGTTGACCTCACACAGTGTCACAGTGACAGATCGTAAGGGCTCCCCAGGATAGAGATACAGGGTTAGAGCTGGACCATCCCCACCCCTTGCCTGCTGGATACCTGGCTGGCGACTGGTCAGGCCTGCCAGACTGGAAGGAGCCCAGCTGGCGCAGCTGCAGGGGGCGGTGCTGGCGGGGAAGCTGGGGCAGGCTGCCGCATTGGCCAAGTGAGGGGGCAGGTCAGAGGCTAGCTCTGGGACGAGGTCAGGGGCCAGCAGGAGGGGTATTTGAAGCTAGTGAATGGCCCATGGGGCAAATCATGGACTGCACTGCGCTAGCTAGATGCGCTAGCTGACTCTGCCATCCCTCGCACTCATTTCAACAGGATTGCTGGGGGCTTGCAGTAACAATGCCATCCCAAAGAAGTAGTGCGTTACAAGTTTAAGGGTGCGTTACAGCAGCGTGTGCGACAGCCGCTTGCTGGTTGTGGTGCAATGTTCTGCGAGCAATGTCGACACGGCACCATCGCTTGACCACACTGCAGGGCCCGATCTGTCAGGACTCGCAGGCAATGGCCACGTGCCGCAACCCCCAGCTCCTAGACCTGCCCGATGAGCTGTTGGGTGCAGTCCTGAGGCAGCTCAGCGATACTAAGAGCAAGCAGCATGTCTTCAAGACCTGCAAGCGCCTGGCCACAGCCCTGCTGCAGCACGAGTCAACAATTCGCCTCACATTTCCACTGAGTGTCTCTGACTCGAGATCAGCCTCTGGCTCCTCACAGTCTGGGTCATCTGATGAGGACCAGCATGGCATAGCTCCTTTCCTGGCTCAAGCTTTGCTGACCAGGCAGCAGCCTCTGAACCTGACACTGAGCCCAGACCCTGTTCTTGTCAAGGAGCTGGGGGCAGCACAGTGTGATGCTTCAATGCCGTTAGCTGTGAACTTAATCGTCAGGACTCTGGGTGCAGTGGAGCTGTGTCCCGCGGTGACCCACCTCAGCCTCAAGTTGAAGACCCTTGGCAGAGATTTGTATGGCTGGCGGCTGCTAACCTGCTCCTGGCGGCCTGTCTTCACCGCAGCCCTGGCTGCGTCCTTCCCCTCCCTAACCCACCTGACCCTGTCAGGCCTCAAGCTGACCTCCATGCAGCTGCAACAGCTGGTCAGCCACCCTGCTTTACTCCTTCAGCTGCAGCACCTGGACATCTCCAAATGCCGCATTACATGTGGCAAGCAGCTCAGCAGCAGCAGCCCCTTCACTGGCAGCAGGCTGCAGGGACTGTGCTTGGATGCTGACTTCTTCAAGTCACTGCCCTCTGGGACCTTAGCCCCCCACCTCACAAAGCTGGCAGTTTGTGGGATAGATTGCTATAACAGTGATCTGGCAGGGCCTGTCAGTGAACAGTCAAGCCTCCAGCAGTTGCAACTGGACATGGTGGGGTGGTTTGCAGAGGTGGCAGGGACGGTGCTGCCTAAGCTGGCCTACCTGCCCAGCTTGCACACCCTGCTACTCACAGGACAGCATGATGTGGGCCAGCAGGCCCTGGATGAGCTTCTAGCGCTGACCCAGGTCACCCGGCTGCGTGTCGATTGGATCAGAAACCTGCCAGAGTCCAGGGCCAGTGCAGCCTGCAGCTGGCGGAAGCTGGAGGTTACACACATGGACTGGGCAGCAGCAGCGCGTCTGCCCCTGCACAGCCTCACGCACCCTCTGCGGTTGAAGGAGTTGAAGAATGGAGTGCAGGGGGAGGTAGGAGGGATGGCCGCCTTGTTGAACCTGTGGGGGCGCAGTGTGGGGGCAGGGGTGATGGTGGAAGATGTATGCTTGCACGAGGTTGAGGTGCAGCGTCTGATTGAGCATTGCCTTGAGCCCTCCAGCAATGAGATCAGCAGGGGCCTACGCAGCGGCCCATGCAACGGCCCATGCAGCAGCAGCAGCCACAGCAGCAGCCCAGGGGGACATCCTGTGGCAGGGGTGGCGGCCCGCAACCCTGGAGGGGAGGAGCAGCAGGGGCTGACAACCAGGGGCCAGGCACTTGTCAGGTGCCAGGCACTGCAAGGCCTGGAATTTAGTGCTAGATGGGTCACCATTAGCTTGCGCCGTGGGGCTCTACTGGCTGAAGATAAGCTGCACGCGTTGATGGCCTTGTTTCCTACATCCACTATTCGTAGCCAGGCTGAATGCAAGCCAGCGAAGCTGGAAGTGAGCCCTGACGTGACAACATGGTGTCCTCCTCCTCGCCCTCGTAGACCATATCATTACTATTGAGGCAGTGCCCGGCACAGTGACTATGCACGGTGACTGTGCTCAGTGACTATGCACTATGCACGGTGACTATACACTATGCACGGTGTCCAGGCCAAAGGAGGGGGCGGCAATGACCACTGACTTTTATGACTAATGACAAGGGCAAGGACGGCAAATGATGTGACATACAGCCATGCTACCCTGCCCGCCACCAGTCATGCAATGCTCACAGCTGGCTGCTGCAAGGACTGCGCTGCTGCAGGCCGTGCCATTAAGGTGGTGGCATAGTGCTGCAGGGGCATTGCTGGGCATGGTGTGGTGTGCTGAGCAGTGCACCGCAGGCATTGTTGCTGGTTTAGCTGACATGATTGCTGACAACTCCCAGCTCCAGCATAGGTGAGCAGGGTTTTGAAGTGCAATGTAGCAATGTGGCAGCAGCTTGTTGCAGCATGCAAGTGACAGAGTATGGCAGTTTAGTTGGGCGAGCCATGTAAATGGTGACATCGCCTGTGTGAGTCATGGTGGCAGGAGGCTGAAGAAACTGAGCTTGTGGTGGTGTGGTGAGGTTGGGAGCTAGGACTTGCCCGGTGGCCAGGGCAGGGCTGAGGGGCCAGGGAGGCGGAGCCAGGGCCAAGCAAACTGGTTGAGGGCAGGGGGCTGTGTATGGTCTGGTGTGACGTCACATTGCTGCTGCCACTCCGCCTGACCTGCCCCACCTGCTGTCTCCCACGCCAGGGTCATGTGGCTGCCCCTGTGGCTGTGTGCACACGCATCCAGCTGCCCTGCACTGCTGCCTCACAGCCAGGCAGAGCAAGCAGCTTGGTGGCAGGTGGCCCAGTGGCCGCCGCTGCCTGCCCTGCCCCTGGTGTGCCCCTGCAGCCCCTCCCTCGGGACCCCCCCGCAGCGCCTGAGCCCAAGGTGCTGGTCGCCACCGCCCTGGCGCACAGCCCCACCCCCTACCACCCTCCCCTGCCCGCCACGCCTGACAAGGCTGAAGGCAACTGCTGCCTGCAGTAGGGCTGGGGCAGGGCGGGGCGGGGCGGATGGGGCCAACACCTTGGACACACGCACCATGACCAACAATTGCAAAGGGTTGTGATTCAGTCAGTGCTTTGCTGGAACTAGGGGTGCGCGGCAGTGTGCCACTGGATTGCGGCAGCACTTGATTGGACCGCCAGTTGGCAGGCGGTCTGTGTGTGGTAAGGAGGTGGAGACACTGCTGGTGCGATAGCTGGCACTGGGTGGTCAAGCAGGCTATCAGGGCGATTGGGCCAAACGTTGCGTGCTCAGCCATTCCTGAGGCTCCTGGTCGCCAAAGGAGGATGCCCAGGAGCCTACTGCCCCATGGCGGCTTTGAGGCGATGTGGAGTAGCACGGAAAGCAGGCATGGGGTTGGTGGTTGGTTGGAAGAATAGTGGGTTAGGTGGGTTACGCAGTAAGCATAGGGTTCACAAGTTGAAGATAATCTCATCTGCGGGCTCTCCTACTAATTGTAACGTCACCCGGCACATCAGTCGGCTATCAGTAGACGAGCACCTCCTTCTTATGCTTCCTTCTAGCGGGTGGTCTCCTGCACAGCTACAGTGCATCGGCCTTGGATAATGCTGTAGTTGCCCAACTATAGCCCGCACATATTTAGACGGTCTTTGCAGTTTAACCCCCTGCAGTTTAACCCACACCGGAGCATTGGCTTTGAATTGCAGAAAGCATGGAACAAGCAAGTCAGGCCCGCACATTTTCACCAGCCACTACCTATGTAGGGGCTCCAGGGGGCGGTGCTGGCGGGGGTGACCTGCTGCTCTGGGCCAGGTGAGAGGGCAGGTCAGGGGCTGGGTCATGGGCTAGCAGGAGGGACAGTCGAAGCTAATGAAGGGCTAACATGGCCGGTCTTGTTTTCCTTTACCCCTAGCCGTGAGGCACATCAAGGAGTGCATTCCGCTAGCTGGATCCGCTAGCTGACTCAGCCACCCCTGACTCAGCTCAGCGAGGATTGCTGTGGGCTTGCAGGCCATTCCATCCTCAAGGAGCAGTGCTGGCATTCCAGGTGCGGTCCAGGATGCAGCGTGTGCGACAGCCGCTTGCTTGTTGTGGTGCAATGTTTTGCGAGCAAAGTCGACACGGCACCATCGCTTGCTCGCAGTGCAGGGCTTGATCTGTTAGAATTCTCAGGCAATGGCCACGTGCCGCAACCCCCAGCTCCTGGACCTGCCCGATGAGCTGTTGGGAGCAGTCCTGAGGCAGCTGGATGATAAGGACAGCAAGCGGCATGTCTTCCAGACCTGCAAGCGCCTGGCCACAGCCCTGCTGCAGCATGTGTCCACAATCAGCATTACCTTTCCACGGGGATTCTACGACTCCAAGGCAGCCTCTGGCTCCTCACAGTCTGAGTCATCTGATTTTGAGTCTGATTTCGAGTCATCTGGTTCAAAATCAGAGGACCAGCAATGCATAGCTCCCTTCCTGGCCCATTCTCTGCTGATCAGGCAGCAGCCTCTGAACCTGACACTGGGCGCAGACCCGGTTCTTGTTATGGAGCTGCTGGCAGCACGGTGTGATCCTTCAGTGTCGTTAGCTGCCAGCTTGGTCGTCACGACTCTGGGTGCAGTGGAGCTGTGTCCCGCAGTGGATAGCCTCAGCCTCAAGTTTGAACCTGCAGACACCTTGCTAGGTGCCACGCGAGAGGTGTTACCCTGCCCTTGGCAGCCCGCATACTGCGCAGCCCTGGCTGCCTCCTTCCCCTCCCTGACTCACCTGACCCTGGCAGGCCTTGAGCTGACATCCATGCAGCTGGAGCAGCTGGTCAGCCACCCTGCTCTACACCAACGCCTGCAGCACCTAGACATCTCCCACTGCTGCATCGCATGTGGCGAGCCGCCCTGCAGCACCAGCCCCTTCACTGGCAGCAGGCTGCAAGGACTGCGTTTGGATGCCAAGCAGTTTCATTCACTCTGCCCTGGGCCCTTAGACCCCAATCTCACACAGCTGGCAATATGTGGGTTCAGCAGTACGTGGGATGATGAAACCAGTGAGCACATCAGTGATCTGGCAGCAGCTGTCCGTATACAGACGAGCCTGCAGCAACTGGAACTGTGCTGTGAGGTGAACTGTTCTCATGTGCATTTGGAGGGGACGGTGCTGCCTGAGCTGGCCCACCTGCCCAGCTTGCATACCCTAGCGCTGACAGGGTATGATGTGGAGCAGCAGGCCCTGGATGAGCTTCTAGCGCTCACCCAGGTCACCTGGCTGCGTGTCCATGGGATTGGACACCTGACAGAGTCCAGGGCCAGTGCAGCCTGCAGCTGGCGGAAGCTGGAGGTTACATACATGGACTGGGCAGCAGCAGCACGGCTGCCCCTGCACAGCCTCACACATCCATTGCGGTTGAAGGCATTGAATCCGTTGATTGAAGGATTGAAAAATGGGGCAGAAGGGATGGCCGCCCTGTTGAACCTGTGGGGGCGCAATGGGAGGGCGGGGGTTGTGGTGCAGGATGTATGCTTACACGAGATTGATGCAAAGCGTCTGATCGAGCATTGCCTTGAGCCCCCAAGCAATGAGATCAGCAGCGGCCCATGCAGTGGCCCATGCAGCAGCAGCAGCCACAGCAGCAGCAGCCCAGAGGGGCACCCTGTGGCAGGGGTGGCTGACCGCAGCCCTGGAGGGGAGGAGCAGCAGGGGCTGACAACCAGGGGCCAGGCACTTGCAAGGCGCAAGGCACTACAAGGCCTGGAACCTAGCTGTACAATGGTCAGCATCAGCACGTTCCGTGGGGCTCTACTCGCTGAAGATAAGCTGCGTGCTTTGATGGCCTTGTTTTCTACATCTACCATTCGTAGCCGGGCTGCATACAGGCCAATGGCAAGAAGAGCCTTCACACCCTATGACCATCGTCCTCCTCTTTCCCGTTGTGGACCATATCACTACTACTGAGGCAATGCCCAGTACAGTGACTATGCACGGTGTCCAGGCCGATGGAGGCACTGGTGGCAAGGGGTGGCAATGACCACTGACTTGTATGGCTAATGACGAGTACGGCAGTTGGTGTGACGTACAGCCATGCTACCCTGCCCGCCACCAGTCATGCAGTTGGCACTGCTGGCTGCTACAAGGACTGAGCTGCTGCAGGCCGTGCCATGGAGGTGGTGACAGGGTGCTGCAGTGGCATTGCTGGGCATGGTGTGGTGTGCTGAGCAGTGTACTGCAGGCATTGTTGCTAACTACGCAATAGGGCTGCAGTAGGGCTGGGGCTGGGCGGGGCGGGGCGGGTGGGGCCATCACCTTGATCATGCGAGTAATGATTCACAGCTTTGAAAGACTGTGATTAGTATGTGCTTGGTTGGACCTAGGGGTGTGTCGCACATCGCCATTGGACTGTTGCAACATGTGAATGGGGCGTCATGTTGGCAGCCAGTTGGGAGATGGGCTGTGTGAGTGGCAAGGAGGTGGAGATATTGCTGGTTGGCAGGAGCTGACACTGGGTGGCCAAGCAGGCTGTCAGGGCGCCTGGGCCAAGCGTTGCTGGGCCGGTAATTGGCCATTAATGAGGCTCCTGGCTGCCAAAGGATGAAGCCCACTACCTCAGCAGTGTTTGGCTTTGCTTCCAGCTTTGCTTTGTTTCTATTCTTCATGTTGCCCTTGTTATCCATGGTGGCCTTGAGCCGGTCTGGGGTTGGTGGTTGGCTGGGAGAATGTACACGGGCAAGCCTTTAACGGAGGCCTTCAATCAGTGTTGTGAAAGTATCAGATTTTCATTCAGATTTTCAATGGCCTTCAAATTAATGGCCCAGCAGTAGCGAGTATGCAGACGATGTTTACTAGCCGGGTCATTGAGGTACCAGGCTGGCGGTCGTGGCCATGGCAGTCTGGGGTCATTGCCCCTCAGGTAATGTCGCCAGATAGGAGCCACATGGTTCACAAGGTGAAGATCATCTCATGTTCAGCTATATGGGAAGCTATAACGTCACCCGGCACACCAGTCAGCTATCAGTAGACGAGCACCTCCTTGTTATGCTTCCTTATAGCGGGTGGTCTCCTGCACAGCTACAGTGCAGCGGCTTTGGATAGTGCTGTAGTTGCCCAACTATAGCCCGCACATATATAGGCGGTCTTTGCAGTTTAACCCCCTTCTATTGTCGTGGCTCCCTGCTGGTACTTCTTGCCTCAGGCCTTCTGAGGCTGCCCTACCTGTTGTGGAATGTAGCCCAATGGGCTCCAGGGGGCGGTGATGGCGGGTGAGCTGGGTCAGGCTGCTGGTCACCCCCGCCATTGGCCCCGCAAATGTGAGACGGTCTGGGGCGCGAATCTCCGTGAAGCTCGCGACAAAACACTAGCTCAGATCGGCGCCCGCCCAAACCTGACCTGTGCCTTCCGCTCATAAAAGACTCACGCACATCATAAGGCGAGGCTGGCAATCCTTCTACGCACGCCGTAAGCCAACGGCTCAAGTGCAGTACGCCTGCTTGCATGTCAGTGCATGGAGCATATAATTTGTGAATATGCGCACAAGTCAGCCAGCTGGCACCCCTTACCTCCTTTACGTCGCGGCATGACTCTATGCAAATACAAGCTGCATCATGACATCACCACATCATCACTTGGCATGTTCTCGGGATGGCTCGGGATGGCTTTGGCTTTCAGTGTTACATGTGCCATGGTGCCTCAACCTTCTCCCTTAACTTCAACAGGCACTTGTAACGCAGAATCATTACAGCATACATGTCTCGATGCTCAAACGCCTTGCAACACCACTACAGAAGACATGTATCGCTAATGCTAAGCACATGCATTGATGTAAGAAGGTGGCAACACCAACTCAACAACACACCACCACCACCAAAACACAATGACTCATGCCTCACACACCACCTATGCTATGTGCACAACAAGCAAGGACTGGCTGCACCTCCTTGCTATAGCTAACACTCACCACGGGACTGCTAAGCATTTTGCCTTGCTGCCTACGCCCCATGGCACCAAATCAGGCTAGACTGGGCTGGGCTGGGCTAGGCTGGTCTGGTTTGGTTTGGGGTGGGCTAGGCTAGGCTGGGCTGAGTTGGGCTGGGTTCGGCTGGGTTGGGCTGGGGTGGGCTAGACTTAAGGGGGGAGGTGGGGGGTAATCCTTACAACAAGGTGACACAACACAACAACAACGTCAAGCTCCAGGCTGCGCGCTCCTGGCTGACCGCTCCAAGCTCCAGCGTGTGTCGTGGGGTGGGGGGGGAGGGGAGGGGGGGAAGTAGGTGGGCAGTAGACTCAGGGGCACATACCACAAAACATGGTTATTGATGAGTACTAATTAATCAAACCTCAAAGCTCACGACAGTTGTGTGCTACCCTCAACTGTTCATGCTTGTCATGCGTTGCGCAAGTGTGCGCGTGCACATCAAACTGACCTAGACAAGGTGAGGTATAATAAAACCTTACTCACCTCTTGCTCACTGTTTTCAAGGGCTGATTGCCTTGCTGCACTGCTGCTTGGGAGACCCTTGGGCTGGTGTGGGTTTGGTGTTGATCCTCATAACAGCCAAGCACCTGTGCAGGTCAGCAGATTTGGTTGCATGTCTTAGCATCGTATGCAACACGCATTAAGACACAGCGCCCCGTGCTTGCCTGTGATGTATTCGCGAGTTGCCAGTCCGACTGCAGGAAAGGCTGCTCGGCGCGGAAATGCCTCCGGCCACCAATGCATCTCTCCTGTTGCGGCACGCATATTAACAGATAGAGAATGACATTGCGAAGCTAATCAAGTCGTCGAGACAATGCAGTACAATCGACAAAAGAGGGCCTAACCTGCTAGCGACACCGTTGTGAGATGTAGAGCCAAACGGTGGAAGAATTACATGCAGCGGATCAAAGACGGTGTCAAAAAGTGAATTGCGGGGCCAATGGCGGGGGTGACCTGCTGCTCTGGGCCAGGTGATGGGGCAACAGGTGATGGGGCAACAGGTGATGGGGCAGCAGGTCAGGGGCTGGGTCATGGGCTAGCAGGAGGGACAGTCAAAGCTAATGAAGGGCTAACATGGCCGATCTGTTTTCCTTACATAAGCAGTCTGTTTTTTCTTACCCCTGGACATCGTTGAGTTCACTCCGCCACTTGGATCCGCTATCTGACTCTGCCACTGCTTGCCCTCAGCTCAGCGAGGATTACTGCGGGCTGTACCCGTTAGGTGCTCAGCGAGCGTCAGCTCAGCGAGGATTGCTGTGGGCTTGCAGGCCATTCCATCCTCAAGGAGCAGTGCTGGCATTCAAGGTGCGTTCCAGGATGCAGCGTGTGTGACAGCAGCTTGCTGTTTAAGTTGCGATGTTTTGCGAGCAATGTCGACACGGCACCATCGCTTGACCACACTGCAGGGCCCGATCTGTTGGACTCTCAGGCAATGGCCACGTGCCGCAACCTCCAGCTCCTGGACCTGTCCGATGAGCTGTTGGGTGCAGTCCTGAGGCAGCTCAGCGATAAGAAGAGCAAGCGGCATGTCTTCCAGACCTGCAAGCGCCTGGCCTCAGCTCTGCTGCAGCACGTGTCAACAATTCGCCTCACCTTCCCACTTGAGGTCGACGACTCTGGCTCTTCAGAGTCTGAGTCGTCTGGTTCAGAGTCTGGAGACCAGCAACGCATAGCTCCCTTCCTGGCCCATTCTCTCCTGACCAGGCAGCAGCCTCTGCACCTGACACTGAGCCCAGACCCTGACCTTGTTGAAGAGCTGCTGGCAGCATGGTGTGATGCTTCAATGCCATTAGCTGTGAACTTAATCGTCAGAACTCTAAGTGCAGTGGAGCTGTGTCCCGCAGTGACCCACCTCAGCCTCAAGTGTGCCAGCTTATCGCGTGGCAGCCAGCTGGTGTGGCACCCTGCCTCGCGGCTGCTGACCTGCTCCTGGCAGCCTGTCTTCACCGCAGCCCTGGCTGCATCCTTCCCCTCCCTAACCCACCTGACCCTGGCAGGCCTCAAGCTGACATTCATGCAGCTGCAGCAGCTGGTCAGCCACCCTGCTTTACTCCTTCAGCTGCAGCATCTAAACATCTCCAAATGCCACATTACATGTGGCAAGCAGCTCAGCAGCAGCAGCCCCTTCACTGGCAGCAGGCTGCAGGGACTGCGCTTGGATGCTAACTTCTTCAAGGCACTGCCCCTTGGGCCCTTAGCCCCCCACCTCACAAAGCTGGCAGTTTGTGGAATCTATGGCGAAACCAGCGATCTGGCAGCATCTGTCAGTGAACAGACAAGCCTCCAGCAGTTGCAACTGGACATTGTGGGCTGGTGCACGGAGGTGGAGGGGACGGTGCTGCCTGAGCTGGCCTACTTGCCCAGCTTGCATACCCTGCTGCTCACAGGATGTCATGTGGGCCAGCAGGCTCTGGATGAGCTTCTGGCGCTGACCCAGGTCACCCGGCTGCGTGTTCGTGAGATCAAGTATTTGACAGAGTCCAGGGCCACTGCAGCCTGCAGCTGGCGGAAGCTGGAGGTTGATTTAATGGACTGGGGAACAGCAGCATACCTGCCCCTGCACAGCCTCACGCACCCTTTGCGGTTGAAGGAGTTGTGCGAAGAACTTGAAGATAAATCAGGCGGGATGGACGCCTTGTTGAACCTGTGGGGGCGCAGTGTGGGGGCAGGGGTAATGGTGGAAGATGTATGCTTGCACCAGGATAATGTGGACCTTTTTATCAACAGTTGCCTGGAGCCCTTCAGCAATGACAGCAGCAGCAGCCCATGCAGCGACCCAGAGGGGCATCCTGTGACAGGGGTGGCTGACCGCAGCCCTGGAGGGGAGGAGTCTCAGGGGCTGACAGCCAGGGGCCAGGCACTTGTCAGGCGCAAGGCACTGCAAGGCCTGGAATTCAGTGCTAGATGGGTCACCGTCAGCACGTTCTGTGGGGCTCTACTCGCTGAAGATGAGCTGCGTGCATTGATGGCCTTGTTTCCTACATCTACCATTCGTAGCCAGGCTGTACGCAAGCTAGTGGCAATGAAAGTGTGTCCACAACCTTACTATAACCCTCCCCCTCCCCCTCGTGGACCATATCATTACTATTGAGGCAGTGCCCGGCACAGTGACTATGCATGGTTTCCAGGCCCAAGGAGGGGGCGGCAATGGCCACTGACTGTTATGACTAATGACAAGGACAGCAATTGATGTGACGTACAGCCATGCTACCCTGCCCTCCACCAGTCATGCAGTTGTCACAGCTGGCTGCTGCAAGGACTGCGCTGCTGCAGGCTGTGCCATGAAGGTGGTTACATATTGCTGCAGGGGCATTGCTGGGCATGGTGTGGTGTACTGAGCAGTGCACCGCAGGCATTGTTGCTGGTTTAGCTGACATGATTGCTGACAACTCCAAGCTCCAGCTTTGTCGAGCAGGGTTCTGAAGTGCAATGTAACAATGTGGCAGCAGCTTGTTGCAGCATGCAAGTGACAGAGTTTGGCCGTGAGTCTGGGCATGCCATGTAAATGGTGACATTGCCTGTGTGAGGCATGGAAGTGGCAGCAGGCGAAAGAAAGTTGCTTGTTGGTGGTGTGGTGAGGTTTGGAGCTGGGACATGCACGGTGGCCAGGGCAGGGCTGAGGGGCCAGGGAGGGCGGAGCTGGGACTAGGGTTGGTTGAGGGCAGGGGGCTGTGTATGGTCTGGTGTGATGTCACCCTGCTGCTGCCACCTCGCCTGACCTGCCCCACCTGCTGTCCCCCACACCAGGGCCGTGTGGCTGCCCCTGTGGCTGTGTGCTCAAGCATCCAGCTGCCCTGCACTGCCGCCTCACAGCCAGGCAGAGCAAGCAGCTTGGTGGCAGGTGGCTCAGTGGGCGCCCCTTCATGCCCTGCCCCTGGTGTGCCCCTGCAGCCCCTCCCTCGGGACCCCCCCGCAGCGCCTGAGCCCAAGGTGTTGGTCGCCACCGCCCTGGCGCACAGCCCCACCCCCTACCACCCTCCCCTGCCCGCCACACCTGACAAGGCTGAAGGCAACTGCTGCCTGCAGTAGGGTTGGGGCGGGGCGGGGCGGGGCGGATGGGGCCATCACCTTGGTTATGCGATAATGACTCACATTTGCAAAGGACTGTGATGCACTCTGTGCTGAGCTAGGACTATGGGTGTGCGGCAGTGTGCCACTGGACTGCTGCATTGGATTGCCATGTCGGAAGTCAGTTCAATCCTGCATCAATCAAGCAAGTCAGGCATGTAATGTTTCATACTCCTGGGTGGTCTGCTGCACATCTACAGTGCATCGGCGTTGAATAGCATAAAGCATGGATTAAGCAAGTCAGGCCGGCACCTTTTTAACATGGGGGCTCCCCATGTAGGGACACAAGGATTAAGCTAGACCGTCTTTTCGTCTTTTCGTCTCGTGTGTGTGACTAGTGACTAGTTGCCAGGTTTCTTAACCGTGTGCGTGTCTATTGGTCATAATGGCAGGGCACCGATGGTGCTGCACGGGGCAATGCTGGAAAGTGCGCTAGGTCAGGCTGCTGCTCTGGGCCAAGTGAGAGGGCAGGTCAGGGGCTGGGTCAGGGGCATGCAGGAGGGACAGTTGAAGCTAATGAAGCTGGGTTAGGGGCTGGGTCAGGGGCAGTGATGGGTAATGCAAGATACGGTAAAGATGCTGCAGTTACTACTGGTTCAGCCTGCTGGGAGCATGTAATAGCACCCAGCAGGTGCAGGCAGCAAGGGGTTGGGGCTGCTAGGCAGTAGCAGCAGCTGTTGTTGCTGCTCAAGCCTGCTAGAACAAGGTTGCAAGTGCAGGCAGCACAAAGGTGGGGATGCTGGGCAGCATCAGAAGCTGCTACTGATGGGTCAGCCTGCTGGGAGCATGTAATTGCACCCAGCTCTAGTAGCACCACATTAGTAGCTCTAGTAGCACCACATACGGCGCTAAGTGGGCTAGCAGCCCCACCTCCCATCGTTTTGTCTTGTTCGACCCAGCGTCACACGTCACCCCTTTTCGGTGGTTCAAAATCTCGTTCGGGCCCCACCTATAAGTATTTTTTGTATAATACAAAATAACACGTATCGTATTAAAAAATACAAGTGCCGGCCGGCAAGTTGCGTGGATGCCTTAAAAGCAGCTGCTGGTTGATGCCACAACTAGAGTCCGCGCTAAAGCCATGCCGCGTGGGGCTAAAGCCATCGGCCTGCTCCCGGAGCAGTCGGTCGCATGTGCCGGTTTTACATGCAAGAACATCAGAGTTGGGAGGCTCTGACTTTCCGCCATCGCCGTCCTGCCCAGCCATCAAGGAAAGGCTGCGGGACTGGCTGCGCTGCTACTAGCTGCTCCTTTCCCGCGTGACATGTAGCCTATGTATCGCTGTATTGTATCGCAAGGTAAAAGTGCGTTACAGCAGAGTGTGTGAGAGTGTATCGTTCACTCTTATGATTGTTTACCCCTGGCTGTGACGTACTTCGCTAGCTAGATCCGCTAGCTCACTCTGCCTGCCCATGCACTCTGCTTAGCTTGGATCCCCCGCACTACGGGCTTGCAGTCCAATGCCATCCTGAAGGAGCAGTGCTGGCATTCAAGGTGCGGTCCAGGATGCAGCGTGTGCGACAGCCGCTTGCTGGTTGTGGTGCGATGCTTTGCGAGCAATGTCGACACGGCACCATCGCTGGACCGCACTGCAGGGCCCGATCTGTTAGGAACCTTGCACTCCTACAAATTAATCCCTGCGTCCGTCCCTGCGTGTTACCAACCTTTTGAAAACTATTTTGAAAAAATCAACAGCTGGTGCGCTGTGGCCCGCAACCTATCCCTGCACTCATCCCTGCACTCTAGCCACAGGGCCATAGCGCAGCCGCCTTTGATTTATTTTAAATATTTATTCTGAAAAATATGTTTTATTTTCTGCAAACTACCATCTATCAAAATTTCAGCCCGATCGGACAAGGTCGGTCAACACGCAGGGACGGACGCAGGGACTAATTTGTAGGAGTGTGGGCAATGGCCACGTGCCGCACCCCCCAGCTCCTGGACCTGCCCGATGAGCTGTTGGGAGCAGTCCTGAGGCAGCTGAGCAACAAAAAGAGCAAGCGGCATGTCTTCCAGACCTGCAAGCGCCTGGCCACAGCCCTGCTGCAGCATGTGTCCACAATCAGCATTACCTTTCCACGGGGGTTCTACGACTCCAAGGCAGCCTCTGGCTCCTCACAGTCTGAGTCATCTGATTTTGAGTCTGATTTCGAGTCATCTGGTTCAAAATCAGAGGACCAGCAATGCATAGCTCCCTTCCTGGCCCATTCTCTGCTGATCAGGCAGCAGCCTCTGAACCTGACACTGGGCGCAGACCCGGTTCTTGTTATGGAGCTGCTGGCAGCATGGTCTGATGCTTCAGTGCCGTTAGCTGCCAGCTTGGTCGTCAGGACTCTGGGTGCAGTGGAGTTGTGTCCCGCAGTGGATAGCCTCAGCCTCAAGTTTAAACCCGCAGACACCTTGCTAGGTGCCACGCGAGAGGTGTTACCCTGCCCTTGGCAGCCCGCATACTGCGCCGCCCTTGCTGCCTCCTTCCCCTCCCTGACCCACCTGACCCTGGCAGGCCTCGAACTGACCTCCATGCAGCTGCAGCAGCTGGTCAGCCACCCTGCTCTACACCCACGCCTGCAGCACCTGGACATCTCTGATTGTAGCATCGCATGTGGCAAGGAGCCCGACAGCAGCAGCCCTTTCACGGGCAGCAGGCTGCAGGGACTGCGCTTGACTGCTGAGCAGTTCGTTTCACTCTGCCCTGGGCCCCTCGACCTCACTCTCACGCAGCTGGCAGTTTGTGAGATCGTTGATGATGAGCACATCAGTGATTTGGCAGCAGCTGTCAGAGTACAGACGAGCCTGCAGCAACTGGAACTGTGCTGTGAGGAGCGGTGTGGTCATGTGAAGTTGGAGGGGATGGTGCTGCCTGAGCTGGCCCATCTGCCCAACTTGCATACCCTAGCGCTCACAGGGTATGAGGTGCAGCAGCAGGCCCTGGATGAGCTTATACCGCTGACCCAGGTCACCCGGCTGCGTGTTGGTCAGATCAGGAACCTGACAGAGTCCAGGGCCACTGCACCCTGCAGCTGGCAGAAGCTGGAGGTTGATTCCATGGACTGGGCAGCAGCAGCACGTCTGCCCCTGCACAGCCTCACGCACCCTTTGCAGTTGAAGGAGTTGAAGGAGAGTGAGCCTAGATGGGGCAGCAGTGATGGGTTAAAAGGGGCAGATGGGATGGCTGCCTTGTTGAACCTGTGGGGGCGCAGTGAAGGGGCAGGGGTGACAGTGGAAGATGTACGCTTGCACGAGGACGATGTAGACCTCCTAATAGAACAATGCCTGGAGCCCTTCAGTGATGAGAGCAGCAGCGGCCCATGCAGCAGCCCATGCAGCAGCAGCAGCCACAGCAGCAAACCAGAGGGGCACCCTGTGGCAGGGGTGACTGACTGCAGCTCTGGAGGGGAGGAGCAGCAGGGGCTGACAACCAGGGGCCAGGCACCTGCCAGGCGCAAGGCACTGCAAGGCCTGGAGTTCAGTGCTGAATGGGTTACCATCAGCACGTACCCTAGTAGAGGTTTACTCGCTGAAGATACGCAACGGGCTTTGATGGCCTTGTTTCCTACATCCACTATTCGTAGCCAGGCTATACGCGTTCAATGTACAGCAAGGAGAGGGGTAACACGCTATTGCGAGCGTCCTTCCCCCCGTCGTGGACCATATCATTACTACTAGGCAATGCCTGGTACAGAGATTGGGCATGGTGTCCAGGCCAACGGAGGCATTGGTGGCAAGGGGTGGCAATTACTACTGACAGTCATGACAAGTAGGGCAGTCAATGTGACATGCAACCTTGCTACCCTGCCTGCCACCAGTCATGCAGTTGTCACAGCAGGTTGCTGCGAGGACAGTGGTGCTGCAGGCCGTGCCATCAAGGTGGTGACAGGGTGCTGCAAGGGTATTGCTGGGTATGGTGTGGTGTGCTGAGCAGTGCACTGCAGGCATTATTGCTGACTATGCTGACACGATAGTTGACAATTCCTAGCTCCAGCATGGCCCCTGCGTAATGTTCACTCACTAGCTGTGGACAACCTGTCGGGGACAACTCTGGATGGGGCTGTGTTCCGCAATGACACCTTATTTTCCGGTTAGGCCTGGTGTAAAACCTGTTCAATGTGCCATGCCAGCTCCCTTCCCTGATGATCAAGCACCACTTCAGAATGGTTGCCCTGCGTCGGAAGGTGTCGGGTACGTTGCTGGGTGCCGGTCAGGATGTCCCAACATGGGGTTGGTAATCTTCATGCACAGCTTTGAGTCGGCAGCTGCGTGTGGTCTGCAAGTACCGGCGGGGCGGGGCGGGGCGGGGCGGGGCGGGGCGGGGCGGGGCGGGGCGGGGCGGGGCGGGGCGGGGCGGGGCGGGGCGGGGCGGGGCGGGGCGGGGCGGGGCGGGGGCGGGGCGGGGCGGGGCGGGGCGGGGCGGGGCGGGGCGGGGCGGGGCGGGGCGGGGCGGGGCGGGGCGGGGCGGGGCGGGGCGGGGCGGGGCGGGGCGGGGCGGGGCGGGGCGGGGCGGGGCGGGGCGGGGCGGGGCGGGGCGGGGCGGGGCGGGGCGGGGCGGGGCGGGGCGGGGCGGGGCGGGGCGGGGCGGGGCGGGGCGGGGCGGGGCGGGGCGGGGCGGGGCGGGGCGGGGCGGGGCGGGGCGGGGCGGGGCGGGGCGGGGCGGGGCGGGGCGGGGCGGGGCGGGGCGGGGCGGGGCGGGGCGGGGCGGGGCGGGGCGGGGCGGGGCGGGGCGGGGCGGGGCGGGGCGGGGCGGGGCGGGGCGGGGCGGGGCGGGGCGGGGCGGGGCGGGGCGGGGCGGGGCGGGGCGGGGCGGGGCGGGGCGGGGCGGGGCGGGGCGGGGCGGGGCGGGGCGGGGCGGGGCGGGGCGGGGCGGGGCGGGGCGGGGCGGGGCGGGGCGGGGCGGGGCGGGGCGGGGCGGGGCGGGGCGGGGCGGGGCGGGGCGGGGCGGGGCGGGGCGGGGCGGGGCGGGGCGGGGCGGGGCGGGGCGGGGCGGGGCGGGGCGGGGCGGGGCGGGGCGGGGCGGGGCGGGGCGGGGCGGGGCGGGGCGGGGCGGGGCGGGGCGGGGCGGGGCGGGGCGGGGCGGGGCGGGGCGGGGCGGGGCGGGGCGGGGCGGGGCGGGGCGGGGCGGGGCGGGGCGGGGCGGGGCGGGGCGGGGCGGGGCGGGGCGGGGCGGGGCGGGGCGGGGCGGGGCGGGGCGGGGCGGGGCGGGGCGGGGCGGGGCGGGGCGGGGCGGGGCGGGGCGGGGCGGGGCGGGGCGGGGCGGGGCGGGGCGGGGCGGGGCGGGGCGGGGCGGGGCGGGGCGGGCGGGGCGGGGCGGGGCGGGGCGGGGCGGGGCGGGGCGGGGCGGGGCGGGGCGGGGCGGGGCGGGGCGGGGCGGGGCGGGGCGGGGCGGGGCGGGGCGGGGCGGGGCGGGGCGGGGCGGGGCGGGGCGGGGCGGGGCGGGGCGGGGCGGGGCGGGGCGGGGCGGGGCGGGGCGGGGCGGGGCGGGGCGGGGCGGGGCGGGGCGGGGCGGGGCGGGGCGGGGCGGGGCGGGGCGGGGCGGGGCGGGGCGGGGCGGGGCGGGGCGGGGCGGGGCGGGGCGGGGCGGGGCGGGGCGGGGCGGGGCGGGGCGGGGCGGGGCGGGGCGGGGCGGGGCGGGGCGGGGCGGGGCGGGGCGGGGCGGGGCGGGGCGGGGCGGGGCGGGGCGGGGCGGGGCGGGGCGGGGCGGGGCGGGGCGGGGCGGGGCGGGGCGGGGCGGGGCGGGGCGGGGCGGGGCGGGGCGGGGCGGGGCGGGGCGGGGCGGGGCGGGGCGGGGCGGGGCGGGGCGGGGCGGGGCGGGGCGGGGCGGGGCGGGGCGGGGCGGGGCGGGGCGGGGCGGGGCGGGGCGGGGCGGGGCGGGGCGGGGCGGGGCGGGGGCGGGGCGGGGCGGGGCGGGGCGGGGCGGGGCGGGGCGGGGCGGGGCGGGGCGGGGCGGGGCGGGGCGGGGCGGGGCGGGGCGGGGCGGGGCGGGGCGGGGCGGGGCGGGGCGGGGCGGGGCGGGGCGGGGCGGGGCGGGGCGGGGCGGGGCGGGGCGGGGCGGGGCGGGCGGGGCGGGGCGGGGCGGGGCGGGGCGGGGCGGGGCGGGGCGGGGCGGGGCGGGGCGGGGCGGGGCGGGGCGGGGCGGGGCGGGGCGGGGCGGGGCGGGGCGGGGCGGGGCGGGGCGGGGCGGGGCGGGGCGGGGCGGGGCGGGGCGGGGCGGGGCGGGGCGGGGCGGGGCGGGGCGGGGCGGGGCGGGGCGGGGCGGGGCGGGGCGGGGCGGGGCGGGGCGGGGCGGGGCGGGGCGGGGCGGGGCGGGGCGGGGCGGGGCGGGGCGGGGCGGGGCGGGGCGGGGCGGGGCGGGGCGGGGCGGGGCGGGGCGGGGCGGGGCGGGGCGGGGCGGGGCGGGGCGGGGCGGGGCGGGGCGGGGCGGGGCGGGGCGGGGCGGGGCGGGGCGGGGCGGGGCGGGGCGGGGCGGGGCGGGGCGGGGCGGGGCGGGGCGGGGCGGGGCGGGGCGGGGCGGGGCGGGGCGGGGCGGGGCGGGGCGGGGCGGGGCGGGGCGGGGCGGGGCGGGGCGGGGCGGGGCGGGGCGGGGCGGGGCGGGGCGGGGCGGGGCGGGGCGGGGCGGGGCGGGGCGGGGCGGGGCGGGGCGGGGCGGGGCGGGGCGGGGCGGGGCGGGGCGGGGCGGGGCGGGGCGGGGCGGGGCGGGGCGGGGCGGGGCGGGGCGGGGCGGGGCGGGGCGGGGCGGGGCGGGGCGGGGCGGGGCGGGGCGGGGCGGGGCGGGGCGGGGCGGGGCGGGGCGGGGCGGGGCGGGGCGGGGCGGGGCGGGGCGGGGCGGGGCGGGGCGGGGCGGGGCGGGGCGGGGCGGGGCGGGGCGGGGCGGGGCGGGGCGGGGCGGGGCGGGGCGGGGCGGGGCGGGGCGGGGCGGGGCGGGGCGGGGCGGGGCGGGGCGGGGCGGGGCGGGGCGGGGCGGGGCGGGGCGGGGCGGGGCGGGGCGGGGCGGGGCGGGGCGGGGCGGGGCGGGGCGGGGCGGGGCGGGGCGGGGCGGGGCGGGGCGGGGCGGGGCGGGGCGGGGCGGGGCGGGGCGGGGCGGGGCGGGGCGGGGCGGGGCGGGGCGGGGCGGGGCGGGGCGGGGCGGGGCGGGGCGGGGCGGGGCGGGGCGGGGCGGGGCGGGGCGGGGCGGGGCGGGGCGGGGCGGGGCGGGGCGGGGCGGGGCGGGGCGGGGCGGGGCGGGGCGGGGCGGGGCGGGGCGGGGCGGGGCGGGGCGGGGCGGGGCGGGGCGGGGCGGGGCGGGGCGGGGCGGGGCGGGGCGGGGCGGGGCGGGGCGGGGCGGGGCGGGGCGGGGCGGGGCGGGGCGGGGCGGGGCGGGGCGGGGCGGGGCGGGGCGGGGCGGGGCGGGGCGGGGCGGGGCGGGGCGGGGCGGGGCGGGGCGGGGCGGGGCGGGGCGGGGCGGGGCGGGGCGGGGCGGGGCGGGGCGGGGCGGGGCGGGGCGGGGCGGGGCGGGGCGGGGCGGGGCGGGGCGGGGCGGGGCGGGGCGGGGCGGGGCGGGGCGGGGCGGGGCGGGGCGGGGCGGGGCGGGGCGGGGCGGGGCGGGGCGGGGCGGGGCGGGGCGGGGCGGGGCGGGGCGGGGCGGGGCGGGGCGGGGCGGGGCGGGCGGGGCGGGGCGGGGCGGGGCGGGGCGGGGCGGGGCGGGGCGGGGCGGGGCGGGGCGGGGCGGGGCGGGGCGGGGCGGGGCGGGGCGGGGCGGGGCGGGGCGGGGCGGGGCGGGGCGGGGCGGGGCGGGGCGGGGCGGGGCGGGGCGGGGCGGGGCGGGGCGGGGCGGGGCGGGGCGGGGCGGGGCGGGGCGGGGCGGGGCGGGGCGGGGCGGGGCGGGGCGGGGCGGGGCGGGGCGGGGCGGGGCGGGGCGGGGCGGGGCGGGGCGGGGCGGGGCGGGGCGGGGCGGGGCGGGGCGGGGCGGGGCGGGGCGGGGCGGGGCGGGGCGGGGCGGGGCGGGGCGGGGCGGGGCGGGGCGGGGCGGGGCGGGGCGGGGCGGGGCGGGGCGGGGCGGGGCGGGGCGGGGCGGGGCGGGGCGGGGCGGGGCGGGGCGGGGCGGGGCGGGGCGGGGCGGGGCGGGGCGGGGCGGGGCGGGGCGGGGCGGGGCGGGGCGGGGCGGGGCGGGGCGGGGCGGGGCGGGGCGGGGCGGGGCGGGGCGGGGCGGGGCGGGGCGGGGCGGGGCGGGGCGGGGCGGGGCGGGGCGGGGCGGGGCGGGGGGCGGGGCGGGGCGGGGCGGGGCGGGGCGGGGCGGGGCGGGGCGGGGCGGGGCGGGGCGGGGCGGGGCGGGGCGGGGCGGGGCGGGGCGGGGCGGGGCGGGGCGGGGCGGGGCGGGGCGGGGCGGGGCGGGGCGGGGCGGGGCGGGGCGGGGCGGGGCGGGGCGGGGCGGGGCGGGGCGGGGCGGGGCGGGGCGGGGCGGGGCGGGGCGGGGCGGGGCGGGGCGGGGCGGGGCGGGGCGGGGCGGGGCGGGGCGGGGCGGGGCGGGGCGGGGCGGGGCGGGGCGGGGCGGGGCGGGGCGGGGCGGGGCGGGGCGGGGCGGGGCGGGGCGGGGCGGGGCGGGGCGGGGCGGGGCGGGGCGGGGCGGGGCGGGGCGGGGCGGGGCGGGGCGGGGCGGGGCGGGGCGGGGCGGGGCGGGGCGGGGCGGGGCGGGGCGGGGCGGGGCGGGGCGGGGCGGGGCGGGGCGGGGCGGGGCGGGGCGGGGCGGGGCGGGGCGGGGCGGGGCGGGGCGGGGCGGGGCGGGGCGGGGCGGGGCGGGGCGGGGCGGGGCGGGGCGGGGCGGGGCGGGGCGGGGCGGGGCGGGGCGGGGCGGGGCGGGGCGGGGCGGGGCGGGGCGGGGCGGGGCGGGGCGGGGCGGGGCGGGGCGGGGCGGGGCGGGGCGGGGCGGGGCGGGGCGGGGCGGGGCGGGGCGGGGCGGGGCGGGGCGGGGCGGGGCGGGGCGGGGCGGGGCGGGGCGGGGCGGGGCGGGGCGGGGCGGGGCGGGGCGGGGCGGGGCGGGGCGGGGCGGGGCGGGGCGGGGCGGGGCGGGGCGGGCGGCGCGTGCTGGTGCTGCCCCTGGGCTGCCCACCCCTCCAGCTGCCCCCCCGCGGCAGCAGCTTGCAGCTGGTGCTGCCCCTGGGCTGCACACCCCTCCAGCTGCGCAGCAGGGGTCCAGGGCGGAGCTGGACACAAACTCGACAGGCAAGCGGAGGGCGGGCGGGAGGGATTGGACGCAACATGTCGAGCAAGGTACGGTAGCAATGGACTACACATTTTGTGTGGCCTTACAGAGTGGTCAGGTAATAGGTACAACTCACGTAGGGGTCTAGCATTGCAGCAACCTTGTATGTTTCCGAGCACGGGTGGAGGGGCGTCATTACATCACTTTGGAGTGTCATGTGACTCGTTTTGACTGCGGCGACTGTGCCTCACTGTGTGCAGGTGCTCCTGGGCCACGTCGGTCGCAGCGGTATCTCGCGACGAGCGCCGCATGAGCAGACAATGCATGGATTTGAACGTTACAATTTGCCCTGTTCTAGCACTCAGCACAGTGCACAGTATTCACTGATACATGTTATCCCGCATAGCTGATGGAGCCCACTATCCAGTGATGTGCGAAACATAGAAAGAAACCACGTGGCTGAGACGCTGCGTCGTTTTGACTACTAGGGGTCGATTTCCTGTCATTTCCTGTTAGTTGGGGCCACCCGAGTGCGGGACAACTCTTCCGCAAACTCTGAAGCACACACGTGTGGGCCGAGGTGAGATGCAACTGACACAGCCAACGCTCAGTTTGCTAAGTACGGCACATTACATGAGCCAGCTGGCTATAGCGTCTCATCCTGTAGGGTCTGAAACTCGCACCACCATACCATACCCATAAGCACGGTAGCTGATCCATATGCCTACAACTTCCTCGCAGAAATGCCTGGCACCAATGCTGTGTCAACCATCCATCAGTACCACACAGCACACAACTCGCCTGACGCACTAATCCTGGCATGTGCACGCAAGCACTAGCAGATCACCCTCACCATGACAATCTCCACTGCTTGAGGGTCCCACCACTTGCCCGACACATCCCATGCACCAACATAATAACACCTGGCACTGTCAAGCAGCAGGGAGCATAGGCTTAATCATCGTCAGCACAAAGGCTGGGTGCAGGGAGTCGAACCCAACACCTCACTGTCCTTCTTGCTTGCTCGATGCCAGAAGCACATGACCAGCTCACAGGCCAAAGAAGTCAAAGAAGAGCCTGCAGCCATTGGAGACGACAGCAGCTGAGGAACAACATCGGTGCTGAGCGACACCAACAGGGCAAGGAACACCATGTTCCTTGTCAACAACCCTTCCTACTCCAATGGCATCAGCAGCAAGGGTCCCCTGAGCATGCAAGCAGGCTGCAACAGCCGTGCGCAACGCTCACCCGTTGCCGTTGGCACAGCTGGCAAAGAAGGGCGCAAACACCAGCGACTCCACCGCCATCAGCTTGATCAAGATGTTCAGGGAGGGGCCGCTGGTGTCCTTCAGTGGGTCACCCACCTGCAACCAACCAACTCAACCAACCACTAACCATACCTGCACTCCCTAGCCATCTGATACAGCCCTCCCATCCACCTATCAAGTTGAGCAGAGTCACAGCAGTGGCAACATAATAGTAGCCCGCACAATGAACAGAACTGTTAGGAAGCAGCAGTGCCCACATATCACCGACTTAGCAGCAACACAGCAATAGCCAACACAAGGAACAATAGCAGCAACACCAACACCACTCACAGTGTCGCCAACCACAGCCGCCTTGTGGCAGTCACTGCCCTTGCCACCCATGTCGCGGGCATGCTCGGTGTTGCCGGCCTCAATGTACTTCTTGGCATTGTCCCAAGCACCACCAGTGTTGCTCATGCTCACAGCCAGCTGCACTCCGCTCACCAAGGCACCGGCCAGCAGACCAGCCAGAGCCTGCAAGCATGTCCACACCCACTGACCCTGTTGCTTCCTAGCAATTTTCACTTAGATCCATGTTGCTGCAGCTGCTACCTTCCCACCTCAACCCCTCAACTCCTGCCCCAGCTTTCTGACGTCCTTACAGGCACACGCTTGCTGCCTACCAAGCCTCTATACTCAACCTTCCTGACCTCCCACCGCCTTCAGTCCTCACCTGGGTGCCAAACAGGGTGCCCACCACCACCGGGCTGAGCATGACCAGGGCCCCTGGAGGGATCATCTCTGACAGGGAGCTCTGGGTGGAGATGGCCACGCATGCCTTGTAGTCAGGGCGACCAGTGCCCTCCATCAGGCCTGCAGTCAGGCACAGATGTTTCCAACTTTGAGCAAGCAGGCGCAATCAGGTACCCCCAACATAACCTTCCTCCTCTGAATCAATGGCTAAGGCGACACCGGCTTCGCCATCCTTCATGCTGTCTGCTGCATAGCGTGTTTGCCACACAGCACCCACCAGGAATGGTGTTGAACTGGCGGCGCACTTCTTGCACCATGGCCAGGGCCGCCTTGCCCACACTCTTCATGGTCATGGCGCTGAAACAGTAGGGCAGCATGGCGCCCACCAGCAGACCGCCAAACACCTGAAACGCGCAATGCAAGCACCAAGCAAGTCAGCTCCCAATTGCCAGGCTGTTCTTAGAGCAAGATGGCTCATTTACTGCCAGACAGCAGCAAGCAAGCGCAGTGGCATCAGGCAAAGAGGCTTGCAGGGTACGATGCAGAGTAAGACAGAGCAGCGGTCACACCTTGGGGTCCAGGATGGAGGAGTGCACCAGGTCGATGCCAGCGCGTGTGACAAAGGCACCGAATAGGGCCAGGGAGACCAGGGCAGCGGAGCCAATGGCAAAGCCCTTGCCAATGGCAGCGGTGGTGTTGCCAGCAGCATCTGCAGGCAAGCAAGTAAACAGGCAGGCCGTCAGACATAACCTCAGGCGACCAGGCAGGCGGTCATCAGGCACACGCTCAGGCAAGGTCAGCTGCAGAGCCTGAGTACTTCATTGACAGGCTCGAACACTTGCAGTGAATATGCCTACACACCAACTTGGTCTATGCTGGCTGGCATGCAAGGAGGGTGCAGGGCAAGCTGCGGCTGTCAGAGCAGCCAGCACCCACCCAGGGCATCAGTGCGCTCGCGGATATCCTCGCCCATACCAGCCATCTCAGCAATGCCACCAGCGTTGTCCGAGATGGGGCCATACGCATCAATGGCCAGGCCTGCAGCAGCAGCAGCACGAGCAGGTCACAGCCGCTTGCTACCAATACCAACAAGGAGCAGTGAGGCTGAGTAGCCAGGGTTGGCAAGTGTGCAGGGGTAGCAGGTGTGAGGGGTTGCCAGTGCACCTCGTCATTATTTGGGCTGGGCTTGGACTCAGGCCTATACTGGATGCAAGTTCAAGCGCAACCAGCTCTTACCAGTAGCTAGGGTGCCGCGCAGTGCTAGCATCAGCAGAGACTACCATCAACCTTGTGCCAGCCAGCACAGACCGCACCAACCCTCACCTGTGGCCAGGGTGCCCAGCATGCCCAGAGCAGCGGTGGCAATGCCATACATGCCGGCCAGGGTGTTGCCAGTGTAGATAGCGGTGGCGATGGCAATGGTGGGGATGATGCAGCTCTTGTAGCCCAGTGCCAGACCAAAGATGATGTTGGTGGCAGCGCCGGTGCGGCAGGCATCAGCCACATCCTGGAGGACAAGCAAGGGGCAAGGGGTGGAGCAAAGTAACCACACAGCGTCAGTTGGGCCTAGGGAGCAGCAAGTGTCAGGTATGTGTGGCACTGCAACCAGGTAGGCACGGAAGTGTGGTTAAATTGTGGCAGGGTGAGAGTGGAGGTGAGAGTGGAGGGGTGGGGGTGAGGTGAGCTACAAGCGCACATGGCTCAGTGTGGCGGAATGAGTGTGTAGCAATGACACTTCAGGTCAGATTGGGACAATGACTCAGCCAGCAGCCTAGGGATGCATCAGGGCCAACCCTGGCAGCAGGTCACGCTAGGTGTTGATAGCTGGGTGCCACCAAGTTAATCTGGCCCATGGCACCACCCACCTGCACAGGCTTGTAGCGGTTGGAGGTGAAGTACTCGGTTTGCAGGCCAATCAGCAGGCCACCCCACAGCCCCACCGCCACCGTGCAAAACATGTACCTGCAGCATGCACCCGCAGCATTAGCTCTGGTTCCTGCCTGTCCACCAGCCCAAGCTGTTAGCAGCCTATTAAGCCACTGGCGGACATGCACACTGTGCCGCTGCTGATGTAGTTGCCCATGCTGGAGGCCATTGGTGGTTAGTAGTCCTGGGTCAGCTGTTGCTGCAACTAGAATGGGCAGATGCATTCTAGATGTATGTTTGTGTGCATTCTATGTGTGCTGGTGTCACACGTGCAGACGCTGGAGGGAGGCAAGCCACTCACCAGTTCTTCACGACCTTGGTGTCAAAGGGCACCTTAGGGTCAGCAGAGGCCACCTGCAGCAGCAGCAGCAGCAGACGGCTGCACTGGCAGCATAGCCAGCCTGTCGGCACCCAGGGCAGTTGAAAAGAGCAACACACCCTGCTCCCCAGACAACCCCAGCCACCGCAATCCACCCCAGCATAGTGCACCAGCATGAAGGAACCCTTCTAGCCTTGTTGCCGCTGCTGCCGCTGCTGCTGCTGTTGTCGTCTGGAGTCTAAGTTTAGTGAAGTACAAGTCCAGTTCAGAACTGGCTACAAGTACGAGGGGTGGATGCAGCATGAAGGGCTGCCATGTGCCTGCCATGTGCCTGCCCTGTGCCTGCAGTATGCAGCCCCTGGACCTGGTTGTCTGCCCCAGCTCTCAGCCCAGGACCTGTGTTCAGGCACCTCCCCAGCAGCAGCAACCACCAGCTTTCAGCCCAGAAGTGCCCAGAGGTGCACCACAACCTTGCCAATTCATGCGCCCTTACCGTGAGGGTGAACTCAGCAGGCAGCATGTAAGTAGCCAGGGCCCAGGCCACTGGGGTCATCAGCAGGGTGCTGATGATCAGCTGCATCTTCAGGGTGTGCTCAATGTCAGCAATGGTCTTGGCAGGCTGCAGGTCGGTGGCCAGGAAGGTGGTCAAGATGCACACCAGGATGCCAGCAGCGCTGCACACAACCACCACCAGCGGCAGCAAGCATCACAACACAGCACAGCCACAACACCATCAGCTCTGGCATGCAGTGCCAAAAGTGACGAGTGACAGCGCGGCAACGATGCCAACATGAAGTCTTTACCCGTCTGCCAACTTACACCTGCCCTGCTGCTGCCCTGCTGCTTGCGGTTTGATAGAATGGATGCGTGCCCAGCCCTGCCTCCCTGCTGAGCACTCACCTTCAGCCATACCTATCTATTAGGTGCTGAACCTAGAGAGCCAGCCTCTCTCCCAACACACTACCCGCTGCCCAGCTCACCTGAGGGCCAGGGGGAAGGTCATGCCAACAAAGTCGTGGTCCTGACCTAGGGAGGAGACGGCTGAGATGACCTGCACTCACATAGATCAGGTGACAGCAGTGCTGGCACCTTTGTTCACATCACAGCTGCTGGTGCATTCTGTTCAGTAGAGACAGCCCTAGGAACATTTTTGATGACCATGTGGCATGAGCCTAGGAACACTGACAATGACGCAAGCCCAGGTCTCTCCCTGTTGCCCGACCCTAATCCTCTGCACTGATTCCTGCTCCTCCAACTTCTGTTACAGGGTGGCTGCAAGCCAGCCCCTATGCCGACACTTCTCACCCCTAATCTAAGGACCCCTAATCCTCATCCTACTCCTAGCATCAAGCTTACTTTCGTTCCGACAGGTTACCCAAGCCTGCCTTGTCTGCCAGCAAGCTCACCAGTGCAGCGCAAGTAGACTCAGCAAAGGAACCGAACAAGTCAGAACCCATGCCGGCAATGTCGCCCACATTATCGCCCACGTTATCTGCACAGGCCAGGTCACACACCCTCACACAAGGTCACACATAATGGGTCCATCACTTGGTCAACAGCCTGGATTGATTAGTGCGATGACAGCCTGTTAACCGTTTCAACAGGCACCCCTTGTGGCGTGGCATCAGCAGCTGCCTACACCTTGTTCTCTGCTCTAATCAAAGCACAACATCACATCACAACAGCAGCATCCAAGATTTTAGCGACATACTGAAACTTTAAACCCAAGCCGCTAGAACGGCATGCCCCACTCACCGGCAATGACGGCAGGGTTGCGAGGGTCGTCCTCTGGGATGTCCTTCTCCAGCTTTCCCACCAGGTCAGCACCCACGTCTGCTGCCTTGGTGTAGATGCCACCGCCCACGCGGCCAAACAGGGCAATGGAGGAGCCGCCCAGGCCATACCCAGTGATGGCCTCAAACAGCCCCTTCCAGTCATCCCCATAGAACTGCGCAGGCGCAGGCACAGGAGTGGGAGTAGCAGTGAGTAGAACAGCAGGGGTCATCAGCAGCACCAGACCCTGACCGCCATCATCAGCAGCGAGCAAGTGATTGGTTGATGGGGTGGGTTTAGGGTATTCAAGATGGGTCCTCAACAGCGGTAGGCCCACAGCAGCTGCACCTGCTGTCATTGCTGCCTGTAATTAGTGCTGCTCAACATGACTGACAGTCTGTCATGGCTGCTTGGTCTGTCGGACAGGCTATGTCTCTGACCTTGCTGAAGATGACGATGGTGAGGAACAGGTTCAGCAGACCCAGGGAGGCCAGCAGGAAACCCATCACCGCGCCAGAGCGGAAGGCTGCAAGGCAAGTCACAGGGTGTGGCTGCATCGCATACTGCAGGTGTGCTGTAGTTGAGTTTTGTTGTGACCATGCTCACAAGCCCGCTACATTGCCAGCTTGCACTCACTCACCAACTTGGAATGCAGGGGCAATACCCTTGCGGGCCTCCAGTGTAGTGCGCGCATTGGCGTAGGTGGCGATGGCCATGCCCAGGTAGCCAGACACAATGGAGGTGACGGCACCCACAATGAAAGCGATGGTGGAGAACAGGCCGTTGCGGAACTCGTCATCCTTTGTGCGATCGCCCTCCGGCTTGACGATAGACAGCAACGAAAAGATGATGACGGAGAAGATCAACTGCACATCGCAAGAGGCGAGGCGGCAGCTGGTGGGCGGGCGGGCGGGCGGGCGGGTGCGCTTACACAACATGAACAGCCTGCAACTATCCGCGTAACTGCGGAGAGTACGCACCCCGAATACGCCCATGTACTTGTACTCGGTGAGCAAAAATGCGTTTGCACCATCGCAAATGGCGTCCTGAATCTCAGCGGCCTTAGCGACGACGTCCTCCTCGCCACGCTGCTCCTCCTCCTGCACAAACAGCAAGACGGAACAAATGCCGGTGGCAGGATGACTACCGCCCCCTCTAATGAGACGGGCTGGAGCCTATCCACAAGGACTGGAGCCCACGAGCCCCTTGTTGTGCTCAGAAACAATCTGACCCATCGAATATCTTGCAAAGCAACCGGGACTATCTTGCCGCCATGATATCTTCACTCCTATGCTGTTGCCTCGCCGCGTCAGGCCCGCACCAAGGCTAGTCCCTGCTAACCGTCAACATGACGACTCTCCGGCTTCTGTTTCCTCCGGCTGAATGCTGCGAGGGGCTGGAATACGGCATTCCAGACCAAACCCAAGCCCGTCCTTGCTAGTGTGGCCTGCGTGCTGCCGTGCCCGTGGAGCCTGATGCCGTTGGGGCTCACCAGCAGGTACTCTCGCCCATTCTGGCTGCGCACCACATTCTGGCCGCCAGTCATCTGCACCTTGGCAACTACCTGCACACGCGCCAGGTTGACCCTCGCGTCATTTGCATCGAAGCACCCAACGGGCAACGAGGGCCAGATCACAGGCTGGCGCACCTTCCATAGGTACACTGCAAAAACGATACCCAGCACCGTGGCCGTCGGGATGAACACCAGGGGGAAGCTCGAATCCAGCATCATGGCGATGCTGTGATCTAGATCTCTGCACGAGAGAACGATAGCGGAGGAGCGGTGGTTGTTTGGGCAGCACGTTTTCTCACTCTTCAGGATCACAGAGGTATTATTAAGCCCGGCGGGCAATCTCTACCAACATCACTGCAGGATCGCCTCAGAACCCACAACATTGTGCACTAAAAGCTCGTCATCGTCCAAGCCGCAGGATTTGTAACCTGCCAGCGCACGTTGTTGCCAGCGCACTACTCATGTCCTCGTGCCAGGAGCTGGAGTGCAAGTCATCAACCCTGTTCGCACACAGCCTTGCGCTCTTCACCGACAGTAACCTTTTAATACTATACGATGGTTGTGGAGGTCATGTGGCTCGAGAGGTGGGGATGAGCTTGAAGGGCTGGGTCTGAGGATGGTTTTAAGAGTGGAGTGGGTCTTAAGGGTGATCCTAGGCTGCATCGGGAGAGGTGCTCGTGTGCTGCATGGTTCAAGCATGGTCATGGCAATGCTAAACGAACGCGAAAACAGACTGGTGGGGATGTGCGGCAGGTAGGGCGCGACCGGGCCTTGTTACAGCCTTAACACAGCCGCCCGGCCGGAGAAGCCCGGATTGAGATGCCCGGATTGAGATGAGATTGAGATGAGTTGAGTACGGACTGTGTCGTACATGCGAAGGGTTATTAAGGGTTTTGTGAAGATTTCCAATCGACCATCACTGGTTATTAAGGGTTTTGTCAAGTCTTTAAGATTATGGCCAAAACATCAGGTCGTACGGTCGCGCCCTAGCGGCAGGGTATTACCGACATGGTGAAAGCATCAAATAGATAGCAACGAGCTGGTGAGAGAAGCACCTCCTTCTTATCTCATGGATGAGGGTGCTGCCTGCGGGTTCCTTCACTAGTTCACTTTACAGCTTGCATGTGATGTTTCAGGGTTGCAAAGGGTGGGAGGGCAAGGGTGCAACGGTGCTGACATCAGGACACAAGTGTCTGCAAACCGTCGAGGGCAGCCAAGTCGAGGACACCACTACTTCATAGAACCTTTATACAACCCTACGCCAACACAGCTACCAAGTACTTACCATGGATGGAAGGCTCGGCCATCTACAACTCCGTCGTCCAAACCCATCTTGGCAACTGGCCATGAAAGGCTCGAGACATCTTGCAGCCTCCAGTTGGCCTGTTGGCTGCACACAGTGGCTGCAGCAAGCCATTTCTGCATTTTCAGCTATGATATTCCTCATTCTACCTAACCTCACCGAACCATGTGATGTCATGATCATGTGAGGGCACAGTCTGCGCGACTCCTGTCATGCGCCTACAAGGCTCCAACTACTCGCCCAGCTCGCGCTTCAGCCTGTTGATCTCGTTCATCAGCTGCTGCAGCATCTCCGCTTCACCCAGGGGGGCGACAGCTCCTGGGCCTGGGCTTGCAGGGGCGGGGCTGGCAGGGGCAGGCGTGGTCGGCTGGGTGTTGTTGGTGGAGTACAGGGGGTTCACGCCGGCGCCATTCATCATGGTGCCACCCATGTTACCCATGCTGCCACCCATGCCGTTCATCATGCCGCCACCCATACCGTTAATCATGCCGCCACCCATAGCGTTCATGCCCATGCCGCCACTCATGCTGTTCATGCCCATGCTTCCTCCGTCCATAGCATTCCTGCCCATACTGCCACCCATCCCGCTCATGCCGATGCCGCCCATTCCATTCATGCCCATGCCGCCACCCATGCCGTTCATGGCCATTCCATTCATGCCAAGACCGGCCGCTCCAGGCTCGTTGCCCATGCTGCCGGCCTTCGTACCCATGCTGCCGTTGGCCATGCCCCCACCATTGCTCATAGCGGAACTGTTGACACTGATGGTGCCACCCCCAAAGCTTTGCATGGCCGCTTCTGATGCTGCATTGGACATGGCGCCTCGTGCAGCACTGGCTGACGGAGTGGCAGGCTGCGTGATGCCAGGGCTGGAAGCCATGGACCCCTGCTGCGCTTGCATGGGGTTGAGGGCGTTCATCATGGTAGCCATGTGGTGGGTACCCGCCATGCCAGCGTTGGCCATCATACTCATCATCATGGGGTTCATCATTCCTGCATGCATGCACCAGCTTCCTCACATCACATCTAGGCACTTCCAATCCTCCAATACCAGGTGCTCAAGCTTAGAGACATATTGCTAGCAGCTAAGGGTGCGTGATCCGGCCATCAGTGGGTTGTGGCTGAGTGAGATTACCCACAGTCAACACCTTGTTTCATATTGAAGTAGCTATGTTGTGCTTATAGTCTATGTTTGACATGCACACATGACATGAGGGCCAGCAGCTGCAGGGTCAGCAGCAGGGTTACCCCCAGATCCACCCACCCATCATGTTGGCCATGCGCTTGACGTGCTGCACACGTGCCAGCAGGACAGCCAGCTGGTCAATGTTGACGCCCTGGCCCCAAGACGGGCCCTCCAGCCAGCCATCCACCCCGCTCTTCTCAATCATTTCACGGTAGGGGCCTGCAGAGTGGGACCGGCAGCAGCAGCGGGTGAGGCAGGGCAGGGCAGGGCAGGGCAGGGCAGGGCAGGGCAGGGCAGGGCAGGGCAGGGCAGGGCAGGGCAGGGCAGGGCAGGGCAGGGCAGGGCAGGGCAGGGCAGGGCAGGGCAGGGCAGGGCAGGGCAGGGCAGGGCAGGGCAGGGCAGGGCAGGGCAGGGCAGGGCAGGGCAGGGCAGGGCAGGGCAGGGCAGGGCAGGGCAGGGCAGGGCAGGGCAGGGCAGGGCAGGGCAGGGGTGTCATCTTGAGCAGTGCAGGGCAGGGTGCAGGTCCTGGCCAGGTCCCCTAGAGCCGTGGACCAGCATCTTCGCAGCTGGAGCAGCAGGTATGTGTGAGTGGGAAGAGGGACAAGCCGTACGCCAACCCACACCTGAGGGTGTCCAGCCATAGGCCAAGACCTTGATCCCTGCAGATCGCAGGCGTGGCAGCAAGCCCTGGGGGGTGCCAGCATCCTGCAGAGGGCAGGCAGCGAGCAGCAGAGTCTAGGGCAGCAGAGGGCTCAAGGTTGTGATGGAGAGGTGAAGAGGTCAGGCCGAGCAGGCTTGCAGGGACGCCAGCTTTGCTGTTAGCTACCAGGTGCACTGGTTGAGAGGTGCTGGGTTGACCTGGGTGCTGCTGCTACTTACTCATTGACGCACCTTCAGGAAGTCAGGGTGGAGCAGCACACAGTCAAGGCCCCCCATGGCCATGGCTTGCTGCACCAGGGCCACTGTGTTGTCCACCCCCAAGGCAGGTACCAACTCGATAGCAGCCGGCAGCGCAGTGAACTGTGAGGGCAGGCAGCAGAGTGTGACGCATTTGAGAGCAGCTGATACTCATGAGTGTCTAGCAAACCATTTGCCCAGCATGTGCCTCGGAACATAGTTCCATACAGACAAGTCACCACCCCTAATGAGGGGACCTGATTTTGCTTGTTTGAGCCGATGAGGGAGGTGCTGTACTCATCCCTGCCCAAGCTGGTTTGCTGTGCATTGGAGCATCCTTGCCTTGAAGGTGTGCGTGTAGATGGCCAGGGGAACCCCATGCGGTAAAGCATTACCCCAGACCCAGCCAGGGCAACCAGCCTAGCACGATGCTGATCATCAGGAGGGGAGCTGGCATGACACGTTTGCCAGGGTAGGGAGGTGTGGGCGGGTGGTCAGGGCAGCGACCCACCGCTTGCCGGAACACGTCAACCATGGAGATGTCCGTGACGGCTAGAATGACCCGCCCGCTCTCCAGCTCCACGTCGTCTCCCTTCTTGCCGCCCAGGGAAGCACGCACCTCGATGCCCTGCACCCATGTCATGGCCGAAGTCGTGCTGTACTGTTAGCTCACTCATTGGCTCCCATGGGCTCCGCTAATCGCATGGGGGCCACCCTCAAACTGTGCCGTGAGTGAGTGAGCCATGTATATGCGGTGAGTATATGGGTGAGTATATGAGTATATAACGGTGAGTGAGCCATGAATATGAGCCGTGTGAATGACATAGCCAAGCAGGTGACGACCACACCGCTACAGCTGAAGGAGCATTGCGCTGATCTGGTAGCTGACCCAAACAGAGGGTCTATATGCACCTACATGAAAGTCGGCCTGAGTACCGCACACCTTTTGCTTCATGCGGTCCCGCATGATGATGAAGCTCTCCCTGCCAGCTAAGGCAGAGGTGCCATTGTCCTTGGCGCCCTCCTCCATGCTGTCCACCATCTCTTCCACTTCCTGCACTTGGCAAAGAAGTGGCCGGAATCAGACAAGTGGCTGTGTACTGGTGGGTGGGCAGCAATGCAGCAGCAGCCACACAGCTCAGGCCCAAGGACTGTGGTGTGCTCACGCACCACCAACCACAGACACATCATGCCACTCACCTTGTCCTCCCCAGCCACGGTCACTTTCATGGTCTTGGTAAGGTTACCGTGGATGATGATGTGCTCGTGGATCTACACAGCAGGCAAAAACAGCTTTGCTTGCAGGAATCCCAGCCTTGCCCTCTGCAACACTCTATGTCGCTGTCAAATCTTGAAGTTTACTGAAGCACCTTGACGCGCAGGTGGTGACCAAGCAGAGTCCACAGCTGCTTGCTAAGGACGTCAGCCACGGTGTGGAGGATGGTAGAGCCATAGCCACTCAGCTTGCCCAGGCCCTCAGGGCCAACGAGGAACAGGATAGGGAACATGGTCCAAGCCTGTAGAGGTAGATAGCAGAGGGGTCCAGGGTGACCAGCAGGGTTGGCAGCCGGCAGCTGAACCCAATGATGACACCGGGAGCTGAATGTGAGCAGTTGATGCCTGCAAGATGCCTGCAAGGAACAAAGCTGAGCAAACAGGAGCAGATGCCAGGCACAGTGATGCCCACTGACCATGTAGAAGCACCAGGCCATGAGCCTAACCACGTTCCTGCAGTGCCCCTTGGGAACGGTGTGGTAGCCTTCAATGTACACCTGCATGGCCAGGTTGCTCAGCGCCCAGCTATTGCTCACAAACTGTGTGTTTGTACGTGATCAGGCAGTGAAACCTGTTGATGGGCTTGGCGAGCATGGCCAGTGGTGCCACCAGACTTGCTTGGAAACTACCGGCGCAGTACCTTGGCAGCGTGGAAGTAGGTGTTGGATCCGTAGCAAAGGCCGAGACAATAGAAGATCCACTGCATGCCAGAAAGAAAGGTGTAATGTGACATGTAGAGTTTTCGAGTTTGAATTGCTGGTGAAGGGCCATGGGGAGGTGTCAGTGCAAGGCACAGGTAGGGCATTGGCGGCAGAGGCATTTGAGGGTATGGTTTTCTGGAAGGTGGTGGAACACACTGCATGGATGTCAGCAGATGCCATAGCCCAGCACCTTTTTGTAGTCATAACACAGAGCTGCAGTGACGCCCATCACCACGCAACCGATATCCGACACCAAAAGCCACATTGTTCGCTTGTTGTAATCATTCTTCAAGCCTGCGTTGCATGGCAAGTGCAGACACCTTGCCTGCAGGTGGAAGCAACATCAGCAATGGGGCAGGCACTTATGCGCTCACCTCCTCACCTGACACAAGTGAGCTTACCTGTTATGTTGGATAAGTGGATAAGGATGACCGGACATGTGAGAAGCCATTCTCCGTATCTCAACCACAGGATCCAATTGCCTGCAACACACAACGCAGCAGGGAGGGTGGTGGGGCTGTGCTTTTGCTTAACAATGTGGTGTCACAGTCTATTCACTCACCTGTGCTTAGGTAAAGAGTGCAGGGGTGGTCGAACTCGTGATAGATTCTGTGGGTGGCGAGGGGCATGCCAGTCAGCATGCCTTAACCGTCCCATGCACACAAGCAAAAGCTGGGCGGGAGGTGCATGTTGAAGTCATGAACCGTGAACGAGCCATGAATATGAGCCATGACAAAGCTAGTAGCCCATACTCACTCCATGAGCACCTTGATGAGCTCCACACTGCAGAAAGCAGGAAGTAGGGTTCATGTCATGGTCTGTCTATGCTTCAGGGTGTTATGCTGTACTACTGGCTCACTATTGGATCATGCAGTGGACTCGCAGCAGGGGCCGGACTCACCAGCAAACGTACACCTCTTCCCAACCACTCGTTGCCTTCCATGTGTGATAGGCATAGATCATGAGAATGATAATGCAGGCGCAGAAAGCAAACCACCTGCCAGGAGGCAAACCATACCAGGTGAGCGACAGTGTACAACTGAAAGGAAAGTATGAATACTCAGCAGACGCTGTGCCCTGTACCATGCCCTTCGCATGCCTTTCCTGCCATGTTGGAGGTGTATCGTGCTGCATAGTCACTCACTGGCAAACCAGGACACCAGTCTTCTCTCCTTTAGTACCATGCGATTCCAACCAAGCAGCGTTGGCCTCCTCTGTGCACACCAGGATTTCGTCTCCAGTGTTGATCCAGTAATGGTCATACCTGCATGTTTAAGAGCAAGGCACAGAACATCTCCACCTGATTTCAACATGGGGGCTGCATATCTTGGTTACCGTACTCTCCCTTTTGATTCGCGTCCGCGAATCGTTTTTTTGGCCTCGCGAAATCGCGAACGAGTAAACAATGTGGTTTTTGGTAGAATCGCGAAGTGGTCAAACAATTATTTGACCTGCGTGAGTGGTGTTGCGATGGACCGCTTCATGGTCCGTGGTATCAGTGCCGACGACGCAGCCGAAAATCTGCTACGCCAGGTCGACCAACACGAAGATGGCCCTTGCACAGTGGCTGTGACTTGGTGATCGGGTGGCTTGACTCGGTGACCTGTGCAGAAAGTGTCCACGGAGGATTGACATGTCATGCAAGGAATGGCTGTCTTAAATATTTATAAGCACACCCACGTTGTCAAAATTGTGTTTTGCTGCAACTTTTGCATCGGGAAAAAGTAAACAATGTTTTTTTTGCATCGGGAAAGAGTATTTAATTATAGTTTTCGAGGCCTCGCGAATCAAAAGGGAGAGTACGGTAATCCGTACAAGTCACGACAATGATAGGTGCACCGTCTTCGGAGGCCTACATGACCTCTTACCCGGCAGAGACCTTGTCTCCAGGCAGTAAGTTCGTGGGTTGGGTGCTGCCCGCCAGCAGCGACCTCATCACGAGGCTCTCCATCGTAACCCTGCGGAGTTACCCGCACATGTCGCTGATACTGCAGCCCAGTGTACTATACGGCGATGGCACCTCTACATGGCTCTCAAGGCAAGCTTGTAAGCTCACTAGTGGCCTCTTCAAATCTCCTCAACGTCCCTCGGTGGGCGACAACGCCGCCTGAAGTTAAGGAAGTAGTCGTTTAGTAGCAAATAAGCAGCTTCGCGCTGTGCTAGTGCTAGCTGAGCAATGACCTGGCAATCGACGACAGAACTCACACACAGCAGCGATGGGCGCTTGCGCACCTTAGTAAGCTCTAGCTCTAGCTCTAGCTCTAGTCAAGTCGCGCCCTACTCCTTCGATTCTCGCTGCCCTATCCTTCGATTCTCTCCACCACACAGATTGCATGCATAGCAACATCGCGCCACGCCATCACGCCTGCCATCGTGCAAGCATGCCTACATGCAGGATCCCGTAATCAACTTATTCAACAAGGAACAACATGTTGACTGTGGGTTGTTTCACTCAGCTACTCCAGTCAAGTTAAAGCATCCTCGGTCGCACCCTAGATGACTGCAGCCCCCACTCCGGTGGCATTCTTTCCCCCCTAGACTACTTAATGCTTGATGATGTAGTTGTTAACAGCCTGTGTAAACTACTAGGGCCTATGCATTGTTGCGGGCCCGGCCATCAATGCCCCGCCGGTACTCTGCAGCCCGGTGCAAGCTCTGCCTACACTTGGGGCAGCCGGTCATTGACCCGCTTGTAGCCCTGCTGGTACTCCGTATCAACGGTGGGCAGAGCCTCCAAGCCCTCATAGCTGCATAGCTCCAAAGGGCGCTGCATGCTCCAACCAACGCGCTGGAGGTTCAGGCACCCGTTGGTGTCCCGGTCCAGCCACCTGCCCCATGGGGGGCCCTGGGGTGGTGGGCCTGAGCCAGGTGCAGCAAGGGGGGGCTGATCCTAGGCATGGGGAGGGGGTGGCTCCTGGGCTGGGGGAGGGGGTGGCTCCTGGGCTGGGGGAGGGGGTGGGAGGTCCTGGGCAGGGGGAGGGGGAGGGGGGTCCTGGACAGGGGGGGTCGGGGCTGGGGGTCCCTGGGCAGGGGGAGGGGGAGGGGGGTTAGGCGGCACCTCATGACACCATTGCAGGCTTCGCACATACTTAGCATGCCGCAGGCTTCAGGCTCGGCGCACTGGTGCACTCGGCGCATTGGATGACCTGGCCTGCTGGGGTTACGTGGCAGGTGTAGCTCACATGGCTGGCAGGCGTGCACAAAGGAGCTGACACGGCTGGTGCGGAACTCATCCACGATCACAAGCCTGTTACAAACCACATAAATCGCAGGGGCTGAGGCAATACCACGTTGTACACAGCTTGTGTGGCTACGTGTACATGCACGCTGTGGGCATTGCACAGTGCGTGCTTCATTGCTCTGACGAAGCTACACGCAGGGAAGTATTTAAACATGGGCTCTATGATAGCTCTATGATAGCTCTCTGCTGCTGCTGCTGGTGATGGTGCTGCTGCTGCTGCTGCTCCTGCGAGGTAGGGCTCGCTCCTTCAAGGCCATGCTGAGCCTGATGCCGCCCTCCTCATTTGTTGTGGTCTGTTGGGAAAGTGCCATCGATGTGGGGGCTGCAGTCATCAAGGGTGCGACCGAGGATGCTACAACATGTTTGTAGTAGCTTAGTGAGATTACCCACAGTCCAACATGTTATTGCTTGTTGAATGAGTTTTGTTGGTCTGACGAAGCTACACGACAGTTGCACTGGCAGCACACAGTAATGTATTCAACACAGGCTCTATGATAGGGTGGCAGGTGACGTATGTATAGGACAGCATGTCTGGGACGGCATCCGCTTGGTGTCCCTCATCACCAGCATCGTGGTCGTCGCACATTAGCCTCACTTCACGCTATTGGACCTTCCAATATGAACACTGACTTCATGAATATGCAGTGTGGCACAGTGAGTGCACAGTGAGGATTGGGATTGAGATATGTCTCCAGTGGCTGCCCTCTGCGCTGTTGTTACGTAATGGCAGATATGCACTAAAGAAAGTTGACACAGCTCGGACACGCATAGTACTGTGATGTGGACTGCTGCTGCCGGGCGTTTGGCGATCAATCTCGCAGCTTATGGCGGGGAGTCCCGCAGCCCGTGATAGCATCTCAGGCTGCGTTTTAGGGTCATCGGCTTGCATTAATTAGCTCGACCGTCACACCATTGCTTGCTGTGCTAGCTCCTCGCCCGTATCAGTACCGTGCATCCGCCTCAACTTATCCGCATCCGACCACAACTGCGCCGCGGCCTCGCTTTGTCCCGCCGCCGCTTGCAAGACTGCAGCCGCGTGATGGTCCTGGGCAGCCTGCCAGTAAATCCGCAGGTGGCCCCGGGCCGCTCCCCTCCGAGCGAGCAGCCGGGCCACGGACAAGACCGCGCTCCTCACTGCCGAGTCACTCAGACCAGGGACGAGCGCCTGCTTAGCTGCCTGGCAGCCTGTACCTACACGGTCATCCTGGACCTGTCCCTCATTAGCCTGACAGGCTGCTAAGGAGGAGAGGCAGCTGCTCGCCTGTGCTGCTTCCTGACTTGCTGCACTCACTACTATGACGTGACCAGCTGGACTGTTGCCACCAGACACTATTGAGCTGTCATGCTGAGTGTCCCCTCCCTTGCTGGCTACTGCCAGGGGCTGCTGCTGCTGCTCCTGCCCGCCTTCCAACACACCAGCTGCATTGCCAGAGCTGTCCAGGGAGGCGGACCCCTGACCGCCCCTCCCATGCTGATGCCCTGGCCCCAGCTCCTGGCTGGTGCTGGCGGCTGCCTGTTGGACGCTGCCTAAATGATGCACCCAAGCCTGCAGCCTTTCCTCTGCGGCTTCCTCAGCCACGGATGTGCCAGCCGTTGCGCCGGCTGTGGCTGCAGCTGCTGCTGCCACCGCCGCATGTAAGAGGGCCAGGCTTGTAGGCGCGCAGGGTGGAGGGGTGGCAAGGGCCAGGGCCGGAGCAGGCAGGGTAGGAACGGTGCTGAGCAGCAGGCCATTGCTTTGAGTTGGCAGTTCCTTTGCCTGCTTGTCCACTGGAGCTGCTGAGGGCGTTTGCGGCAGGTTGCCTCCTTCAGTGGTTGAAGGCGATTGCAGTGAGTCATACGGGCTGTGACTGTCTGTCTGCTGGCAGCCTTGTGCTGTGCTGCTGGCAGGGAGGCTGGCTGGGTGTGCTGGTTGACTGCAAGTGGCTATGGAAGTTGGTGGGTTTCGTGGTTGGCGGTTGGTGGTTGTGACACTCAGGGGTGCTGGCTCAGCCGCATCCGAGTCTACAGTATGATGACCTGGGCAGGGGCTGCAGCCTGCAGTCATTGCTGTGTGATGTGAGGTGGGAGGGCAGCAGGCTGTCGTTTCCTCCGCCAATGCTCCAGTGGGGTCAACTGCTTGCTGTATGCTGCCAGTGTACAAGGCGGCGAGGGCCAGGGCCAGGCCTTGGCTGCAGTCTGAGATGGATTGCTGGTAGCGGCCCAGCACCAGGTTGGCAGCAGCACGGTTGCTGTAGGCAGCCAGCCGCTCACTGTCTGTCAGGGGCAAGCATGACAAGCAAGCATGGCAAGCAAGCATGGCAAGCAAGCATAGAAAGCAAGCATGGCGACCAGGGTGAGGAGGGCAAGCATGCGGGGTTTTGGGAGGGTACAGCAGTGGCAGGCAAGCAGGGCAAACAATGACAATGCCATGGGGATGTTTAGGCAGAAGTCCTGCAAATTTTGAGGGTAAGGTACACCAACCTTGAACCTCACTTGTGGGTCACACTGCCTGCCTGCCTGCCTATTGTTGCTCATCCTCCACCATCAACCTGCCAATGCTACCTTCCGTGACCCCCATCACATCACCCCAACCCTGACCCCTGATGCAGTGATTCACAGCATGTCCACTGCTGGGTGTGTGCAACTGGCCCAGTTGCTGGCCCATGATGGCAAGTCACCAATGGAAGCAATGGTGAAGAGGAGGGTGCTGCATCATGTGTGAGCTCACCCAAGTGTGACCCGCAGCACCCACCCTGCACGGCCCCCTGGGGCAGGCCCAGCAGCAGCGCAAAGGCCTCCACTGCGCCCTCAGCATCCCCTGCCAGGAAGCGGGCGTTGCCCCTCTGCCTCAGGGCAAGGGCGTCAGCAGGTTGCAGCGCCGCCCTCAGCTCCTCAAGGTCAGAGGACAGCTGCAGGCGGCAAGGCAACACCTGGCAGCGCTACCAGCAACCAGCTGACTCTAGTGGAGGGACTTGCACAAGCCCTGGTTTTGGCCCCTAGCCCTGCCGGCACTGACCCTGGGCCTGATCCTAGCCTTGCTGACCCTTGCCCTTAGCCCTGCCGGCACTGACCTTCGTCTCTCTGGCCCTGGCCCTGGCCTGCTGGCCTAAGCCTGCTGGCCCTGGCCTGGCCCTGGCCCAAGCCTGCTGGCCCTGGCCCTGGCCCAAGCCTGCTGGCCCTGGCGCTGGCCTCGGTGCACCTTCTGACCTAGGACTCAGCCAGCCAGGTGGTCCGGCTCATCCCACCTGCTGCCGTGCAGCTTGGTCATGTTCATAGCGCAGGGCCTCCTCATAATCAGCCACTGCCTCTAACACATGGTCCAGGTCGCTGTGGGCTGCACCCCGGCAAACCAGCACCCTCACCAGCTGCTTCCGCCAGGCAGCCACTTCGGCAGCATCGGCTGCCCCTGACTCACACCTGGAAGCACCGGTGAGGGAAGGAACGCTCATAAGAGCAGAGCGAAGTGATGATGAAGCCAACGGAAAGAGCATAGTAAACATGCTGCTGTTGCTTTTTATGGGGAGCCCAGTGGTCTGGTAGGGATGAGGTCTGTAGTCACCAAGGGTTTGATGAAGCTACAGTTGGATTGTAGCTGAGGGATGTTACTCACAGGCAACTCCTCGTTCCATGTTACATAGGGTAGTTGTCCTGTGACTCTGTGTGCTGCACTATGCCTACCAACCAACAAGGCTATGCTAGGTTCCTGACAAACTGCACTTGTCAGTCTGTGTGCTGAATTTTGCTGCTGTGCTGGTGCCGCAATTGCTTTCCATTGACGTAGCTGCTGAGGATCGCACCTGGCTCCTATACCCCACCACTAGCTCCCCGCCCCTGGCAGTGGCCCAACGCTGCTGCCTGGTCTGCTGCCCTGCCCTGCTTCCTGCCTCCAGCCTCCAGCCCCCCGGCTGGCAGCCAAACCCCAGCAGTCATGGCTTGTGACCCACCGCTGCTGCCTGGCCCTGAGCAGCTCCAAGGCCTGGCTGCAGTCCGCCACCGCGGCCCCCGCGTCCCCCAGCTTCAGGTGCGCTGCGGCCCGGTTCGCCCACAGCAGGGGGATGGCGGGGTCCAGGTCAAGAGCCCGGCTGTAGGCATGTAGGGCTCCCCTGGGTGGGTGGACAACACGGACACCATGCAGTGGGTGGGTGGACACCATGCAGGCAGGCAGGCATGGGGCTATTGGTATGTGTGCTGCAGTGATGGTGATGGTGATGATGATGATGGCCATGTAGTGATGGTGGTGATGATGATGAAGTAATGGTGGTGATGATGATGATGGCTCACCACCAACATAGGGTTTCCTGCGGGTAAGGAGCGGCAGGCTAATGGGAGGATGGTTGGCAAAGGGGCAGGGTAGGTGGGCATGTAGCAGGCATGCAGGCGGCTCACCAGGTTGAGGGTGGGCAGGCTGTGCAACCCATACATGCTGCTTGGGGAGTGGGATTCGAACAGGGTAAGGCTATGGAGATTGATACACGATATGGTGTGGTATTGCATCCCTGCTTTGGCACCCTCTATTGGCCTTCCCTGCCCTTGCCCTGCTGTTGCCCCTGCCTCAGCTGCCCCTACCCCTGCTGCCGCCCTAGTCCCTCACTTGTAGTTTCCCTGCTTGTACAGCCCGTCTCCCTTGTCCTTCAAGAACACCGGCTGTCTGTCGGCAACATCCACACTGTCAGCCAGCAGCTTCTGGTCCACTGCCGCCTTCTTCTTCCAGTCCTTCAGCTCCACCTCACGCTGCTCTCTGCACTAGGCAGGCAGGCACAGGGGCCACACTGCCCAGGACTGGCTGGGCCACACTGCTAGGCCTCACTGCTGGGCCAGGTGGAAGCAGTAGCAAGGGCAGCATAGAGGCAGGGGGTGAGGTAAGGATGGCAATGGGATGGCCCATGACCAGATGGAACCTGGAAGAGACTCTGGACACGCTTTGGCAGCCTAAGCAGGACACCAGTGCCTAACTAGGCACTCTTGGCTACACTTACCGGGCCGGCAGGTTTGGCATCTCCAGCTGTGTGAACACCACCTTCACAGGTTGCAGCTTCAGGCGGGGTGGCGGCAAGGGCCTGAACACCTCCTCCTCCTCAACAGCTGCCTGGTGCTTAGTGCGGGGCGCAAGCGGGGGGGTGCTGGGCCCCTGCTCATCCTCATCGCCACCATCCCCGTCCTGCTGCTGCTGTCCCTGCTGATCTTGCTCCTGCGCCATCCGGCCGTTCGATTTGCTAGATGGGACGCTTGACCTGCATGAGCCACATTGGGACCTCTCTGACGACATGTTGTGCATGCTACATGCTGTGCATGCTGGCATGGCTTGCATGGCTGGCATGGCCCAGAGCACACCGCTGTCTACCTGCACTGCACTGCCTGAACCTGCTCGCCTGGACCATGCCTGCCTGTGCACCTGGACTGGGACCAGCCCTTGCCGTGGTAGTCAGGGTGATCAGGCATGACTGCATCCTTTGCGCCCGCGCCAGCCGCCACGCATTGCACATCATCCTCATCGTAGTCCGAGTCATCCCCTCCACGGTTCAGAGACGCGGCTATGGCAGGCGGGGCGGCTGGGTGGTGCTGGCCAGAGCCTGCTACACTGCTCTGCCAGGCCACCAGCTCTGCACGCTCACTGTGTAGCTCGTGCTGCTTTCGTCGCTCAATCTCCTGACGCTTTGCGCGCTCTACAGCAATCTGGTGATCCACAGCCGCCCTGCAAAAGGACACCTGACATAGGCTCAGGCTTGACTCTCCAAGCAGCCTAGTGGCCAGCACTCTCAACAGTGCAAAAAACACTATGCAGAGCTAGAGCTGACAGTGCTGGAGCGATGTCATGGTCAAGCACAATGTATGGCTCTTCTGGAGAAGGAACCAAGGGTGACCGTGTCAAGTCGGGCTACTGGGCTGCAGCTGAGCTACGGCAGATCACCTCTCTTCCTTTTGCTTCCGTTCCAGCCGCTCTTTCCGTGCCGCCTCCATCCTGGCATGGGCACGCTCGATGGATGCATTGCGGCGCTGTGTCAGGAGCTCCTTGTCTCCAACTGCATCTAACCGACCCCACAGCCCCGGGGACACCTGCAGCAGCATAGCAGTCGATCACACCCACTCGCCATGTCCAGCATGTCCGGTGTTGATCCCGGACCCCGCACCTTGTACAGGTTGAAGCGGACACCCTCGGTTGTAAGGGTCGCGGAGCTACGTGCATCATCCACGCCTCCGTGCAGGTCGATAAGTAGCAAGTATGGCACAGAGTTCACTTTGATCATGCAATCAGTGGCTGACACATCAGACTTTGCGCGGCTAACGCCGGGCAGCTTGACACGGACTTCGACAGTGAGGTCGGTCTCGTCCCATTCGTACAGAGGGGCGATAGGCATTGCGCCAGAGTACTGGATGGGAGGACAACCGTGGTGTAGTACGCATGTACTAACTCAAACGATTCAAATTTGCATGGCTTGCAAGGCATACACTTGAAGAACGGCGCTGAAGAGCTTGGATATGCGAAAGGCATTGTGTCACGTCCTTCAGAGATGGATTATACAATCAGCCCCAGCCTAACACGTTCAGCTGCAAAGATGAATAAGTCTTTGCACCCTGGTCTGTAGATTTAGACAGATACGGAATCAAATACGTTGAAGAATAAGCAATCAGGGCAGACCGACAGATGGTGTGCAACCAGGCCACAGCTGCTCACTAAGCATAACCGCACACTCCATCACGACAGCCCCGCCCCGCTCCGGGTCAGGAGACCCTCAAACACGTCATACAGGTCTGTTGCACCAGGGCCGAAGATGAGTCGAGCTGATCGCAGCGTGTCATCACGAGATGCCAGGCCGGCATTGTGTTGCTTGATAGCTTGGAGAAATTGCGAGAAGGCCTCATATGACAGCTGCGCCCTGCAAGCACCCACAATGGCAGTGGTGTGTGATACCATAGGCACAGTGATGACTGCTGTGCGTGGGTCCTATGGGTCTGGTCCCTAGCAGGGGTCGTGCCATCGCTTGTCAGGCTGCCATCCTCTTTGCCATCAATCAAGCCCATGCACTAACCTTGCGTGCCTGAAGAAGTCCTTGGCCTCCATCCTTGGCTCCACAAGTGGCTTGCCGCTGGCAAAGTGCCCGCCATCCCCAGCAAACTGACCGGTGCTGCCTGGTATTCTCTGCTGACCCTGAGCAGCTGACATGTGCAGGTGGGTGGCGGCTGGCTGGGGTGTGGAGGTAGCGAAGCCACGCGGCGAGCTGGGGCCCCGAGGGCTTGTGTGAGAGTGTGATTGGGAGGGGGTGCTGGTATACTCCTGGCCACCTTGGCCCTGGGCCCTGTTGAGGCCGTGCTGAGATGAGGCGCCAGGACCTACAGGGCATGGGCTTGCACAGCTCGGGCTGGGGTCTGGATTGGGTTGATGGATGATGGTCTTACACCTGTTGTCTGTCTGCTCCAGTTGTCATCTGTCTGCCATCTGTTGGTTTAGCCTGTCAGCACGCTACGGCTGCTTGGGCTGGCCCATGAGGACCTCCAGGATTGAGTTGAGGTTGGGTAGCCCATCAGCGGTCAAGTCAGGGTGCCAGCAGCCCAGGGTCAGGGTTATGGAGGTGGTGTATGTGTGTGCCAGAGTGTCTGCCCTGCAGCTGGCACTTGACCTGGCCGCTGTGGCCACCCCTCACCTGGGCGTGGTGGGCAGGAGCTGGCGGTGCGGAAGTTGCCGCTGCTGTTAGCCCCTTGAGACCCTGGCTGGCTTGACTTCAGCGCACTGTGTAACACGTCAGCCACCAGCCGGTCTGTGGACAGGTCCACGGCTGCGACAGAGTGGTCCAGCTGGGCAGGCTGCATGAGGCACACATGAGGCCATTCCACCAGCAGCAACAGAACAGTGAGCGGGGGCAGAAGCTGAGCCAGTGCAGGCGCACGTACGCAGCTAGGCAGCTAGGCAGTGTGGTGCGCAAGGTAAGCTCCAACAGTTGCTGCTAAGGGTGTGAGGACAAGACTTTGCTAATGCTCCAGCTGCGACTGTGGACTCTTTGTACTTTGTCATGTTATGACAACGTCGGCTCTCATACCCTAATACCGGCCCCCATACCTGCTCACCCAACCACCCCTCACCTCTTCATCATCCTGTAAATGTTGCAGCAGGCTGCGCTTGAAAGCTTCCAAGCGGGAGACCTCGCGGTTCAAGCGCTTGACTGTCTCAATGAGGGCACCCTTTTCCGTGCCCAGGCGGTGCTGCTCCTCCACAGCCATCTTGTTCTAAGTGTATGCAGCAGAAGAGGCAGCATTGCATGTAGCACAGGCCTTGGGTGGAGGTGAGGAGGCTGACCTGGCCTGGTGAGGCCTTTTATGTGCAGACCCACCTTGGCTTGCAGCTCTGCCATTTCGTTTTCCATGTTCCCGGCCTTGCGTTCCTGAGGGACAACACAAGCCACATGCACGTCCCTTTGCTTGAACCTCTGGAGGCATCTGGTGCATGAGTATGGTAAAACGGGCCACGCACCAGCTGCTTGATGATGTTGTTCTTAGAAATCAAGGCTTCACGGAGTTGCTGGGCTTCTGCTTCTGCTTGTGCAACCTGGACAGCCAGCACATTGCCTGGGCTGGGCTGGGCTGGCCTGGGATAATGTAGGTCCGAGTGAGGGACAAGGGGCTGGCCTGGGATTGTGCAGGTAGGGCACTTGCCTTCTGACTGTAGGCAAAAAGGATTATTTTGTTAGCTAGCTCCAGCTGAGCATAAGGGTCGCTGGGCAGGACAGCTGCCACCTAGGACAGCATGTCAGGAGCTGGTGCTGGGTTAGTGGGCCGGCGAATTGGTGCCAGGTTACAGTTACAGCCGCCTTGACATGCTGCGCGCACCTCACGCGGAAGGTCCACGGCCAGGCTTAGCATCGCCAGGGCTTTGACTAAAAGACTTTGACTTAGGCCTCAATCATCGAGTGTCAACTCCACGGTAAGCTGGGAGTGAGCACGCTCTAAGTCGGGCGCCACTGACGTTTTGCGGCAGCTGCATGACTTCCAGGTGAAGTTTGGGTTCGACATACACAACGACAACTTGGGACACAATCAACACAACTGATTACAACAGTCACAAGTAAGCACTATCAACACCCTGGTAGGGTCACCACACACTCATGTTAATACGTTCATGCAAGACATGCCGAGGTGTTGACCTGTGGGTAATCAGGTGTACCGTTGATGACTACAAACTCCACACCAGTGGCACGTTCCCTTCTGGACCACTGGAGTTTCTACCAACACCAACAGCTTGATGCTTGTAAGGCTCCTGGGCAAGGGGGGCCTGGGCTGGCACCGGTTGGCCATACTGCTGGCTCCATGTTGGACGCAGCAGTCGGTGGATGACCTGCTGATGGGGACACCCAGTCTGCTGGCCTAGGCCGGTCCTGGGGCAAATGCAGCTCGCCGGGCTAGGGGCTCCACCGCCATCAGCTTGATCAAGATGTTCAATCCTCAACCGGAGCGAGAAATAAACCTCGTGTAAAGGACACACCCTCTTTTCAAGAGAGTTAGGAGGGTCTGATTCAGGGAGATGCCGCTGGTGTCCTTCAGTGGGTCACCCACATGCAACCAACCCAAACAACCAACCTGCACTACCTAGCCATCCGATACAGCCCAACAGCCTTGTAAGGCTTACAGGCATGGAAGGAGGGAGAGAGGAGGAGGGAGCCGAGCCACTTCTGAGGGACCGCCTTCCTGTATTGCCATCAATCCCCCACCGTTACTCAGCAGCCTGCCGGAACCTCTGCCTGACCTTGGTCAGCTGGCCGTTGACCAGATTGTAGCCCTGCTACTACTCCTTGACAGGGGCAGGCAGAGCCTCTAGCCTAGAGTCTAGGCCTTTCCTGGGGTCGCCCGAGTAGAGCCTGGGGTCGCCTGAGTAGAGTCTAGGCCCTTCCAGTTGCACACCTCAAGGGGGTGCTGGCCACTCTTCTTAATGCGCTGGGAGCTGAGGCAGGGGCTGGTGACCCGGTCCAGCCACGTGTCTCGTGGGGGTGCCTGGGGTGGCCTTGATGACCTGGCGCCGCTGGCCAGCTACCTTGCTGCCCTATCACTAGCACCTGCAGACATAGGAAAGCACGGCGTTGCGTCGCGTCGCGTGATGGCGCGTGATGCACACTGCCGGCTTGTCAACCATATTCATATTCAGGGACATTTGCAACCCCAGCTCGGAGTGCCCGTGCTGGGGCTCAGGTATGTGCATCAGGTCGCCATCCAACCGGAGTGCGGCCAAGCATTCGCCATCCGAGGGGTAAAGCTACAGTAAGGTCGAAATGAATGAACACAGTAGTGCACCTAAAGATGAAGCATCTGGCATACCCACTCCCCTCATCTATGCTTTGATGAAAGCAATCCATTGTTATCGAGCCATCTCCATCCCAAAACCGCCATATGCAAACCATACCATTTCTCCCCTACAATTAAGAGATGCGGTAGGGAGCGGCATGTATCATGATATCTCATGATACACGTATATGGACTATTAGGCATATCATGATTATCATGATACACTTATGATACATCCCAAGTCACCTTGGCGACCCTAGTTCGACTCCTGGTAATCGCAGACTTTCGAGTGCATTCGTCCGCTCAACCAGGTGTTTACAAAGCGCAACTAGCTCGTTCAGCTTGAGACTGATGCCTGGTAGGCTGTGATGCCACTGCTACTGAATGTGCTCTGTGCCTAGAAGTGGCCAGGTATGTATTGTTGCCGATGCAATGCATCTCTGCTTAGAGCAGGAGTGCACCTATATGTCCTCTGTTGATTGTGTTCATAGAGATGAGGCTATTGGTTGTGTTCATAGAGACTATGCTAGGAAGCGTAGCTGCAGTTTTGGTTGCAGGATTACATGTTTGGTGACAACAAGCTCGCTAATCTCCCGTTAGCTAGGATGGCGGTGGGGATGATGGTGGTAAGCATCGCAAGTGAAAAGACAAACTTCGGTGCACTGCAGTCGTGCAAGTCAGGACTAGCTAGTCAACCAGACATCGCCGCACTAGCGGGACTAGCTATGCAGCAATCTCCGCAGAGCGGAAGTAGCTAAACATTGTCTACAGGCCCGCCGTTTGGCTGATGTTGCCCACGCTGTGGATTTCCGGGCGCTACTTTTCGGCCAGCGCTTGCACACAGCAACTTCACTGGCCTTCACTGTTGAACTGGGACAGCCAAGCGGCAACATGCTTGCAACTTGCGGAACACATCGCTTGATGGCAGCATTGTTAAACAGCTGCTCTGGCGTCAGCCATGACCCCAGTGCACGATACATTGCTCAGAAGAAGTACTGCCGGCCAACTGCCTCCTAACTGCCACCCGAACCTCAGCGCGCACGGTTACGACCAGTGCGCGAGGGACATAGGGTCCCCACAGGCGTCTTGCGATGCAGAAACAGGGCTTATAATGAAATATAATGATATTATCATGATACCTGGTCTACCGTACTCTCCCTTTTGATTCGCGAGGCCTCGAAAACTATAATTAAATACTCTTACCCGATCAAAAATAAACATTGTTTACTTTTTCCCGATGCAAAAGTTGTAGCAAAACACAACTTTGACAACGTGGGTGTGCTTATAAATATTCAAGACAGCCATTCCTTGCATGACATGTCAATCCTCCGTGGACACTTTCTGCACAAGTCACCAAGTCAAGCCACCCGATCACCAAGTCACAGCCACTGTGCAAGGGCCATCTTCGTGTTGGTCAACCTGGCGTAGCAGATCTTCGGCTGCGTCGTCGGCACTGATGCCACGGACCACGAAGCGGTCCATCGCAGCACCATTCACGCAGGTCATATAATTGTTTGACCACTTCGCGATTCGGCCAAAAATCACATTGTTTACTCGTTCGCGATTTCGCGAGGCCAAAAAAACGATTCGCGGACGCGAATCAAAAGGGAGACGCTCCTTAGAGATGCGTCATCTGTAACTCGCATCGGGTGGTTTCCCCCCAACCTATACGGTCACCCCCGCCATTGGCCGCACCCCTTATAAACTCTAACCTGTCCATCAGGTGGGTGGTCACCCCTCCCACGTAAGAACGTATTGAACCACCAAGTAAGGGATATGGACTGGTGGCGGCGTGCCAGGTTGAGTTGTCATTTTAACGCGGAACGCCTTATCTTTGCGTCGCGCTTGCGCCTGCGCGCCCGAGCTGCTGGCACCCACGGTGACCGGCAGTCTGCCAGGCACGCGTACGATTCCGCCTTTCAAGTGCTATCAACAACACCCACAACGCGGGATGCAGAGTTCTCCGCTGCGATCTCAACTCTGCGCTCAACAGTCAGCTTCTCTGACCAATTACATGAAATCACCACCTTCCCATCCTTGCCTCCCTTGACGGCCTCACGGTGCTCACGGAAAACCTGCAGCTGATGATGTGCCAACCGGTGGTGCTTGATGTACTCTGGCATCTGCTTGTTCAGCATGCCAACAGCATTACTCAAGCTCATCCTCATGCACAGCAGCTCAACTTTAGCCTTGCCTGCTGCTGCTGCCGGCCGGCTGCCTACAGCTGATGATGACTTCCCATACTAACACACAGTGAGCATGACGCAACCATCTGCATCAGGCTGCAGCTGCAGCTTGCGCGACTTGCAATGGTGGCATGTGCGCAAAGAGCAGGCAAGGCCAGGCTGCTCACGAGAACACAGGAACAGCTGCCGCATAGCTGTGGCGCTCAAGGGCTGGGTTTTGCTGGGAGGTGGTGGGACTAAGATGGGGGAGGGGGGAGGGAGGGGAGGTGGTTAAGGCAGCGGGACAAGCCCAAGTTGGGGCTGGGGCTGCAGCTGGGGCAGGGGCAGGGGCTGGGGCTGGGGCAGCCGGTGGGGTTGGGGCAGCCGGTGGGGTTGGGGCAGCCGGTGGGGCTCCTGTGCTCCTCGAAGAAGCTGCGCACATACTCCAGCTGGTCCTGATTAAGAGAGCGACGGCCGTGCTAGAGTGGCGGTGCTGCCCAGTCTGCTGCTGCGCCAGCTGCCAGGTTGGACAGGTGGCTCCTCCTTGCACGCTTGACTGCCGGGGGCGTGATGCCCAGCTGCCTGGCTGTGGTCTTGATGCCATGCTGCTCAATGCCCCTTCCCATTGTCATGGCCAAGGCAGTGTTGAGCGGCTGCTGTTGTGTTGTGCGCTGTCCACCGGGGGCGGGCTTGGTGCTGGCAAGCACAGGCCAGAGTGACTCCACCATGATGCCCCCCAGCACCTGGTCAGGGGTGGGGGGGACCACGCCAGTAGCCAGGCTGACCACAGACCGCATGCGGCGGTGCTGCTGCAGCCTGTCCAGCAGCTCTGCACTCTCCTCCACTGGGTACTGTTGAAACTCTTCCAGCATCGGTTGCAGCCTCCGCTGCCAGGCCTGTGGGGAGGGGCTGAGGGGCTCCACTGGGTACTGCTGAAACTTATCCAGCATCGGCTGCAGCCTCCGCTGCCAGGCCTGAGGGGAGGTGGTGAGGGGCTGTGGCTGCTGTTGCTGCTGCTGCCGGTGCGACCGCAAGTCCCACACCGGACGGGGGAGAGCGCCTGTTCGGGGCAAGGCGGGGAAGAGCCCTCTGCCCCCTTGCCCCCTTGCCTCCTTGCCCCCTTGCCAATGCCACCATATTGCCCCCCGCCCCCTGTTGCCCCCGCCCTTCCCCCCCCCCATCCTGCCCCTTCTGCCTCTGCCTCTACAGCAGCTCTTAGCACAGCAGCCACGGCTGCCGCAGCAATTGATGCTGCCGCTCCTTGAGGCTCATCAAACCTGCACAGCAGCAGCAGCAGCAGCAGTAACAGCAGGGTAGCTGGGGTGGATGTCTTACTAATGGCTTATGACAAGCAAGATGGTTAGTAGTAGTACAATTGCTGGTGGATGGTGGGGGCAGCACTCACTTTGCAGGTTGGGAGGGCAGTTGCTGCTCCTGCTCATCGGCCACTGGCAGCGTGGCAAATCTGTTGCTGGTCGTCAGCCACACTGTGGGGGCTGCACGGTGCACCCGCTGAGCTGTGGCGTGTGTGGCCGGAGTCTGCGCGGCTGGCTGCCATGCGCACTCTTCAGGGTAGGTCTAATGCTCACACTACTTCCCCCAGAAAGGCCATCCAGCACGTGGCAGCGGGTGTGTTGTTAAACACTTGGTGGCTCCACCACACCTCTGCACCCCCAGTGAGACGACTAGCAGCGTAGGGGACCCATAGATCCACGGGCATGCGGCATGCGCTGGAAGTACTCCGTCAATGACCGCCCCCAGGCCCTCACGGCCAGCCCATTGCCTGTGCCCCCATGCAGGGGTGGTGGTGGCAGGCAGGAAGGGCTGGAGGGCAGTGGCTGGGTTGGGTTGGACTGTGCTTGCTGCGCTAGCCTGGGCTGAGGGGAAGGGGGCGCGGTTGCCAGCAATAGGCGTTGGTGGGCACCCACCACAGCTGAGTAGGGCAGCCCAGGGATGCGCAATGCCTTGCCATACATGCACACATGCCTACATGCACACATACATGCACACATGCACACATGCCATGCCATACATGCACACATAGCATCTCACAATGGTTTGTGGGAGGTGTGGTGGGTGGGTGCTTGGTCGGGCATGCGTAGCCTTGCTGGCAGAGAAGGCGTGAGTGTTGTGTCCTGGCGTGGGCGCTTGAAGGAGGGGTGGCCTGAGGGACCCAGGGACGAGGGGAGAGCATGTAGGATGGTCTGGGAGGGGGTGGTTGGTGCTGACAGCCTGCTGGTCTGCCGCCTCTTGCTGTCTGCGTGCTGCTGCTGTAACAGGTGTTGCTGTGCTGCCAGCTGCTGCTGCACTTGGCGTTGCAACTCAGCCCCACTTTGTGCCTCGAGCTGTTGCTGCAGCCTGTTGAGCTGCTGCTGCAACTGCAGCTGGTGCTGCTGCTCCGCCACCTGCTTCTCCCTCAGGTGCATGTCTGCCTGTTGCTGCTGCAACTGGTGCTGCTGCTCAGCCACCTCCTGCTCCCTCAGGTGCAGGTCCGCCTGCAGCTGCTGTTGTTGCTCAGCTCTCTGCTGCTGCTGCTCCCGCTGTAGCAGAGCTGCCAGCTGCTGCGCTGAAGCTCATCCCGCTGGAGGTCCTGCACCTGTTGCTGAAGTGGTTGCACAAGCGCTGGTTGTCAACAAGCTGCTGCTCCCTCTGCTGCAGGTCTGCCTGCAGCTGGTGCAACTGTGCCGCATTAGCACCAGCATCAGCCATGTGCCTGGGCCTCAGCCTCAGCGGCAAGAGCCCGGGCCTTGGCCTCACCCTCAGCAGCCCTGCGCTGTGCCATAACCTCCCTCCCTCCCTCCCTCCCTTTCTGCACATTGGAACATTTAGCCTCCACTCCCCTTTTCTTGTTACCCATGACCTTCACTGGCCTGCACACTGGCGGCAAACACAATTACAGCTCAGTTTCTGCAGACTTTTAAATAATTCTTGCCGTTCGTGGTTGCTCAGGAGCCACAGGCACCAATGCTGAAAACATCTTGTGCAACCTTGAAGTTGCTGCCACATGTGGACTGAACCTGTGTTCAGCAGCAACCCGCCGTCGCGGTCACGCTGCCAGCCCGCAATGCCGTCGACCTGCCGGGGCGTCGTTTGATGACAAAAAATTGACACTTTGGAGCAGGAGGCAAGGGAGCAGGCCGGGAAGCAGCAGATGAGCTTGGGAGAGGGTCTCGATGCGTGCTGGGACGTTGCATGACTATTGTGTGCTAACATGAAAAGGCTGCCATGTCCATTCAGGATGCGAAACTCACGCCGCGGCGGGTCCAGGCTGTCTGTAGCCGCACATTGGTGCGATGTGATGTTATCCGCTGCCCAGCCAAGTTGCTACGAGCACATGTTGGCAGCTAGAGAGACGGTTGGCCGGTGGTGACGGCGGCAACTGCTGCTGTGCTGGTGATACACTGCTGCCTGTCCCTGTCCTGCTGCTGCCGAACTGCTGGGTTTATTCACAAGCAAGTAGTCAAGTAGGCCCGTACATGGAGCCCGGGCGGACGGACGGAAAGACAGCTACCATGCGTGGCTGTGACGGCCGTATGTTGTTATGAGCCATTCATCGACTGTGATGACGGCCCCAATGTATAGTGTAGACCCTGGTTGTGCCGATGCGGCCGTGGCGCATGACATGTGCTTCTACCAGTGTATGTCTCGTCAGTGTCGGCAACAGGCAAGGGATCAAACACTTCGATGTGACCGGTGGCGCCATGAGTGCAGGCCATGACATGCCACGCGCATGGTCGTGGGTGGGGTGGGGGGAGTGTACAAAGGAAAACCGTCTCAAATAGACTTTAAACCGGCAAAATACTTTAAACAGCAACGGTTAGCAACAGCAACGTGCGGGGTGGCAGCAGGGTAGGGGCCGCTGCCCTGTGCCCCGCTGCTGCTACGCCACTGCTGCTGGGGCTGCTGGGGCGGGGGTGGGTTGGGTGAAGGGGTCCGTCTCCCTTACAGACGGGCCCTTCGCCTGGCCTCTCTGGCGTAGTTATTATCGGGTGCAGCAGTGGTGGGGGTGCGGGTGAAGGGGGGTAAGTGGGGGTGCGGGTGAAGGGGGGGTAGTGGGGGGTGGGGGTGGGGGTGGTGCAGGGAGGGGTGGGGGTGGGGCAGCGGGTGGTGGTGGTGGGGGTGGGGTTTGTGGGTGGGTGGCGGTGGGTCAGCCGGGGTGGGTGTGGTGGTGGGGGTGGGGCAGCGGGGGGTGGTGGTGGGGGTGGGTGTGGGGCAGCAGGTGCCAGGGTATGGGCAGCGTGTGGCAGGGTATGGTGCACCAGCCTGAAAAGTGGTGTGGGTGGGGGTGGGGCACAGGGGGGTGGGGGTGGGGCACAGAGGGGTGGGAGTGGGGCAGCAGCCTGCAAGGTGGGGTGTGGGGCAGCAACAGCGGGGGGTGAGGGGCAGCAGCTGCCAGGGAATGGGGCAGCTGACCTGTTGCCCTGCTGCTGCCATGCCGCTATGGTTGGGGGGTGGGGGTGGTAGGTGGCGGCAGTGGGGCTGCGGCAGTGGGGTGGGGGTGGAATGGGGGGCGGCGGCTGAGCAAACTCTCCAACAGATACGTTTTCCGGACTGTGAGGGAGGTGGGGGAGGGGGTGAGGGGGGTGGGGTGGGGTGGGTGGCGGCAGTGGGGTGGGGGGTGTGGGGGGGAGGGATTGGAGGGATGGGTGGTGGGTGGAGGGGTGGAGGGGGTGGGGGTTGGGTGGTTGGGTGGGGGGGTGGCGGCAGTGGGGTGGGGTGGTGGGGGTGGTGGGTTGGGTGTTGTGGGGGGTTAGGCTGGGGTGGGTGGCGGCAGTGGTGTGGTGTGTGTGTGTGGGGGGGGGGGGGGATGGGGGGGGGGAGGTGTTGGGGTATTTAGGGGGAGGTGGGAGTGTTGGGGAGGGAGGGGGATGGGTGGGCGTGGGGGGGGGGGGGGGGGGGGCGGGGGCGGGGGGGGTTGATACTGACTATACGATCCTCACGATATGGGGAGGGGGGGGTGGCGGGGGTGGGGGTTGTGTGTTTGGGGAGGGTAGGGGACGGGTGGGGGCGAGGGTGGGAGGTGGAGGTGGAGTGAGTAATGTGGGTGTGGGTGGTGTGGGTGGTGTGGTGTGGGGGGGAAGGTGTGGGGGGGAAGGGGTGGGGAGGGCTGTGGGGGAGGGGTGGGTGGGTTCAACTATATAGTTCGGTAAAGTAATACATCAGACCAGTTTTGAACAGTTTATGACCATTGCGTAACAGCATATTTAAAAAAGCCCGGTTCGCAAACCCACACCTCCACCTTCCCCACTGACATGCATCGCGGCTTGATACGATGCGGCTAGCGAAGCGGTTTGGCAATGCCCCCCCCCTGTCATAGTACAGTCCGGTATATTATTATACCGGACTGAGTTACTTAAATAGCGAACAGCTCTGTCACTCACCTGGATTGAATGTGGCAGTCAACCGACGAACGACATGCAGCGGATTCGCACACCGCTGCACTTAGGTTGTTTGCCCCGAGATGTAACCACGCTGCACATGTAACAACGCCGCACAGTGTATGAATAGTACAGAGGTACATCGCTGTGATTACAAATGACCAAGGTGGCAGTGCATGACATGCCCTCATGGTGTATCGACGCCTGTGCATGGTCGTCTTGGCCATCCTATCATTATGGTGGTTGTTATGGTGGTGCACAAAAGACAACCGTCTCATACATGCCCGCCCCACACCTTGGCACCCGCTGCCCCAGCAGCAGCAGCAGCCCCAGCAGCAGCAGCAGCAGCAGCAGCAGCAGCAGCCACACACCCCTCTCCCACAGCACCTCTTGGCCGTCTGCACAAAGGACAACTGTCTCAGATATACGCATGTGCCATGAACACGGTGTCATAATGACTGTGACTCCCCCTATCAAACACAATACTCACGTCCAAGCACCCTAGCCCTGTCCCAGGCTTCCAAAGGAAAGACAGCTGCGCTTCCTTGAGGGCGCCGTGACACCTGGCACGCCCTGCCCCCTCAGGCGCCGCACCACGCCTTGGCGGGCAACGGACGGGCCCACCTCCACTGCACCCCCCTCTCCCACGCCCGGCACCCCCAATGCCGGCCCCACCCCCACCCGTGCCCCCTCACCCACCCGTACCGCCTGACCGCAGAGCATTCACTCCGGCATAATATTATGCCGGACTGAGGGAGGTAGGGAGGGGGGGTGGGTGGGTGGGTCCGGGGTGGCGGCAGTGGGGTGGCGGCAGAGTGTGGGGGGTGGGGGCGGTTGTTATCCACGAGACACCATTAACATCTGTGGTCTTGAACGCCATGCCCTCAACGTGTACCTAATACGCACAGGCACACGTGCATGGTCATTAGGTGCCCCCATACCCTATGACGTGGGTGCACACAAGACTACCGTCTTGTACATGCCCGCCCCACACACCCACTGGTCAGACACCTGCTCCCCGGCACACATTATCCAGTCAGCCGCACCGGGCAGATACAGCATCAGACAGCACCAACAGCAACAGCAATGGCATTAGCCACACACAAGCGCCTCTCTACCACAACACCCTAGCGACTCAATCCCAGGCCCGCAAAGGAAAAGCAGCTGCGCTTAGCGAATGGCGCGGTGACACCCGGCACGCCCTGTCCCCTCTGCCGCCGCACCCCGCCTTGGCGGGCAACGGACGGGCCCGCCTCTCCAGCTGCCGCCACCCCGAGAAGCTCCAAAACTGCATGCCATGCCACATCATCATCATCATCGTGTCGGGAGGTGCCTGTATAGCACGACCACCGCGGTGAATTACACGTCACGGGATGAGGCACATACCCATGTGCCTATACTGACACACCCCACAAAGCTTGTGCACCACCACGTCGGACTCACCTCCATCACACGATGCACCAACGACACGCAACCAGCCGGCACACGGGTCCAGCGCCACGGCTCCAGCACCTTGAACCCCTCAACGTCGGCCACAGGACAGCCCATGGCCACCATGAGCGCGGACGTCAACGACACGGCCAATCGCACTCTTGGGGAGAGGGCGCGGAAGCGAGAGCGCAGGACCGCGCCACAGGGGAACAAGGAGGCGTTTTTCGCGAGAAGCCCCGCCGTCATGGTGGAGACGTCGCCAAAAAAAGCCGTCAGTTGAGCGCTCTGCAACGGCAGGGGAACAACTTGAAAATACCATACCTACTCACCCACCTACTCACCCACAGCATAACACAAGCATTGGCGTTGTGATGCATACTCCCCCTCCATCTCCCCCAATCCCCCCCCTCTCACACCTCGCACACTTCCCCTCCCCTTTCCCCTCCCCCTCAGAACCTCCCACTCCGCACCCCCCTAACCCTGACCTCCTCCCCCTCCCCCTCCCTCTCACACCACACAAATCTCAGCCCCCTCCCACTACAGCACTTGCCGGAAGGCCGTGCAGGTAGGGCGTGCATCGCAGCAGGTTGTCAATGGGTACGTCGTCCCACTTGCACGACGACACCATGGAGCCCAAGTCTTGTGTCACAGCTTCGTCCTCCAATTGCAATTGGCGGTTCAAGCGCTTGACTGTCTCAATGAGGGCACCCTTCTCCGTGCCCAGGCGGTGCTGCTCCTCCACAGCCATCTTGTTCTAAGTGTATGCAGCAGAAGAGGCAGCATCACATGCAGCACACGCCTTGGGTGGAGGTGAGGAGGCTGACCTGGCCTGGTGAGGCCTTTTGTGTGCAGACCCACCTTGGCTTGCAGCTCTGCCATTTCGTTTTCCATGTTCCCGGCCTTGCGTTCCTGAGGGACAGCATAAGCCACATGCATGTCCCTTTGCTTCAACCCCTGGAGGCATCTGGGGCATGAGTATGGTAAAAAGGGCCACGCACCAGCTGCTTGATGATGTTGTTCTTAGATATCAAGGCTTCACGGAGTTGCTGGGCTTCTGCTTCTGCTTGTGCAACCTGGACAGCCAGCACATTGCCTGGGCTGGACTGGGCTGGCCTGGGATAATGTAGGTCCGAGTGAGGGACAAGGGGCTGGCCTGGGATTGTGCAGGTAGGGCACTTGCCTTCTGACTGTAGGCAAAGCTGATTATTTTGTTAGCTAGCTCCAGTTGAGCATAAGGGTCGCTGGGCAGGACAGCTGCCACCTAGGACAGCATGTCAGGAGCTGGTGCTGGGTTAGTGGGCCGGCGAGTTGTGCCAGGTTACAGTTACAGCCGCCTTGACATGCTGCGCGCACCTCACGAGGAAGGTCCACGGCCAGGCTTAGCATCGCGATGGCTTTGCAACCCTATTGACGCGGAGTGGCCGTGCCGGGGCTCAGGTATTTGCTTCAGGTCGCCATCCAACCGGAGTCCGGCCAAGCATTCGCCGTCCCAGGGGTGAAACTCCAGTAAGGTCAACATGGATGAGCATAGCAGTGCACCTAAACATGAACCATCTGGCATTACCCACTCCCTTCTATGCATCTGGTGTGTGTGCTGTGTATGAAAGCAATCCATTTCTATCGAGCCATCTCCCACCCCAAACCGCCATCTGCATACCAGAACATACTACCATACAACTAGGAGATGCGTCATCTGTAACTTGAACTGTCTGAAACAAACCTAATGTCCTACCTTATGTCCTACCCCCACCCCTACCCCCACCCCCTAAGGGTGGGGCGGTAAATGTTGGCATGAGACACATGCTCTAATGAAAGCAACAGCTTAAGCATTGCCTAGAGTACACATACGACTGTACTACAGGCTGTTGGGCTTCGGCCTTGGGTGCTCGATCTCGCAGCTTCTTGAAGCCCAAGCCAGGGTACTCCTTGCCATTGGCAGGAGCCCTTGCTCGGCGATGCCACCTACACAGTTACAGTGGGCGCCATGGGGCCTTCCCAATGAGGGCTGCGTCGCAGTCCCTGTCCACCCATCTGCTAATGTCTCCAGGGGTGGCCTGGTCCTGCCAGGGGCACCACATGAGGCCCCGCACCGGCGCCTCAAACCGCTTGCTCCAGGCTGAGCATACAACAAGCGGTTCTGCACCTGACCTGGCTGGGGCTTCCAGCCTTCAGGCCTGGTGGGCTCACTGCGGTCCAACTCCTCCTCACAGGGCTGGGGGCTGTTCATAGCTTCATAACTTTCCTGCTTGGGCTTGGGCTGCTTTGGCTCATCGGCGCCCTTGCGCTTCTTGCCCTTTATTGTGATGACACCAGCTACTCAGCGATCAAACCTACTCAACACCTTCAAACCTACTCAAACCTACTCAACCGCCTACCACCTACAGTATTGCCTGACCCAGGGGACTATGATGTAGAGTTGGCATGACCTGCATGCACTAATTGTGAGCTGATGACAGCTCAAATGGGGGGCACACACTACTGTGCCACAGCAGGCTGGGTCTTGGGTGGCTTGTCTCGCAGCCGGTTGTAGCCCAGGCCTGGTTACTCCTTGCCCTTGGCTGGCAGCTTCCCCTGCTCTGGCCACCAGCACAGCTCCAGTGGGTGCCACCTGCTCTCCCCAATGCGCTGCATGTTCAATGCTGCATTTCAGTCCCTGTCCAGCCACCTGCCTGGCTGTGGTGCTGGCTTGCTTTTAGCAGCCTTGCCCTTGCCTTTGCCTGTGCCCTTGTTGGACTCAGCTGCCGGCTCAGCCTTGGTGCGCTTGCTGCGCTGGGCTGGCGGGGGAGTGCTGGGCCCAGGCTCTGAGGCTGCTGGCTGTGTGGCTGCCTGGCTGCTGCATGGGGGCTGTGACAGGGTACGGGGGGGCACTACAGGGCACCACATCAGGCCCCTCACTGGCTGGTCACGCTGCTGGCTCCAGGCTGGGCGCACCAGACGGTGTTCCACCTTCACTGCTGGGGGCTTCCAGCCTGCAGGCCTGGTGGTTCTGCGTTTGTTCAGCTGCCTCTCACAGGGCTGCTGGCCATTCACTGCTGAGCTGCCCTGGCTGGTGCGGTGCTCATCCACAAGCACCACCCTGCCCCGCCGCTGGTCTGTGCCCCTGGGCCTGCACATCACCTTGCAGCAGGCACGCAACACCGCATCAGAACCCCACCCACCCCCAGTGCCAATGCCAGCTGCGCCGAAGTACACCACCAGCTGCTTGGCACGCCCATGCCTCTCCATGGACACCTCAGCCATGTCCTCCTCAAACTGCAGCCATGGCACACGGTTAGGCATGTCATAGGCAACACCTCTTTCACTTCCTACCTACCCCTACCACCTCGGTCCCTCAACCTTCCTACCATCCACCCAACCACTGACCCTCACCTTCTTGAAGAAGTGCTCCAGTGCCCGGTCCTGGGCTCCGTACAGCCTCAGCCTCTGCCGTGCCCACTTGGGGTCCAGGTACACCTCCCACACCGCATCCCAGGTGGCCAGCGTGATGCTGATGTGCTCCAGATGGGCCACAAGGGAGGTGCCAGCTGAGATGGCTGCTGCCAGGTGCTGGAGGTGGGGCTTGATAGGAGCCAGCCACCGCTCAGTGGCACGATGGGCATTGTTGTCAGGCTTGAGTCAGCCACCGCTCAGTGGCACGATGGGCATGAGTCAGGCTTGTGCAAGGGTAGGTATGCCTGCAAACGTGTCATGTGGTGAATGAATTGCTTGTGAACGTGTCCAGGCTGGTGTCTATGGTGAGGTGCATGTGAACATGGCATGTGGTGTGCATGTAGACATGTCTCCTGTGATTCGGCTGATGTGCTGTCTGAGTGGGAGTGTTATGGGGAAGTCATCCAGCCCATCAGTATTCTGTGTGTAGTGGCTATGGGCCTATGGATGGTGACATGTTGGACAAAGGTTCCGTGTGACATGTCGCTCTTAAGCTAGTTCTCTAGCAGTTTATGTAACGCAAAATCTGTGCTCCTCAATAAGCAGCTGGCCTGTCTTCGGATCCTGACTGCCTAGGTGACGCCAGGGTCAATGCCTACCCCAATCTGGGTGGCCTGGTCAAACACAAACTGTCGCGTCTCGGCTAGGGCCTTGCCAATGCGGGGCAGTCCCACTGCATGGGCCGCTGCTGCTGCTGCACTTGGGGCTGCCACCGGGCTGCTGTTGCTGCTGGAGGGGCCTGCTGCTGAGGGTGGGGCAGGAGGGGTTGGGAGGGGGCGGGTGTAGTGCACACACATTGACGCCGTCTGCCTCTACCGTCCTCTCAAACTCAAACCCCTGGTTAGCCAGCTTCCCCGTGCTGAACCACCTGTCCCAATGCTGGCTACGGGCTGGCTCTGCGGTGAACACATCCGCTGCTTCCCTCGTGAGCCCCAGCTGCTTGCACACCCCGTGGAGCACCCTGCTGTCCATCTTGATGAAATGGATACCTACCCTGGCTAGGGGGGTGTGGGTAAAGGGGGGTGGGCAAGTCAGGACCCTAGGACCTGCCCTACGCCCGCCACTCTTTGGCTTGCCTGGCACGGGTGGGGTGGGGGGCTGCTGCCACTGCTCTAGCAACCTGCAGACATGCACCGCATGGCGCATGCGTCAGGGCAGGGGCAGGGTGTCCTGCAAGGAGTGTACTTGTGCGTCACTCACTCTCGCCTACCAGGTCAGGTCAGGTCAGGTCAGGTCAGGTCAAACCTACTCAGCAGCAGGTCAGCAGGGCGGCAGGTCAGCAGGTCAGCAGGGCAGCAGGTCAGCAGGTCAGCAGGGCGGCAGGTCAGCAGGTCAGCAGGGCGGCAGGTCAGCAGGTCAGCAGGGCGGCAGGTCAGCAGGTCAGCAGGGCGGCAGGCCAGCAGGTCAGCAGGTCAGCAGGGTGTCTGGTCAGCAGGGCGGCAGGGCGGCAGGTCAGCAGGGCGGCAGGTCAGCAGGGCGGCAGGGCGGCAGGTCAGCAGGTCAGCAGGGCGGCAGGTCAGCAGGTCAGCAGGCCAGCAGGGCGGCAGGCCAGCAGGTCAGCAGGGCGGCAGGTCAGCAGGTCAGCAGGGCGGCAGGCCAGCAGGTCAGCAGGGCGGCAGGTCAGCAGGTCAGCAGGGCGGCAGGCCAGCAGGTCAGCAGGGCGGCAGGGCGGCGATCAGCAGGGCGGCAGGCCAGCAGGGCAGCAGGTCAGCAGGTGAGCAGGTCAGCAGGTCAGCAGGCCAGCAGGTCAGCAGGGCGGCAGGGCGGCAGGTCAGCAGGGCGGCAGGCCAGCAGGTCAGCAGGTCAGCAGGGCGGCAGGTCAGCAGGGCGGCAGGTCAGCAGGGCGGCAGGCCAGCAGGGCAGCAGGTCAGCAGGTGAGCAGGTCAGCAGGTCAGCAGGTCAGCAGGTCAGCAGGGCGGCAGGCCAGCAGGTCAGCAGGTCGGCAGGTCAGCAGGTCAGCAGGGCGGCAGGCCAGCAGGTCAGCAGGGCGGCAGGGCGGCAGGTCAGCAGGTCAGCAGGGTGTCAGGTCAGCAGGGCGGCAGGGCGGCAGGTCAGCAGGTCAGCAGGGCGGCAGGGCGGCAGGGCGGCATATATCTAATGGGCTGGGGGCAGGAGGAGGAACGGACCGCATGAGGTGGCCAAAGGAATAGTTCCAGCAAGTTTGGCTGGGGAGCGCATGGCAGGGCAGAAGGGAGGGTGCCCCACATGGGCAGCATGCATCCTTCCCGGCCCTGCCCTATCCTCCCCAGCGCATAGATGAGGCAAGGGACCCTGACATCACTTGAGACGCCGCCAATGCAACAGCCTGCACCAGCTCAGGCTGAAGGCAGAGTTGACTGGGTCAATCGGCTGGAGTGAGTGTGGCATCACAACCAACAGTGTGAAGGTTGACGAGGACATGACTTCCAGTCGAGGGTCGAAACGCTTTGAATGCCGGCTTCCCAAGAATGTTCTTCTTTATTGAAGTTAGTGCAGGATGGAGAGGAGCGGCCGCGCAGCACCGCGCCATGCTGGTGGTGCCGGCAGCCTTGCCGTCACTCCCCATCCGCCCTCACCCTCAGCACCCCAACCCTGCAGCCACCATCCACACCTCAACCACAACCCAGTTGCCACCTGGTTGACTGCATGGCACCCTGCTTGGGCTGCTGTTGGGGCTCAGCACCGCTGGGGCTCAGCATCGCTGGTGTTTAGCATGTCCAGATTGTGCGCTGCCTGCTGCACCAGGGCCCAAAGCATTGGCCTACAGAGAAACACACCAGTTGTGACCAGCTCCTACGCCTCTTGAGGTCTCTCCCCCTCTCCCTTTTAGCTCCCTTCCCCTTCCTTCTCTAAGTTCTTTCTCTCCTTGGTAATTCCCCTTCTCTTTCCCTTTTTCTCTGTTCTCTCCTTAGTCTTTTACCTTTGGAGGTTGGCTTGTATCCACCCAAGCCCTACCTCCTTAGTGTAACAACTACTACTACCTCATCATGGTCACTTTCGCAGTTGGCCCCGCACTCTATTAGAATACCCATCCATAACACACCACAGAGCAGGAAGGCCCTGTCAAAATAATGCATTGTATCAGCAATGCAAGCACAGCCCCATCATGACATAAGCATAGCACATGTGCACACCCCACCATGTCTTATCATAAATATCACACATAGCTGAGCATATCCCCATGATCCCTGTGCACATCACTCAATCTTCACTTTAAACATGCCTCTCTTGGACCAGCTGTCATCCTGCCAACATGCAGGCACCTCGAAGGTGTTGAAAAGGGATGGGCAGATTGTAATGTCTAGCCACCGTGCCCAGGGCTGCTCAGCCATGAGCTGCAGTGAATGGTGCATGGCTTCGGAAACAAAGTCCTTTGAATCAAAGAAGGCGACCTTCTGCACAACGGGCATGAGTTGCACCAGCTGGCGCCAGAAATCCAGTGAGGGCGTCAGGCTGCCGCTACTAAGGTAAAACCAGGTGCAAGCCCGGCACAGTGGAGCCAGTGCCTGGATGTCAGCGGCTGTGACTCCATGCAGGTCGCAGACCACCACCGCACTGCAGCACTGCAGCGGTTGCAGCAAAGCTACCAGCTGCGCCAGGTCCACCCTCTGCTGCCGTAGGAATGCTGGAGTGACAACACCAGATCTTTGCTCCTCCGTGGTGCGCATAGCAAGCCGCATGCTCTTGATCTTCACTGGCACTTTGCACGCATATGCCATGTTGTGTAGTGCCGCTGCCACATCAGGGTTGGAGATGTCCTCCACGCCAATGTGAAGACAATTCAGTACTAGAGGCTGGGAGAGGGAGTACAGAGGCAGGTAAGCAATCGCCTTCCAATGATTAGTCCAAAGCAGCTCCAGCCGCTGCCAGCTGCAAGGCGCATCTGCACATGAGGTGTCTAGCTTTTCAACACCTCCTAGCTGGAGGCGTGTGATCTGGGTAGCTGCCAGGAGTGCTTTGAGCTGCTGCTGGCCTTTGATTGTGGTTCCTGGCAGCTGCAGGGTGTGGAGCTGAGGCAGCGCCTGCAGCAGCTCAGTCAGTCCCTCCAGGTTGTGAAGGTGGGACAGAGTGAGCACCTGCAGCTGAGCCAGAGGCTGCAAGTACTGCACCAGGAACTCTGAACCCTCATTCCATTTCATATGGAACTGAAGGTGCAGCTGGGTTTGGTGCTGTGCCAGGGGCTGCAGGTTAGGCAGCGGGAGCCTGCTGCCTGAAGCGTGGCGAGGATAGCCATCAAAAACCAGCTGCTTGAGCCTGGCACCTTGGAATGGGTCCAGGGTCAGCGCCCCAGGCCCAGGCTGCTGCGGCTGCTGGACAGTGGTACTATGGAGCTCTAGCTGCTGCAGCTGGAGGGACAGTTGTGGGTGCGAGAGCAGGCTGGCCAGCCCGCTGCTGGTGACGGAGTGGCCACTAAGGACCAGGGCAGTCAGACCCGGGAAGCTGTCCACCAGGCGCTGGGCTAGGTCAGGCGAGCAGGGCAGCTCCTTGCATCTGTCACTGGTAACTGATCCAAAGCCGACCAGCCTGCAGACCTCCACTGCTGCACAATTGTCCAGCTTTGGCAGAGTGTGGGCCAGCAGGTCGGTGTAGCACTCGCTGTCCTCCGTCTCTGGCTGCTCCAAAGTCAGTGCCAGCTCGCTTGTCCTCGCTTGCAGTGCTGCGACAACTCGGGGCGTGAGCAGCTGATCGCAGCACCGCCTGCCCAGCTGGATGCGCAAGGCTGGGACGTGCAGCAGGTGGGCCTGGGAGAAGGCGCGGCAGGTCAGGGGCAGCATGGTCCTGGTCCCAAGCTGCACGGCCCGGCAAGCGATGTCATCCAGCAGCGCTGACGGGAGGTCCAGCAGCCTAGTGGCAGGAGGGGGTGCCTCGCTGGCTGGGATGCACCCAGCTGCTGCTGAGGCACCGCCATCCACTGCGGCTTGATGGTGCATGTCACGCTGGCTCATAGCTGGGGCTGTCTGTTGACCTGCAGAGTGGGTGGAGCAACAAGGCTGTCAGGGGTGTGAGGGCGTCAGTAGCAGCAGCAGCGTATGATTGGCTGGGTGTGGATGTGGGTACGCACCTGGCTGCTCCTGGCTGCCCTCAGCTCACTTCTGTCGGCGATGCCTTCGAAAAGCCTGCAGAGTAGAGAGAGAACAGCAGCGTGGACCTCGGACATGAGCTGGTAAATCACAGCTGGCGAGAAGCACTACTCGCTGGCTACTCCCACAGGCGCTTCAGATAACTTACGAGCGGTTGGACGGGCGGGCCGGTGCGCCTGTGGGCTGTGCGGCCCGATGATACGGCCAGCTGGGCCACGCAACCCGCCGAGCAGGGTTAAGATAGCTACGCACGAAGCCGAGGGCGATGCGCCTAGGCGACACGTTGGCACACCCAGACAGATCTGTTCGTCTTGTATTTTTCCTTATACCCCCTTTTGTTATTTTAATTATAGGCCTCCTCTCTCCATCACCCTAACGGGGGCCAGGCTGTGAGGTTCCAGGCTGGGCTGCCTGGGTGGCTTGGCTGTGTGGGGTGTACGTGGGTGCACCACACCAGGCCCTCACCACCACTCACCAGGCCAGCCAGGCAGCTTGGCTGAGCAGGTGGAGCCCCAGCAGCCAGTGCCACACACTGCAGGCAGGCGCCCCCTGGCTTCGGCCTTGCAGCCAGTGCAGGCAGTGCGGGTGTCAGCCTGGCTGACTGGCAGCAGCACTGAACACCCTCCTCCAGCACTGCTGCTCTGCTTTGACACTGCCCTCGTAGGCAGCAGCCTGAGTCAGACCCTCTGCTGCTCTGCAGGGCGACAGGGTTGAAGGATGAGTCATAGGTGTTTGTGGAGGCAACACATAGGGCAACACATAGGGCTGAGGCAGAGAGTCTAGGCACCTAGGCCAGGGCAGTCAATGGCGAGTCTCTGAGGTCAGGCTGAGGCAAGCAGGCTTCACTGCCTGCCTAGTCAGGTCACCTGGCAGGGTCATTACTGCCACAAGCTCAATAGGAGGGGTGGGTCAGGAGGTAGGGGGCAGCACCAGGGGGCGGCGCCGGCAGGGGCCTAGGCGGAGCTGCCTGGCCTTAGCCCGGTAGCAGGGGCCAACGGCAGCCTAGCCGGGGCGGGGCGGGGCGGGGCGGAATTTGAAAAATATGTTGTACTTTGGAATTGAGGCGTTGTCAATGTGAAACATCACATAATCACTTGGATGTGCAGTGCAAGTTGTATGAAAGCCCATGGCAATTGTCTGAGTGTTTCACCGCATTCCAATACTCAGATAGCAAGTCCTCACTGCCTAGACTCTATGACAGACTGATAAAGAAAATGGTGATCACAATGGTACCTCATCTCTAAGCCTCCCTCCTTGTCCTTCTGCCTCGTGTTGATCCATACAAGTGTTATGTGTGGAGCAGCACTTTTCAGTGCAGGAAGATCCACATGCCTAATGCGAGTGCTTATCCGACTCCTCGTGCGAATGCTCATCTGACTCCTCATGCAAGTGCACATGGTCATGGTCGTGCTCATGGTCATGGTCATGGTCATGGTCCGAGTGCTCGTCCGAGTGCTCATGCGAGTGCTCGGATGTCTCCCCCTGCAAACCATCCAGCACAGCAAGCATAAATAGGGGCGGCAACACGCTGTTCTAGTGGCCAACATGTGGCGAGGTGCAGTGCATCAGCCAGCATGAAACTAGGGCACAGGGCAGCAGCTAGGGAGCACGACAACAGCTTTTCCGATGCGCACACTTAGCACTGAGGCTGGCTGGGGTAGTTGTGTACCTAGTGCCTAAACGTAAGGAAGCTAAGTGGGGCCGAAAGGGTATGGGGCTGACAGTTGTATCTTACCATGTTGAGGCTGAGTGTTGCTGCCAACGAAGCACTGCAGTCCCAGGTCAACTCACCGGTGACGGTGGTGGAGGGGGTGGGCCTGGGTAGACTTCCTGCACACATGAAATCAGTGCTCGACACATGTCACGAGGATGCTCTGCCAACAATGGATGGTAGGTACTGGTCCAGGGGGATACTGCCTACCACAATGGGACTGGATGCACATGAGCAAGACAAGATGGTGCTGCCAACCATGCACTCCCGGCTCAGCAAGTGGACTGAGCGGCGAGGGCATGGGATGGGGATGTGCACACATGCACAGAAAGCTTAAGGCACATCAGGTGTGGATAATATTGGCGGCAATGGAGTCAGCTGCTGCCAGAATACAAACTCACCGCACACGACAAGAGCGTCCCAGTCACGCAACGCATCAAGGCATTAAAGCTGCACAGGCAGACAAGCAGGCAGGCGGGCAGGCAAGTAGCACCCACACTCCAGCAGGCAAGCATCAGGCAACCCTTTCCACGGGACTGTCTTACATCAGGCATGAAAGCATTACATTGCTTAAGGCATTGGGTCGTTTTACAAAGATCACTAATGAGCTTTCACGAACTGGGACAGGGTGCATGTTGGTGATCAGTAGGGTTAGCATGGTGCACCAGCTCAGGGCGGCAGTGCAAGTCAGCTGATGAACAACGATTTGCAACACAGGCATGTGGTCATCATGGCGTATAGGCCAGTCCCATGCAGTGCAGAGCCCCCTGGCATGTGGCTGTCAACAAGGTCTTCACACTTTTACCCAAATGTGTTGTGCACTGTTTATCACCCCGAAACATGCTGTGGCTTGTTGCCCGCTAGGTTGATAGATAGCCGCTCATGGTGGATCATTACACAACTCTGTGCACTCACTGCATGGGTCGCAGCATCTTAGCGATCTGGTTGTCACCACACAGGGCACTGATAAGTTGTGGAAGGCACCTGCCACCCTGCATTGCAGTCATAGCGCATTGCTCTGGCGCGTGTGCATGGCATGCCAGTGGCAACATGAGGCATTGCGGCTGTGTAGAGGTACCTCTAAGCAGGGCTCACCTCAAGTGAGATGAAGGTATTGAGGGCCGTCGCACAGCCTGCACTGCAGCAGCCGTCCTTGATGATAATGTCTTGAATGCAAACAGGCAACCTGCAGGCAGTCACCAACGTGGGAGCAGTGACCAGCGCATGCAGCTTGCACAGCCATCACTCCAGAGGGTGTCACACAGCATTTGCCACATGTGATATCATCATTTATGGCGTCAAACGCTGAATACTGCTACATTTGGCACAGCAGGTGCTACCTACTCACCCTCCCACGATGGCATCAAGGCACTGGGCGTCCAAGCCACTGGAGGCCAAGAAGCTCAGAGAAGGCTCAATCAGAGAATTGGGGTCAAGAGGCCCGCCGTCTGAGCCCAGGTACAGAGTGGGTGCAGGGCAGGCTGCGCAGCAAGCAAGGGTCGGCACCGTAAATGTCATCGCAAATGTTTAGGAGCGTCGACGATGAAGGACAGGACGGATGGAGATAAGGACTAGAACCACGAGCGTAGTGTTTGAGCGGCTACGCAGGTTACAGCCCGACATGGCGGGCCCGACTCACCGACGGTGCCATCGCCCACAAGGGGGTACGCCTGGGATCCCTGCGAGGCGGCGCGGCACCCAGGCAAAACTGGGTTGACCGTGTAGGGTCGTAAACATCGCTACATGTACCAACCTACCCAAGGGGCCAGCAGCGCGGCGATCAGCACTAGAAGCATGGTCTTGGTTACGACTTTGGGAAGCTACCACGTACAGTAACGGTGCTGGTGCATCTAAAGATGGTATGGAAATGAGTGCGAGTGACCTGCTGGCGCCTTTTGTCCTTTGTCTGTCCTTTTCCCAGTCAAGCTCGGCCATACATATGCACCTCGACAACGGCAACGACGGCGCCAGTCGCAATAAAGCTGTGTGTCTAGTCCACTTCATCGTGCATACAGATGTGTAAGCATGAAGTGCGTAAGGTCTCACTAGCTAGCTGAAACTAGGCATCAGTGATTCTTTTTTTTGCGTAATACGTAACGATCGGAACCAAAAGCTTGTTTTCTAGGCCTGGATTTCGTTACCAAACGGACCCTTGCGTCGGCTGGCCTCGGCTGCTTCGTAACCGAAAATTGTCCTTTTGTGTAAAATAATTATAGAAAATGCCTTTTTGGCGTAAGAAAATGCTGCGATGCTTGTTTTTCGTTACCAGTCGGGACCAATTGCGTAACCAGCCATGTGGTGGTCCAGGACCCTTCGTGACCAGCATCAGCTTGGCTGTTTTGAAAAACGAATCACTGCTAGGCATCATACAGAAGTCGCTGAAACTAGGCATCATACAGAAGTCTCTCCCGCTTGTACCAGTCGACAAGCCTATTCGTTTAATGACATGCTATGGGACTGGGTGTGGTGCAAGGGGCAGGGGCCAGCCATGAAGAGGTGGCTGGAGAGGGCGAGGAGGCACATGGGACGTCATGCAGGGCGGCTGCCTGGCTGTACACTGAGAACCACTTATGTTGTCAGCCAGTTCAAGCTGCCCCCGTTGCCACGATGGGAGGGCGTGTACCAGCAGCAGCCAGATCTACAGCAGCAGCAGCAGGCATGTGAGCAGCAGCAGCAGCAGGAGCTGGGTGTAGATCAGCAGGGGAAGGGCATTGACAGGGGCGAGCCCCGTGTGCCTCTGGGGGGGCTTGGTGCGTGTGAGGCACAGCAGCCACCTCCCACCTCAGTGCCTGCTGCTCTACTGCCTGAGCAGCACGCTGTAGGGGTAGAGAAGCTGTTGCTTACATCAGAGCATGTGTTGCATGCCAACATCGATTGCGTGACTCTCGCAAGGGGGGAAGGGTAGGAAATCAGGGGTAGGAAATCAGGTATTGGTGCTGGATGCTTGCTGCATGCAAACAGTTCGGATAACAGATAACACAGCCCCCTGCCCTGTAGTAGTAGTAGTTGTCACGTGATAAGATGTTCCTAAACATGATAGTGCGCTGCAGAGGATAAGGAATCCCCCCCCCAGCTGCAAGCATGTGTGATGATGACTCAGAGAAACGCAAACATGCGGCAGATGGTAGAGAGCAAACGAAGCAGCGCATAAGTATATGCATATCTTGTGATCACCTAACTAATGCACCTGTCTACCATACCAAACCCCTTGACATCATTGGCGGCGGCCAAGTGCTAAAACCTGTGGCATGCAAGCCTCCAGGCCGGACCCATGCGGTAAAACCGCGAAAACCCTACATGGATCCTATGGCTCATTCTACTTGAGCCACTGGCCATCACCATGACATGGTGCTCACCCGCCAGCGTCGTGCCTGATGCACCCTACGCGCGGCAGCGGGTCGGCCGTAATGTAGCATTCCTACCCCGAGTGTCCATAACCTCCTGACAAGATAACATGTGCAAGCATGTTGGGATGATTGTGGTGAATGTGATAGTTGTGTTGGGTTAGCATGAACCACTAGACGAGTAATGTTAGAGAAAAACAAGGCATGCATGCAAGATGTATGCAAGTAGAACAGTGAGAGCAAGAAGCGACATGCGATGAGAGCGTGTATAACGTGATGTATGATGTGCAAGGACGTGAAACGTGATGTGTGATAGCAATATGACATTGGACGATGAGGTGAATAGCAATAGTGCGACACGTGTGAAATGTGATGAGCTATATGAGACACATGAGACACATGATGAGTTCAATAGCAACAGTGTGACAAGTTTGACATGCATGCAAACTTAACACCACCCCCCCCCACTCCTAGCCCACGCCCAACCCTATATGCCTCTACAGCTTCAGATAGGCCCCCATCACTGGCAGCTTCAACAGATGACGCTTCTGAGCCTTTGATGAGAACACCATGACCCATCCCATCCCAGACCCCAAGCTTGGACAGGTGACGTGAAGTAGACGCTCCGCCTGCTTGAGCTGCTGGATCCAGCGGAAACGAGCGGGTGGTGCATCTGAGAGGTAGGCATGGGGTACCAACATGCACACAAGGGAATGAGCATAGATTACCGCTAGCGGCAGCAGCAGATCCAGGACAGCAGGGTCAGGGCTGCTGATGATGGCGTCGATGGGCTGCTGCTGCAACAGTGCACGGTAGGCAGCAGGGGAAAGAGATAGATGCAGTTGTGCTGACAATGGCTGCAATTCAAGCCCCGATATGATGATGGGTGTAGTGGTGCATGGATCTAGCAGGCTGTGCATGAGGTCCAGGTTGATGACTGTGCTTGCCACACGCAGCTCTTGAGGTGTGATGCTGAAGCCGCTGCATTGTGGATGTGTTATCGTGTATGTCACGTTCGGTGTCGCAACATCAGCAAGGTGAGCAAGAGTAACTGCTGGCTGCGCAGCTGTGGCCGTGGGCAAAGCTGGATCAGGTGCTGTAGATGGTGAGCAGTGCTGGGTGGTGCTGGTGTGAGAGCTGGGCAACAGCTGTGCACCCCCCCCAGCAGCAACAACCAGCGCATGCGACAGGGATGAGGAGGATAGGCAGCTGTGAGCATGGGCGTGCAGCAAGCTGGCATGGTGCAGGGCAGCCGCCACCGCATACAAACTCTCTGCAGCCGTGGCGTCCATGCAGTGCCCAGTGATCTGGTGGCGGTCAGCTGTAGTAAGCCCCGGTGCGGCAGTGGTGCCAACAACATAACCCAGCGCCAGCTCCCTCTCTTGGATGTTGGGTTCGCGAGTAGTGCCTTTCTTGGATGTCACACCGTTGGGCACACCATTGGGCAATTGGGTGTACTGCTCTGGCGAGTGTGCAGCAGCAGGTCCATCTGGCAACACCATGCTGATGACTGAGCATGCGATGGCAGAGGTGGGCAGATCAGGGATGGGAGGTGGCAGGCTAGTAACGATGGCCGGCAGCCAGAGCAAGAAGAGGAAAGAAAGGAACAGCCGTAAGGGAGTGAGAGTGTGCCACACCACTTCCCTGGACGAGCGTCGAGGCAACAGCGGTGACGGCGGGGGCAAGGTCGGTGCACTTGAGCGCTGCTGCTTGGCCACATGCTGGGCTGCGGCGGTGCCCACAGCCAGGTGTTTGGCTGATCGCTGCGATGCGCTGGATGTCTGAGACGTGCGCCGAGCTGCAGGGTCTCGTGCTGAGGAGAGCACAGATTGACTGGCTGTACCTCCCCCCCTGCGGGTGGCTGGCTGAGCTGAGCTGCGCACCGACTTCACCCCTGATCCTGCTGGTATGGGTGCGTCATCGGTGGCCACCCCGCTTCTGGCACCCTCTGTGGTTGCAAGGTCACCCCCACGGCTGACTGCGCTGGGTGTGGTGGTGCCCGCTGCCACTGGAGGTGTCCCCACATGCAAGTGCACCCCAGGGGTGTGGATCATGGCAGAAGCGGTGCCGCTGGTTGCACAGGGCTGAACCTGGCTGTGGGACACGGCAGTGCAAGCCACAAGCAGCTGGCTGCTGCCCATGGGCGCTGAGTATAGGAGGGGAAGGCAGCCTTTGGGCCCAGTGACTGGCAGTGAGTGAGAGGTGCGGATGTCTCCATGGCTGTGCAGCCGGGGGCAATAAGAGAACTGCCGGTCGTACACATCGCACACGCCCTTGGTCTGCGAGAGGAAGTTGGCTCCAAGCAGCAGGTCATAAGCAAGGGGGCTACCAGGAGGCATGACAATGGCCTCCAGGTCGTGCACCATGGCATGGGGAGTGCCATAGCTGAGACTCACGCGCAGGGTGGCAACCTGGGTGGCTAAGGCCTCTGCACCACTTGCAGTGGACAAGCGACGGCTGCAAGGGGTGAGGGGCAGGTTCAGCGCGGCTGCACACTCATGCGAAATGAGGCAGCTGTCACTGCCCCCGTCCAGCATGACACCCTGGAGCAGATGCAGCTGGCCCTCACTGTCAGCCACTGCACACCCTGACTGCACCGTGACGTTGGAGAAGTATGTCAGGTGCTGGTTGGGCACAGCGGTGTGGCAGGCAGCACGCACAGCGGCCGCTCGTGGAGGTTCAGCAGCGATGTGAGCAGCAGTGTCAACAGGTGCGACACTGGGCGAGAGGTGCTGCTCAATACGCGTCACACGTTGAGCAAGGTGCTGCAGCTGCACAGCCAGCTCCTGCAGGCCGGGCTGGGTGGCAAACACAGAGCCCATGGTGGGGGTGGTGGCTGGGGCAGCAGGAGGAGCAGGGGCTGCAGCCTTAGGCAGGGTGTGGGTGGCACCAGCAGGCAGGGCTGCAGACATAGGCGTGAATGGCACTGCTCTAGCTGCATTAGCTGTGATGATGCAGAAGCTGCCATGCTCAGGGTAGGAGAGGGGCTGCACCCGCGCATCCAGCGACACCCAATGCCCTGACATGTCCCATGCACCCAGCCCGGACCCCTCTGCTGACACGGTGTGGGCTCGAGCAGGACCTGACAGGCTAGGTGGAGGAGCTGCTTGCAGATGTGGATACAGCTTGAAGCAACGCTCAGGGGGATGGTAGCGCTTGTGACAGTAGCTGCAGGTGTGCTGCGCATGGGCTGGAGCAGCAGGTACATACCCCCTGTCCAGCAGAGGCGTGCGTTGCCTGGGGTCAGTGATGGCGCGCGACACCACACTGCCAGCCGTGTGTGCAGCTACGGCATGCGCTGCGCGCGGAGCACTTCCACCGATGACTCTCTGCTGCTCATGAGGTGGCATAGCCTGGAACTGCCTGCACTCAGCCAAATCATGGCCAGCATAGGGGTGAAGAGGGCAGGTCTTGGCAGGCCGCGAGCGCTGGGTCTGCATGGGCGCATGCTGCATGGGTGCACTACGCAAGGCAGGCTGAGGCATGGCTGCATAATCCAGCTGCATTGGTGGCGCAGCATAAGCTTGGGACATGGGCAAGGATGGCAACGGCTGTTGCATGACAGGGTGCGGCATTGGATAACCCATTTCCTGCATGGGCTGCTGCAGGTGATGTGGCATGGGCTGCTGCAAGGGCTGTGGCACGGGCTGCCGAGCACGCTCGCGTTGCGGGGGCTGAGGCAGCGCCCAAGCTTGAAGCTCAGCCAACTGCTGCCGCAACAGGAGCACCTCCTCTGACACTAGGTCCTGCTCTGCGCGTAGCGGTGGGCGATCAGCAGTGGCAGGCACATAACGCATGCTGTCAAGCAGGTTCTCATGCGCTGCACTGACTGCATGCAAGGCAGCTCTGAAGGCGCGCTGATCCTGCCGGTCCTCTGCATCCGGCACAGCCTGGTGGAATAGGCGCACAGCCTCGTCCCTGAGCTTGGTGCGCTGCTCCTGGCGCATGGTGGGCACTTGTAGGCAATGGGAGAAGAGGTGGTTGATGGCGGTGAAGTGGGTTAGTGTGCCACGCCTGATGGCCTCATTCACAGCGCTCTCAAAGGCTGTGGCGAAAGCCTTAGCGCTGCTGCACCCTTTGCCCCCTAGCACGAGAGCTGGGTCTAGGCCTGCCTGGTGGCTGGGTGGGTCTATCAGCTGCTCCTCCACCAGGTCTAGCAAGGCCTCTAATGCTTCTGCCCTGTCAGCCTCGTCGCCCCAGCCATCTACCAGCTGCTCATAAGCATCTGTAATGGACTGAAAGAACACGCCATCCATGGCAGAGCTGGCCAGCAGGTGATGGAACGCATTCACCGGTATGTGGAGGTTGAGGCCTAGGTACGCCCGCAGCTTGAGGCTGAAGGCTCTGAAGGCCAGCCGGGAAGTGCCTATAAGCTCTGGCACCGCCATGGTGACGAGCGCCATGGGTTGTACTGCTCGACTGCTGCGGGTTGGGGCTGGGGCTGGTTCCTGGGGCGGTGCTGCTGCGTCGAAGACTGGGTTGTCCGTGGAGCTGTACGGTCCGTTAAGCTCCAACGGTGTGCCCAGTACAGGCGGCTGAGTTATGGCAGCCACCTCGCGCAAGCACGAATGCGGATGTAAGCGCTAGTGCACTGGGCGAACGTGTTAAAGAAACACGCACCGCGGAGCTACGGCTGGCTGCAGCCTGAACACCCCGGAGTGCCCAGGACTGCAGCCGAAGTGAAGATGCTGACGCCCAGACGTCCGTCTGTCGACAGCTGAAGGCAATTGATAACCTTCCTCCGGGGAAAAGAGCTTAGAAGAAATGTAAGATAGCAAACGAAATGAGTAAGGACGCCTCGACTAGCAGCAAGCAAGGCAAAGCTGATACCCGTCACCAGTATGGTGCCGGCCTTCAGATGCCGATGGCAGTGAGCTGAGAATACCTCCAGACTTGGGTGCCCGTGATTACATCGGACAGCTGGTAAGGTCTTCTAAGCTGCCGCCGCAGCATCCCAATCCACTACAAATACCCAATCCCCATGCAACCATGTCAGAACTGTTATGCAAGTCGCAGGATACACACACCAATCCATCCACAGAAGCTAGGTCACATCAACCATCAACCACCCATCACCATCTACCGTGATACAACCACCTGTCATGCTTGCATGGCTAGCCCATGTCACGCAAACCGCACAGTCACGCCCATGGTTGTGACATAGTAGGGGAATGATGTGCTGTGGGGACAGTTGGTCCTGTGGCAGCCCAGCAGGCGCACGTCACGCTGGCCCGGGGCAAGTCAGCAAGTTAGGCAGGCAGGCCAGGCCCCCTGGCCCCCTGGCCCCCTCCCCCTCTTTCGCCCTCCAGCTTCAGCTGCTGCCCCAGGCCCTGGCCAGCAAAGCAGCAGCTGGCCTGAACCTGACAGCCAGGTGGGAGCAGCAGGGGGAGTGCAGGTGGCCCACCCCTCCGCCCAGCCAGGGCGCACGGCAGCCAGGGGAGTAGAGCTTGCAGCAGCAGCCTCCCCTGGGGGGCTTCTGGTTGTACACGCCATGACAGGCCACATCATCTCGGGGACCCTGGGAGATCATCTCGGGACTCTGGGGCTGCCTTGTGGTTGTCATGGCAGCTGTAACTAAAGGCATGGTGGGTGTTTTGCTGTCCTAGTTTGTTGTTCATTAGTATTCCCAGTCATTTTCGGAGTTTGACCCCAACAACCCAATCTGCCACTTGGTGTGTGAAGGTCAGGCGTCAGGCTGTGATGCAAGGAACAGTCTGATAGGTTGCTAATGGATCAACGGATACTATGCTATCAGCTTCACTGAAGCGATGCAGTATTGAGAGAGTACTGAGAGACTTGCCCCCGATTCAGGGGCCCCATGAGTCCAGGAGGCGGCCTCCGAGGGCGCATCATCAACCAAGTGCGCAGGGGTCGCAGCGCCATCAGGCGCAGCCATCGCGCTAGGAAGCGAACGAAGGCACGACAAGGATCGGGAGCTAACATGAGCTACTTGGTTGGCTGGCTATTATAGCTATTGATTATATTAGCTGGGGGAACACCGCCCTAGTGCAGAAATGCAACCGTCCTATTACCAGGGGTTTGTTTTCTGTTAGTTGGGGGCGCCCGACACCAACATTTCGTCGTGTGTTTACAAATCATTGATGGGCTGCTGCTGGCCTTGGTTATGTGGGAATTTCTCCCTTGGCGTGGCGCCGCCTCAGGAGGCACAGCTGACGCTGCGGATCGATGTAACATGCGATGGTCCTCACCCGAACCAGCCTCGCTTGCTTGCTAATCGCTTGCCGAGTGAAATCTCGGGAACAGCAGTATATACGTCCCGCGGAGACCTTGAGCTTTTGGAGTCGTCTTACCAACTGCCTTCCTCCATCGCCCTGTGGAGTGGCAAAGGAAAGCCTAAGCAGAGCCCAAGCACGACAGGGTCTGATGCTGAACTCTCAGTCCAGTCTGTTTCTTCCCGACCCAGCATCGCCCGCACTTCCCCTCAGCCCTCCCCTTGCCCCGGCTGCCGTACAGCCAGAAGCACCGTCTTCCTCAGCTGTGGAGAAATGTCCAGGAGGCACACTTTCCCAACAGGCACCTTCCCTGGGGACGAGCTATCCCACACTGAGCTCCACAGGCCTGTCGCCTGGGTAGCCCTGCCCACCATACACGAGTCACAATCCACCTCCCACAGGAGTGTCAGCCACAGCAGCAGGTTTTCGATGGCCAGCCTTTCCCCAGACCCCTACCCTGTTCAGGCCATAGATGTGATGCCCATGGACTTGCCTATCCCCAGCCCCCTGCCCCTGAGAACATTGAGCTCCACAAGGACGTCAGCCACAGCAGCAGGTTTTCAGCCACCTCCCCCCAGCACTCGAGTTCAAATGCTGGCCTCCCCTATCCCGCCTGCCACAGAGCCTGCTGCTGGCCACAGGCCGCCTCCCAGCCAGGCTGAGCTGGCAGTGGCAGCAAGCCAGTCAGGGTCTGTAGGCCACGGTGCTTCATGCAAGGAGCAGTTGCAAGGAGCAGTTGCATCTAAATGCAATTCTAAATGTAGGCAGCAGCAGAAGAGGCAGCATCACATGTGGCACAGTGGAGCAGCGGAGCAGTCTTGGCAGGCTGCACCGCCCATGTTGGCGACGCAGATGGCACCTGCTGAACAGGAGGCAGTGGAGCCCGGTGGCAGCGGCAGTGCCGGCCAGCTTCGTGAGGGGCAAGCAAGAGGCCTGGTGGATCAGACGGCACCCCCTCCCAACAGCAGCACATGGAGGCTAATGCATGGCAGAGCAGCAGAAGCAGTGGGGCAGCAGGGGCTGTGCAGGGGCGGTCTGAGCTGTGATGGTGGAGGGCAGCAGGCGGCAAGGGGAGCCGGGGGCCTAGAAGAGCAGGGGGTCTGCGGTAGTCCAGGGCAGGCCTCAATGGGAAGCAGTGCAGCCCAGGGCAGGCCAGCCAGCCGGCCGCTGCCCTCCTCCATGGACTTCTGGTCAAACCCATCTGGCAGAGCAGGTGGGACACACACTAATGTCACTCAATCTATGCAGCCTGCCCTACCCTGCCCTGCACTGCCCCTACCTCTGCTTAGCCTTGCCCATTGCCCTGCCCCTGCCCCTGCCCCTGCCCCTGCCCCTGCCCCTGCCCCTGCCCCTGCCCCTGCCCCTGCCGCTGCCGCTGCCCCTGCCGCTGCCGCTGCCCCTGCCTCTGGGCCTCCTCCGCCACAACACAATGCAACAGCATGTCAACCCTTGCAGGCCAAACCCTTGATGCCAACAGCTCCTACAAGATGTTGCTTTCACATATCCAGCAGCAGGCCCTGCTGCAGGACGATTTGCTCCAGCCACCACCAATCCCTCCAGCGCGCTCCCCCAACCTCCCCCTTTGTGAGGCTTCCAGACCCTCATGCAAATCTACAGCCCCTTCCCCCTCCCCACCCCAGGGGTCCTCACCCCCTGTGCCCCCAACTCCTTCAACACACTGCTCTGGCCTGCAGCCGCACCACAATCAGCTTACCCAGGCGCCCACCCCCACCCCTGCCCAGCTGCGCAGCCAGCACAGCCGGCGCCATGTCTCTGACTGGCCTCTGATCATGAGCCTGGAAGAGGAGGTGCAGGCGGCCACTCCGCTGGGTCACACCCCCACGCTGGTCTGGCGGGAGGTGGGCGGCCCTGGGCCTGGCAGCAGCGGCGGTGGTGGCAGTGGCAGCAGTGCTGGTGCTTGGACAGCTGGCAGCAGGCAGGTCCGCCTGGCAGCAGGCAGGTCACCCTCTTCACACTTGCTTAACCCTTCACTCCAGGATCGTGAGTGGGCGCACAGGCTTTCAAGCCGTGCTCCTACCCAGTGCACAACCAGCAGCAGCAGCCACGATGGAGGCTCTATAGTGATGTTGGGATGGGATGGGAAGGGGTGTGAAGGTGGTGAACAGGGGAGCATGCAGTTTAAATAATTGGAGATCATGACCCATAGTGTGACCTAGATCCAATAGTAGGGGCCAGCACTGCCCCAGTGCCCTGGGATGGTGTGTGCAGGGCTGTGACCCACAAACATTGTGGGACTGGGCTTGTTGCTAGAGCAGGGCAACAGGGCAGGCCTGCTGCCCCTCAGGTCCTTGTCACCACAAGGGCAGGTGAGAACAGCTGTTGGGTCTGGCAGCAGCGGAAACAGTTGCAGATGAGCGCGTCACGGGCAGCAGATGTTTCACATGGTGGCATGTTTCACGTCATCATGTTCGCGTGCGTGCTTGCATGCCTGCATGCATGCCAATCAGGCTTAATGCTTGCATGCCGATAGCAAGCATGGTTGGTTGGCATGCTTGCACCATGCGCTATGCAAAGCCGGGAGCTGTCTGTGGCTGTGGTAGGGCAGAACGTTATGATCTGCAGCAACGCCTTGTGCCCCTCAGGTCGGCATTCTCTTAGAATGCATGCACGCATGACCTGCAGAACGATGTGCAACAGCATGGGAATGAAGCAATTGCACGCCAATACCACAATAAGCGATCATGCACTTGACTGTTATTAGCAATACTAGGGGTCAGTAGCATATTATTGTATTCATCTCTTCGTTGTTTCCTTCTTCTCCCTTGTGCCAGATTTTCTTTGCCCCCCCCCCCCCCCCCTTTCAAGCAAGCTGGCCACACATTGGTGGTCAGTGCTTCTGCATTACATAATATCAGAATTGGGGGAGATGTGTAGGCTGTGGGGGAGATGTGTAGGCTGTCACATGCTATCAATGCTCGAGTGTTGAGTGTGAGGTGCACCATTCTTGTTGCGTGTAAGGGTGTAAGCGTGTAAGGGTGTAAGGATGTAACAGTATCAGCTGCTTATTCAGCACGAGTCGCCATTTTTGCATTGGCTTCTACTAGAAGTTTTAGTTGTGGCATATTGAAGGCTGTGGGTCACCCCGGCCATTGGCCATGCCAATCCGTGACAGGCCTGCGCATCGCACCACGCGCTAACGAAGGGTAGCTGAAACTATCGCGGTAAGTCACGCGCGCTGAAACTCGCGTTTTGGACTGAAGCCTTGTCCCAGTACACCGCCCGCCACCAGGTCGAAACTTGAGATAGCGCAAACAAGCAGCGACCCACCTACAAGAGCAGGGTGGCGAGGCGCTCCGTGGCGTCCGTAGCAAAGTTCGCACCACGGAGGCAGCCTCGCAGTACTGCGGAGTAGGCCATCGCAGTGCGCCATGCTACCGAGCCATGTCATTACACCACGAGACTGAGTCACGCCACGCTTACCTGAAACTGTGCAAGTTGGGCGCATGGCACTGTTAATTTTTTGGCCATTGCCTTAATCGGCTTTATCGGCTCAGTTCGTGCTATTCTGGCTTAGTTGGTGCTGCTGGTTTCAATTGAAAGTGCTTGGCCTTACATTTCATCTGCCTCGTCAACCCCCACTTCAGCCAACTGATCCTCCTCCATCTCTTGCTCCCACCTCAGATGTTCTAGGATGTCAGCCCTAAGCAATGGCTTCTTCTGCGTCAACCTCTTGCCCTTCCAGCCCAAGCACTCCCGTGCATACTCCTTCAACAGATGCACATTCAAGGTCATGTGGGCGCTTGCAATGTGTGGTGCCCGTGTATGCAGAAGCCTCAAGCACTCAGCATCTTCCTTCTTGTCACTTGCCAGTGTCACACGTCCAAACATGGGTATGTTGCTTAGGGTAGATGCTCCATGACACATGCACTGCTGTGGCTTGCTGCCCATGTGCCTCACACACGCACATGCAGTCTCAGACCACATGGGCGCAACCCCATCTGCAGGGAAGAACATTGCATGCATGGCCCGTGACCCAGTGATGGTGCGAAGCAGCCTGTGGGCATCAGGGTCAAGCTCAGCACACTTCTCAACTTCCTCATCCTTCAGCACCAAACACCACCGCCGCTGCACGCTCCCCCTAGTCTGATGCGCAACACTGGCTGCTAGTTGTGCAGCTGGCACCACACACTCTACATCACACAGGCAAATTAGTGCGGATATTCGTCATCCTAGGGGGGTAGTTTTTTTTTGTGGTTCGCCTCGGATTGTCCTTGCGACTCCAACGCCACTTGACGCTTGTTGAAATTCTGAGTATGTGAGCAGTTGGAGTGTAGGTACCTACAGTACTGTAGATGTCTACAGTACTGTAGATGTCTACAGTACTGTAGGTCAGATTTGACAAGGTCTCTTGTAAATAGGGTACCATGCTGTTCTCCACATTCAAACCACCATTTGCTACCGCGATTGCACCGTCAGCTTCTGCGTGCTATAAATAGTGAGAGGCGTCGAAGCGTAGGCCCGCAAGCTCGATATGGATATTTGTGCCGAAAGTTGTGTCCACGCAATAAGGTCGCCATAGGGAGCTACATACATACGTGTAAGGTCTAAGGCCGGGGCCCGTCTCTATCGCAAGCTAGGTCCGTTCTGTCGGTTGTACTGGGTAGCTCGGCTTGCAAGCTCCCGCAAAGCTGTGGATGTTGATGATGCCCCGCAATCACAACAACCTCCTGCACCGCACCCTCCTATCTAATATCGAGTGCGGCAGAGATTGCCCCAAAAGTTGTTTGCGGTTGGCCCCCAACCATCCATCATTACATCTAACCTCACATCATTACATCATGACTCTTAGCCTACATCATTACATCACCACTTGTGCTCGGCAACATAGGCACGCTTTGTTGTCAGCGCATTTGCATAGCACTGTCGGGATAGCAAACGAGCTTGGGCTACATTGAGTTGTTCCTGCATGGGGGTGAAGGGGGCATGGGGGTTAAGGATGCATGGGGGAAGGCAGCTACAGTACTGTAAATGGTCTCTCTACAGTACTGTATGTAGACCTCTACAGTACTCAAGACCTCCATGAGTACTGTAGACCTCTACAGTACTCAAGTCCCCTATGAGTACTGTAGACCTCTACAGTACTCAAGACCCCCATGAGTACTGTAGACCTCTACAGTACTCAAGACCCCCATGAGTACTGTAGACCTCTACAGTACTCAAGACCCCCATGAGTACTGTAGACCTCTACAGTACTCAAGACCCCTATGAGTACTGTAGACCTCTACAGTACTCAAGACCCCCATGAGTACTGTAGACCTCTACAGTACTCAAGACCCCCATGAGTACTGTAGACCTCTACAGTACTCAAGACCCCCATGAGTACTGTAGACCTCTACAGTACTCAAGACCCCCATGAGTACTGTAGACCTCTACAGTACTCAAGACCCCCATGAGTACTGTAGACCTCTACAGTACTCAAGACCCCCATGAGTACTGTAGACCTCTACAGTACTCAAGACCCCTATGAGTACTGTAGACCTCTACAGTACTCAAGACCCCCATGAGTACTGTAGACCTCTACAGTACTCAAGACCCCTATGAGTACTGTAGACCTCTACAGTACTCAAGACCCCCATGAGTACTGTAGACCTCTACAGTACTCAAGACCCCCATGAGTACTGTAGACCTCTACAGTACTCAAGACCCCCATGAGTACTGTAGACCTCTACAGTACTCAAGACCCCCATGAGTACTGTAGACCTCTACAGTACTCAAGACCCCTATGAGTACTGTAGACCTCTACAGTACTCAAGACCCCCATGAGTACTGTAGACCGCAGGGGGGCAGCAGCAGCAGGGGGGCAGCAGCAGCAGCAGCAGGGGGGCAGCAGCAGCAGGGGGGCAGCAGCAGCAGCAGCAGGGGGGCAGCAGCAGCAGCAGCAGGGGGCGCAGCAGCAGCAGGGGGGCAGCAGCAGCAGGGGGGCAGCAGCAGCAGCAGGGGGGCAGCAGCAGCAGCAGCAGGGGGGCAGCAGCAGCAGCAGCAGGGGGGCAGCAGCAGCAGCAGCAGGGGGGCAGCAGCAGCAGCAGGGGGGGCAGCAGCAGCAGCAGGGGGGGCGGCAGCAGCAGGGGGGCAGCAGCAGCAGCAGGGGGGCAGCAGCAGCAGCAGGGGGGCAGCAGCAGCAGGGGGGCAGCAGCAGCAGGGGGGCAGCAGCAGCAGCAGCAGGGGGGCAGCAGCAGGGGGGGCAGCAGCAGCAGCAGGGGGGCAGCAGCAGCAGCAGGGGGGCAGCAGCAGCAGGGGGGCAGCAGCAGCAGCAGGGGCGCAGCAGCAGCAGCAGCAGCAGTGGCAGCAGCAGCAGATATAGTAGGGGCACTGTAGCACCTACCTACCTTTTGGCTGCTTGATGACTGCTGCTAGGAAGGGGGGGGGATTGGAAGAGTGAAGGCGGGGAGGGGGGGTAGATGTGGAAGGCGGGAGGTGGGAGGCAGGGAGGCGGGAGACGGGGAGGCGGGAGGCAGGGAGGCGGGAGGTGGGGAGGCGGGAGGCTCAACCGGGTTGGGCTGGGCGGGGGTGGGTTGGGTTGGGGGCATGGGTTGGGGTGGGCTGGGCTGGGCTGGGCTGGGCTGGGCTGGGCTGGGCTGGGCTGGGCTGGGCTGGGCTGGGCTGGGCTGGGCTGGGCTGGGCTGGGCTGGGCTGGGCTGGGCTGGGCTGGGCTGGGCTGGGCTGGGCTGGGCTGGGCTGGGCTGGGCTGGGCTGGGCTGGGCTGGGCTGGGCTGGGCTGGGCTGGGCTGGGCTGGGCTGGGCTGGGCTGGGCTGGGCTGGGCTGGGCTGGGCTGGGCTGGGCTGGGCTGGGCTGGGCTGGGCTTGGGCTGGGCTGGGCTGGGCTGGGCTGGGCTGGGTTGGGTTGGGGGCATGGGTTGGGGTGGGTGGGGGCATGGGTGGGGGTGGGGGCGGGGGCGGGGGCGGGGGCGGGGGCGGGGGCGGGGGCGGGGGCGGGGGCGGGGGCGGGGGCGGGGGCGGGGGCGGGGGAGGATGAATTGGGAGGGGGTGGTTGTGTAGGGGAAAGGGAAGTGGAAGGGAGGTGCCCACTAGACCTGCAACCAAGGGGCGTGCACGTGCGGTAGGGTGACCAGGCTGGGCACTGTGTTAGCTATCACCGTGGCCTTACCTTTGTGGTCCTCCTGGCCTCCTACCTGCTCACACCAGGCAACATATCCCATGCGCCAGTGGGGTGGGACTGCGGTGGGGAGTGTAGGGTGTAGGGAAGGGAATGTGGGTGAGGTGGGGGTTGCGATGCCGCGTCAATCGAAGGGTGGGAGAGGGGAAGAGGAGGCTTGACAAGTATGGGAGGGGAGAGGGAGGGAGAGGGGGAAGGGAGGGGTGGGAAGAGGGTGGGTGGGGTAGGCTTTCTCCTGGCTGCTGGGATGTCAGGGGAGAGGTGACGGGGAGGGGGGAAGTGGGGGGTGGGTAGAGGTGGAAGTGGAGGGACGACAAGCTGGGCGTTGGTGGTGGGCGTGGGAAAGGGGAGGATAAGGGGATGGGGAAGGGTGTGACGATCAATCCTGCAGCGGGACAAGGGGCATGCTAGCGGTTAAGGTGGGTACAGGGTGCCACATACCTGCACTCACCTTTTGCTGGGGTGTGGTGTATATGTGTGTGGGAGGAAGGGGAGGAAGGGGAGGGAAGGGAAGGGGAGGTCCATGGGGAGGGCGAGAGTAGTGGGGAGGGCATCGATAGTCTCAGGTGTAGGCGCACAAGATCTGCGGCAATGGTGTGACGATTTGTCAACGGAAGCAAACATTGGACATGTGTACTGGATGCACTCACCAATAGAGTAGGGAGATGTAGAGCTGGCAGATGGAGGGGCAGGTGTAGCAGCACTCCATTACAACCCACCTTCCTTTGTCCTCACCTCAGTAGGAAGTGCAGGGTGGGAGAGTAGGGCTGGGCTGGGCTGGGCTGGGCTGGGCTGGGCTGGGCTGGGCTGGGCTGGGCTGGGCTGGGCTGGGCTGGGCTGGGCTGGGCTGGGCTGGGCTGGGCTGGGCTGGGCTGGGCTGGGCTGGGCTGGGCTGGGCTGGGCTGGGCTGGGCTGGGCTGGGCTGGGCTGGGCTGGGCTGGGCTGGGCTGGGCTGGGCTGGGCTGGGCTGGGCTGGGCTGGGCTGGGCTGGGCTGGGCTGGGCTGGGCTGGGCTGGGCTGGGCTGGGCTGGGCTGGGCTGGGCTGGGCTGGGCTGGGCTGGGCTGGGCTGGGCTGGGCTGGGCTGGGCTGGGCTGGGCTGGGCTGGGCTGGGCTGGGCTGGGCTGGGCTGCAACACAAGGGAGGCAACAGTGGGAACGTTGTGGGAGGTGATGAAATGGTGGTGGTGGTGGTGGTGGTGGTGGTGGTGGTGGTGGTGGTGGTGGTGGTGGTGGTGGTGGTGGTGGTGGTGGGGTGGTGGTGAGGGGGACTGGGAGGGGGTGGTGAACAGGGGGGTACTAGGCGTGATTGTAAGACCTGCAGCAACCAGGTGTGGTAGCGGTTAGGCTGGATACTAAGGGCTATGCTGCGCAATGCTAGCTCCTTCTAAGCTCTTACCTTGGTCCTAAGCTCTTACCATAGTCCGTCTGGCCTCTTCGCTGCTCACAACACGTTGCACCTGCCTTGCGTTGGTGCATCAATGCTTGCGATTCATTGCGGAGAATCGTTGCGAGGAAACTGGCCGCGAGGCTAGCTGCGATGCTGGCTGCGAGGCTGGCTGCGAGGAAAATGGCTGCGAGGTGGGCTGCGAGGTGAGATCCTCGCACCGAGCTGCCTCACAGGTATGCTTCTGCGTTGCTGGACCAGCTGTGTGGCCGCGAGGTTGATTGCCGAGTATGTGGCTGCGAGTATGGGCTAGATGTGGCTGCGAGTATGGGTAACCTCGTGCGATGCCATCTGTGGACCAGCTGTGTGGCCGCGAGGTTGATTGCCGAGTTTGTGGCTGCGAGTATGGGCTAGATGTGGCTGCGAGTATGGGTAACCTCGTGCGATGCCATCTGTGGACCAGCTATGTGGCCGCGAGGTTGTCTGCCGAGTATGTGGCTGCGAGTATGGGCTAGATGTGGCTGCGAGTATGGGTAACCTCGTGCGATGCCATCGCTGCAATACCGGCTACACGATGCTGCGACTAAGTGTTGGACGGATGCCTTGAATGCAAGTGAGATGTTCAGAATTTTTCTAAGTGCTTAAAGGCTACAGTACTGTAAGTGGTCTCTCGAGGTACCTCGAGGTACCTCGAGGTACTGTAGATGTCTACAGTACTGTAGGTACCTACAGTACTGTAAATGGTCTCTCGAAGTACCTCGAGGTACCTCGAGGTACTGTATATGTCTATAGTACTATAGATGTCTACAGTACTGTAGGTGTCTACAGTACTGTAGATGTCTACAGTACTGTAGATGTCTACAGTACTGTAGGTACCTACAGTACTGTAAATGGTCTCTCGAGGTACCTCGAGGTACCTCGAGGTACTGTAGATGTCTACAGTACTGTAGATGTCTACAGTACTGTAGGTGTCTACAGTACTGTTGCTGTCTACAGTACTGTAGATGTCTACAGTACTGTAGGTACCTACAGTACTGTAAATGGTCTCTCGAGGTACCTCGAGGTACCTACAGTACTGTAGATGTCTACAGTACTGTAGATGTCTACAGTACTGTAGATGTCTACAGTACTGTAGACATCTACAGTACTGTAAGTGGTCTCTCGAGGTACCCCGACAGTACTGTAGACACCTACAGTACTGTAGGTGCCTACAGTACTGTAGGTGTCTACAGTACTGTTCGCGAAGAAGAAGAAGACTACGCCGGTATTCACCGGCGTGCATTAAGGGAGGAGCAACCGCCTGGGGCGCGGCCTGCTCCCACCATCAAGCTCGAGAAGTGACCAACCCCCTACCCCCCCCCTTTTCTAATAGCTCTTAGTCTGTAACTTGTCTTGGCAATGGTGTGGGCTGCTTCTACCGCATGTCTCGTGAGCTTGTGTAGTAGCTTGGTGGCGTTGGTTTGAGTGATCCCTAGGGCGATGAGGTGTTGACGTGTGTGTGTTTCGTAGGTAATACCGCCTATACCCAGTAGGATTGGTCTGATCTCAACCATGTGGCCTATCTTGCGCATGGTGTGTGCCAGTTTTGTGTGTTGGTTCAGGGCCTTGTCAAGTTGTTCCATCCACCTCGAGTCCGCACAGTATTTGATTTCTATGATGGTGATCCGTTTAGTGGCTTTACCGCGTTTGCCCGTCTTCTTTTGAGGCGTCACCATGATTATGTCCGGTCTGGTGGTGTTTTTGGTCGCTGTTGGTTTCATGCCGAGTGCCCGTAGCGTGGTGTGTAGTGTGTCGTTAGGGAGGTCAAGGTTTTCTCTAGCGCCCTTCTCCCAGCTGCCGGTGTCTGCAAATCGGATGCATCCGCCCAGGGTTCCTTTGCTGATGGCTTTGGCGATGAGGCGGCCAGCTCCGTTGTGCCTTTCTTGCACGAGTGGCAGGGTCTCGCTGCAGCCCGAGAGCAGGTGTGTGGCACTGTCGGCCTCCCCGCAAAGGGGGCAGCGGTCGTCTGTCGCCTGCTTCCAGCGCATAGCTAGTTTTTGGTTGTATAGTCCTCCGGTGCGGTAGAGTAGGGCGGTCCTTTGCGCAAGGGTGGAGATGGTCGCATCGGTCATCACTCTTTCGCCCGCTCCTTTTGCCGCGGCTTTGGTGATATCTTGGGTCATCTGGTAGTAAATGCTGTCTTGGTTGGCGAGGCCTAGCTTGTGCTTACTGTGCATGTGTGCTCGTACGCTGTGTCGGCAGTCCGGCAGTGGGGCGAGGTTTTCGCCGTCGGTCCCGTTGTTTAGCCAGATACCCCTCTCCTTGGGTGTGGTCGGGTGGTACTCTAGTGTGTTTGCCTGCTCCGGGTGTAGCGCTGCGTGTTTAGCAAGGGCATCAGCGCCTTCGTTGCCGATGATGCCCGAGTGGGCCCGGACCTTGTAGAATTGGGTCGTGACGGGGCTGTCGATGATGAGGGTGGCGATGTCCGTCAGGATGTCGTTGTGTCTATGATTGATGAGGGACATCGGGTTAGCCAGGGCTCGGCGGATCTGATATAGAGAGCATAGGCTATCGGTGGCGATGCGTCTGGCCCCCGCTTTCAGTGCCGCGTGTATCGCTGTGAGTTCTGCCTTATTGATGGTGTTGTTCTCTGGGTCGTTCATCGCAATGGTAAGAAGGGCGTTGCTTTCCGGAATGTAGCCCCCCGCCCCGACGCACGCCGGGTCTGGCTCGGATGTCTTAATGCAGCTGCCGTCGGTGTACGCTATCGTGGTCCATTCGGTGATGGCCATCCGCGGTAGCGTGGTGGAGTGGTGCGTGAGCTGGTGTTGGCTGCGTGTGTGCCCCGGCGTGGGTAGAGCCCTGTCCAGCGGAAGGCGGAGGTGCTGTTTGTGGCCACTGGGGAGGGTGGCTGGCTGGTTTTGATTGTGTGGTCTGCGAAGGAGAGGGTGTGTCTCCCTGTCTGGGTGTAGGGCAGTGGCTGTGCTAGCCATCCATCCTTGTGGGTTGCCTTTGGTGGTGAGTAGTTGCCCTGCTGCATTCCATATGACGTAAACGAGGAGGGTGGCGTGTTTGCCAAGTTTGGAGCAGTTGGTATTGTTGAGGGGTATGCTGGCCAGGTGCTGACAGTACTCTGGGTAGCGTCTCAGGGTGTCAATGTGTTTGGGGTACGAGATGCCCTTCTTACCAGGGATCAGCATAATGGTGGCCATGGCCTCCTCCTGGTGTGCTGAGTGTATAGCATGATTGACGCATTTCAGGGCCACCGCATCATCGGCTGGTACATTCCATGTGGATAGCCCAGTGTGGCGTACAAGTAGGCAGTTGTGATGTGCCCCAAAGGCCGTGTCATTGATGTCGGGGCTCCAGTAGGTAGTGGTTTCTGGTCTAACTGTGAGTGGATCAGCCCACCTTTGGACGGTACTTGGAAAGCTTCGTGTGGTGTGTAGGGTGTTGAGGGCTTTGTCTTGTGCCAGTCTCATGGGGTGGCGGCTGCTCTGTGTGTCCTGTCTCCTGAGGAGGGCCACCAGTTCTGTGGCCAGATTGCGTGTGTGTGGTGTGTGTTGTAGCCAAGCGTGTAGGTGTTGGTGTTGTTGTTTGGTTAGAAGGCCTATTGTGCGGCCCGACTCATCGTGAACCGTTACATGTTGCACTAGGTCGTGCTTGGGCATGATGGGCTCTCCCGTGCTGGGGTTCATCGCGGGGGTGGTCATGTGGGGGTGAAGTTGGAGGAAGGTTTCGCATTTGCCCGTCCCGACGATGTCCGTCTGCGGGTTGATGGGGTACGTGTGGAAGATGGCCTTCGAGTGAAGGTTGGTGCACCGGGGTAGCCAGGTGTGCGGGTCCGGCAGTCCCTGCCGGGTGTGTGTCGGCAGCTGCGTGTCAGGCCGCGCGTATCTAGCTTCTTGTATCCTCTTATTTTCCTCTTCATAGTCGCTGCGTCGCGCCAGGTAGTCCAGGTGTGCCGTGATGAGAGGTGCCGGTTCGAGGGTGGGGCGCCAGTGAACTCGTATAAGGTCCGAGTGCGCTGATAGACGCATAGTCGTTTTGAACTCGTTGCTGCCAAACTTGCATATTGGGCACAGCCAGTGGCCTGGTTCTTTGTGTCCCGACAGGAGGGCTTCCTCAAGGCAGGCTGGGTGGTAGGCCCTCTTGCAGTTGTGGCACGTTGGGCTGTCTCCTCTTGGTAGCCAGCATAGCTCACATGTGCATACGTCTTTAGCCTCTTCCCTGCTGATGGGTTCTATGTGTGAGGGTGTATAGCCTTCTTCTGCACATAGTGGTAATGCCCATTTATCTATGATTGTGGGCTTCCAATGCACCTTGTAGTAGCTTTCTTTGTTGATGCCGTCCCATTGCCATCCATCTATGCTGGTGATGGCCTCTTGGTGGCCGTACATGGCCCCTAGTATGCTGCCTAGGTCCTTGGGTTTACATCGGCAGGCTTTATCCACCTTCCAGCTGGAGAGCCCTGGGAGGTCGAGGCCTATTATGTGCACTATATCCTCCGGGATGGTTTGTATCTGTCTGCCCTCAGTGTTCCGTTTCGTGCCCTGGGGTCGGGCGGGTTTCGTCGGGGGCGATTGGGTTTCCCTGTTCTCTCGCCTTAGCAGCCGGGAGCTACTCTTGATGGCCTCCTGAGCTGCGGGTTGTGTTGCATGTCCGGTCACGTGCGTCGCTTCGGTCGGTGTGGTCTTCTTGGCAGTCGCGTACGCCCTAATATCAGCGTAGCGGTGTTTTGTGTCTTCCTCGACGTCGGTCGGTGCGAGCTCCGTCAGACCCGCGGCCCATGGTTTAATGAGTCTTTGCGCAGCGGGCAGGTCTAGGGTGGTGTCTCGTTTGGCTGCGATGTCTTTCGCTTCTGTTGTGGTTGGGCATCTGTCCTGGGTCGCCATCACTCCTACAAATTAGTCCCTGCGTTTTTCCCTGCGCTTTGGCCGACTTCGTCCGTTGGGGCTGAAATTCAGCCAGTTGGTAGCTGATGATGTAAGGAATCCATCCCAAAAAGAATTAGGTCAAAAAAGTCAAAGGCGGAGGCTGGGCGGCCCGAGGCGTTCACGCAGGGACGGATGCAGGGATGGAGGGGGGGGCGCAGGGACGAGTGCAGGGATGGAGGGGGGGGCGCAGGGACGAGTGCAGGGATGGAGGGAGGGGTGCAGGGATGGTTGCAGGGAAGGGTGCAGGGATGAGTGCAGGGATTTAGGGCGCAGGGACGACTGCAGGGATGAGCGCAGGGATGAGCGCAGGGATTACGGGCGCAGGGACGAGTGCAGAGATGAGCGCAGGGACGGATGCAGGGATGAGCGCAGGGATGAGTGCAGGGATAGCGGGCGCAGGGACGAGTGCAGGGATAAACGCAGGGATGAATGCAGGGATTACGGGCGCATGGACGCGTGCAGGGACGAGCGCAGGGACGAGTGCAGGGATGAACGCAGGGACGAATGCAGGGATAATGGGCGCAGGGACGGGCGCAGGGACGAGTGCAGGGACGAGTGCAGGGATGAGCGCAGGGATGAGCGCAGGGACGAATGCAGGGATTTAGGGGCGCAGGGATGGGCGCAGGGATGAGCGCAGGGACGAGTGCAGGGATTTAGGGGCGCAGGGATGGGCGCAGGGATGAGCGCAGGGACGAGTGCAGGGAGTGTGGGCGCAGGGACGAGTGCAGGGATGTTGGGCGCAGGGACGCGTGCAGGGACGGATGCAGGGATGGATGCAGGGATAACGGGCGCAGGGACGGGCGCAGGGACGAGCGCAGGGACGAGTGCAGGGATAACGGGCGCAGGGACGGGCGCAGGGACGAGCGCAGGGACGAGTGCAGGGACGGATGCAGGGATGGATGCAGGGATGAGTGCAGGGTCGATTGCAGGGACGAGTGCAGGGACGAATGCAGGGAAGGGCGCAGGGACGAATGCAGGGATTAGTGCAGGGAGGAGTGCAGGGACGAGTGCAGGGACGAGTGCAGGGATTAGTGCAGGGAGGAGTGCACGGACGAGTGCAAGGTTAAGATGATTGTATGGTTGATGGCAACCTGGAATGCAACCTGTTTACAATCAGCACTTCCTAATCAGTATGTTGTGACCTCATCGACAGGTTTACTGGAATGCTGGTGATGAGGGCAGGGAGGGGACAGGTTCAGTGCGGGTGCACTTCTACGCCTCCACTGGCTTTGTGTCGGACACCACCTGCTACATAGCGGAGTTTGGCGACCTGTTTGACAGCCTGTGCCAGCCCACCACGGAGCCCAGGACCGGCAGCACCCCCAAGGTGCCCGCCTGGCAGGGGGAAGCAGCAGGTGGCAAGCACGTGCCTAAGGTCCCATACAAGCCCCCAGCTCAGAAAGAAGAGGACGCCATGTGGGTGGCAGATTGGCTCAAAGTCCCAGACTTCTCACAGGCAGGGCTACAGCAGTTGGAGCAGCAGTGGTATGAGGCAGCAGGATTTAGCTGGCCTCCGGCAAAGCCAGGCCGTGGCCATGGCAAGGGTGGAAGCAGTAAGAGAGGTCGACAGGGATGACGTGGACTACATGTGAGACCGCACGACGATGATTGAAATGTTGGGTTACAGTGCGTATGTTGTGTTAGGGATACGCAAAGGTGTCTGTGATGGAAGGTCCCTGCACTCGTCCCTGCGCCCATCCCTGCACTCGTCCCTGCGCTTATCCCTGCGCCCGTCCCTGCGCCCACAATCCCTGCACTCATCCCTGCACTCGTCCCTGCGCCCGTCCCTGCGCCCATTATCTCGCAATCGTCCCTGCGCCCATTATCCCTTCAATCGTCCCTGCGGTCGTCCCTGCGCCCGTCCCTGCGCCCGTCATCCCTGCACTCGTCCCTGCGCTCATCCCTGGACACGTCCCTGCGCTCATCCCTGCGCCCGTCCCTGCGCCCACAATCCCTGCACTCGTCCCTGCGCTCATCCCTGCACTCGTCCCTGCGCTTGTCCCTGCGCCCGTCCCTGCGCCCACAATCCCTGCACTCGTCCCTGCGCTCGTCCCTGCGCCCGTCCCTGCGCCCCTAATCCCTGCACTCGTCCCTGCGCTCGTCCCTGCGCTCGTCCCTGCGCCTAACATCCCTGCACTCGTCCCTGCGCTTATCCCTGCACTCGTCCCTGCGCTCATCCCTGCGCCCATCCCTGCGCCCCTAAATCCCTGCACTCGTCCCTGCGCTTATCCCTGCACTCGTCCCTGCGCCAGCAATCCCTGCACTCGTCCCTGCACTTGTCCCTGCACTCGTCCCTGCGTCCCCAATCCATCCCTGCGTCTATCCCTGCGCTCCACCTCCATCCCTGCATTCGTCCCTGCGTCTCCAATCCATCCCTGCGTCCGTCCCTGCGCCCCCCCCTCCATCCCTGCACTCGTCCCTGCGCCCCCCCCTCCATCCCTGCATCTGTCCCTGCGTGAACGCCACGGGCCGCCCAGCCTCTGCCTTTGACTTTTTAGACCTGATTTCTTTTGGAATGGATTCCTTACATCACAAGCTACCAACTGGCCAAGTTTCAGCCCATTTGGACAAGGTTGACAAAAGCGCAGGGAGAAACGCAGGGACTAATTTGTAGGAGTGATGGTCGTTAATCTGTTGAGGGCGATATAGTGTTTTTGTTGGACTTTGTTGTGGAAGCGTTCTTTAAGCATCTGTCCTGATATGATGTAGGTATGGCCAGCGATGGTGTGTTGGAGCTCTGTGGCATGTCGGATGCCCAAGCTTTTGAGGCACGTCATGCAGGCACTAACTATGTCGAGTGGAAGGGGGCTGGTATTCTGTGTGATGAGTTGTCCAAGCAGTTTGGTTTCCTTAGGGTAGAGTTCTTGTCCTTCCTGGGTGGCAGTGAGCTGCGCCGTGGTTGCATGTAGGAGTTGTCTAGCTCGTAGGGTGTGTCGAAGCATAATTAACATGCGGTGTCCATGCTTGGCAGCTTGAGCGTAGAGCCAAGTGATCTGTTTGTGTAGCATGCATCTGGTTATGTGGGCATGTGTGGTGTCTGTGGACTGGAGGCTGTGTAGGAGGGCTGTAGTGTTTCTGGTATGGTATTCTTTGGCTGTTGAGCTGATGCCAAGACCAAGCTTGTCGATGTCCTCCCTGACAACGGCGTTGGGTGTGCCTAGTGGGAGTCTGAGTTTTTTCTTAACACATTGGTTAATAGCTCTGTCGTAGAGGTCTAGGTCTCCCGGTGTGCATGGGGCTACGCAGAAGCTATAGGCCAGACTGGGGATGATGGCTGTCTTGATGATGTGGATGGCTTGTCTGGCGCTAGCGAATGAGCGTCGTAGTCTTTCTAGCTTCTGTCTGAGTTGTGTCATCATGGCTATGTGTTGTGGTTTCCAGTTGAGCGTCATGGTAAGTAAGACACCAAGGTAAGTGAAGGGGGAGGTCGGTTTGAGGTAGGTGACAGGTTTCCCTTGTAGCGTTACGGCTTGCAGTTCTCTACGGGCTTGCTTTTCCGCTTCTGCCATGGTGCTGCATCTGCCGGATTGGTGCGCTTTGTGGAGTGCCGCTGTGGCGAGGGTTTTGCTGTGGGATACGATTAGGTGGCCCCAATCCGAGTAGGCGGAGAGCTTGTCTGCCTGACAGCGTAGGTTGCTGATCGAGTTGCAAAGGATAGCGATGTCATCGGCGTAGTCGATGCTGCCGATTGTAAATCGCCCGGCGCTGTCGGTTGTGTCGGATGTAAATTTGTACCCCCTCGCTCCTACTTGGAGCCAGCGCAGTAAGGGTTCGATGTAGATGAGGAACAGGAAAGGTGAGAGTGAGTCGCCCTGGATGGTGCCCCGGTCTACAGGTACCGGGTCGGTGGGGCCGTAGGGAGTTCTGAAGCGCGTTGTAGCGCCCGTGTACAGGTCCTTCACCGCGTCTGTGGCGTCGGTGGGAAAGCCAAGGTCGTGCATGATCCATAGCAGTTTGTCTTGGCAGGTGGTGTTGAAGGCGCTAGTGAAGTCGACCAGTAGCGCATAGATATCTACTTTGGCTAGCTTGGCGTCTTCGAGGGCCATGACCAGCATTTGGAGCTGTTGTGTGGTGTCCCTATGGGAGCGGAAGCCTGCTTGGCAGTTACTTAACATCCCGTTAGCCTCAGCATACTCGTACAGCGCCTTGGTTATGAGGCTGGTCCAGAGTTTGTAGATGGTATTGGCCAGCCCAACAGGTCTGTAGGCGTTGAGGTCTGTTTCTTGGCCCTTGTCCTTGTAAAGCAGGCAGGTGTCACTGGTTTTCCATGTTGTGGGTGTGCAACCAGTGGCCCACATGATGATGAACAGTTGGTGAATGGTGTCCCTCATCTCCCATGGCAGCATCTTGATGATCTCGTTTTCAATGCCGTCAGGGCCAGGCGCTTTGCCCCCTGATAGTCTGCTGATGCATTCTTGAAATCCTGCTTTGTCCATGATGGCTGTGTGCATCCAGCGTATATTTTGGCAGGTGTGCAACGTGAAGGGGTCCGCGGCTTTGGGGCGGGTCCATGGGTAATTTCTGGTCTGTGTGTTTGTGTAGTGGCCTGTTTTGGGATTCGGCGGCGTGAGCTTGTGTCTATAGGCGGCGGTGATAATCCGGTTGAGGTCGGCCGGGGCGGTGCAGATGTTCTTGGTATCGGGGTCAGCTAGTGCCTGCAGTCCTTTGTGGTCGGTGCGAGAGGGGCGTAGTATGTATTTGTTGGCTTTTTTGGGTTGGGTGCTGATGAGGTGTTGCATTCTGAGACGCGCCTGTGCAATGGCAAGTGCGGAGTCGTCGTCATCTAGCTTGTGGATTTGGTCGCGGTAGGAGTTGGTCAGTTGGGCGAGCGCGGCTTGCACGTAATTTTCTGTTGTACCGTCGCCCTGGCGTGCTTGCACCGCCTCCCTTACCTCCGCGTTGATCGTGTCTGTCTCTGGGAGTAGGTCGTCGATAGACGGGTGGGCGCTGTTTTGTTTGAATAACATTCTAGCCTTCCGGCTGAGTTCTCTGGTGGTTTTGAGCTTTTTCCCTAGTGCCTGTCTGATCTTGCACATGCTCCTGCGTTGGTAATGTTGGCCTCCTCTGGTCAATGTCTTGGTGTTGCATGTCTGCATGGCAGTTCCCCTGCAGGTTTCCAGGAGCGTTGTGAGCATGGCGGCTGCGGTATCGACAGCCTCTCTAGCCGGGAGGCCTGCCACTAGTGTCAGGCGTTGTGGTTGTTGTGGGTTGGCCTTGTCTAGTGGTCACCCCCGCCATTGGCTGCACCCCCATGGCTCAAGAGATAACTTTCTTACTCATTTCTGCACAGATGAAGCCGCCGATTGATGCGATGGGCTGCTTGTGGCCTGACGAGTGTGCTGCCAGTCCCAACGGTTTGCCGGGTGGCTGGCCCCCAACATGCGACGTGTTCTTGGGCCTCGTAGACACTCCTAGCAACTGCTTTAGGCAGCCTGGACCCAGCGCGGAGTGAATTCGCATCGTGACTGGACATTACAAGTTTTCAGGTCGGCACGCAACAGTGTTGCTACGTCACAGCACGCATTGAGACCCTTTCCCAAGCTAGGGGCATGAGTGCGACGGCGGATTGCTGGCAGGTGCAAGCCGTCGAATTACAGGTTGCACAAGATGCTGAACGCATTGGTGCCTGTGGCTCCCGAGCAACAACGAGCAGCAAAAAATAATAAAAAACATGAAGGGACTGAGCTGATAACTATGTTTGCCGTTGTGCAGGCTAGTGAAGGCCATGGTTGACAAGAAAAGGGGAGTGAAGGCTAACTGTGCCAATGTACAGAAAGCGAGGGAGGTTACGGCACAGCGGAGGGCTGCAGAGGCTGCTGGTCCCATTGAGATTGGGGCGCAAGCAGGGGCTGCTATTGCTGCTGAGGCTCAGGCCCAGGCTGATGCTGGTGCTGATGAGGCTGATGCGCAGTTGCCTCAGCTACAGGCAGACCTGCAGCACAGGGAGCAATAGCTTGCTCACAACCAGCGCATGCAGCAACTACAGCAACATCTCCAGGACCTCCAGCGGAGTGAGCTTCAGCGCAAGGAGCAGCAACTTGCTGATTTGGTGGCGCAGCAGCGGGCAGCTCTGCTGCAATGGGAGCATCAGTTAACTGAGCGGCTGCACCAGCTGCAGCAGCAGCAGGTGGACCTTAGCCGGAGGGAGCAGGATCTGACAGAGCGGCAGCACCAGCTTCAGCAGCAGCAGGCAGACCTAAATTCCATGGAGCAGCAGCAAGCTCGCATCCACACGTTGGCACCGCAGCTTCACAACTTACAGCAAGAGCTCAAGGCCCAACAGGTGGCTAAAGTGCAACGCGAGGTGCAGCAGCAGCAGACAGACCTGCTACTACATAAACAGCAGGTGGAGAAGCAGCATTTGGCTTATTTGCAGGCCATCAGCAACAACCACCCCCTCCCAGACCCTTCTCCATGCTCTCGCGCAAAGTTGGCAAGCCCACTTCAAGGGTGAGTTGAGGCCCTTGCCAAACATTTGTGCCATGATTCTTGCCCACATGCTCACATGCGCTGCCCGGTGCACTTCAGGGCACGCCATGACACCACACTGACGCCCATGCATTGTGGGATGCATGTGTGCATGTGCAGGCATCATATTGTGGCCCCCGCATTGTCCAACCCAACCCAGCCAGCGCCAAGCAGCCCTTCCTGCCTGCCACTACCACCTCTGCATGGGGGCACAGCCACTGAGTTGGCTGTGAGAGCCTTGGCACGGTCACTGACGAGGTACCTTAGCGCATGTCGCATGCCTGAGCCTCAATGGGTCGTCTCACTGGGGGTGCAGAGGTGTGGTGGTTCCACCAGGTGTTTAACAACACCCCCGCTGCCACGTGCTGGATGGCCTTTGTGGGAGGACTGTGTGACTGGACTGTGTGAGTTTGAATATGAGGCGGACAATTGATGTGGCTGGGTGTAAGGTGCACGAAGAGTCAATCAGCAGAATCTGCAGAATCATAAAAACGGCTTAAACTGATCGGCAGCGTACTAATGGCCGAGATTGTGACTGGGTGCATGGTGCATGAGAGCCAACTTTACAGCAGCATAGACGGCCCACAAAGGAGGGCATCGCGCATTTGTCAAAGGGACACGTTGGGACTCCTCACAACGAACCAACCAAGCTTGTCAAACCAGCATCTGACTTCCTGGTTGGACAGTTAAGTGGACTGCAAAAAGGCCCACATTTTGTGAAATCTGACATGGGTCACGTGACACAGAATAAACTGCACGCGTCCATGCCGCGGAGCCACCGAGCGCGATAGCTGTTTCCTGATCACAGCCCCACTAAGCAGCCCATTCCCGGCACAACGCGACCCCATCTTCCAACACCCCCGCCCGCCCCGGCACAGGTGCATATCAGGCCGAGCAGCCGCTAGCCTCGCGCTCGTGAGCTGCACAGCCCTGCGCAAGAATCGCTGAAAAATTCTTAAAGACCGGTAAGATGTTATCAGGGGTGCAGCCAATGGCGGGGGTGACCTAGTGTGGTCAGGAAGTGGGTAGCGGCTGTGTACATGGGAGCTATGTATGCTGTCAGTTGTGCATGCAGTTGTGGAGCGCCTGAGCTGGGTTGTTGCACTCCAAGCCGGTATGCTTCCCTATCTTTGTTGGTGATTGGGGTGGTGAGAATGGTGTGGCTGTGTTTTAAGGGTTGATGTGTGGCTGCTAGATCTATGCCCAGTCTGGTAGTGGTGAGTGTGGCGGTGAGCGGTCTGTGGTCGCTGAGGTACGCGTTTGTGTCGACGTGTGTGCGATGCCCAGGGCCTTGTCTCGCGTCGCGCGTCAGGATGGCGTCGATGCGGCTGTTGCAGTGTGGTTGCTGGTAGGTCCAGGCCCGGTCGCCGGGGTCAGCTTCGGATAGGCGCAGCTCCGTGGCGAACTCCCTCATCATGTGGTCTTGTGGGTATTCAGTGTGTTCGGAGCGATCCTCTGTTTTCATCGTGGCGTTGATGTCTCCTGCCAGAATGAGTGAGCCGGGCAGGTGTCCAGTGGCTGTTCGTATGTGTTCTTGCATCTTTCTCCTTAATGGGATCGCGTCGTCGTTGTTCCCTGACGGCCAGTACGTGGCGACGAGTGTGAGTTCCTCGCTTTGCCGTTGGCGGAGGCTTAGGATGACGCATCGGGTGTTCACATCCGCATCTGTACACGGCGGCAGCATGGTGGTTTGCATCTGGATAGCTAGGTCGTGTCTGATGCCAATTAGGACCTCACTATGGCCTTCGTGACGGTGGACGGTGTAGTTGGGCATAACCCTCTTCAGCCAGCCAGAGCTAGGTTTGTTGCTCTTGGGTTGGGTCATAGTCTCGGTGAGGATCAAGATGTCCGGGCTATGTTTGAGCACCAGGTTTAGGACCTCGTTTCTAGATCTGCATAGGCCTCTGACATTGAAGGTTGTGAGGGTGATGTGTTGCCTGTTGAGGGTTGCTTGGGGCAGTTCGGTTGAGGGGTTGTTGTGTTGGCTCGTGCGAGGGTCATTGTCCGGCGTGGTTTGTTGTGTCTCGGCTATGTTGGGGTTTAGTCTTGTGGTGTGGGCTCCGGTGGGTTTGCAGAGGTATTGGGACATGAGGGTTTGTGTGTGCGTGTCGTTGCGGTGTGCCTTGGTGGCTCGTACCCGCTTAGCGGACGGGCCAGTGTTGGTATCGACACGCGTGGTGGGTCGGTTGGTACGCGGCTTACCTGAGGGGGCTGGCGGGCGGAGGGTAATAGTGGGAATGTCCCGGCGTTGTCGCGACCGGGCAGGTTCCTCGTGTAATGGAGTGCCCTCTATTGTGGTGCTGCGCTTGGTGTCTAGTGTAGAGTTCTTGTCGGCGTCAATGGTGGTCACGGGCGGTGGGGCGAGTATCTCTCCTTCCTCTATGTGGTTGTTGGTGAGATCAATCGGGTCGGTGTGATCGTGAAAGTGTGCTGCTAGTGCTGATGCGGTGGTGGCCTCCAACGGGTCCGCTATCCAGATCTCCCTCCTAACGAACCTTGTGTGTCTCACGTTGCCTGTGCAGATGGTGAGCAAGTTCCCTTGGAGGCGTCCCCAGTCGTTAGGTGTGGAGAGTGGTTTTGGCACACGGTTGAATGAGTCCAGCTGGTACCAGCCTTGTTGTGTGTGTTTAATGACAGTTGCATGGTGGTGTGATAGCAAGATCACAGCATCAGTGTGTGTCGCCCCCGTGCTGGCAACAGTTGTAGTGATCACCTCAGGTGTGATGCTGTGGGTTGGTAGGTAGGTTGTTGCTGGGTGCAGGTACGTGTGCGTCTCATGGTGCTGGCGGTGTAGGTAGTGGTTCAGTGTGTCAGACGAGAACTTGCCTTTCTCGTGGTAGATGTGATCAGTATTGAAGGATCGAATCATGTGTCCGTCATCTCGTGCTGCTTGTGCTAGATGTTGTAGGTGCTCGGCTAGTTGCTTGCAGTGTCTGATGACTGCATGGTAATCTATGCATTTCTTTCCCATGGCCATGTTGAATGCATGTACTAGGCAACACTCTTCGTATTGCCCTTCCATGTAGAGTTGTGCCGGGTTGTGGATCGGTGTATGTGTGGGGCCGGGTGTTGTAGTGTTGCTATCATGGTCGCGTGCTTGTTCCGCATGGCTGATGATGTGGTAAATTCCCTTTTCCTCACACCGGCGTATCTGCTCCCGTGTGCGGATGTTAGGCGTGATGACAAATAGTTGGTGCATAGTTTGCTTGGTCGCCGCAGGAATGTGCAAGAGGGGTGTGGCTGTCGTTTTCAAGGAATCCAGTAGGTGCCATGCGCCGCTAGTGCACTTCATGGCCATGCTGTGGCCTGGCTTCTTGCACAGAAAGGTGTGTGTACCGTATTGGCCAGCGAGGTTCCCTAGGTTATCAGCAGTCCAGTCGCTGGGTTGGTTGAGTTGGGCAATGCTCTGCACAGCAAGGCCGTAGTGGGAGCGTAAGTACATCTCGATGACTTCGTCGGAGTAGCCGTCCACTCCTCTTGCCATTAGCCATGCGCCACGCTCAAAGTGATCGGTTAGCTGAGGGAGCCTGTTCTCGTAAAAGTTGTCTATGTCTTGCATGGTGACCCATTCATGTCCCGCAGCATTGTTTAGGGAGTATACCTGGCACGCGGAGCTGTCTTTATCTTGCTTAAAGTGCCCAACCTCTGGTCCTGGATTAGCTTCAACATCCCCAGCGGCTAGTAAGAGCCAGGCCACGTAGACAGCCCGTGCGGCAGCTATGGGGTTGAAGGTGGAGGTGGTCCAATTACTTTCACCTAGTGTTGTTTGGTAGCAACAATAGACGTGGAGGGTGCTATTGTATTGGTAGACTGTGTGTGGGCGGCCGTTCTTGGCTCCATTTGTGGAGAGGTGGTCACCCCTCCCATTGAACCACCAACCCCCCTAACGATAAGGGACAACGGCTTTTCCGGACTCGTTTCTGCACCGATTCACACGCGGATTGTAGCGTCGGAGAGCGGCTGCGCTGAGGCACACGCTGAGCCGGTAGGGCATGTTGCCGGGTATCCGACCCTACCAAGCCTGCGGACTTGATGTACGTTGACCCAGTAGCAGTGAGTCTCTTTTTAACGCGATGGATAGTGCGCGATGTGTTAGGAGCCCGACCCCATGTCCAACATGACAACCAACATGCGCTGGCTCAGGGGCTCTGAAACTTGGAGGAGACCACAGTAGGAGCACAGCAGTGGCAGCTGCATCAATCCCTTGTGGATTAGGCTCCAAAAGGTGGGGAAACACTCTTCCATGCTGCCCAACCTGCTAATGCCCGTATGACGACCATCGGACTCAATCGGATTCTCCAGCCCTGCGTCACTGGCTAGGGAACTTAGCTGTGGACCCCCTGCCAAGTTCTCAACTATTGCTGAGTATTGCAAATAGTGTTTTTACCTACGTGTGTACGTGCTAGCAGGATGCCTGCATCCAAGTATCACCCCTACAAGGGGAAGGGAGGGCATGCTGCCCGCTGTGCTGTGTGTGTGACGTGTACACCAACTGGCCATGCTGGCTGGGTGGAGATCCATGTGGAGGGGGAGGCAGCTTTCTACAGATCCGGATGCAGGCACACAGCCATCGGCCAGGTCACAGCCCAGATGGTTGATGTCATCACAGCTTGCAAAAACCTGAAGCCGTCACAGGTTCCGTTGGCCCATAGAACTTGCGCTGAGGCTGCTGCAGCTGCGCATGCTGTGTGCCAGCGGCTGCGGGGGCAGGAGCCAGCCAGCCAGCTCCAGCCCATGCCCCGTCTCAGCTCCACACCCACGCAAGCACCTGCACAGCCTGGGCCAGCCCATGCGACCTGCCCCCACCATCTCCCAGACCAACCACCCTTGCACCCATCACAGTCCCAGCTGCAGGGGTCCAGCCAGCACCACCCGGCCCTGCCGGCACTGATGCACCTACCGGGGCTCTCCATCCTCACTAGGCCTGCCACCAACCCTGTGACCTCACCTGCCGTGGAGCAACAGCCCATCATGTGAGTGCCCCTGCTGGATGATGGGCTGACATGGCAAGCCAGCTGAACAACATCAGTTGCACACTCAAGTTGCAGGCTGATTCCACCCATTCCACCTAGCACCCTTGTGAAAGCACCACTCGTCACACTCCTGTATGTTGTGTCATGCAGACACACCACTGAGGAGCAGGACGAGCAGACCATGCCCCCAAGCATGCCCAAGCAGCAGCAGGACTGGGCCACCGCAAGGTGCGCTTTACACTCCTTAGCCCTGACTTGCACAAGCCCTGCCTTGCACCAGCCTTGCCCTGGCTATGGCCATAGCCTGACCTTCGCTGAACTGCCTTGCCCTTCATGTGGCGTGAGTTTGATGACGAGCAGCAGCACTTGGAGGATCAGCATCAGCAAGGAGGACAGCTGCAGCAACTTGCTCACAGCACTAGCCCAACACAAAAAGAGCTTGCAACTGCCCCCCGCTGCAGCCATTGCTGCCCCCCTAGCTGCCCCCCTGGCTACAGTAGGCGCTGCCCCTCAGCCGCCCCCCCTCCAGGGGGGTGATGCACCACCTGTTGCTGAGGAGGAGGACGAATCCCTTACCGCTGCTGCCTCTCCCTACATAGATCCACTTGGTGAATTTGAGCAGCAGGAACATAGGTGGCAAGCAGAGCAAGAGCGCCAGCCTTGGCAGGCCGCCCCACCCTTCCACCCTTCCCACCTTCCCCCACCCCTCTCCCCTCCCCTCTACACTCCTGGCCTTCCGCCTGTCCCGCTGCATTCACCACCTCCCCTCCCCCCCCACTCCCCCATCCTAATCCCACCACCTCCCAGCAAAACCCAGCCCCTGAGCGCCACAGCTATGCGGCAGTTGTTCCTGTGTCCTTGTGAGCTTGGCCAGCAGCCTGGCCTTGCATGCTCTTTGCGCACATGCCCCCATTGCAAGTCGCGCAAGCTGCAGTTGCAGCCTGATGCAGATGGCAGCGTCATGCTCACTGTGCGTCAGTATGGATGGGTGTGCAGGGCAGTTCAAGGGCGCCCCAGCCATGCGACAGCATTGGGGCATGGCACAGAGGTTCAGCATGCCGGTGTGGTGGAGCTATGGGGCTACAGCTCACTTCAAGGGCAGGCATGATTCAGAGGGAGGGGTGGTGAAGCAGTGGTTGAGGGGTGAGATCCTGGCTGATCGTGTTGGGAAGTGCAATGCATTGGGGTTTGTGCAGCATTGCAATGCATATCACAAGCCAGCTGCTGCTGCTGACCCCAGCAAGGCTCACCGTGCACGAGCAAGTGTGGGTCATCGGTGGTGCTTGGAGCTGAGCACACGGGAGGTAGAGCTTTGCAGTGCTCCACAGCGGGATGCACATGCCTTTGCATCATCCATCCCCGGCTCTATGAGCATGCACAGCTGCTTCTTTCCTGCTGCAGGGATCCAGGTTGAGTGGTCAGAGACTGCATGTGCATGTGCCCAATGCATGACCCCCGCACCAAGGGGTGTGTGCATGAGGCCCTCCATCACAAAGCCCTTTGTAGCCATGCCCATGTTCGATCAGAAGAGGGATGACAAGCACTGGGACGATGAGTGCCTCACCCTTCTGTGCTCATTTGCACCAGATAGCGTGAAGCAGCTGTGCACCTTGGGCAAGAAGCTGAGCGTGAAAATGTTAAACGAGTATTGCAAGGCAGTGGGGTTGTATGTGCCAGCCAACACCTTGCGTGCTGACCTACGGTACATGGTACTGGAGCATCTCAATGGGCAGGCAGAGTGGGATTGAGCTGGCTGTGTAAGGTGACGTTGAGAAATCTGGGCTCCATGCGTAAAGTGTACCGCAATGTACCGCAGCGGAGAACTCTGCATCCCGCGTTGTGGGTGTTGTTAGGCAGCACTTGAAAGGCCCATCGCGCAGAGCGGAACCGTTCGCGTGCCTGGCAGACTGCCGGTCACCGTGGGTGCCAGCAGCTCGGGCGCGCAGACGCAAGCGCGGCGCAGAGATAAGGCATTTCGCGTTAAAATGACAACTCAACTCTCACCAGGCACGCCGCAAAGTCAAATGTCCCTTACGTGGTGGTTCAATGGGAGGGGTGACCAGGTGGAAAGTGTTAGAAAGCTTACATAGGGAGCTAGAAGCTGCTAGGGTGCCGTCTAGGCCCGTCATTAGATTGTACCCGATGGCTCGTATTGTGGATCTATAGGAGCCTAGTCGTTTGCGGTGTCGTCTTAGGCATCGTTTGGATTCCGTAGCTGTGGGGTGGTGGCGGTGTTGGAGGCTTGTGTTGCGGATGTAGGTACCTATCGCAATGAGAAGGAATTGGGCTATTACCCTATTCTGATGGTCGATGACACTGCCCGTGTGGGTGGGGATACAGTGGTGCGCATGGCTGGTGGTCTCATCCCGGTACTGTTGCTGGCTGCTTGCATTTACATGGTGTCCTTGGGCTACATCGTAGGCGTGCGGCATAGTACCATAACGGGGTGCCAGGGTGGTGAGGGGTGTAGACCACTCATTCCACAGCCTCATTCGTCCTTTCTTGCTATATGGTGTTCCTACTACATTCTTATGTCTAGTTAGCCACTGATAGCTGGCCCCAAGGCATTGATCAATGTAGGATGAGTGCGCAGGGCACTGCGAGCGGTCGGTCCAGTTCCATTGCCAGCAATTGTCTGCCATGGGGGTCTCCGCCCTCCTGCACATTGGGGCATCAGGTGGGGCAGCTGGTGAGGCAGTTGGTGGGGTGGCAGGTGGGTCTGCGTGGGAGGTGGCAGGTGGGGCAGTAGGTGGGGCTGCAGGTGTGGCAGAAGTGGGGGCAGCTGGTGAGGTAGCAGGTGGGGTGGTAGGTGTGGCGACGTGGGGGGTGGCAGATGGGGCAGCAGGTGGTGCCGCAGCTGGGGTAGCAGCAGGTGGGGCTGCGGGTGGGACAACAGGTGGGGCTGCAGGTGGGGTTGGTGGGGTAGTAGGTGGGGCTACAGGTGTGGCGGCTGGTGAGGCAGCTGGTGAGGCAGCGGGTGGGGTGGCAGGTGGGGTTTCCTGGGAGGTGGCAGGTTGGGCAGTAGGTGGGGCTACCGGTGCAACGTCAGGGGAGGCAGCAGGTGAGGCAGCAGATGGGGTGGAAGGTGTGGCGGTGTGGGGGGTGGCAGGTGGGGCAGCAGATGGTGCTGTAGCTGGGGAAGCAGCAGGTGATGCTGTAGCTAGGGCAGCAGCAGGTGGGGCTGTGGGTGGGACAGCAGGTGGGGCTGCAGGTGGGGTAGTAAGTGGGGCTGCGGGTGTGGCGGCTGGTAGGGTAGCTGGTGAGGCAACTGATGCAGCAACAGGTGGGGCAGTAGGGGGAGCAGGTGGGGCGGTAGGTAGGGCGGTAGGTAGGGCGGCTAGGTGACTTGTGTGTCTGTGTGTGTTGGTGTCGCGCATGTCAAGGTAGGTTGGTGTCGTGTATGCTGGTGCGTACAAGCCCAGGTGTTGCTTTACCTTGGTGGAGAGGTCAGGCCGAGGGCCGGTCCAACGATTGCACACCCTCCATCTCGTCCGCCAGGTGCTGAAAGGGGCTGGTGGAGTTGTGGCGCTTGAGTGGGTGCTTGGTTGGGGACTGCAAGCATCAACGAGATCAGGGATGTGTGTGGAGGGTATATGGGTGTGGCAAGTGTGGGACCGGGGAGGGGGGGAGGGACATGTGGTTTCACTGCTATGGGGGGTGCACTGGTCGTAGTGGTGTGTGGCTGTAGTGGTGCAGGTCAGGTGCTTGGTTGTATCGATGGAGCAAGGTAGGTAATTGTTTCCTGTGTGTTTGTGTTCTCTGACCTGTCTCTCGTCGCTGGTCCGGCGGTTGCTGGACCCTGCGCCCCTTGGTGGCAGGGATGTGACGGACTGAGCGCGGCCTGGTAGCTGGGTGCTGCTCCTTGGGACTCCCATGGGTGGCCTGGGCATGGCCGCCATGGGGGTTGGGTGCTGCTGCTGCTCAATGGCGGGGTCTGTCAGGCGGGGGCTGCAGATGTCCACCATGACGGTGTAGATGTCTTGCACCTTGCGGGTAGCAACTGCCCTGGCGCTGTCAGTGCGGGAGGCTGCAACTTCCAGCATGGCTTTCACCAGTGGCAGGCACTGCGTCACCAGCCTGTCCAGGCTGGAGGTAATGACCACCCCCCTGCGGCTGCCCTCATGGCCCTGTTGCCAGTCTTCGTTCATCAGATGGCGGCTGCAGTCCAAGAAGAAGTTGGCTTTGCGTTGGTCTGTGTGGGTCAGGTGGTGAGCTTCGGCCATAACATAGCACGTTGCCCTTAGCATGTTTTCTTTGCGGTGCAGGGGCTGGGCGCTGTCCGTGCCCACTGCGGCTCCGCTGCCTGTGTAGCTGTCGTCATGTCCAGTGACCGTGATGGCCCTCCTGCTGCTGTCCTGGATCGGCCTGCCCTTGCTGCTCATCGCGGCCACTGTGTACACTATAGCCGCCCGCTCTGGGCCACCTCCTGGGTAGATGGTGGTCTGAGCCCTGCTGCTCTGCCCAACTGCAGCGATGATGGACGAGGAGTTGCTGCTGGCCAGGGACACATGCTTAGTGGTAGCGGAGTAACTGCTGACATTGCTAGCTGTAGCTGCTGTGCCTTTGAGAGGCGGGGTCGCGGTGCTGCCTGCCTGGTAGGTGGCGTTCAGGATCAGGTCAGCCTCCAGGATGGTCAGCTCGGCCTCAGCAACTGCCTTGAGGACAGAGGCCAGGCCTGCCAGGCCAATGCCTGCAGCGGTGCTGAGCACGAGCGAGTGCTTGGTGTCAAGGCCGCTGACTCTGCTGGTCTGAGGCTGAGTCAGAGCGAATTTGACTTTGCTGCCGCTGATCTGCAGGTCACCGCTGCTCTGTATGGCAGCACAGGTTTCAGAGTCTGTGAACTCAACTTTGGTCATGCTCCTGTTTGTCACGTCGTGGGCAGAGTGGACTGAGCATGCCAGCAGGTAGACAGGGTGGCTGCGGAGGGACACATCCTGGGCCATCTTATGGCGCAGGTAGCCTAGGGCTCTGATCAGAGAGATGGCTTTAGCACCTGTGCCCCTGTTTGTTAGGACAGCGTTGGCTGCTGGGTCGCTAAGGAAGCCATTGCTGGTCATTTTCAGGGTAAGGGCTATGCTCGGGGAGGGTGCCTTGGGGAAGTAGATGAGGGGCCTGGCCAGTGTGGTCGTGCTGCTGCTGGCTGTGAGGGGCTGGGTGCACTGGAGGGTGGAAAGCAACCCGCCTGAGGAGATGGTTGCTCCAATCAGCCCTAGCATTCCAGCTCTGCGGATCTCCTCCTCCTCGTGCGTGGCTTCGATCTGCAGCTCAAAGGTCTCCGTTCCCCCAAGCTTGTAGGTCTCCGCATGGATGGTGTAGTCTTCACAACCCATGCTGCTCAAGACCTTGTCCACCTTCTCCAGTGTTTCTGCATATGAAGGCATGTGATGGGATTGTAATCTTGTGTGTTTGTGTATTAAAAGGGTGTGTGTCCTGTCCTGTCCTGTCCTGTGTACGTAAGTGCATGTCAGGCCATGTATGTTTCTAGTCTGTTCTGTGCGTGTATCTGGCCAGCAGGGGACATGAAGGCGGTGTTTTGGGCGTCGTGCGAGTCCACATATAGTAAGGTCTCTGCTATGTGGGGCCCTGTCACCTTCTTTGAATGCTGCGGTGAGGTCCTTGAGGACGACTGCCTTGGTGTCGTAGAGAAACAAGTACGGGGCCAGGACGGCATCTCCAGCGTCTGCGCGCACTACAGCTGCGATAGCCTCCTCATACTCCAAGGTGCTGTAGCTGTTATGGCGCATATCCCCAGCACGGTTGCTGGAGACGGTCGGGGCGGCTGGGCTCTTGTAGCTGGCCTTCGCTTTGGCGAGGAGGCTGGCGTGGGTCGCATTGCTGCTAACGAAGATAGCCTTCTTGGGAAGCGCTGCTCTGAGCAAAGTGTGCATGTCGGCCGAGGTCGATGTCAACTTGTAGATCGCTGCGGTCAGGTAGAAAGGGTCACGATCCGTGTTGCTAATTCCGTAGGGGGTATCAATGTGGTGGAGAGTTGGGGTCTTAGTATGGGTGCACGTTGGCCAGGGGCCAAAGTTGTTTGCGTAGCTACCGTGGGGCGAACCCTCAACGGTGCCGTGTTGGCCTGACAAGTGCGGAGCTGGATGGCCACTTGTGCCACCCAAGCTTACCGCACCCCAGCACCAACACGCGCACAACAACCAGAGACAGGTTAGGATTACGGTAGGCCTTCTCCTGGGCTTACCATCAACATCCATAGCCTGTGCAGCGCGCGTTGTACAAGTCGGGGTTGATGAATCGACGCTCATTCGGCAGCTCCTGACGTGCTCTGTAAGACTCTGCCGTTGGATAGTCTAGAGCTCGCTTCGGTGCGGCGGAATTTTGCGTTGAGTTTTCAAACCAGAATTGTGTACTGTTCGCGTACTCGCGAGGTACCCCGACAGTACTGTAGACACCTACAGTACTGTAGCATGGCCGTATCTCACCAACCGCGCAAAATCACGAATTTTAGTTTCAACCCCCAATCTTACAATACCTTCTTTTGACTATGTACCAAGTCCGAGGCTCTGAATCTCAAAAATGCTGTTACTAATTTGCCTGAGTGATTATGCACACCTGCCAACTGCTGAGCCTTGCACTCTGCACTGAGATCTGGGTGATCAGCCAAGACTCTGGCTGCCATGCTGTGCTTGAATACCCCACCCTCAGAGTCATGGCGGCCCTTGAAATGAGATGTGGCCCCATACGACCACCACACTGACACCCTGTACCTCATGGCCATGCGCCGGTGCAGCTGCAATGCCGGTGTGCCCTTGAATTGGGCTTGAGTTGTGCCCTTGAATTGGGCTTGAGTTGTGCAGCGGTATTAATTTCGCGCACAGTGCGAGAAAGGTAGCAATGAGGGCGCCTAACGGCGGCACAGGGTCCAACCCGTCGGGGATGAACACAGGGTGCCGCCAATCGCCTCCTATGATGAGATTGCCCCATGCCAAATCCACCCTCTGCCACATTTTGTCATTGTATGTACCACACAATGTGATGGAGCTTGCCTGGGGTTCATCCCGGAATATAGACCCGCCCAGCTATCAGTGAAAGGTGGAAGCACGTGGAAAGGACCAAAGGCCAAAAAGTTTATGGTCTTGACAGAAGCCCCGAAATGATGGGGTCAAGGTTTCAGCAGAGTGCACGGTAGCGAATTAAAGTCCACGCACGGTGCTGCTGACACCTTAGTGAGATGCTCTGCTTGCTTGGAGGGAGGGTTAGGCAGGTCTCGCGCCAGGTGTCAGGAAGGGCCCGGGCCATGAGGGGTCCCGACCCAACCCAGGGAATCTTGCGCTTCGACCTGCGACCCACGTACGGTGGCACCCAGTTGAGCCCCAGGCTGCAGCGAGCGACCATGTTCACAGTCCGCGGGAATGGCGGGCGGTGTACTGGGACAAGGCTTCAGTCTAAAACGCGAGTTTTAGCGCGCGCGAGTTACCGCGATAGCCTTCGCTATCCTCCACTAGGGCGTGGTGCGATGCGCAGGCCTGTCACGGATTGGCATGGCCAATGGCCGGGGTGACCTGTGAACAGTTAAGACTGAGCGTCCGAATGCAGATGCCAAGCTCTTTAAATGACTCTTTAGAGTAGTAAGGTGGGGCCCCGCGTGACAGTGAGCACAAGTCGCGAGTTTTCCATCAACCATTGTATTGCCAACAGCCGAACGGCGTTTACTATTGGTGCTCGGTTCCGCGTTTACATGTCGTGCAGAACTAGCGGCGCACAGAGGCAAGCTGGCTGGGCAAGCTGGCATTGACTTGCTTATATAACATACTTGCACTATTGTACAACAATCGTGACGCTAGCTTGCCACACCACATAGTCACCAGCAGAAGCAACGAGCATACACCGGCCCGTATCATAGGCGTCGGCTCTTGGCCACCTTGCTCTTGATGCCAGTGGCCTCGCCTGCATAAGCCGCAGCCCCAGCGTCGCGGGTCTTAGAGCCGTCTTGCACCGCCCCGCTGCGCCGCACCAGCGCCTTTGCGAACATGATGCGGTGCTTCTTTCGCGGGTTTTTTAGATCTTTGCGCCTGCGGTGCAACACGCAGGGCTCTGCCATGAGGAATAGATTGAAACGAGCAGTGGAGCCTGCCTCAATCCAAATGCTGCGTGCATGCTAGACATGCAATGCTGACTGAGGTAGTCAGCTGGGACAAGTTTAGTGTTCATGAACTGATGTCTAGCGCCATGTGGGCAGCACCAAGCTTCAGCTAGTGTAGGGTAAGTGCTTTCAGCACAGTCGCAGCAGGTAAGTTTGGGTCACACCTGTGAGGGGTGAGGCCTCTGTTCTTCTCAATAGCCTTGGTGATGCCACGAGCTCCAGCACCTGCTGAGGGGTCAGGCAGAGGTGGGGGCAGCTGGGGCGCTCGATGGGCTTCCGCTCTTGCCTTCTTGCGGCTGGCAGCTGCCTCCTGCAAAACGAGGGCAATCAAGCAGACCGGTGGCCTCCAGCATACCACTAGCAGCACCACCAATGCCATCAGTCACTTGCTACCACACAACATGTAGGGTGATGCAAGCCTTGAACAGGCCAGACAAGGGTGCATAGATACCATTCCATGAGCTACACCAGCTATACTCCCAGTACTCACATGCCGTTGTATGCCAGCAGTTGGTCAGGTATCAAAGCAAGCAGCAGACAGCACACCTTGGCAGCTTGGTAAAAGTCGTCCTCCTCGCCCTGTTCCCGGGTGCCTCTCTTGCTGGACCCACGACCTCCCGGAACCACATCATAATCCTCAAACCCATTGTCGTCATCGTCCTGCTGCGGGGGCATGACGGCCTTCCGGGCTGCGACCGCATCAAACTTGGCGCGTCGCTCTGACAAGTTGGCTCGCCGAGGCAGATCCTCATCGCCCCCAAGTGTGACCTGGCGGACAGGCTCCGCCCCGAAGCGCTGCGACACTTTCTGTCGAGCAAAAACATCCGCCAGCGTGTTGCCACGTGTTGCGCCTGCCCCTGCGTCTGCAGCTGATGTCGCTGCCACCAGGTCTGCGACCTCGTCAGCGAAGTCGCCTACTAAGGACGAGGCAGTCATCCCGGCGCGCCGCTGTGCTTTCAGGGCCTTGACCTGCGAAAGAACATCGCACCTTTGCAGTTGGGCCCCTGCTGGCAGATTGTAACGATGTGAAGCACAGCACGGCACGATGCAAAGCACACAAGCAACTCAAGCACATGCAGCAGACAATCGAGAAATGTTTGCATTGTTTTCACAACTGTGCTGCACAGCCACACGCCTCTGCAGGGGAGCCAGCGAGGAGATGAACAAGACAGCCCCACTCAAAAGTCACACGTATGTGGTCATTGAGATGCAGGACGTGAGGTCAGTGTGCGCGACTTATGTGGCCAGACCCCCCATGGCCACCTGCTGTTCAGGCAGGGGCGGGGGGGCTGGATGGAAGGTTCGCGGCTGTGGGCATGCACTAGCATACATGCATGCATGTGTGCACGCATGCCACTGTTTGTCCCATGAACTTCATCATGGCGTGTGAGAGGTGGCTGGAGGTGGCAGGGCAGCATTGAAACTGGTCTAGGCAGGAGACCTAGGGCAGGCAGAGCTCATGTGAAGCTAAGGGAAAGATTTCAGGTCCCAGGCCGTCAAACCAACTGGCGACTGAAGAAGGAAGTGGGAGGAAGGTAGCAGGGAGGAGGCCATGGGTGTGGGGCTGGCTATGCAGCTGGCTGCAGGGTGGTGGCCAGGCTGACCTGATCTCGTGATAAGGGCACACGTGTCATGATGTCCTCCTCCTCCTGCTGCCGTGCTTCCAGCTTCTGTCGGGTCTTGATTGCGGCCATGCTGCAGCACCGCCACACCCGCAGCAGACGCACCAGACAGCCATGTGGCCAGGGGCATTGTCAACTGCTATGAACATTGTCATGTGCATTTATCAAACAGTGCAGCTAAGTAAGAGTATGGGTGTGGCTGCAAAGCTGCCCATGGCTGGACCTTCCTCCTTAAACTCCCTGCTAGGGCAGGGAGGCAGCCAGAAGCCAGGGCCAGGCCCACGGTGTCACTATTTCTGCCAGGCAATTCCTTCAGCCACAAGCATGTGGAACATAGGTGGGTACAGATGCAGGTGGCAGGTATTTGTAGTACAATGTCCATTGACATCACACTGCCCAGTGTCTGGTGTCTAGTCCGGGTCCACTGCCCGACTGGTCCAGTGTTAGGCCCACCTGTCAAAGCCTGGCAGGGCGGTGCGCAGCTCCTCAGGAGCTCCAGCCACCTCTGCAGCCAGCTCAGCCACTGCGTCACTGCGGGCAGCCCTGCGCTTGGCCTCCGCCATCCGCCGCTGGTCCTCTCGTGACTGCCTGCCACCGCCCATCTCCCTGCGGCCAGAACACAAACAGAACAAACAGGTCATAGCCGACTACTCCTACCACACCACATGACTCACTGGTGTGGCTGATGTAGCGTGTGTGATTGGCCATGCATCGCAGCAGCAATAACTATGATGACATCTCAGTCATTTGCCATCCATCCACAGTGTGTGTGTGTGTGTGTGTGTGTTTGTGTGTGTGTGTGTTTGAGCGTTCTGTTGTCTTGGTTAAAGGAAAAAGGCAAGGAGGCCAGCAGCAGCTAGCACAGCCATGCCACAACCCAGCCCAGCCCAGCCACCAGAGGTGGATTCTTCCACCACTCATGACACCAGCACCAATACCCAAAAGACAAGCTATGAGCCGAAGAGGGCGAGCAAGAGAAGCAGCAGGAGGCAGCACAGCAGGAACTGTCAGCTGTATGATCCTGGCTCACCCTTCCATGCTGACGGGGTTGAGACGAGGTGGGCGGTACAGCCCACTCCCTTTGTCTGTCACACCACCAGCAGTGACTGCCTTGGACCCCGCAGCCAGCTGCCCTGCTGCCGCCGCTGCCCCTGCGCTGCCACCCTTGGGGACCAGAGTGTCAGGGCGGGGGCCGTAGCGCATCACATCTGCCTCATCCTCCTCCTGCTCCCCAGCTGCTGCAGAGCCCCCGCCTGCAAAAACATTAACATTAACCAACAGGGTGTGAGTTTATGGTGCCATTAGCTGCAGGGTGTGAGACATTGAAATAGGCTCATGAGAAGCAGCGCCCCAGCCTCATATCCTGATCAGGAGCTAGAAGGCACCCAGCTCACATGCAGCCTAACTCACGACAGGGCTGCCTTTCACTTCCGCGACCAGCTGCAAGGTGCGAAGCACTGGCCCTGATTGTGGCTGTAGCATTGCCTGCTTGAAGTTTTGTGGAAAACAATACTGCTTGAGGCGCGCTGCCACTGCCTCTTGATGGCTGAAGAAGATGAAGAAGAGGACTACTCCGGCAGAGCCGGCGTGCACTCAGGGAAGCTCCCACCAAGCCTCTTGATGGCGCTGACAGCCTCCTCCGCTGCCCACCTTGTCTGTGGCTACCAAGCAAACCCCTGCATCACCTGTAGGTGGCTCGTCCTCACCTTGCTGTAGCTCTGCAGTGGCGGCCAAGCTGGCTGCTCTCAACAGCTTGTCCACCTGATAGGCTAGCTGCTTGTCAATGGGACGAATCTTCTCAAGGTACGACCTGATCTCCACAAGCCTGCAGCCGAGCCCAGGGCCACGACGGTTCACTCAGCAACGCACAGCTCAGGGTCAATGGTGGCAAGGGTAACGAAGGGAGCTCGAGGTGGGGTGAGCTGGGCTCTGTGAGACTATTCACACTGCATTCAAACTAGCGCATTAAATTCACCTGATATACTGCCCCTGCTCCCTGCCTTCTCTTCCTGCTCTTCATGAAGGAAAGGCGTCAACTATGGTCTCCAAATTGATTCCATACCAAATGACCGAGTTCCATGACAATACCACACTTCACCATACCCCTGCAACTGCCATAGCTCCCTGCCTTTCCTTCTTACATAAGCAAGGTGCAATCTATGGTCTCATCCCCAATGTGATACCTTACCACATTGAACGACCTAGCCACATGGAAACCCCTGCTGCTGCCCCTTCCTGCCTGCCCGCCCACGCCATCCACCTGCCTCACCTCATGATCACAGGGTGATCCCTGACTGGCCTGCCCTCCGCCTTGAGCATGAGGTAGAACACGATGTGGCAGCAGTAGTGCAGCATGAGCAGGTGCTTGGCCTCCAGGTAGCTCAGGCCCTCCGCAGTGGCCAGGCGCCCAGACCGCACCTCCTGGAGCAGCGGGCCCACACGGTGGCGCACCTGCACAGGCAACAGGGTCGGCAGGAGGACTGTCGCGCTGGGCAAGTCAGGGTAAGTAACAATGGCGAGGTGAAGAAGACAGGCAACTTGCTGGAAGCATTAGGTGGGAATGCCATGGGGTGGAGTAGAAGTAGCAAGATGCAGAAACAGCAGGGCAGCTCTTTACGTCATCACCATCATCATCGCCATCGCCATCATCGCCATCAGTGCATGACACTCGCCTGTCAGCATGGCTGCCACACACAGTCCCATTGACACAATGCCACACGCTGACAGCGTCAACCTTGCTAGCCAATCACCACTCCTCTTTAAACAAATGTCCTTTTCAGCCTTCAGCTACCCTGCCTTACTTCCATGCCTACTTCCATGCCTACTTCCATGCCTACTTCCATGCCTACTTCCATGCCATCTGACATGCCATCTGACATGCCATCTGACATGCCTACTTCCATGCCATCTGACATGCCTACTTCCATGCCATCTGACATGCCTACTGACATGCCTACTGACATGCCTACTGACATGCCTACTGACATGCCTATTTCCATGCCTACTGACATGCCTACTGACATGCATACTGACATGCATACTGACACACTTCCTGTCCTTTGCACCTGTCTAGGCCCCTGGCCCTCAGCCCCTAGCCACTCCCCTCCTCGGGAATGCCCCGCCTCATCCCGCTGAAGGACCCCACCTCATGTAGGCTGGCCTGCAGGTCCTCAATCAGGGCCAGCAGCTCAGGGGCGTCAGCCAGCAGCGCTGCGCTGCGCTCGTCAGCTGTCAGCGCGTGCAGCTCCTTGGCCACCTCCTCAGTGTGAGGGGCATCTTTGAGCAGGCAGGCAGGCAGGCAGGCGATCAGGCAGGAAGGTAAGCAGCCAAGACAATAGCACGTTAAAAGGCAGGTGAGGTGATGACAGGATTGAGGGTTAGGCAGATATTGAGGGCGGGCGGGCAGGCAGGCAGGCAGGCAGGCAGGCAGGCAGGGTGGTGGTCAAGCATGTTGAGGGGGGGCTTGGGAGGCAGGCAGCGGAGCAGGGTAGGGCACATGTGCAGGCAGGATAAGCATCGTGCCATGTGGGCATGCCTAATCTCTGGCCCTGCATGTGGCTCTCTATGGTGCCCCACCTGCTTGCTTGCCATTTGCTGGTGCAGACTCTTTTACACCTGCAGCTGCTTGTGGCTTGCTTGCCTGCAGCACCACCACAAGGAAGCGGCAGGGGGGCAGGTAGTAGCCATGAGGCAGGGCTGCAGGTGCACTCTGGTGCAGCAGCCTAGGACCAGCACTCTGGTGCGGCAGCCTAGGACCAGCACTCTGGTGCAGCAGCCTAGGAAGACACAACCAGTTTTACAGCATGTCACCACCATCAAGGTCGCATCAGCACGGCCTTGTTAAGGAGGGGAGGAGAGGAGAGGAGAGGCTGAAAATACCATGGACTGTGGACAATGGTTTCATTGCAGCACTGCACACCTTCCTTGCAGCTGCCCCCATAGTGCCTGCCCTGTCTTCCTCCTCCTCCATTCCTTCCTCCTCTTCCTCCTCTTCCTCCTCCTCGTCATCCTCATCCTCATCGTCGTCGTCGTCATCATCTGACAGACCATAGTCAGCAGCAGTGGTGCGTGCTGCCTGGTCCCGCTGCAGTGTCACCACCTCCTCCTCCTCCAGCTGCCTGCCCTCCTCATCCTCAGGGTCCTGCAGCCAGCCAACCAGCCAGACATGCCAGTGTAACCCACCATCACGCAAGGTGGGCAGGCAGACGGGATGTTTGGCAGATAAGAGGTACAGTTAACAGACAGGCCACCAGGAAGGCTGGGTGGGTTCCTAAGCAGGCATTGAGTTGGGCTGAGCTGGGCTGGTTAGATCACTGGGGGCCATGGATGGATGCATGCATGGATCACGCCCCCCAGTGCATGTTCAGCATGTCAGGTGTGTCTCTCAGTTGACAGCTTTTGATTGTTATGACATCCACTTGGCTGTAAACCAGTTCGTGTCTGTGGACACAGTGCATCCACCCACCAGCTCGTCAGCAGCATAGTAGGCCCTCTTGTTGGCTCCCCAGCTCAGCTTGTCGCTGTCATCCACGCCTGGCGTTGCTTTGGCAGGCCGTGATCCTTTCCGCCCGGCAGCCTCCACTGCTGCCTTCTCATCATCTTCATCATCCTCGCCTTGCAGGAGCTTTTGCTTTGCGCTCAGCTGCTTGGCTTGCCTGGCCACTGCAAGCACACAAGTCAGCACATTGGTGAGGGAATAGGAGTTGTGGGCCAACAGGCCTGGCAGGCTGGTTGATAAGCAGGTAGCATGGAGAAGGTAGCAAACAATGTGTACACAAAATGACAGCCACCGCCACCGCATAGCAGCCAATCAGCAGATACGACACGGTAATGACTGCACCACCCCCTGAAAAGGGCAGAGGAGGGAACAATGCAAGTTCAGGGTTGGCCAGGTTTCATGCAGTAGTGGGCTTTCATTCATGAGGTATGTATCACTAGGGCAAATAGCCTGTGTATATGATGCTAATATCATATGTGAATGGCACTGATAACGTAGGTATCTCGATGGTGACGCACACCTGTATCCTAGAGGCATGGACCCTAGACCATTTTCGGGGCTCGATGCCATCGCTCACGCTGTCCCATTCTGCCGCCGCGCTGCATTGCTTCCTCCAGCAAATCTTCGCTATCTAGCTCCTCGTCCTCTTCGTCCTCCTCATCGTCGTCCAGGTCCATCACGCCCTCCACATCCAGCTCATCCGAGTCTGAATCGCCGCCGGAGGACACCTCCAGGCTGACTTTGTCGCGCTTCTGCTGAAATGCATCGTGCTGGTCATCCTCGTCGCTGCCACTGTCCAGAGGCGCTACCTGCTGCACTGCTACGGTGTTACGTCTAGCAGGCAACCTTTTCCCACTGGCGCCGTCGTCTCGAGACCTGGCGGCCTGCCGGCCTCCGCCGCGCGGCTGGCGACCCATTTAAGAGCTTTGCAACTGAGATGCTGGCTGCCTTGAAGAAGATTTGCCCTGTGGGAGCCGCGGACCTTGTCCAGTCCGGTTCATCGGTTGTTGGTTAGCTTGGGAAGTGCAAACCGCGCTGGAATGCGGAGGGCATTCCTAGAAGATATCTAGCTGCTGTCGTTTTTCGCACCCTTTAGTAGGTTTACACTGCGAACGTCGGAGTTTGCGAGCTACGAGACTTCATTGTGACGATACAAGCCCTGAGCTAACTAGCCTAGTGAATTCAGCTCGCGCTGCCCGTCATGGGGTGGACTTTGTGGAGCGCGCTAGTCCAGGTGCTGCTGTCACTGCTCTCTCCAGCCCCAGTGCAGCAGGCCGTGAAGTTGAATCATATCCAGGTACGGTCCGGTAAGCCCGGTCGGCACCGCACATTTGGCGAATGTTGGCGATGCTTTGACCTGATGCTCTGACGACAGCCACACCATAACCGGACTTCGCACAGCCTCGCGGCACCGCGCGCCTACGTGACATCAGCAGGGTTTTCTCTTCTGCACACTCACTAGTGTGCCGGCCCTGCTTCTGCAGGTCTTGCATGCTCACAATAGCTACCATACCTGCCCGTACCAGTGCATGGAGGACTTGTTTCGCAGTGCCATTGGCCTGCCCTTTGCCAAGGCAGGTGACGACAAGTTGTGCATGCATGGCCAAGCACTCATTCATGGTACTGAAGCAGTTGACACCTCTAGCACCACGCCCCTGGCACAGCCCTGACACCACATGCAGCTAAGCTGAGGTTGTATGTATTTGCACTAGTCTGTCGTGCCTCATGGCTGCGCTGTGACGTGATGCCGTGACGTGATACCAGCTATGTCAGCTACATAACAACATCACGTCACAACAGCGCAACAGCATCACGTCACAACAGCATCACGTCACAGCAGCTATGCTATGCATCAAGTCACAGCACATTACTCCCTTACTATGGCTTAGAGGCTGTGTTATCTGTAATCCAAACTGTTTGCATTAAGCAAGCATCCGGTATCAATACCTAATTTCCTACCCCTCCCCCCTTGCGGGAGTCAGGCAACCGATGTTGGCATGAAACACATGCTCTGATGTAAGCAACAGCTTCAGCATTGCGCGGTGCACACATGCTACTGTGCTACAGGCTGCTGGGCCTGGGCCTTGGGGGCTCGGTCTCGCAGCTTCTTGAAGCCCAATGCTGGGTACTCCTTGCCCTGGGCAGGAAGCCTTGCTCGGTGTTCCCACCTGCACAGCTCCAGTGGGCGCCACTTGCTCTCCCCTGCCCGCTGCATGTTGAGGGCTGAGTCCCTGTCCACCCATTTGCCAAGGTCACCAGGGGTAGCCTGGTGCAGCTGTGGGCACCACATGAGCCCCCGCACTGGCGCCTCAAACCGCTTGCTCCAGGCTGACCGCAACAAGCGGTTCTGCACCTGACCTGGCTGGGGCTTCCAGCCTTCAAGCCTGGTGGGCTTGCTGCGGTCCAGCTCCGCCTACTTTGTGTAGCTGTCAGCTATATACCAGCGGTAGCTGTCACAACACAAACTGCACAGTAGCTGCACAGTAGCTGCACAGTAGCTGTTGGGCTTGCTTGTTGTTCCTTACAGTAACAGTGTACCGGCATACTAGTGCACCAGCCACCTCTCAGTGTGCATCAGACTGGCCCAGAGTCAGGGTCCCTGCAAGCTATCACTGCAGCCATGGTCGAGATACACATGTTATGTCATGCATAACATCACACATGTTACACTGTGCATGAGAAATGTTGAATGAGTAGTTGACCATGTGTCATACGTGGGAGAGGTGATGGTGCTGCCTGATGTGCTGGCCATGTGTAGGCGCTAGACACGGACAACCTGCTGTATGGCTTCCCACCCATCACTGACCTGCTCACCCTGCATGGAGTGAGATCCATTGAAATTGACATCGTGTATGATCCAGATGGAGGTAGGTGAGAGTGACAGTCGGAATGTAACTATATGAGCTGCCCCAAGCTCAGTCTGATCAGCAGCTTGAAGGCAGCTAGCAGCAGCGAGGGGGTGGGCAGCAGTGAATGGGGGAGCAGCAGCAAGAGGTGAAGCAGCAGTGGGGCTGTGAGCAAGAATTGCAACAGGGACAGGGAGAGCAACAGGAGGGAGGGCGAGCAGCAGGGATGGGGAAAGGCAACAGGCGGCAGCAGCAGCGGCAGCTTGTAGCGGTGAGAAGGCCCCAGTCCAGGACAAAAACTCCCAATGACAGCTGGGAGGTAGGTTTGGCGTCAGGACCAGGGGTGGGGTTCAGGTTCAGGTGAAGAATTGAGTTGAGTCAGGTTTTACCACCAGCCCTGGGTTAGGGTCAGGTCAAGGGTTAGGGTCAGGTCAAGGGTTAGGGTCAGGTGAAGTGTCAGGGCAAGGTGCAGGGTCAGGGTGACAGGCAGTGCTGGTGCTGCACTCAGGCCGCTACATGCGTCGTGCTGGCCCTAAGCTCGCTCTCATGTCACGCGCATCGCCCAACACCACTGGCCTGGTGGGCCCTGAGGAACTCCTCTCACCAGGGTGAGACATGGGGATTGTGATTCATTGTGTGACCCTCAAACATTGCACTTTGCTGATGTGTGGTGGGTCGTCTCCTCTGGCCGTGCTTATGTCAGCCTGGCAGCAGTGGGCTGTGTGTGTGTGATGGCAGCCTGGTGTGTGTGCTGGCAGGTGGAAGGTGATGCACCTGCCTGACTTTGAGTTCCAGAGCTCCTGCCCCACCCTCACCGCCTGCCTAGCTGAGATCAGGGCGTGGAGTGAGGGGCACCCGCAACATGACCCTGTGTTTGTGCGTCTGGAGTTCAAGGTGGGAGAGGGGATAGGGTGCCAGGGGAGGGTGAGGGCGGGTGAGGGTGATGAGGGGGCCAGGGCGGGGGGTGAGGGGTGATTGGGGAGGGGTGGGTGGGTGGAGGTGGGGGGGGCTGCGGCTGGAGGGTCGGTGCAGGTGAGAGGGAGGCGGGGCGTTGGTGTGGTGGGCAGTGGAGTGGGGTGGGGTGGGCAGGCAGGAGAATGGAGAGGGTGGAGACACAAGAGGGGAAGGTGAGAGCAATGTGTATGAATGGCTATGGAGTGGGTGGGAAGGGTCAAGATGGGGGTGGGTGGGAAGAGGGAGGGGGGTTGGAAGATCCAAAGGATGGGGAAGGGGAGTGTGGAAGCGGAGTGGTAGGGTGGTGGAGGGAGGGCTTGTGAGGAGGTGCGTATGTATGTTGAGCCATACCAGCAGCCTTGTAGTATGTATCAGAGAGTGCTGCAAGCTTGCTCCCCATCCCATCCATGCATGGCCAGTGTGTGTATGTGGGTTGCCCTCTGGCCCTCTGCTGTTTCCTCACCCCTCTACGCGGGCTGCCCTGCTATCTCCTGTGCCCTTCCTATCTTTCAGCCTATCTGCAGCCTGCGGTTGGTGGCTCAGTAGGTAAAGCTTAATTCCGCAACGAATGGAATGTGATTATGATACAATTAAGTGGAATGAAATAGTGGAGTGGAAGTGGAATGAATTAGTGGAATGGAAGGTCACGGGTTTGACCCCACATGGATTGCAAGATGACTGCAAGGCCTGAGGCACCAACTTCCCTGTAACTCACGCCCATTAGCAGGGGCGTAGTCATTTTTTCCCTTCCATCTTCCCGCTGTCTTCCCTGCTACCTTCCTGCCATGCTCTCTACCCTGCTATCTTCTGCTATCAAGCTCTTGGCACAGATGCAGGCAGGTCGATGTCTGTCCACCCCCCGCTGCTTGCCCCCAGGAGTTCAAGCCGGCAGAGCTGATTGCGCCAGGGCTGCTCCAGGTGGTGAACTCGCTGCTGCGCTCAGGCTCAGGCGCCTGGGGCCCCCCCGACAGCCTGACCAGCACCCCTGAGCCGGACTTCACTCACCTGCTGCAGCTGGAGCAGGAGCTGGAAGTGGGCCTGGGCAGGTGGGCAGGTGGAGGGGGCTAACAGCGCCAGACATGTGTGAGGGGGAGGTATGGGGGATGGGAGGCGGGTGGGGCGGGTGGGGTGGTGGTGCGGTGGGCAGGTGGAGGGTGTGGGGGGGTTATGAGCGCAGGTGGAGGGGAGAGCAGGGGAACCCCTGTGGATGAGAGGAGTGGTGGGTGGAGGAGAGGGTGGGCAGGTGGGAGGTGTTTTGGGCAGGTGGGAGGTGTAGGGGTCCTGCAGTTCCGGGCGGGTGTCAGGGGCGTGTTAGGAGGACCCCCACGGGGGAGCGGCATTGCCATAGGAGGTGGAGGGGTCTATGAGCGGTCTGAAAGGGCTTCGAGCATCAGTGAGGGGAGGGGAGGGGAGGGATGTTGAAGGATACGGTTGTGTAAGGGGGCAGGGGGGTCAGGAGGACAGGGGTCAGGTGGAGACTGTTCTTGCAACCCCCATGCAAGTTGGGTGGAGGTGCCAGGTGGAGGTGCCAGGTGTCAGGTGTCAGGTGTCAGGTGTCAGGTGTCAGGTGTCAGGTGTCAGGTGTCAGGTGCCAGGTGCCAGGTGTCAGGTGCCAGGTGCCAGGTGTCAGGTGTCAGGTGTCAGGTGCCAGGTGTCAGGTGCCAGGTGCCAGGTGTCAGGTGCCAGGTGTCAGGTGCCAGGTGTCAGGTGCCAGGTGGAGGCGTCAGGTGGAGATATAGGAGTTTTAGAGGGAGAGAGGAACGGTGGAGGTGGGGGGGCTGGGCAGGTGTGGGCAGGTGCAAGAAGTCGATGGATAGGTGGGACATGGATCTTTCAACTCCCCAAGACACCCAGCTAGGTCGTGAACACCCAGCTGGGCCTATGGATGAGCTGTGTGGGTGTCCAAGACCTATGTGGGTGTTCACGACCTAGCTGGGTGTTTTACGACCTAGCTGGGTGTCTTGAGGAGCTGAAAGATCTTGGACACCCACACAGGTCTTGGACACCCACATAAGTCTTGGACACCCACACAGGTCCTAAACACCCACATAAGTCTTGAACACCCAGCTAGGTCCTAAACACCCACATAGCCAGCAATGTGCGGGAGGGGGGTGGTTGCAAAGCATACGCGGCATAGAAAAACAACTACCACCTGGTAGGATGACAAATGAAAAAAGTGCTAGTGGCGACTTGGCTCCCCCCTGTGTCATAAGCCCTCCGATATCCTCCAAGCTGCAGGCAGCAGACAGGATGTACTGCACGTGCAGCATGATGGGCAACAGCGCACCACACACTGCATTGCTGCTGCCCCTGCTGGGTGTGCTGTGGTGGTGGGCTCTGAGACAGGCAGAGACAGGGTTAGGCTGACCTCATTGTGACCTTGACCATACTCCCTAGCTGCAAGCAGCAGGCGGCAGGCATTGTACTTGCAGCATGATGGGCAGCAGCCACAGTACACTGCCGCTGTTGCTGCTGGGTGAGGTGTGGTGTGGTGGGGTGATTGGTCAGGTCCCGGATATTCTCCCCGGACAACTTCAGGAAGGGCTACGCTTCATTGAAGGAGAGGGTGGTGGCAGAAGGTGGGCAAGCCACCCTACTTGCCTCCTAGCCAGCCTCGTCACTCTCACTCTCACTCTCACCCTACTGCCGCCTCTGACAATGCTGGTGGTCACACCAAAGTAGTCACACCATGTCATGGCAGCAGCAACCCGGCCTCCTTTCCACCCTTTTCACAACCTATGACAATGTTGGTGGTCACACCAAAGTAGTCACACCATAGCATGGTGCCGGGTCATGATGATTCATTCTCCATCTGAACTCACCGTCATGCTATACCAGCCCCATACGGCGTCATTGCCAGGGGCGTCAGCCTCGGAGCAGTCATGAGGTCACTAGGTTTCCTGGAGTCACTGGGGCAAAATGTTGTCACACACCGCATCCTGTGCAATGTGGCATTTTGATCATCTCAACCTCAACCACATGGTTCAGGCGAAACACCCATCGCCCAGGGCATCAATCACACTGAAACCAAGGGTGGTCCCACACACTCTGCTCTCACCCCGCTCTCACTCTGCTCTCACTCTGCTCTCACTCTACCAGCTTAAATGCTGTGACGTCACGAGCGCCTCATCATCAGCCCCATACGCTGAGGCTGTAGCCGTCAGCCCGCTGCCCCTTCCCTCCGCTCGCAGGCTTCCCTGACCTGACAGAGACCCGTGGCAAGGTGCTGGTGCTGGGGCTGGGCAGCAGCAACTACCGCAGGCTGCTGGAGCTGCTGCGGCCTGGAGGCAAGGGCGGGCTGGTTTACTGGGAGCCCTACATCAGTGAGTGACCTGCCTTCAGAGCCGAGGCAAGGGCCAGAGCTACAACACGGCTCATGTTGTCTGGGAAATGCTGCCCCTGCCCCTGCCCCTGCCCCTGCCCTTCCTTGTCCTCCCCAACCCTGCCACAGCCTTGTCAGGCCGCCTGCCCTGCTCCTCTCTGCCTGCTGCCTGCAGCTCAGTCTGCTGCAGCACGTGATGGCGGCCGGCTGGCCCTGGGCCCTGACGAGGTGTTTGCCTCATGCGACCCCGGCGTGTTGCCTAGACAGGCAACCTCAGGGCCGCAGACTGCCACGACCAGCAGTGAAGGCAGCAACAGCACCACGGCCATCTTGCAGGGCACGGAGGAGGCGCCCCGCGTAGCCCTGACGCCTGCAAGGGTGGGTCAGCAGCAGCAGCAAGGGCTGGGGGCGGATGCCAGCGGCTGCTGCTGCGGCAGCCATGCGGCAGCTAGTGTATGGCAGTAAGGGGTGCGCTGTTGCTGCTGCTGCTATGTGGCAGTGTGGGTGTATGCAAATTCCGTTATTGAAATGGAGATCTTGGCCACTATAACAGTGGTGGTGGCACAGAGGGGATGTGGGATGCGAGGATCCCGGGGGAAGTGTCCCAGCTGCCCAAGGGCAGTGTCCCAGCAGAAGACCCGGGTTGAGCATGGTCTGTAGTTTCATGATGAACGGAACTCCTGGGCCTTGGCACAGGAGGGGGGCAGGGTGGGCTGGGTGGGGTGGGCATCCAGGTCCTGGCGCAGCTGTCTAGATGGAAATGCTGCGGGGGGCAGCAGGGAGGCCAGGGGGGGGGCAGTAGGAGGGCATGGGTAGGGCAGGCTCTGTGGCCCAGCCCCTGACCCCTCCCCTCCCGCTGTGCTTGTACACATGCAGCGGCATGCATGGGGGCTGTCAGGTGGGGCTGGGGAGTGACCTGGAGGGGGGCTGGGTCAGGGGGGTATGGGGCGCACCCCCCTGATCCACCCTCTCCCTGCCACCCCCTTCCTCCTGCTCCTCCCCGCTGCACCTTCCGCTCCCATACCTTGCGCTCCTGTACGCTCCATGTCTCTGGCCCCTCCTCTGCTGCACCTTTGCTGGGCCTTTGCTGCCCTCCCCTCCCTAGGCACCCTCCCCCCTGCTCCTCTTTCCCGCCACCTCCCCTCCCGCCCCCCTGGCCCCCCTGGCTGTCCAGGCTGCCCAGTACCAGGAGCTGATCTCCCGCCTGGTCACCCGCAACACCATCATCCTGCGCGCCACAGTGGACGAGGCCAGCGCTGCGCAGATGCCGTGGGGCTCAGGGTGGGTGACCCTGGCTGCTGCTCTGGGTCAGGGTGGGCGGCTGGGAGGGGGCTTCAAGGGGCAGGGGGGCGTCTGGGCGGCGCTGCTCAGGGGCAGGGGGGCGGCTGGGAGGGGGCTTCAAGAGTCAGGGTGCAGCTGGGGGGCACCTGGGAGGGGGAGGGGGCGGAGATGGTATCAGCCTCAACGTGCCCTGTCCTGGGAGGAAGGGGGGGGCTGGGAGGGGCTGGACATGGCACAGGCGGTAGGTCTCAGGGCGCTGGAGCGGGGTGAGGGCATCATCACCATAACATCATATGTTTATGTATGATGTCATTGTATGCGCAGCCTGTTGCGTGTTACCTCCCTGTCCCCAGCGACCTGCTCCCAGTTTCTGCTCCTGATGCTCCTTATACCCACCTCGCCCCACCACCGGAAAGATCCCCAACCACGCCTCCCTCACAACACTTGGCAGGCTTGGCAGGCTTGGCAGGCTTGTCAAACTTGTCAGTCAGGCACGTAATGCTCTGTCCCCTTCCTGCCCACCCCCTGTCTCCAACCCAATTGCCCCAAACCTCCACCTCTTCTCAAGCAGCCCCTCCCAAGCAGTCCCCAGGGGAGACCCCACACAGCCCCTGGCCCTCCTGTGCGCTGTGCTCACCCTCACCCCTCACACCTGTACACCTTGCTCACTCTTCTCACCTCCTCCTCCCACTGTGTTCTCCTGTGCCCTGTGCTCACCCTCAACCTGTCACACCTTGCTCACCCTCCTCGCCGCCTCCTGCCTGGCCCCTCACCCGCAGGGGCGCTGCAGCGCGAGGAGGAGCCCACGCACTGCACACAGACTACCCCAACGGCTGGCACTCCTCCTGTGCCCCCTCAGCCACCACCTCCTCCCCCTACACCCTGTGGCTGCAGCAGCTGCGGGCAGGCAGGGACGGCGGTGACGGCAGCAGTGGGGCGGGGCCGGTGCCGCCCCGCCCCCCCGTCATGATGTCCAGCGTGTGTAACCCCGTGACGGCCGACCCTGCATGCACCAGCTACCCGCCAGGTGGGGCAGGGGTCTGCAGGGGGGCTGGTGGCGGCGGCTGTTGAAGTAGGGGCAGGAGGTGGGCAAGGGGGGGGCAGGGGGGGTGGCAGGGAGGCGAGCGGGGGGAGCCTGGGGCTAACTCTAACCCCTAACCCCTCTCTTGTTATCTTTCTTTCTACCTTTCAGAGTGAATCTAGCCATGCAGGAGGGATGTGGGCCGGGGGTGGTCCCTAGCTCTCAGTCTCAGTAGCAGTGGTCCCTTCAGGTTGGACAGCCACAGGTCAGGAGGACCACCCATTGGCAAAGCTGCGAGGAAGTGGTCAAACTGGGTGCATGCACTTGCAGGCTTGTCATAATACATGAGAGTATGAGAGCTACTGATAGAGGCCTGACTCCACTCTGGCTTTGCAAGCATTAGTCACAGGTTGTAGTCTAGTGTTCTCCCTAGGGCTGGCTTCCCCTGGCTCAGGGTATCCCTGGCCATGGGTATCGCCCAGATTGCAAAGTTGTAGGGAGGGCTTGGTGGGGGGCTGAGCTGCGGCTGTATCACACTCCTGCCTCTCCCATGTCCCCCACCCTTCCCATGTCCATGTCCATGTCCATAGCCGTGTGTGGTGCATGAGCAGGGCAAGCAGCGGTTGGAGTAAAATGCATGTTGCAACTGTTTTCATGACGTCCATGAGTAGCTGCTAAGCAGCTGCTCCCCTGCTGCTCGCACCGCAGCGCTTGGCAGACCACCGGCTGACTGCACTTGCTACAATGAAGCCAGCAAGCCAATTGCAAGCTCATGATGCCCTCCACCTACCACCTACCACCTCATCACGGCTGGGCCATCTGCAACGCAAGTGGGGCAGCAGGACCCTGCTGGCATCACACTTCTGGGATCTGAGTGACGCCAGAGTGGGTCATAATTCTATGACTCACGAGGGGACATGGTGGCCAAGCAGCAGCAGCAGCAGCATGGGAGAGCGATGAGGGTGGGTCACAGCTATGGCTGAACACTTGCATGTAAGGTAGGGGTGACTGCAGGGGTTGGGGTGTCAGTAGTTGCAGCAGTGCTACAGCCATGCGTATTGGAGCATGGCATTGCTGGGTCAGGGCGCGTCCTTAGTCAAAGTTGAGCACAGCTGGTCCAGGGGCATGGGAGGGAGGGGCACAGGGGCGGGAACGGTAACAGGCTTGGTGATCAGGGCTAGGTTATCATCGCTGAGTGACCTACCTCATCAGGTGCATGTGGGCAAGCACCTACATACAGCTGCCCATCATCCCAGTTAACACGGCACTTGACCCCAGCTCACTCTGAACAGCCCTTTGGGTATGTCGTGACTGTGCACATGGTGTGTCGGGGCACTCTCGCATGCATGATGCTGCTTGCATGCATCGTCACGCATGTATCATGCTAGCTTGCATGGTGGCTGATTGGCCATGAGGGGTCACTGGTGGAAGCAAGGCTGTCAGTTCAGGTGGATTATCATCATGCAGATGTACAATCAGTGCAGCAGCTTAGTAGTGACATGGGGTTGGGTACACGGCATATGGCTGTGCAGTGGAGGGTGTATCATCACCCATGGCATGCATTTGGGCACAATGCACCCGCATCTGAGCTGTAACACAGTGTGCAATGCACAATGCCTGCTTGATGGGTGTTGACTGGCGATGTGAACTGTGTACGCTGTACACCACCCGAGCTGTGTTCCTCCCCAGGGATTTGGGACATGGGTGTAGGTTGGGAATATACTGACACGACAGGTGTACAATATCTGGATGATTCCTTGGCTTCAGCCACCACAGATGACGTTCAGGGAGTGGTAAACCGGAAATGGGCATGCACTCTTGTCAGCCAACGAGTGAGCCATGTATTCGTTGCGCGATTGTGTTGCGAAACTGCGTAGATGTGTATGACCTTGGTGCGGCGCAAAGCGGTCTGTTGCAATGTATGGCAAATGCGTAGCCTAACAGTGCGTTTCCAATAGGCTGCATGGGAGGTGGGAGCTGGGAGCGGAGCCGCATGGGCCCATGCACCGATTTGGTGTTTCCATTGCGCTAAATCTGGGAGCTTGGAGCTGCATGGACCCTTTTGGCTGCATTTTTACAAGTTTGCAACACGACCCTTGGTGGGCTGGTGCTTTGCAAGGCTATGATCTCTGCCTATTGCAGGTTGTGGTGCAACTCTGCTTGGACCAGGTGGCTGCAGTTTGCAGGACTACAGGTTTGGTGATAACAAGTTCGCTCTTCTCCCATTAGCTGGGGTGGTGGCGAGGATGAAGGTGGCAAGCAGAGTAGCAAGTAGCAAGCAGCGTAGCAACCAGAGTAGCAAGTAGTAGATGTGCACGGCAAGCTCAGCTAATCTCCGCGTTAGCGGGCGAAGCAAGTCAGCTGTATAAGCCGCGCAAGCGGGACTAGCTAAACATTCTCCGCGTTAAACATTCTCCGCAAAGCGGGCAAAGCAAGTTAAAGCACAACAGGTGCAGGCAAGCAGCAACTTTGCAGGCAAGCAGCAACTTTGCAGGCAGGACTGCACACTAGCGGTCAGCTCAGCGGTTTACAAGCTGAAGGTTGCTCCGCAATGTTGAGGTTGCGATAGAACTGCGGAGGAGGGCCTTGTGCCGTTGTCCCCTCAGCGGTGTTGCCAGTGGACCGATACGGGGCACAGGCGCGCAGAGCAGCGCAGAGCATAGCAGAGCTCGCAAAAACATAAAATTTGAAATGCAGCTCCAAGCGCCCCATGTTCTCCGCGCCTGGCTCCACTGAGCTCCAAGCATGGGATCCATTGGAGCCAGGAGGCCCTTTTGGGAGAACATGCGCAGGACATGGGGGCTGCATGCCTAGCTCCCATCTCCAAGCATTGGAAACGGGAGCGCGGAGGAGCCGCATGGAGGCCGCATGCACCGTGTTTGGCTCGAGCTCCCAGCTCCCAGCTCCCGCTCCAACGCCTCCATGCAAAAAAGTGCCATGCAGCTCCCAGCTCCCAACTCCCACGCATTGGAAACGCACTGTAAGCATGTCTGGTAACCCATGTGGCTACCCATGTGTATCAATTGCTTTGTTGCTGCTGTTAGGGAAGATTCACCGCTTTCAGGCTGGTTTATAACATAGGACGGAACAAGGTGGATGTAACGCTGGAGGGGCTGAGTACGCATATGTAACTTGATTCGACTGCTGCTACAGTGCTGCTGCAGTGCTGCAGCGACTGTGCCAGACTAGTGAAATCACACCACAGTGTAACCATACCCACAACCATACTATAGCAATTTTTCTAGCCTCTGTAGCTTTCACGTTACTCCATGTTGCGAGCTCGCCATAAGGCTACTGCTAGTGTGCCTAATGCCCTCATCTGGTCCTACAGGTCCTACAGGCTCGCACACATTCCGAGTAACACGGGTGACTTGCACCGAGCGACGACACGCCACGCTCGCAAGGGCACGCATAAGACCACAGACCGCCATTGCTGTCACCCAGTCCGTCAGAGTCAAAGTCCGTAGGACTCGCTAGTGAGCGCCGGAGTGGCAAAACCACGGACGCGTACGGAGCTGAGCTGGGCTGATCCCCATCCCTTTTCACTCCACACTGCGGCCAACGCCAGTCAGCTAGCGACTTGGCTGCCCAGGGACTGCGACCTGGCGAGTACTGTCGGCACACAACCACCCTGCCACTCCCTGCCCTAGTTTCAACGCATGCACACAATCCCGTGCATGCAGGGCGATTGCCGTGCATCCATGGCCCCCAGCCCCCCTCCCCTCAACTTGACTCACCCCTCCCACCCCGGCCTGCCCAGTGCTCATGACGAGCGTAGCATTTCCCCACGCTCCGCTGCCGAGGCGCTGCTGGTCCTGGAGCGCCTCGACCTCCCTGGCCCAGGATGCCAACCCTCATCCTCCCGAGCCCCCTCCCCGCCCCGGCCCTGCCCTGTCTTCCTCAGCAGAGGGACAGATGGTGGAGAGTCACAGGGGCAGGCGGGCATGGAAGAGCTTCACCTGGCTGGGGTCCTAGTGGAAGGGAGGGTTGTGGAGTCAGAGGCAGGGGCCGATGGAGATGAGGGGATGGAGGAGGAGGTGGCAGCTATCCTGGAGCTGGGCAGGCCGAGGACTTCACAGCCTTCAGGTCAGCTTGGTCATACCCAGGTTCAGCCACACAAGGAGTCATGGCCTGACCCCCTTGCACCACCGCCACTCAGCCAGCAGCTGAGTCAGGCACCCCCGGCTTCAACAGAGGCCCTCACTCCCTTGCACCACTGCCACCCATCACCCCACCACAGCCTCGACCTGGGCGGGTCACCTGTGGTGCTGGCCCTGCCTGCCCTGTCACAATGATGGGCCTGGAACCCTGCTGCTGCTTCCCAGTGTCCCTCTCAACACGCAGCACATCGGCAGCCTAGGGTACACAGGGTGCAGCCTAGGGTAGCCCTGATTGCGACTCGGCCATGGCAGCGAGGGCCACTGTCTCAGCAGGGGTTTATATGTGACCACCAGCGCCGCTGCAGCTGGCAGCCAGACTGTCCAGGGTCAGGGTCTGTCTGCCGCTGCCTTGCCTCCACATCGCTACTTACATTGCTGACTGTCCAGGGCTTGTAAATGCTGGTGCTGCTGCTGCTGGTCACATTGCTGCTGCCGTTGCTCTGCCTTCACATTGCTGCTGCCACTGCCCTGCTGCCTTCTTGTTGAGGACAGGGTTGCTCCCACCAGCAAAGAGGAGGGCTCAGCCTTCAAGCAATGAGCCGGCCTCCCGGACTATCTCCCACTTGCTGGTAGAGCCTTATCCTACCCGTACACCCCTTCCACTCCCATTACCCCTAAAACTATGTACTACTCTTAATACTATACCTCAAATACCCCAAATACTCCAAATACTACCAATACTTACCAACCCTATTACTAACCATATTCCTCAAATGGTTTCAGTACATGCCTTCAACGTAGGGACAGTCAGGGCAGCCACCCTCCTTGTGTGCCACTCTGAAAATCCTCCTCCTGCTGCCCCTGACCCACTCAGGCTGCTTCATGGTGCTGTTTGTAGTGCTGCTGCTGCTTTGGTGCTGCTGCGGTCAGCTCATTGTTTGAGAGCAAAGTCTTGGACACAGTCAAGGCAAGCACCAGTTTGTACAGCACCTATCATCCGTCAATGCGCCATGCGGCAAGGCATGCCATGAGGTGTGGCATCACTCTTGCTGCATCATTATGCAAGCCACAACATGCTGTTACCTGGGATGCAGCGGTGGTGTGACGGGCGGCCAGTGCCCCTGGCCTCAGAACCAAGCAGGTGCTGCTGACTTGCCCACTGACTTGGTTGCTTGTGTACAAGCTCCTTGGGCACGTGCTACTGCTGCTGCTGCTGCTTAGTGTATACTGCATGTGCCCTCCCTCATGCACGCAGGACCACCCCACAGACCACCGCCTCCCCAGCAGCTGCCCTGGAGAAGAGGAGGCTCGTCCAGCAGCCACAGCAGGTGGTGGTGCCACGGCCAGCCTCTTGGCAGCAATACAGGACGAGCTGTCATCATCTCCCAACAGAGACCGGGCCAGGCGTCAAGACAACCATGCAAGCCCTACCTCGCAGCAGCAGCAGCAGCAGCAGCAGCAGCAGCAAGCCACCATGAGCAGGCAGCGTCAGGGCCAGCCCTGGCCACCGCCCTCACCCTACGAGGAGCAGGCCCCACCTCCTGAAGGAAGCGTCTCAGGGCCAGGGAATAACAACAGCCAGCCACACCCACCACAATTGACTTCATCTACCCAGCAGCAGCTGCAGGGGCAGCAGCAGGGGCAGGGGCAGCAGCAGCAGCAGGGGCAGCAGCAGGGGCAGCAGGGGCAGCCTCAGGGGCAGCAGGGGCAGCCTCAGGGGCAGGGGCAGCATCAGGGGCAGGGGAGTAAGCCTGGACCTGGTGAAAGGGGCCAGACAGACCCCATAGGAGCTGGCGTGGGCCTGTCTACCAGGGACACAGCAGGCCCGCCAGGACAGGGTGAGGTGGGTGGGAGGTAGGGGCGGTCTGGAGAGGGACTAGGGTTCTATGTATAGTTTGGGTCTTCCGCTGGCCTTCTGCCCACGCTGCTGCTGCTGCTGCTGCTGCCGTCGCTGCCGCTGTCGCTGCCAAAGCGTGTGCTGCTGCTCCTGCTGCTGCTGCTGCTGCTGCTGCTGCTGCCACAGCTGCTCCTGTTGCTGCTGCTGCTGCTGCTGCTGCTATTTATCCTGCTACACGCTGCTGAGTACCTCCAAATTGGTTGGCTGAAGATCTGACCCTGCTTTATTGCTCCTCCTTAGCCCTAATGGCCACCTCACTGGCCTCATTAATGGCCACATCACAGCCATAGCCATAGCCATAGCCATAGCCACATTAATGGCCAAATCACAGCCATGTTGAATGTCACACTCTCCGCCACACTCTGCGCAACAGCTCGCGCAATCGATGCCTGTGCTGCTGTCCTCCCGTCACTGCCTCCTTCACTGCCTATCTTCATTTGGGTGTTTGCAGTGCAAGCTATGCCAGGCTGCTCCTGCATCAGTCAGTTCTGAGTGTCCATTGCCTGTTGCCTTCAAAGGTTGAGATGTTTGTTTAATTGCCACCTACTCCCCTTCCCCTTCCTTCATCTTCTCTTTCAAGGCTAGGGATGGGGGCTGAAGAAGTTTACTCACATCTGGGGCAGGCCTCCCACCACCAGCAGGGCTGCACCCCAGGCGGCAGCTCCTCCCTTCCCATTTCTGTCGGAGTGATCTCCTTCTTTTCAATCTTGTTCTTCTCCTCTCAGTTCATCATGCTATGGTTCATGCTCATCTGATGCGGGCACGCCGTGCCCAACGCTTCTGGCACATTGCCGGCCACTAAACTACACTACGGTGCAGCTGAGACCGCCTGCTGAAGGGCAGCCTGTTACCAGGAGCCTGCTCACCTGCCCTGCTCGCAGCTGCAGGCCGCAGCCACACCTCTGCCGCTGACCCTGAGCCTGATGAGGTCCACAGTGGAGACCTGGGCTGCTGGCTGAGCCTTGCTAGGCTGCACCAGGCCCGGGTGCTGGAGGCCCTGCAGGCACAGCAGGCCAGCCGCACGGCCAGCCTGGAGGCCCTCAAGCAGCTGATCAGCCAGCTGGGGCAGGGGGTGGTGGCGGAAGACCTGGTGGATCGCCTGCCGGTGAGAGGAGGGCGGGCGGGTGGGTAGGGTGGGTTAGGCTGTTCAGCTTAGCTCTGTCCCGTGAGGAGTGAGGGTTGTGGGGTGGGGGAGGTAAGGGAGGGAGGGAGGCAGGGGCAGGGGTGGGAGGGAGGCAGGGGAGGGAGGGAGGCAGAGGGAGGGGAGGGAGGGAAGCAGGGGGGGGGAGGGGGAGAAGGATGGGGCACACACATTGGGCACACACACTGCACCCCGATTCATCATGGCTGGCCCCTGCCACTGCAGATCCAACTGATGCCATGTTCAAGACAGGCTTCCTGATGATCGTGCCTGCTTCTGCGCTGTGGGACGCATTGCACCTTTCCGTCACCTGCTGCTGCTGCTGCTGTTGTTGTTGTTGTTGTTGTTGTTGCTGCTGCAGGCCGGGCTGCGTGACTCCCCTGCACTGCAGTCAGCCCTGCGGGCGCCCCCCTCCACCACCCCTATGCATCAGGGCCTGCAGCTGAGCCTGGATAGGGCGAGGCAACTGCTGCAGAAGGTGTTGACACTGCCACAGGGTGAGACACGGGACGCCATGCTGCTGAGGTACCAAACAAGGGAAAGGGACATGCAGGATCTGATGGCGGTAAGCAAGGGGTAGGGCGAGGGGAGGCTGGTTGGGTTGTTGTGGGGAAAGGTGTTGTGGGGAGAGGTGGTGTGGGGAGAGGTGGGGTTGGGAGAGGTGGGTCGGTGGGTAGGGGTGGGGTGGTGTTGGGTGGTGTTGAAAGAGGTAACAGTGAAAGGGGAGCCTAGACATGGCAGGTTCAGGTGGAGGCAGCGCTTGGTGAGTGAGGGATTGTGTTGTGCTGGTGATTTTGTTGTGCTGGTCCCTGGGAGGGTAGGCAGGGGAAAAGGAGGAGGGATGGGTCTGGGTGGCTGCCTTGCATGGTAGTGTTTATGAGGGTGTGACCTGCCAGTGTGCCCCTTTGTGTGACTGCAGAGGAGTGCTGCCCGCCAGGCTGCCAAGCTGCTGGCCGCAGAGTTGCAGCGCATGGAGGTGGAGCATGAGCAGGCTGAAGGGTTGCTAGCTTATGCACGCATGCAAGGGCAGTACCTGGCCGTCCCTATCACCTGATCTAATGTCTGTGTGCACCTGTCACATCACAAGGCTGACTAGCCCCCTCACTTTGTGAATGTCGGCGGTGGGTAGGAATGGCACCCATCTGAACCTCCTGCTTTCCATTGTCGGACCCGCTCATGCACAGCCTCATAGAACCTCCTCCTGGCTGCCGACCGGCGGAGTTCAGAGCCCTTGGCAGCCCCCCTTGACCGGTTGATGGCCGCCTGAGTAAAGAGCCCACCAGGACAGGCAGCAGGCGGGTGCACAACAGCTCCAGCAGGCCGGGCCGCTCAGCCTCAAGGGCCGCCTGCAGCGTGATCAGCTTCCTCAGCATGGTAGAGTCCTTCACAGCTCCCATTGACACAGTGCATAGTGCAGATCAGGCAGACCAGGACGTCACAATCGTGATGGCCAGGAGAACAACAGGCTGTTGCAGGGGGGCTGGGTCTTGGTAGCAGTAGTTGTTACACTAAGGAGGTAGGGCTTGGGTGGATATAAGCCAACCAAGGTAAAAGACTAAGGAGAGAACAGAGAAAAAGGGAAAGAGAAGGGGAAGTACCTAGGAGAGAAAGAACTTAGGGAAGGAAGGGGAAGGGAGCTGAAAGAGGCATCTTGGTGGTGAGCTCATCATTGTTCAGGATCGGGGCAGGCTGACACATGCATGAGACACTATTGCTCAGTGTGCACTTTTGGCCACATGATGTTGCTCTGCAAAACAATCATGGTGTGCAGTACTATGGTTTGTTTTCAATCGGTTCGGTTTTAGATTTTGAAGTATCATTTGAGTTTGCTTTTCAATAGTGTAAAGATTGATGGCGGCCTGGTGGATAAATGTCGTGCTGCGCTGGCTAGCGGAGTAGTCTCGGGTGGACTGGAGCAATCAGAGAGTAGATACAGCAAGCTTAGTGGGAAGCCCTGCTTTTAGCCTCGCCAGCGAATATTGGACAAGCAGCCATACCAGACTGGTGGCCCGCCCCCGCCCTCGCCCCCGCTCCCCCTGCCCCTGCCCCTGCCTCTGCCCCCGTCCTTGCTCCTGCCCCTGCCTCAGCCCCAAGCTTCAATTGAGTTGGTCAGAGGTGGGGCGTGCTTGGGCATGCCTAATGCCTTCAAGGAGGGCAACCTGAGCAGGTGGTCATGCCGGTGGCAGGTAATCTTTGCAGCTCACGGATCAGACCTGCAACAGCCTGCTACAACCCCCACCATACACTGCCATGTCACACTGAGCCACACCTGCTTAGGTCAGTGCCCTTGTCGACTGCAGGATGGCTGAAGGGTGAGGCAGCTGGGCTGGGAGGCAGAACTTGAGGAACCCTGCCAGGGGCCCATCCCTGGTCCTCAGCTCATGTAACGTGCTCTACACCACTTCACCACTGGTCTTCTCATATCGTCCCTTGTACCTGCCTACCTGCCTCTCCATCATCTCGCACGTGATGCACGCGGCCAGGAAGGATCACCACGGGTAAGCGGAAGAGCCGCGCTGGCTTCGAACTGCTGTCCCGGGTCCTTCCTATTGGCCCTGCGTACGCGACTGCACCAGCTGCGCGATAGGTGCTGTGCCGGTGCCACGTACCAGTTTCCCCGGCCCCCTCCCTCACACCACTTACACCCGCCAGATGTCCATTTATTGCTTGTGCCCACAGCGTTGTGACAAGTGCTCCTCGGATCGCTGCTGAAGGTTACTGAGCCCGCACCGCCCCGCCCAGTAGAGACGTACGCCCAGGCAAGTAAAATCCAGGCAAGTGCTGACAGGCAAGTTTCATCGCAGATATCTTGCGCAAAGGCACTAGCAAAGGCATGATACGGTTTTCGAGGCAAGGGGCACATTGAAGTACTCGGAGTTGATGCGGCGCAGCAGCAATCACATAATTCACGCTAGTGCTAGGCGCACGGTTTGATTGCTGCCCCAGAGTTGGGGATGTGGTTGGCTTTAGGGTACGGCAGTATGCGAGGCTGTCGCGTAGCTAAGAACTGGTAGGGCCTCGAGTTGCGGCTTCCAGTTGAACAGGCCGGCCGTGATCGGACGACCTGACTGGTTGGAACCCAAACCCCTCGCCTGCCCCTTCCCTCGCTTGCAGGCATGAAGCGCGGTATGAAGAGCGCGGTGCCGGCCCTTCTGCTCTTGGCGCTGCTGTGCCTCTCCCAAGGTCAGTCTGCCAGCCTCCGCTGCCGCTACCACAGCTTGTCACTGCCAAGTGGCCATGGTTCCTTGTGTGGTGGCTGCCTGGTGCTAACTGTTGTCAACCCCACCTCACTACATCTGTCTGCGTCACGTGCTCTTGGGGAAGTGTTCATAAGGGTGCTAGCTGGCTGACAGCAACAGCTGGTGTGCATTGGCCTGCTCGCCATCGTAGCCAGCCATGAGGGTGCTGGCATACAGGACGATGAAGGCTGGCCTGTATCCATGCATGTGTGTGCACCTAGTGCTCTCATGGTGCTTGCCTCAGTATGGCTGTGGGTTGCTCCACCTTGCATGATGTGGCTGTGGCTGCAGGATGGGGCGTGGCTGCACGGGGGCCGCCCAATGGCAGCTTTGGGGACTCGTGCATTGATTGTGAATGGACGTCTGGAACCACCTATGCTTGTGGAAGGTGCAGGACAAGAGGTGGTGACATGGTGTTTGCATCCATGTTGGGTGCTGACAGGTGTGGCTTTGTGTCCAACTGTGACGGCGAGCTGAGGTGCACCAGCAGTTGTTAGGCGCCAACTGCAAGCATTTTGTGTGACCTGACAGCATGCCTGATTGTGGCTGGTCATCATGTCAGGGGCGTTGTGGACATTGGGTCAGTTGCAGTCCAGTATGCTCATGCTAGAGGTGCTGAAACATCGTATAGGACTCGACATCGTTCAGGGTTTGCTTGCCAGGTGTTGTGAAGTGAAGCTCTTGCATCCAACCTCAGTGATATGTGTTCACATTTGCACGGAGTTGATGGTTGCCCTCACTTGTGTAAAACATCCCGGCATGTGTCAGTAGAGCGCGCCCCGGCCATGTTGGTGTTCTTTTACACGCAAAATGAATACAGTGCCAGCTGCGCGTAGCCATAGCGGCAGGCCCTTTCTCCTATGTGTTCGGCACCAGGGTCACAACGAGCTACCTAGTTTTAGCGTACCTTTACAATAGCCTTTCTACCGCTGGGCATGGGCGCCAAGGTGCGCAAGGACATAGTGGTGTGCTAGGCTAACACGTACATTTCTCTACTAACCACTAGGGGTCACAGCAACGTATGCCTTGCCAAAACAAATCAACAGCGAGCATTTGTGCTAGGAGGCTCATGTAATAAGCAAGGTGGATGGTGAGCCGGGTCTAAAGCACCAGCAAGTGAGGGCCATGCACTGCAGGGGGACCAACCCCAGCCCCAGCCCCAGCCCCCGCCTCAGTCCCAAGCTTCAATTGAGCTGGTCAGAGGTGGGGCGTGCTTGGGCATGCCTAATGGCTTCAAGGAGGGCAACCTGAGCAGGTGGTCATGCCGGTGGTTGGTGATCTTCGCAGCTCACGGATCAGACCTGCAACAGCCTGCTACAACCCCCACCATACACTGCCATGTCACACTGAGCCACACCTGCTTAGGTCAGTGCCCTTGTCGACTGCAGGACGGCTGAAGGGTGAGGCAGCTGGGATGGGAGGCAGAACTTGAGGAACCCTGCCAGGGGCCCATCCCTGGTCCTCAGCTCATGTAACGTGCTCTACACCACCTCACCACTGGTCTTCTCATATCGTCCCTTGTACCTGCCTACCTGCCTCTCCATCATCTCGCACGTGATGCACGCAGCCAGGAAGGATCACCACGGGTAAGCGGAAGAGCCGCGCTGGCTTCGAACTGCTGTCCCGGGTCCTTCCTATTGGCCCTGCGTGCGCGACTGCACCAGCTGCGCGATAGTGTACCAGTTTCACTGTGCCGGTGCCACGTACCAGTTCCCCGGCCCCCTCCCTCACACCTCTCACACACGCCAATACTTGATCTACCACTCGTGCCCATAGCATTGTCAGCACGCGTGCTCAGAGTTTCTGCGACATCTGGGCCCCTAGGCTCCGCACTGTGAGTCGTAAGCACAGGCAAGTTTCGTCGCAGACGTCCCGCCCTAGTGTTGATGCCAGCAGACACTATGCGACACAAGGGGTACATAGGACTACTCGCAGAAAATGCAGCGCAGCCATCATGTGTTGGAAACTACGCCCTCCCGGTGCTGTGCATGAAGCATCGGGATGTTAGGGCGTGATATCCAGTGGCTAGTCAAGAGAGTGTACAAGTGTGACTGTCGTATTTAGGGCAGTTTCCTGGCAGACCTTGACACCTTAATAGTGGTGTCTTGGTCGGTCCGTACATTCTCTACAGGGTTATGGGCCCACGGCACAACTACTGTGCGTGGTAGATCTAAAGACAGATCTTAAAGACACCTCGACGCGCAACAAGTAAGTTGCCTCAGGGTCAATAGCTGCCGCAACTCTATGTCGGCCAGCTCCAGCAACAGCGGCATCAACTGCCCCACTCTCGACAAAGACAACTTCCGCATCTGGGACATCAGAATCCGCGCAGCACTTCAGGACGCGCAAGTCTTGAGTGTAGTGCAGCAAGGCATTGCGACTGCTCCTCCACCTCTCGCTAACAATGCAACAGCAGCGCAGCAAGCAGCCCATGACGCTCAGCTCGCAAGGGTAAAAGCTGACACTGCTGCCGATCTCAAAGCAAAAAACCTCATTCTTCGCTATGTCGGCAACCAGCATGCTCGCGCAGTCGATGCAGCTCCAACAGCTCAGCAAGCGTATGATCAGATCCATGCTGAGTTTGTTCAGATCTCAATCGCTCGACAACTGCAACTGCAGTCTCAGCTCTCCCAGCTACGCATGCAGGCCTAAGAGACAGTCGCTGTCTTCTTCAGCAGGACCTTTCAGCTGCAGGATGAGCTAGCTGCAGCGGGCAGCCCAGTCACTGACTCAACTCTCTTGCTAGCAATTCTCAATGCCATGCCCCTTGAGTTCTCAATCCCCATCCAGATCCTCAAGGTTCAACTCTCTCTGGGCAATGCTAACCTGGATGATGTCAAGAAAATCTTGCTGCAATCTGAGGCTGAGATGCAGGCCGAGCAGCAGCAGCAGCCCAACCCCACTCTCTGGAGCTCATCATTCACCTACTCCCGGGGCAGGGGCCCTCACTCTGGCTCCAGGGGTCGGGGCTTCTCACCTCCTGGATTTAGGGGGGGCTACAGCTCGGGTCGGGGGGGGGGCTTTCTCTGCTCCCTCTAGGTCTGGGGCTCCGCAGCAGCAGGGTGACAGGTCTCCCTCGTCCAACCACCCTGCTAATGTCTGCCAGTACTGCAACCGTGTGGGACACACCCTGTCCACCTGCAACAGCTATGCTCGTGACCACAGGGGCTTTGTCAGGCCTGCCAGCCCTGACAGCATGGCTCGCTGGAGCCCCAACAGGGCCGGAGGTAACAGCCCCAGCAGCAGGGGGGGTGGAGCAGGGGGCAGGCCAGCAGCAAGCAGCAGCCCAGCCGCTGCACCTGATCAAGCAAACACCCTTTTCATGGTCAGGTCTCCCATGTTTCCCAAGTTGTCACGCACTGAGCCAGTTGCTACCCCTCTCCCTTTTGACCAGCACCCTGAGCAAATGACTGATGATGAACACCTGGACTACTACTCCAGACAGCCACGCTGGGTAATCGACTCAGGTGCTAGCAGCCATGTCATGCCCTGGCGCTCGTGCCTCTCTGACTATGTCCCTTTCAATCCTCCTATCCAGCTGCAGCTGGGGGGCTCAGGGTCCAGCATCAATGTTTTGGGCAGGGGCACCACCTATCTCACCAATTCTGTAGAGGAGCAATGGGCTGTGTCAGGGGTGCTGCATGCCCCGGATGCAGCCTACTGCTATCTGTCTGTCTCTCAGCTCACCCATGCTGGTGTCAGTGTGATCTTCCAAGGTGACAGCTGCGAACTGATTGGCCCTGGCAACCCCCCCGAGTGGCACATGCAAATCAGGAAGTCCGCTCAGTGGCCCAGGGCAACTGCGTCGTCGGCCCATCTGCTGACCATGAGTACGAGTCTGACGGCCACGATCCAGAGGCGCTCGGCAGCCACTGCCAGGAGCTGGATCCTCAGGTGTGGCACCAGCGATGTGGCCATGCCTCCTTCTCTGTACTCACTCGCATGCAGCGGGAAGGGATGGTAGAAGGGGTTAATGTCAGCAGGGCTCAGTTCGCAGAAGCAGCATGCAGCTCAGCCGTGTGTCCTGGCTGTGCCACGGGCAAACAACACACGCGTGTTGTGTTTGATCTCTCCACCAACATGCCTCCAGTGACATCTGCTCTGGGCCTGGTACACATGGACGTGTGTGGTCCCATGCCTCACACTGGCAGAGACAACAGCCGCTACATTGCAACATTTCTTGATGATTACACTGGCTTGTCTGTCATACAGCTGCTGCAGAGCAAAGACTAGGTCCCAGCAGCTATTCAGCGTGTCATAACAGAACTTGAGAAAGAAAGAAAGAAAGAAAGAAAGAAAGAAAGAAAACTACTCCGGTACAAACCGGCGTGCATTAAGGGAGGAGCTTCCGCCTGTGGCGCGGCCTGCTCCCACCTCCAAACGTTGGACACAGGCTGGACATGTCCCCACCAAGCTGCCCTAGCTGTAGCCACAGACCACAGCTAGCACCTAAGGCAAACAAAGAGGCATGAGAGGAGCAAAGACTAGTGCACTCGGCAGCTGGCCTTATCTCTTCTCCTCGTTGACGAGAGCAATTCCAACCTTGTCCGCCAGATGTCGCACTGAAAGCTGAAGTTCGGGCTCCAAAAGTCCAAACTTCAGCTGTCAGCCAACGTCCCGCGTTGAGGTAGCTCTGCTCCCTCCTTGACGACGCCAGCAACTCCACAACAGCTCGGTGACCCGCAGCGGTCGTGTGCGGCACCCGGACCTCATTTGTATTCCGCTGGACAAAGCGGTGCCCGTTCAAGCCTGGGAAGGCTTTCCCGTTGCATCCCAATTTATATACCGCTGGGTGCGGTGGTGAGGTAGCTTAGCCAATCCGTGCGACCGAAGTCAACGCGGATTGTTACCAGGGCCACCGCGTGGAGGTGCCTCACCGCCAGCCCCACAGAACTTGAGACACAGTCTGGACAGCGCTGCAGAGCCTTGCGGTCAGACAATGGGTCAGAGTACTGCAACAAGACTGTGCAGGACTGGTGCAGCAGCAAAGGCATACAACAACAGTTCTCAGCTCCTTATTGCCCTGAACAGAATGGCAAGGCAGAGCTTCTGTTGCTCATCAGCACCTGCTGACACTCTCCCCCCTGCAACAGAAGGTATGACTTGCTGTACCTATAAAGGCCCTTTCCATGTCAGCAGAACAACGTCACACCCACCGGGAGGCTTCTTAGACGCTGCCCATCTCATTGGGGCAGCAACACACACATGACACACACATGAGAAGGCAGAGTTTCTGTTGCTCATCAGCACCTGCTGACACTCTCCCCCCTGCAATAGAAGTTATGACTGTTAGATGGTATACCCTACACCGTCACACACACATGGATACTTCCTAGACGCTGCCCATCTCATTGGGGCAACGTCTCACATGACACATAACAAAGCTTCTGCTGTTGGTCAGCTGTTGCTGACTCTCTCCCCCCTGCAACAGAAGTTAGAACTTGAAGCATACCAGAAAGTGGTTGTGAGACCAACAGAGCAGAAAGAGCAGGTTGTCCCTGGTAACTGCCTGGCACTGCACACTCACCAGACAGTGACTAACGAAATAGGTCAGGCAGCGCTACTGCATACACCTGCCTGGCAATGCACACTCGTCGCGGCAGTGACTAACGAAACAGGTCAGGCAGCGCTGCAGCATGCACCTGCCCGGCACTGTGCGTCTGTGGCTACAGTGGCTTAACAAAACAGGTCAGGCAGCGCTGCAGCATGCACCTGCCTGGCACTGAGCACTTGTGGCTGCGGTGACTCTCGCACACCATCCCCGCAAACACGACACACAGTCACAACAGACAACCACGATCTCGGCACGAGCAAACTCGGAAGCTTATACACACAGACTGCGCTGGAGCTAGAGCCAGGAAACTGCCCTGAATACGACAGTCACACTTGTACACTCTCTTGACTAGCCACTGGATATTACGCCCTATCATCCACTCCGGGTAATTAAGGCCGAGACGGCAGTTTCCGGTGAGGTATACCGCGGATAGCCCATCGCAAGGGCGACCCATCGCCGTCAATAACTCCCTCTAACTCGAAGTGGTTGAGCTGTAATCGCGGTTTCAATAAGTTGAGTAGATATTCTCCGCAGGGTCAGTGTGACCCTCCGCAGGGTCAGTCCTGACCCTGCGGAGGGTCACCGCTAGGCTCGCTTCCTAGGCATTTCTGACCCTGCGGAGGGTCACCGCTGGCTCATTTCCTAGGCATTTCTGACCCTGCGGAGGGTCACCGCTGGCTCATTTCCTAGGCATTTCTGACCCTGCGGAGGGTCACAACTGGCCCCCTTTCCTAGGCATTTCTGACCCTGCGGAGGGTCACCGCCGGCTCATTTTCTAGGCATTTCTGACCCTGCGGAGGGTCACAACTGGCCCCCTTTCCTAGGCATTTCTGACCCTGCGGAGGGTCACCGCCGGCTCATTTTCTAGGCATTTCTGACCCTGCGGAGGGTCACCGCCGGCTCATTTTCTAGGCATTTCTGACCCTGCGGAGGGTCACAGCCGGCCCCCTTTCCTAGGCATTCCTGACCCTGCGGAGGGTCACCGCCGGCTCATTTTCTAGGCATTTCTGACCCTGCGGAGGGTCACCGATGGCTCACTGTCCTAGGATTCCTGACCCTGCGGAGGGTCACAAAACCTTGTGCACATCTTAATCATGCTTGACCACCCATGCAATGCTTCATCGCACTATTCACTGAGGCTCTTCTACTCCTTATCTATTCACTAAGGCTATTCTACTCCTTAGCACATGTCTGGATGCACCATCACCCCGCGGCACCTCCCTACAGAAATGCCTAGCAAATGCATTGATGCACTACCGCCTTGCAACACCTTCATATAAGGTGACAAGTGACAACAACACCACACCAACAATAACACCACCACCACCACACCACCACACCACCTTGGGCATGGCATGACTAGGGTAGGCTGGCTGCTACTAGTTGCGTGCGCTCCATGCTGCCCGCCCAAGGCTGGCCTTTAGGGAGGGGGGAAGTAGACGGGGTGGCGGACTGGGAGGTGGTGATGGTGGTGGGACAGGAGAGGGAAGGAGGAAGGGGCCGAAAGGCAGGAGGGTTACCGTCAAACCTTCAACAACAAGGGGTGGGCTGGCGGTTACTGCCCCATAGCACCCAACTCCTGGCTGCTGGGCCATGCTTGCTATGGGCTAACACCTCTAATCGGGCTGGGCTGGGCTCCAGGCTGGGCTGGGCTGTTAAACTCCAAGCTGGGCTGGGCTGGGCTGGGCTGGGCTGGGCTGAAGGGGGGGAGGGGGCTGCCCGCTCCAGGCTGCTCGCTCCAGGTTGCCCGTTCCAGGCTGCTACGCCAAGGGCTGCAAGGTGGGGTAGGGAAGGTGAGACGGGGGAGGGAAGGCTGCAAGGTGAGACGGGGGAGGGAAGGGGGAAGGGGCAAGGGGGCAATGGGCCGGAGTTCGACCATCAGACCTGCAACCAACAAGAGGCATCCTTGCGGTTAGGCTGGGCATTAGGGGCCACTCATGTGCTAGGGCTGGCCACTCACACATTTGATCCATGTTATGCTTTGTTGACTCCTTGCTGGCTCCTTGTTGGTTGCAATCACCAAGCAATGCTACACATGTCATGCTCCAGCTGTCGACCACTGCAAGCAAACATCAGCCAGCACGCAGATGAACAAGGACACGCATGACCAATACTGGGCAGGCTAGGCTGACACCACCCGCGATAAGCTATTGATGTGGGGGGAGGGGAGGGGAGGGGAGGGGAGGGGAGGGGAGGGGAGGGGAGGGGAGGGGAGGGGAGGGGAGGGGAGGGGAGGGGAGGGGAGGGGAGGGGAGGGGAGGGGAGGGGAGGGGAGGGGAGGGGAGGGGAGGGGAGGGGAGGGGAGGGGAGGGGAGGGGAGGGGAGGGGAGGGGAGGGGAGGGGAGGGGAGGGGAGGGGAGGGGAGGGGAGGGGAGGGGAGGGGAGGGGAGGGGAGGGGAGGGGAGGGGAGGGGCCGGGCTGCTCCTCGCTGCTTCTGGCTGCAGCTCTACGCCGTTGCAGCCTTGCCTGCAGTTACCAAGCATACTACACATGTGATGCTCATGGTCAAGGCTGTTGTCACACTGCTGGCAAGCATGGAGACATGGTTGCAACAGCCTATGCAGGGGGGCAGCAGCCGCAGCAGAGGGGCAGCAGCAGCGGCAGCAGGGGGGCAGCAGCAACAGGGGGGCAGCAGTTGCAGGAGCAGTAGCAGCAGCAGATATAGTAGGGGCACTGTAGCACCTACCTACCTTTTGGCGGCTTGATGACTGCTGCTGGGAAGGGGGTGGGAGGGGGAGGGGGGGGGTAGATGTGGAAGGCGGGAGGCGGGAGGCGGGAGGGGGGGGAGGCGGGGCGGGGGTGGGTTAGGGGCATGGTTTGGGCTGGGTGGGGGCATGGGTTGGGCTGGGTGGGGGCCTGGGTTGGGGGCATGGGCCTGGGTGGGGGCGGGGGAGGGAGCGGGGGCGGGGGCGGGGGAGGATGAATTGGGAGGGGTTGGTTGTGTAGGGAGAGTGGAGGGGAGGTGCCCATCAGACCTGCAACCAAGGGGCGTGCACGTGCGGTAGGGTGACCGGGCTGGGCACTGTGTTAGATATCACCGTGGCCTTACCATATCACCAGGCAACATCTCCCATGCGCCAGTGGGGTGGGATTGCGATGAGGAGTATAGGGTGTAGGGAAGGGAAGGTAGGGTGAGGTGGGGGCTGCGATGCCACGTCAATCGAAGGGTAGGAGAGGGGAAGGGAGGCTTGGGAGTATGGGAGTATGGGAGTATGGGAGGGGAGAGGGAGAGAGAGGGGGAAGGGAGGTGGTGGTGGTGGTGGTGGTGGAAAGAGGGTGGGTGGGGTGGGCTTTCTCCTGGCTGCTGGGATGTCTGGGGAGAGGTGACGGGGAAGGGGGAAGTGGGTTTATAAAGAAAGGAAAGGGGGAGGGGAGGTGCTGGTGGTGGTGGTATTGGTAGTGGAAAGAGGGGATGGGTGTGACCAGAAGAACCTGCAGTTACCAAGGGCATGCTAGCAGTCAGACTGGGTACATGGAGCAACAGCAAGCCACTCACCATTTGTAGAGTGGAGTGTGTGATGAGGGGAAATGGGAGGGTGTTGCTCATGATTGCCTTTCATCAGAGCCGCTCATCATTGCCGCTCATCGCTACAGCTTCTAACTGCTCCTGGCTGCTCCTGGCTGCGCCGCCTTACTGCTTCCAATGGCTGCACTTCCTGGCTCCTAGCTCTTGACTGTCCTCTTAGCTGTGCCATGTTGATCTTGTTTCGGGTTCTTGGCGCTCCACCTGCAAGCAAGCCACGCCACATGAGCCTTCCTGCACCTTCTGCTCTCTATCTCGCTGCGCTTTCTGCTCCTTTCGCTCGACCTGGTCGCGGTTGCGATGAGGCTGCATGCTGCCAATAGCTTGCATTAGGCTGCGATATGCTATGTTAAAGGCTGCTAGCTGGCGATGGCTGGCTGGCATGGCTACATCGCTAACATCACTACCGTACTATCCCTTTTGATTCCCGAGGCCTCGGAAACTATAATTAAAATATTATTCCCGAGCCATATTTTGTATTGTTTCAAGTTCCCCGATGGCCAAAGTACGTCGAAAGTTAGTTTTGAGAACGTCTTCGTGCATAGAAATAATCAAGCCTTCCACCCCAATTATCTCGCATCAAGACCATATGATCGACATTGTCGACTGTCTCTCTTCTAGTGGCCTTAATAACTGACCACGTCACATGGGGCACTAAACCTCGCTTATAAAGTGGTGGTTCTCCTGCTGCTGCTGGCAGTGGCGGCATATCTCATGGTCTGCCATGCTGCTGCCTTGGCAAGAGCAAGAACCCCGCCTTGGCCGGCTGCCCGTGTGTGAGCGGCCGCCTCCCCCCTCGACATGGTTGCCAGCCTGGTTGCCACCCTTGCCTGTCCTGTGACCCCAGCCTCTGCCCCAGCCTGGCCCACCTCCCTCGACCTTGCCCGGGGCAAAGCAGCCACCCTAGTTGCCACACCGGCCTGGCCCGCCGCACCAGCCTTTCACCCCAGCCTGGCCCACCTCCCCCTTGCAGGGTGGGCTCCTAGGGTGAATCCTAGCAGGATGCCACCAATCTCATGCGCCTTGCCGGTGCGTGCGAGAGCAGGAGGTGTGCTGGGCGATGCGGCAAGATTGAGGCGTGGAGAAGGCCCAAAGTTAGTAGTCCCAGGTAGTCGCTTCTCAATCATTGCCGCTTGTCGGTTGAGAGACATTTGGAAGCGTTCTTCATCGTGCATAAGGAGCTCGCGGTGCAGATTATCAGCTGCGTCGGCGGCGCTGATACCCCGGACCACAAACTAGTCAATTGCTGGCTCTTTCGTCAAGGTCAACTAATTGTTTGACTACTTCCCGAAAGACCAAGAAAATACATTGTTTAATCATTCCCGGTTTCCCGAAGGACAAAAAACGATTCGGGATAGGGAATCAGAAGGGAGAGTACGGTATGCCTCTTTTGCGTTTGCGATGTCTTCTACGAATGAGGCTGCGATTTGCTCCTGGCTGCTCCTGGCTGCTCCTGGCTGCTCCTGCGATATGCGTGTGCTGTGTACAGTGCTGCCTCTTGATCCTATCGCCTGACATGATTGCTATGGCTGGTCGCGAATGCTGTAAGGCTCCTGGCTAGAGATGGCTGTCTAGCTCGTGGCTACCCTTCTCGCGACGATGTCATGTTCGCTGCACCTGGCTGCTCCTGGCTGCCATTATGCAGCATGCCAGCTTGGCGGGGCAGTCAAGATGCCCTTTGCGATTCCTTTGCTTCCTGCGCGGTTCTTTTGCGAAACCCCCATGCAAGCCTCCATGCAACTTGATGTTTTCCATGCCACAGTTGACCCTCCGCAGGGTCAGGAATGCCTAAATCGTCTGACCCTCCGTAGGGTCACGTAACCCTGCGGAGGGTCACGTCTGACCCTGCGCAGGGTCAAGCCACCCCCCCTAAGGCCAAGAGGGGTACTTAACCCTGCGCAGGGTCACAAAACCCTGTGGAGGGTCACATCTGACCCTGCGGAGGGTCACAAAACCCTGCGGAGGGTCACCTCTGACCCTGCGGAGGGTCACGTCACCCCCCCTTTGGGCAAGAGGGGTACTAAACCCTCCGCAGGGTCACCTAAAGTGGGCCATAACTTATCACTGGCTTGGACGTTTTGCATGCCACCTACTAGGTTGGGCAGCTGTAACCGCCCTCTACAATCGGTCATACTCACATTTCATGAAAAGTCACTTTGATCACTCGGTGCCAACTCCCTTAGCCAAAATCAGGGTCACAGCCCAACACCTGGTCCAGCAACTCCCCAAGGACTGAGAATTACACTTTGACCCAAGAGAGTCTTGTCATACCCTAGGTCACAGCAGCCTACATACCAAGTTTCAGAGCTGAACTCTCAAGTTTTCCAAGCCAGCCAGGCCTTAATTTGCCGGAGTGTCCCGATGCTTCATGCACAGCACCGGGAGGGCGTAGTTTCCAACACTCCCACTCAGGGGCTAGGCAAAGAGACACTTTGTCAAGAGCACAGCTACTGCAAAGTCAACCAGCTGTAAAGCAAAGCAACACAAAAGAACTACCGACGTCTTTAGCGGAAAGAGCTACCAAAGACATGCACAAGTGATATGGAACAGACAAGTACACGCCACACTTGTACAGACTCATGTTGCATGTTGCATGGTGGTGCATGATGCATGACAGGCGCATGTGCAACATTGTCAAGCAGGCAAGCCTGCTAGTGTATGTGATACTCCCACTGGCTACAGGTCAACAACGGACAAGGCTACTTTCAGCTTACTGCTTCTGCACTCCCACTGATCATGCCAGCTAGGGGCAAGACTACTGCAGTATGCTACTGTCTAGACCATGTACCACTCTTCCTGACACACTGCCCATCTCATTGGGGCAGTGTCACACACTCATGGGTCAAGCATTGTCAGACACAATGTCAGCTACACAGGCAGGACTGCTCTAGCTTGCTGCCACCAGGTAGATGCCACTGCCATAAGAGACACAGCTGCTGCCGCTGGTCAGCTGCTGCTGACTTTACCCCCTGCAGCAGAACTTGACACATACCAGAAAGTGGTTGTAAGACCAACAAAACAGAAAGAGCAGGTTGTCCCTGGTAGCTGCCTGGCACTGCATACTCAGCAGACAGTGACTAACAAAACAGGTCAGGCAACGCTACTGCATACACCTGCCTGGCACTGTGCACTTGTTGCTACAGTGACTAAGAGAACACATCAGGCAGCGCTTCAGCATGCACCTGTCGTCACTGCCCATCCATTGGGGCAGCACCTCACGCAAAGACCTGCCTGGCAATGACCACTCGTCGCGGCATGACTTAGAAAACAGGTCAGGCAGCGCTACTGCATACACCTGCCTGGCAATGCACACTCGTTGCGACAGTGACTAACAAAACAGGTCAGGCAGCGCTGCAGCATGCACCTGCCTGGCACTGAGCACTTGTGGCTGCAGTGACTCTCGCACACCATCCCCGCAAACACGACACACAGTCACGACAGACAAACACGATCTCAGCACGAGCAAACTCGGAAGCTTATACACACAGACTGCGCTGGAGCTGGCCCCGTGTATCGCACCAAGCTTGGCTTACTTGGCTGCTCGGCGGGGTAACCAGATCTCACAACGGTCGCGTAGCTTGGCAGAGAGCCTCGGCATCCATCAGCATCGCTGTGTGGCCTTGAGCGAGGGCTCGAAGGCTGTCATTCACGCACAGTCGCTTGACAGGCGACTGCGCGGACCCGATCTCATTGGTGTCCGGCACAATGGCGGAGCCGTGGGCCCATAACCTTGTAGAGAATGTACGGACAGACCAAGACAAAGATGCATCATGCACCACCATGCAACATGCAACATGAGTCTGTACAAGTGTGGCGTGTACTTGTCTGTTCCATATCACTTGTGCATGTCTTTGGTAGCTCTTTCCGCTAAAGACGTCGGTAGTTCTTTTGTGTTGCTTTGCTTTACAGCTGGTTGACTTTGCAGTAGCTGTGCTCTTGACAAAGTGTCTCTTTGCCTAGCCCCTGAGTGGGAGTGTTGGAAACTACGCCCTCCCGGTGCTGTGCATGAAGCATCGGGATGATAGGGCGTAATATCTAGTGGCTAGTCAAGAGAGTGTACAAGTGTGACTGTCGTATTCAGGGCAGTTTCCTGGCTCTGGCTCCAGCGCAGTCTGTGTGTATAAGCTTCCGAGTTTGCTCGTGCCGAGATCGTGGTTGTCTGTTGTGACTGTGTGTCGTGTTTGCGGGGATGGTGTGCGAGAGTCACCGCAGCCACAAGTGCTCAGTGCCAGGCAGGTGCATGCTGCAGCGCTGCCTGACCTGTTTTGTTAAGCCACTGTAGCCACAGACGCACAGTGCCGGGCAGGTGCATGCTGCAGCGCTGCCTGACCTGTTCCGTTAGTCACTGCCGCGACGAGTGTGCATTGCCAGGCAGGTGTATGCAGTAGCGCTGCCTGACCTATTTCGTTAGTCACTGTCTGGTGAGTGTGCAGTGCCAGGCAGTTACCAGGGACAGCCTGCTCTTTCTGCTCTGTTGGTCTCACAACCACTTTCTGGTATGCTTCAAGTTCTAACTTCTGCTGCAGGGGGGAGAGAGTCAGCAACAGCTGACCAGCAGCAGAAGCTTTGTTATGTGTCATGTGAGACGTTGCCCCAATGAGAATGGGCAGCGTCTAGGAAGTATCCGTGTGTGTGTGACGGTGTAGGGTATACCATCTAACAGTCATAACTTCTGTTGCAGGGGGGAGAGTGTCAGCAGGTGCTGATGAGCAACAGAAACTCTGCCTACTCATGTGTGTGTCATGTGTGTGTTGCTGCCCCAATGAGATGGGCAGCGTCTAAGAAGCCTCCCGGTGGGTGTGACGTTGTTCTGCTGACAGGGAAAGGGCCTTTATAGGTACAGCAAGTCATACCTTCTGTTGCAGGGGGGAGAGTGTCAGCAGGTGCTGATGAGCAACAGAAGCTCTGCCTTGTGAGAGTTGGGTTCCTTGTCTAGGGCAGTGCTCGACCCATATGTGTATGACATTGCCCTAGTGAGATGGGCAGCGTGTAGGCCGTGCTTGACCCATGTGTGTGTGACATTGTCCTAGTATGATGGGCAGTGTGTAGGCCAGTGTGAGCAGCAGCAACAGCAGTTGCAGCAAGGTTGAGCAGTCATGCCACTTGCAGCGACAGCAGGCGATAAGCAGCCCTGCCCCTGGTTGGCATGGCCAGTGGGAGCATGTGCAGCATGCAGCAAGCAACTGCTCACTAAGAGCAGCAGCATGGCTGATGGAGTGCCCCGCATGGCCAGTGGGAGCATGTGCAGCAGCATCAGGCTAACGCAGTCATGCCCCTGTCTGACATGGCCAGTAGGAGCCGTAGGAGGAGCAGGAAGCTGGAGCAGCCCTGGCCCTGGCTGGCATGGCTAGTGGGAGCAAGTGCAGCAAGAGCAAGCTGGAGCAGGTGTGCCCCTCAGTGGGAGCATCAGAAGCAGCACCATGCTGGAAGACAAACCTGCCCTTGGCTGGTGTGGTCGGTGAAGCATGTGCAGCAGCCAGTGGGAGTATCACATACACTAGCAGGCCTGCCTGCTTGACAATGTTGCACCTGCGCTTGTCATGCATCATGCACCACCATGCACCATGCAACATGAGTCTGTACAAATGTGGCGTGTACTTGTCTGTTCCATATCACTTGTGCATGTCTTTGGTAGCTCTTTCCGCTACAGACGTTGGTAGTTCTTTTGTGTTGGTTTGCTTTACAGTTGGTTGACTTTGCAGTAGCTTTGCTCTTGACGTAGTGTCTCTTTGCCTAGCCCCTGAGTGGGAGTGTTGGAAACTACGCCCTCCCGGTGCTGTGCATGAAGCATCGGGATGTTAGGGCGTGATATCCAGTGGCTAGTCAAGAGAGTGTACAAGTGTGACTGTCGTATTTAGGGCAGTTTCCTGGCAGACCTTGGCACCTTGATAGTGGTGTCTTGGTCGGTCCGTACATTCTCTACAGGTAGGCGCGGGCTATGCGCCGGCCTGTTGTGCCAGATCTATGTAACCTTGATAGTGGTGTCTTGGTCTGTCCGTACATTCTCTACATCATGTAGTTGACGCGAAATGCTAGTCGCACGATCTGCTCGCTTCAGAGGGGTTGTGGATGTGGTTGGCAGCTTATGGCAACACAACAGTGTGCACTTTTGGCCGTGTGGTGTTGCCTTGTAAGACAGTTATGGTGTTCAGTACTGGGGTTTGTTTTATATTGATTTCATTTTCGGTTAGTTGGAACACAAGTGGCGGTGAACTGCCGTGCTGTGCTGGCTAGTGGAGTAGTCTCAAGGGGACTGGAGGAGTCATAGAGTCCCCACGCTTGACCCTGCCCCTGCGCCCGCCCTTGCCCCTGACCCTGCCTCAGTCCCAAGCTTCAGCTGAGCTGGTCAGAGGAGGGGCGTGCGTGGGCATGCCTAATGGCTGGAGGGAGTGCAGCCTGGGCTGGTGGTCACGCAGGTGGCAGGTGGCCTTCGCAGCCCACTGATCAGACCTGGTGGCAATAGCCTGCTACAACCCCCACCTACACTGCCATGTCACACTGGGCCACACCTGCTTAGGCCTGTGCCCTGGTCAAGTGTTGGATGGCTGAAGGGTAAGGCAGCTAGGCTGGGAGGCAGAACCTGAGGAAACCCTGCCAGGAAGCAATCCCTGGTCCTCAGCTTATGGAACGATCTCTACACCACCTCACCTCTTCTTCTCACATCCTCCCTTTCATCTGCCTACCTGCCTCTCCATCATCACAGGTAAGCGCAAGAGCCGCCCTGGCTTCGCACTGGTGTGCTCTGTCCACGTTCTTGGTATTATGTGCGCGTCTGGCACAAGCTGCGCGACAGGTGCTGTGCCGATGCCACGTACCAGTTTCCCCGGCCCCCTCCCTCACACCTCTCACACCCGCCAGTATTTGATCTACCACTCGTGTTCATAGCGGTGATAGCACGCGTGCCCCAGAGACTTGCGACATCTGCACCTAGGCTCGCTGCTAGAGTTTACCAAGCCCCACATCGCTCCGCATTGTGAAGTCGTGCGCACAGGCAAGTTGCATCGCAGATGTCCCGCCCTACTGTCATGGGCAGCAGACACTATGCGATACAAGGGGCACATAAGACTACTCCCATAAGATGCAGCGCAGCCATCATGCAGTTGACGCCGAATGCTAGTCGCACGAGCTGCTGGCTTCACTGGGACTTGGGGATGGGGTCGACTCTAGGGTGCGGCAGTGTGCGAGGCTGTCACGTAGCTGGGGATGGTAGTGGCTAGGGTTAAATGCACGAGTTGCGGATTTCACCTCCCTGGGCCGGCCGTGGTCGCGCGACATAACAGGCTGTGCATCACCCCCCGCGCCTGCCCCGTCCCTTGCTTGCAGGCATGAAGCGCGGTATGAAGAGCGCGGTGCCGGCCCTGCTGCTCCTGGCGCTGCTGTGCCTGTCTCAAGGTCAGCCTGCCAGCCTCCGCTGCCGCTACCACAGCTTGCCACTGCCAAGTGGCCACGGTTCCTTGTGTGGTGGCTGCCTGACTCTACTGCCCCATCTCCACCCCCCTCTACATCTGTATGTGGCGTGTGATCTGTGGGGAGAGTGATCACGAGGGTGGTGACTGCCTGGCAGCAGCAGCTGGCGTGCACTGGGCTGCTCGCCATCGCAGCCAGCCATGAGGGTGCTGACACGCTCTGCAACACACCGACCACTGGAGCGCCGTTTGAGCGTCTTGTTCGTGACAGCCAGGAGCTCCTCCCTATCACCTCACCACTGCACCATCTCACTTCCCCTCAGCTCTGATTTCCACCATTGTTCACCATGAGTTTTCAACCCTTTGTCATTGCTGTCACAACCATGAGCGTGACTGCTCTTGCGGCACACTGTCCATTACTACAACGCCTGCTGTTCGCTGACCTCCATGTTTTCACGACTGCAGGCTGGAGTGTGGCAGCACAACCTGCTCCTAGGGGCAATTACAAGGACACATGCGGTGAATGCTTCTGGGTCATAGCCATGCCGTCTTACTACTGCAACAGGTGCAGAAGAAGAGACGGCTCTTACAGGAAATCAACGCTGTCAGGTGCAGCCACGTGCGGTTATGTTTCGAACTGTGATGGTGAGTTGAAATGCACCAGGGACTGCTGATCACTAGCAGGAGTGGGTAGGTAGAACGTAAGTTGCATCAGACCTGCATTGGAACTTTACATGTTGACATTCGTTGTGTCGTTTTCTAAAGTCAGTAAGCTCTGGCAGGTGGGACGTGCGTTGCGTCAGACCTGCATCTGAAACTGACATGTCGTCATTCGTTTTCTCGTGTTCGTAGCAATGCAAGTAGTGCAAAGTGTTGGCGCCCACACGGCAGCCGCACTCATCGCCCCAGACAGTCGGGTGTTTCATCCTCGGCGTACTCCGGAGCCTCGCTACTCTCCTCGTCACCTGAATCCGCGGCGACTAGGTCATCGGACGTGACTTCCACATCAGAGCCTACCAGGGCGCATGGCCCATCCTCCTCGTCGCTGTCCTCCTCTGGTCGGTACGCGTACTCTGCATCGCAGAATAGGAGTACGCGTTGCCTCGCAATGACACTGAACCGAGCAGACACGAGGCAGGCTAAGGTGATCACACGGAGTAGCTCACGTAGTCCGGCGCCGGAAGCAAGCGGCGCCGCCTCTCGTGGGAGAGGACCAAAGCGCCCGGCGACCAAAGAGCTCAACCACGCCAGCGCTTGCTCGCGTTGGCCAGCGGACATGCCGCCTAGCAACACCCTGCCTGCGATCGCATGGGCAGGGCCGTCATACGGCTGAGGGCCGGGGTCGGGGCCAGCGGCGAGGGTGGTGTCGGTCTCACACCTGGGAAGCACTCGTCGTCGAGCCGTCCAGTCACCAGCTGGGTGAGATGTGTGAGGTCTGCCAGAGCTGTGAGGCGGACCAGCCGTGTTGCGCCTGTGACGGGTGACTCCAAGTCCAGGGACCTGACCACCTCACAATGCAGCAGCAGCAGTAGCAGCAGCAGCAGCAGCGGTGACAAGAGCACCAACAGAGCCAGTACCAGCACCAGCACAGCAGGTTCATCATTACCGCCAGCCTCACAAGCAGCACCAGTAGCACCAGCAGTAGCAGCAGTCACAAAGGCTCCAAGCTCCGGCAGTGACAGCCGCCGCTGCAGCAGCCACACCAGCTTTGTAGGGTCCATGTGTTTGCATAGCTAGCCGGTCACCTGAGGCTGGTGAGGGCGGTTAGGCCTCTGAGCTGCCCGCAGTCCAGCAGCCAGGCGTGTCTGGGCATGACGTAAAGCTGCAGGGAGCGCAGGCTGGGTAGGCAGCCGGGCCGGGTCAGCAGGTGCACGCCATAGTCAGCAGGGGCCAGCTGCTCCAGCTGCTGCACCCGGGGAGGAGGCGTGGCTGCGCAGTGGGTGGAGGGGTGGAGGGGTAGGTGGAGGGGTGGAGGAGGTGTGGCTGCGCAGTGGGTGGAGGTGTGGAGGGAGGCAACGGCAGCAGGGAAGGCTGGGGAAGCATGTCACATGCGCTTGATATGGGGGGTCAGAGTTAGGGTGATGATTAGTAGCAGCTCACTCCCCACATCCTCGCCATCCTCGCAAAGGCAGCAGGGAAGGCTGGGAAAGCATGTCACATGCGCTGCACCCCCTCACCCCTCACCCTTGCTCCATCCACCCCCTCACCCCTTTCACCCCTCCACCCCTCCATACATGCAGACCTCGTCATGCCCCTCACCAGTGAAGGACAAGTGCGTGAGGCTAGGGGCCAGCACCGGCACCAGCTCCTGCAGCAGGCTGTACGCAGCCATCAAGTGCCCTGGCCTGCTTCCCCAACCGCCTGCTGCCACACCTGCAGCTGCCTTGCCTGCCTGGGCTGGGGCTGAGGCTGCGTTGCCACCTGCCGGATGACTGCCCCTCACTGACGCAGTAGGGGCAGGAGCACCGGCAGACCGACCCCGGCGACACCCTTGCTGCCCAGTCTTCAAAATGGACCCCTGCCCATGCCCCTGGCACTGCTCTTGCCCCAGCTCTTGGCCCCGCTCTTGCCCCTGCTGGCCCCCCTGCTGACCCTGCTGCTGCCCTTGCTCCTGCCCTTGCTCCTGCTGCTGTGTTGTAAAGAGCAGCGTGGGATGCACCGGTGACAAGGTAGGGCAGCGTGGGTGCTTGGCCAACAGCACCACTAGGCGCTGCAGCCGTGGAGTCTGCCAGCCCCAGCCTGACCCTGACCCTGACCTGCACTGAGGTCCTGACCCTAAACCTGAACCTGACCCTGCTCCTGAACCTCCTGCTGCTGCTGCTGCTGCTGCTGCTGCTGCTGCTGCTGCTGCTGCTGCTGCTCCTGCCGCAGCTGTCACATCAGTTGTTGTTGTCCCTGCTGACGGCTGCGCATCAGGCTCTCTAGCTGCCCTGGCCTTCTTATTACGACCCTCTCTCCCTGCCGCTGTTGTTGCTGCTGACCCCGTCCCTGACCCGCTGCCTGATGCTGCTGGCACCGCTGGGTTTGCTGCTGCTGCTGATGCTGCTGCTGCCACTGATGAGGCAACAGCTGCACCTGCTGCTGCACCTGCTGCACCTGCTGCTGCTGCTGCTGCTGCCGCTGCTGTGAGTGGGAGCGAGCTGCTCCTGACTGGGTCAAGCCGCACCAGGCCTTCCAGCACCAGACTGGTCAGCAGTGGGGGCAGCAGGTCCAGTCTGAATCGATCAACTTGCAGGTGCAGGGAGACTAGGCTAGTCAGGCCTGCCAGGAAGGTCAGGTGCTGCAGGGCAACAGCGGCCACCAGGGATACTAGCAGGCAGCAGGCAGCAGGCAACAGGCAGCAGGCAGCAGGCAGCAGGCAGCAGGCAGCAGGCAGCAGGCAGCAGGCAGCAGGCAGCGGGCAGCGGGCAGCAGGCAGCAGGCAACAGGCAGCGGGCAGCAGGCAGCAGGCAGCAGGCAACAGGCAGCAGGCAACAGGCAGCGGGCAGCAGGCAACAGGCAGCAGGCAGCAGGCAGCGGGCAGCGGGCAGCAGGCAGCAGGCAACAGGCAGCGGGCAGCAGGCAGCAGGCAGCAGGCAACAGGCAGCAGGCAACAGGCAGCGGGCAGCAGGCAACAGGCAGCAGGCAGCAGGCAGCGGGCAGCAGGCAGCGGGCAGCAGGCAACAGGCAGCAGGCAGCAGGCAGCAGGCAACAGGCAGCAGGCAGCAGGCAGCAGGCAGCAGGCAGCGGGCAGCGGGCAGCAGGCAGCAGGCAACAGGCAGCGGGCAGCAGGCAGCAGGCAACAGGCAGCGGGCAGCGGGCAGCGGGCAGCAGGCAGCAGGCAACAGGCAGCAGGCAACAGGCAGCAGGCAGCAGGCAGCGGGCAGCGGGCAACAGGCAGCAGGCAGCAGGCAGCAGGCAACAGGCAGCAGGCAGCAGGCAGCAGGCAGCAGGCAGCGGGCAGCAGGCAGCGGGCAGCGGGCAGCAGGCAACAGGCAGCAGGCAACAGGCAGCGGGCAGCGGGCAGCGGGCAGCAAGCAGCAGGCAGCAAGCAGCAGCTGCCCTATCACTACCACAGCTGAGGGGTGAGAATATGTGGGGCTGAAACCCCCTCCCCAGAGTAGCAGCGCTGACTCAACCTTGCTCAGTGGGTCCTGTGAGATGTGGGGCTGTCAGCTGTACAGCTATTGGACCCGGGCATCAGGGAGCCTCTGACAGTGTGAGGGGTAACTCACTCTTGAGGGCAGCAGCAGTGAGGGCTTGAAGGCAGCGGCCGCCAACCCTTTCAGCGCGCCCTTGCTAGCATAGTCCCATTGCTGCGATGGCGACAGCAGCAGCAGCAGCAGCAGCAGCACCAGCACCAGTCATCACACCCCAACACCCCAGCCACCGCTGCCGCTGCTGCCGCAGCAACAACCGCAGCCTCAACAGCAGCAAGGGCAGCCTGAAAAGGCCCTTCCCTAGTCGAACCACAACACCATCCCATAGATAAGCTAGTCACACTTTGCCACTATGCCACACCATGCCATAACGTCACACCACGCCACAGTACCAGAGGCTTACACCTGGCCATTGCAACCCACTGCCACCCCACCCCCCTGCCACCCCACCCCCTGACCAAGGCCCCTCTCGCCATCTCCCCCCTGGGGACCCCCAACCTCCACCACTGGATCCCCCACCTCTGGGGGTCCTCGCTCAGGCTCACCTCGGGCACCAGCCCCTCCCACACACTGGTCAGGCCCAGGTGCTGCAGCCGGTCCAGGGCTCCGCGCTGCCCTGCCAGGCGTAGGTGGTGCTGCAGAGCCAGGCAGCAGGCAGCAGGCAGCAAGCGGCAGGGGCAGCAGGCAGCAAGGGGCAGGGCAGCGTGTGACGGGAGCGTGGGGCAGCTACCTGATTGATCATAGCCAGGCAAGCTAGCCAGGCATCACCTGGTCACACCACCAGGTCACATTACCAAGTCACACCACCAGGTCACACCATCAAGGTCCCCCCCACGGGCGTGCCTCACCTGCATCTGGCCTGACATCAGCAGCTGGGTGGGGGGTAAGAGGTGGGGCCGGCAGCAGCGCAGCTCCAGGTGGGTCAAGGCAGGGGCAGCCAGGCGCGCCAGTGCCCCGGTGAGGGCCAGCAGGGCCTGCAGGCAACGCCACCACAGCCACCCCTCGTGCCCAGTTGGCCATGCCGCCATGCATCTGGCCTGTGACAACTGCCATGGTGTGATCAGGTCAACTGCCATGGTGTGATCAGGTCAACTGCCATGCCACTGCCATCAACCACCGCGGCTTGCTGTCATGGCATGCCACACCTCACATATCCAACATAGGCTGAAAGGGCAGGCAGGCAGGCAGGCAGGCAGGCAGGCAGGCAGGCAGGCAGGCAGGCAGGCAGGCAGGCAGGCAGGCAGGCAGGCAGGCAGGCAGGCAGGCAGGCAGGCAGGCAGGCAGGCAGGCAGGCAGGCAGGCAGGCAGGCAGGCAGGCAGGCAGGCAGGCAGGCAGGCAGGCAGGCAGGCAGGCAGGCAGGCAGGCAGGCAGGCAGGCAGGCAGGCAGGCAGGCAGGCAGGCAGGCAGGCAGGCAGGCAGGCAGGCAGGCAGGCAGGCAGGCAGGCAGGCAGGCAGGCAGGCAGGCAGGCAGGCAGGCAGGCAGGCAGGCAGGCAGGCAGGCAGGCAGGCAGGCAGGCAGGCAGGCAGGCAGGCAGGCAGGCAGGCAGGCAGGCAGGCAGGCAGGCAGGCAGGCAGGCAGGCAGGCAGGCAGGCAGGCAGGCAGGCAGGCAGGCAGGCAGGCAGGCAGGCAGGCAGGCAGGCAGGCAGGCAGGCAGGCAGGCAGGCAGGCAGGCAGGCAGGCAGGCAGGCAGGCAGGCAGGCAGGCAGGCAGGCAGGCAGGCAGGCAGGCAGGCAGGCAGGCAGGCAGGCAGGCAGGCAGGCAGGCAGGCAGGCAGGCAGGCAGGCAGGCAGGCAGGCAGGCAGGCAGGCAGGCAGGCAGGCAGGCAGGCAGGCAGGCAGGCAGGCAGGCAGGCAGGCAGGCAGGCAGGCAGGCAGGCAGGCAGGCAGGCAGGCAGGCAGGCAGGCAGGCAGGCAGGCAGGCAGGCAGGCAGGCAGGCAGGCAGGCAGGCAGGCAGGCAGGCAGGCAGGCAGGCAGGCAGGCAGGCAGGCAGGCAGGCAGGCAGGCAGGCAGGCAGGCAGGCAGGCAGGCAGGCAGGCAGGCAGGCAGGCAGGCAGGCAGGCAGGCAGGCAGGCAGGCAGGCAGGCAGGCAGGCAGGCAGGCAGGCAGGCAGGCAGGCAGGCAGGCAGGCAGGCAGGCAGGCAGGCACGCCAGGAACAAGCACAGGCTCTGACACTGCCCCAGCCCCAGTCCATCCTGGCCAAAGAAGTGGCGCTCTGGTAACGGGAAAACTAGGCTGACCCAGGCCATGCGCTTCTGGAGTGGGCTGGGAGTCAGCAGCAGGGGGCACCAGCGCCACATTCCCAGCCAGCTAGGCCCCACCCCCTCCTACTGCCCCATCCCCTCCTACACCCCCACCCCTAGCCCACCCCTACCCTACCACTACCCTACCCTACCCTCAGAACCAGCTGGGTATACGACAGGCTGTCCCACCCCCCCCCCAGTGCAGGAGAGGAAGGCCTGGGGGTCATGCCGGCACAGCCCCCCTCATGACCAGCTGGACGCAAGACAGGCTGCCACACGTCCTTGTCCATAGGCAGCAGGCAGCGACGTCCAAGCAGGCAGGTGACCAAGCTCAGGCTGTCAGGCTCAAGCACCCCCCTCCCCACCCCTTCCCAACCCCCTTCCAAACAGTTGCAGGATTGAGCACCCTTCCCGACCCTCTGGCTTTGCCC
>JASKMD010000003.1:8444736-8472895 GCA_030144725.1 Haematococcus lacustris
CCGCTGCCGCTGCCGCTGCCGCTGCCGCTGCCGCTGCCGCTGCCGCTGCCGCTGCCGCTGCCGCTGCCGCTGCCGCTGCCGCTGCCGCTGCCGCTGCCGCTGCCGCTGCCGCTGCCGCTGCCGCTGCCGCTGCCGCTGCCGCTGCCGCTGCCGCTGCCGCTGCCGCTGCCGCTGCCGCTGCCGCTGCCGCTGCCGCTGCCGCTGCCGCTGCCGCTGCCGCTGCCGCTGCCGCTGCCGCTGCCGCTGCCGCTGCCGCTGCCGCTGCCGCTGCCGCTGCCGCTGCCGCTGCCGCTGCCGCTGCCGCTGCCGCTGCCGCTGCCGCTGCCGCTGCCGCTGCCGCTGCCGCTGCCGCTGCCGCTGCCGCTGCCGCTGCCGCTGCCGCTGCCGCTGCCGCTGCCGCTGCCGCTGCCGCTGCCGCTGCCGCTGCCGCTGCCGCTGCCGCTGCCGCTGCCGCTGCCGCTGCCGCTGCCGCTGCCGCTGCCGCTGCCGCTGCCGCTGCCGCTGCCGCTGCCGCTGCCGCTGCCGCTGCCGCTGCCGCTGCCGCTGCCGCTGCCGCTGCCGCTGCCGCTGCCGCTGCCGCTGCCGCTGCCGCTGCCGCTGCCGCTGCCGCTGCCGCTGCCGCTGCCGCTGCCGCTGCCGCTGCCGCTGCCGCTGCCGCTGCCGCTGCCGCTGCCGCTGCCGCTGCCGCTGCCGCTGCCGCTGCCGCTGCCGCTGCCGCTGCCGCTGCCGCTGCCGCTGCCGCTGCCGCTGCCGCTGCCGCTGCCGCTGCCGCTGCCGCTGCCGCTGCCGCTGCCGCTGCCGCTGCCGCTGCCGCTGCCGCTGCCGCTGCCGCTGCCGCTGCCGCTGCCGCTGCCGCTGCCGCTGCCGCTGCCGCTGCCGCTGCCGCTGCCGCTGCCGCTGCCGCTGCCGCTGCCGCTGCCGCTGCCGCTGCCGCTGCCGCTGCCGCTGCCGCTGCCGCTGCCGCTGCCGCTGCCGCTGCCGCTGCCGCTGCCGCTGCCGCTGCCGCTGCCGCTGCCGCTGCCGCTGCCGCTGCCGCTGCCGCTGCCGCTGCCGCTGCCGCTGCCGCTGCCGCTGCCGCTGCCGCTGCCGCTGCCGCTGCCGCTGCCGCTGCCGCTGCCGCTGCCGCTGCCGCTGCCGCTGCCGCTGCCGCTGCCGCTGCCGCTGCCGCTGCCGCTGCCGCTGCCGCTGCCGCTGCCGCTGCCGCTGCCGCTGCCGCTGCCGCTGCCGCTGCCGCTGCCGCTGCCGCTGCCGCTGCCGCTGCCGCTGCCGCTGCCGCTGCCGCTGCCGCTGCCGCTGCCGCTGCCGCTGCCGCTGCCGCTGCCGCTGCCGCTGCCGCTGCCGCTGCCGCTGCCGCTGCCGCTGCCGCTGCCGCTGCCGCTGCCGCTGCCGCTGCCGCTGCCGCTGCCGCTGCCGCTGCCGCTGCCGCTGCCGCTGCCGCTGCCGCTGCCGCTGCCGCTGCCGCTGCCGCTGCCGCTGCCGCTGCCGCTGCCGCTGCCGCTGCCGCTGCCGCTGCCGCTGCCGCTGCCGCTGCCGCTGCCGCTGCCGCTGCCGCTGCCGCTGCCGCTGCCGCTGCCGCTGCCGCTGCCGCTGCCGCTGCCGCTGCCGCTGCCGCTGCCGCTGCCGCTGCCGCTGCCGCTGCCGCTGCCGCTGCCGCTGCCGCTGCCGCTGCCGCTGCCGCTGCCGCTGCCGCTGCCGCTGCCGCTGCCGCTGCCGCTGCCGCTGCCGCTGCCGCTGCCGCTGCCGCTGCCGCTGCCGCTGCCGCTGCCGCTGCCGCTGCCGCTGCCGCTGCCGCTGCCGCTGCCGCTGCCGCTGCCGCTGCCGCTGCCGCTGCCGCTGCCGCTGCCGCTGCCGCTGCCGCTGCCGCTGCCGCTGCCGCTGCCGCTGCCGCTGCCGCTGCCGCTGCCGCTGCCGCTGCCGCTGCCGCTGCCGCTGCCGCTGCCGCTGCCGCTGCCGCTGCCGCTGCCGCTGCCGCTGCCGCTGCCGCTGCCGCTGCCGCTGCCGCTGCCGCTGCCGCTGCCGCTGCCGCTGCCGCTGCCGCTGCCGCTGCCGCTGCCGCTGCCGCTGCCGCTGCCGCTGCCGCTGCCGCTGCCGCTGCCGCTGCCGCTGCCGCTGCCGCTGCCGCTGCCGCTGCCGCTGCCGCTGCCGCTGCCGCTGCCGCTGCCGCTGCCGCTGCCGCTGCCGCTGCCGCTGCCGCTGCCGCTGCCGCTGCCGCTGCCGCTGCCGCTGCCGCTGCCGCTGCCGCTGCCGCTGCCGCTGCCGCTGCCGCTGCCGCTGCCGCTGCCGCTGCCGCTGCCGCTGCCGCTGCCGCTGCCGCTGCCGCTGCCGCTGCCGCTGCCGCTGCCGCTGCCGCTGCCGCTGCCGCTGCCGCTGCCGCTGCCGCTGCCGCTGCCGCTGCCGCTGCCGCTGCCGCTGCCGCTGCCGCTGCCGCTGCCGCTGCCGCTGCCGCTGCCGCTGCCGCTGCCGCTGCCGCTGCCGCTGCCGCTGCCGCTGCCGCTGCCGCTGCCGCTGCCGCTGCCGCTGCCGCTGCCGCTGCCGCTGCCGCTGCCGCTGCCGCTGCCGCTGCCGCTGCCGCTGCCGCTGCGCGCTGCCGCTGCCGCTGCCGCTGCCGCTGCCGCTGCCGCTGCCGCTGCCGCTGCCGCTGCCGCTGCCGCTGCCGCTGCCGCTGCCGCTGCCGCTGCCGCTGCCGCTGCCGCTGCCGCTGCCGCTGCCGCTGCCGCTGCCGCTGCCGCTGCCGCTGCCGCTGCCGCTGCCGCTGCCGCTGCCGCTGCCGCTGCCGCTGCCGCTGCCGCTGCCGCTGCCGCTGCCGCTGCCGCTGCCGCTGCCGCTGCCGCTGCCGCTGCCGCTGCCGCTGCCGCTGCCGCTGCCGCTGCCGCTGCCGCTGCCGCTGCCGCTGCCGCTGCCGCTGCCGCTGCCGCTGCCGCTGCCGCTGCCGCTGCCGCTGCCGCTGCCGCTGCCGCTGCCGCTGCCGCTGCCGCTGCCGCTGCCGCTGCCGCTGCCGCTGCCGCTGCCGCTGCCGCTGCCGCTGCCGCTGCCGCTGCCGCTGCCGCTGCCGCTGCCGCTGCCGCTGCCGCTGCCGCTGCCGCTGCCGCTGCCGCTGCCGCTGCCGCTGCCGCTGCCGCTGCCGCTGCCGCTGCCGCTGCCGCTGCCGCTGCCGCTGCCGCTGCCGCTGCCGCTGCCGCTGCCGCTGCCGCTGCCGCTGCCGCTGCCGCTGCCGCTGCCGCTGCCGCTGCCGCTGCCGCTGCCGCTGCCGCTGCCGCTGCCGCTGCCGCTGCCGCTGCCGCTGCCGCTGCCGCTGCCGCTGCCGCTGCCGCTGCCGCTGCCGCTGCCGCTGCCGCTGCCGCTGCCGCTGCCGCTGCCGCTGCCGCTGCCGCTGCCGCTGCCGCTGCCGCTGCCGCTGCCGCTGCCGCTGCCGCTGCCGCTGCCGCTGCCGCTGCCGCTGCCGCTGCCGCTGCCGCTGCCGCTGCCGCTGCCGCTGCCGCTGCCGCTGCCGCTGCCGCTGCCGCTGCCGCTGCCGCTGCCGCTGCCGCTGCCGCTGCCGCTGCCGCTGCCGCTGCCGCTGCCGCTGCCGCTGCCGCTGCCGCTGCCGCTGCCGCTGCCGCTGCCGCTGCCGCTGCCGCTGCCGCTGCCGCTGCCGCTGCCGCTGCCGCTGCCGCTGCCGCTGCCGCTGCCGCTGCCGCTGCCGCTGCCGCTGCCGCTGCCGCTGCCGCTGCCGCTGCCGCTGCCGCTGCCGCTGCCGCTGCCGCTGCCGCTGCCGCTGCCGCTGCCGCTGCCGCTGCCGCTGCCGCTGCCGCTGCCGCTGCCGCTGCCGCTGCCGCTGCCGCTGCCGCTGCCGCTGCCGCTGCCGCTGCCGCTGCCGCTGCCGCTGCGCTGCCGCTGCCGCTGCCGCTGCCGCTGCCGCTGCCGCTGCCGCTGCCGCTGCCGCTGCCGCTGCCGCTGCCGCTGCCGCTGCCGCTGCCGCTGCCGCTGCCGCTGCCGCTGCCGCTGCCGCTGCCGCTGCCGCTGCCGCTGCCGCTGCCGCTGCCGCTGCCGCTGCCGCTGCCGCTGCCGCTGCCGCTGCCGCTGCCGCTGCCGCTGCCGCTGCCGCTGCCGCTGCCGCTGCCGCTGCCGCTGCCGCTGCCGCTGCCGCTGCCGCTGCCGCTGCCGCTGCCGCTGCCGCTGCCGCTGCCGCTGCCGCTGCCGCTGCCGCTGCCGCTGCCGCTGCCGCTGCCGCTGCCGCTGCCGCTGCCGCTGCCGCTGCCGCTGCCGCTGCCGCTGCCGCTGCCGCTGCCGCTGCCGCTGCCGCTGCCGCTGCCGCTGCCGCTGCCGCTGCCGCTGCCGCTGCCGCTGCCGCTGCCGCTGCCGCTGCCGCTGCCGCTGCCGCTGCCGCTGCCGCTGCCGCTGCCGCTGCCGCTGCCGCTGCCGCTGCCGCTGCCGCTGCCGCTGCCGCTGCCGCTGCCGCTGCCGCTGCCGCTGCCGCTGCCGCTGCCGCTGCCGCTGCCGCTGCCGCTGCCGCTGCCGCTGCCGCTGCCGCTGCCGCTGCCGCTGCCGCTGCCGCTGCCGCTGCCGCTGCCGCTGCCGCTGCCGCTGCCGCTGCCGCTGCCGCTGCCGCTGCCGCTGCCGCTGCCGCTGCCGCTGCCGCTGCCGCTGCCGCTGCCGCTGCCGCTGCCGCTGCCGCTGCCGCTGCCGCTGCCGCTGCCGCTGCCGCTGCCGCTGCCGCTGCCGCTGCCGCTGCCGCTGCCGCTGCCGCTGCCGCTGCCGCTGCCGCTGCCGCTGCCGCTGCCGCTGCCGCTGCCGCTGCCGCTGCGCTGCCGCTGCCGCTGCCGCTGCCGCTGCCGCTGCCGCTGCCGCTGCCGCTGCCGCTGCCGCTGCCGCTGCCGCTGCCGCTGCCGCTGCCGCTGCCGCTGCCGCTGCCGCTGCCGCTGCCGCTGCCGCTGCCGCTGCCGCTGCCGCTGCCGCTGCCGCTGCCGCTGCCGCTGCCGCTGCCGCTGCCGCTGCCGCTGCCGCTGCCGCTGCCGCTGCCGCTGCCGCTGCCGCTGCCGCTGCCGCTGCCGCTGCCGCTGCCGCTGCCGCTGCCGCTGCCGCTGCCGCTGCCGCTGCCGCTGCCGCTGCCGCTGCCGCTGCCGCTGCCGCTGCCGCTGCCGCTGCCGCTGCCGCTGCCGCTGCCGCTGCCGCTGCCGCTGCCGCTGCCGCTGCCGCTGCCGCTGCCGCTGCCGCTGCCGCTGCCGCTGCCGCTGCCGCTGCCGCTGCCGCTGCCGCTGCCGCTGCCGCTGCCGCTGCCGCTGCCGCTGCCGCTGCCGCTGCCGCTGCCGCTGCCGCTGCCGCTGCCGCTGCCGCTGCCGCTGCCGCTGCCGCTGCCGCTGCCGCTGCCGCTGCCGCTGCCGCTGCCGCTGCCGCTGCCGCTGCCGCTGCCGCTGCCGCTGCCGCTGCCGCTGCGCTGCTGCTGCTGCTGCTGCTGCTGCTGCTGCTGCTGCTGCTGCTGCTGCTGCTGCTTAAGGCAGCCCTTCACCTAGGCAGCCCCAGGTCCCCCATGTGCATCTCCTCCCCGACCGTCTTGATGCGCAGCCCAGTCAGCCCAGTCAGGCCGGCCAGCAGCGGCAGCACAGCCCCCGGGGTCATGGCCACCTCCAGCAGGGTCAGCCCAGTCAGGCGGGACAAGCAGGAGCCCATCTCCGGCAGCTGGGGGATGTTGACCTGCGGCAGGTGACCCAAGTGGCCAGGTACCTGTGCTGACGGCAGGTGACTCCAGGTCAGCAGGGGGGGAGCGGGGTCTGGTCAGACCGGCAGGGTGTGTGTGGGGGGGGTCCAATCAGGTCAGCAGGGAGGTGGGGAGGTGTCTGATCAGGTCAGGAGAGGGGGTGTGCAATCAGGTCAGCAGGGAGGGAGGGGGGTCAGCCAGCGTCAGGTACGCAGCTCCTTAACCAGCAGACGGCCAGGGCACGACCACCCGGCCAGGGCACGACCAGCTACCTGCACACCCAACCACCCTCCTACTCAAATAGCCAATACAAGTAGCAGCAATGACACTGCTCGTGCCAACCACACTATCATGCTACTCAATCAGCCATCCATACAGCCATCCATCCAGCCCACCCCCAACCCACCTCATACCATCGCAGGCAAAGGCTCTGCAGCATTTCGCCCAGCCTGCGTTAGTGCAGATCAGCAGCCAGAGGGAAGGGTTACTCCCACCTGGGCATCATCTCCCTCCACCCCCCCCACTGGGCCTGCGGACCTGTCCTTTGCGGCCCAGGTGCCTGCTGTCCCACCCTTGACCTGTTCCCAACCTTCCTACCAGAACCTACCAGAACCTACCAGAATTAACCAGAACCAACCAGAATCAACCAAAATCAACCTAAATCAACCAAGATCAACCAGAACCTACCAGAACCTACCAAAGGAGAGTAGTACAGTGTTAAACACAAGGGGGGGCAGAGGACGAGGAGGTGCCCTTGCGCCAAAGGGTCCATAAAGCGCAAGACGATGGGGGCAGAGGCGGCAGCGGCGGGCAGCGGCGGCAGCAAGGCAGTAAGGCAGCAAGGCAGTAAGGCAGCAAGGCAGCGGCGGCAGCAAGGCAGTAAGGCAGCAAGGGGCCAGGTACCCACCAAGCGAGGCTGGACAGCGTGGTGCGGGCCAGGGCAAGAGCAGAGGCAACGGCTTCCTTGTGCCGGGACCTGGTGTTGGGTCAGGCAGGCAGGCAGCTGCATGAGCACAACACGCAGGTCCCAGGGCTGTGGCAACACAGGTGTGTGTGTCTGTTAGGCAGATGGAGGGAGCGAGGCGGGGAAGGGGAGGGCAGGGGTGCGGGAGGGGAGGAGGGAGGAGGGAGGAGGGCGAGGAAGGAGGGAGGTGGGTGAAGGGCAGCGAGGTGGGTGAAGGGAGGTGGGTGAAGGGCGCGGGAGGGGAGGGGGGAGGAGGGCGAGGAAGGAGGGAGGTGGGGGGCCAGGTAGGAGGATTGGATATTAGGGGGGAAGGAGAAGGGAGGGAGGGCGGGGAGGAGGAAGGGAGGGCGGGGAGGGGGAGGGGGAGGGAAAGGGGGAAAGGGATGGGGACAAGGGGGAAGGAGGAGGGAGAAAAGAGAAGGTGAGAGGGAATAGGGAGGAGAGAGTAGGGAGCGGAAAGGGAAGGGAAGGTGAGAGGCAGGCCAGTCCTTGGCCATGTCAACCGAGCTTCCCAAGGAGAGTAGGAGTGGATCAGGGAGGGAGGTGCTGCCCAAACTCTGCCACAGGCTGCTGCATGTGTCACCCACCTTGGCACATCAATGTCCAGCTCCAGGTCAAGATGCAGGCCCCTGCCCCGCAACCCCTTGCTGCCTACAACAGCTCGTGAGCCACCACTAGCACCCCCGGCCACCCCTCCCACCCCAGCCGCCACCACAGCCTGGGGAGCCCCCTGGGGTGCCCCTACAGAGGTGCTGGCACAACCCGGGACCAACAGATCTGTTTGCTGGGAGGCGCAGGGAGGTGCTGTGCTACAGCCCAGCGCTGGCTCTGAACAGCTGCCTGCTCTGCCAGCTCCCAGCACAGGGGGGTGGGGTGAGGTCATGGGGGCGAGCTCTGTCTGGCCAACCTCTCCAGGTTGCCTGGCGCTTGTAGGGGCTGAACCCAACATCGGACATTGGGCCATGGTCCGGGGTGCTGGCAAAGGTTGAGGCTGCTCTTCCGGTATGAGTCCAGAATGCCTGCCCTGCTTTAGACCCTGGCTGCAATGCTTATCGCCCCCTCCTATGCCCTGCCCCTCCACCCCTGGGGGGAGACACCCCTGCTGCTGCTGCTCTGCTGGGCGTCCCTCTGGGTGTGGGGGCTGCTGAGTGGGAGCTATAGGGGCGGGACTGGCGTGGGCTGCCAGGGCGGCAAAGAGTTGGGCGATGCGGTGCGGCTGGGAGTTGATCCCCTCACCTCGCTGCCCGTGCCTGAGAGAAGGCGCAGGCAGCAAGAGGAGAACTAAAGGAGGGTGGGATGGCAGGGAAGGTGAGGGTGAGGCGAGGTGCAGTGGCGGGTGACGGTGAAGGTGAGGGCAGGAGGTACAGGTGAGGGGTGAAAGGCCCACCGTCTGCTGGCCCTGGCCCTGGCCCTGGCCCTGGCCCTGGCCCTGGCCTACCTGGACAGCACCCGCATTAATACTTTCTTCAAGGCTGGGAAGCTGCCCGGAAGCTGCTGCAGGTCCAGAGGTGGCAGCAGCACGTCTGGAGGGCGCCGCCTGGACCAATATGGGAGGTCATGCCGTCAGTCTGGGATCAATCACATGGAGCATGGCCTGACCCCTGTTGTGTGCAGGTATATCCCTTCCTGTGCCACTTCCACCCTGCCTCTCCCAAGTTCAGGGTTTGATGCAGGCCTGCTATGCCATCCAACCGGCAGGGGCCGTCCACAGCCCGGCATCTGGTCAGCTGCCTGGTGTGCAAGGTCCTACTGACTGTTGCTAGACACCCAATACATGTTGGCCCAATGCATGGTGGCTAGACACCCAATACATGGTAACCCTGCTGGCTATAGCTAAACACCCAATGCACCCAGAGCCACCCTGGACCTCAGTAGCCTTACATGCGTGGTAACTCTTGTTCCATATCTCACACGTGATGTCACACTTTTTGCATGATGCCAACATAGGCCTCTTTAGGCCACACCCCACCTGGATATCAGCAGGGAGGGTGGCGGCGCTGCCCTGGGCCTGAGCTGCCTTCTGCTGCCGCTAGTCCCTGCTTGCGTTGCCCCCAGTCCCCCAGACCCTGGCTGCTGCTGCTGGTCGGCAGGAAGGAGGAGGTACGGGCTGATACAGGCATGGGATACCGCAGGGCGTAGCAGCTCCCGCCATTGCCGGCTGACAAGGCGGCAGGCCAGCAGGTCACCAGGCAGCATCTGGCTGCCCAATACCTGGAGTGGTCAGGGAGAGGGATGGGGTTGCGCAGGGGCGGGGGCAGGGGCAGGGGCAGGGGCAGGGGCAGGGGCAGGGGCAGGGGCAGGGGCAGGGGCAGGGGCAGGGGCAGGGGCAGGGGCAGGGGCAGGGGCAGGGGCAGGGGCAGGGGCAGGGGCAGGGGCAGGGGCAGGGGCAGGGGCAGGGGCAGGGGCAGGGGCAGGGGCAGGGGCAGGGGCAGGGGCAGGGGCAGGGGCAGGGGCAGGGGCAGGGGCAGGGGCAGGGGCAGGGGCAGGGGCAGGGGCAGGGGCAGGGGCAGGGGCAGGGGCAGGGGCAGGGGCAGGGGCAGGGGCAGGGGCAGGGGCAGGGGCAGGGGCAGGGGCAGGGGCAGGGGCAGGGGCAGGGGCAGGGGCAGGGGCAGGGGCAGGGGCAGGGGCAGGGGCAGGGGCAGGGGCAGGGGCAGGGGCAGGGGCAGGGGCAGGGGCAGGGGCAGGGGCAGGGGCAGGGGCAGGGGCAGGGGCAGGGGCAGGGGCAGGGGCAGGGGCAGGGGCAGGGGCAGGGGCAGGGGCAGGGGCAGGGGCAGGGGCAGGGGCAGGGGCAGGGGCAGGGGCAGGGGCAGGGGCAGGGGCAGGGGCAGGGGCAGGGGCAGGGGCAGGGGCAGGGGCAGGGGCAGGGGCAGGGGCAGGGGCAGGGGCAGGGGCAGGGGCAGGGGCAGGATATCCCAGACAACATGAGCAGTTCTGTAGCTTTAGCCCTTGCATCGGCCTCAACCGAGGTATAATGCGCAGGTATGGAACTGTTCAGCAAGTCATGCAACGCGGAATGTCGAGTGCCAAGTGGGCAGAGCATGCAAGCATCGAGGGCATTTGAGCCGTGCAATGCCATGCAGGCGACGCAGCGCACGGGGCGGGTACATTCAGCACGAGTCGCACCGTGATGAGCTCAGCGGGGAGCTCTTGTAACAGCGCTTTTGTCCGGTCATCACAGTCGCCCTCCATTCCAAGCCCGCCTGACCAGCCTTGGCTTCACCCACTGCTGCAGCACACCCTACTGCTGACAGCGCCCTGCACCTGGCATCAGCATGGGTCCTCATGGGCAGCATGTTGAGGCGGGTGCTTGGCTCAGGCATAACTCTGGAGGGAACTCTGATGGGCAGCAGGGTGGAGGGGGTCAGTTTGCCACTGGCAGGTTTCTCAAAGATACACATCGTCACAGCAGTGACACCTGACTGCAACAGCAGCACACGATGCACGAGGCAAACCTAGCTACACAGGTGTGCTGGTCACAAAGTAAAATGGCAGTTCATGATCATGGCGAGCTTCCCTTCACGCCATTTCTTCTTTGACCGAAGACAGGACTCCGTTTGTCAACCTGATAGCGCGAAGGGTCATCAGAGCAGCAGGGCACCTGCAAGGCCTGTAACGTGTGGTCCACTCCAGTCCAGGCCCTAGGCCCTACCTAGGCCCTATTCTAGGGGGCGCCTTATGTGTAAGTGTGGCATAAGCTAGGGGATTCCTTACCACCGCTAAGCTACCAGATGTCAGAGGTACAGCAATGCATCAGCCATTACATTCCCTCACTAGGGCCTCAATTGAGTTAGACCGCTAGAGACCACTAGGGACCACTGGCAACAAGTCAACCTGTACAGGGGGTGACCCCGCCACACTATGTGCATGGTCAGGTTTGCCGAGCAGAGTGTGTGCATTCTTACCAATGCGTGGGCGTGTATGTCGGTGTCCTCCACTCCTGACCCTGAACAGTTGGATACTTTGGATGCGATGGAAGATTGCAAACATGAGAGTTGGCACGTCAACAAAACGGTAAAACGGTATAAAAATCAACGTGAAAGATCAATTGCGCAAAACCAAGTGCCCGCAACAACCACACACACCATGGATGCGCAGCAGAGACGACTCGCTACGCTTCTTGGACATTTCGAGACGCGGAAGCAGCCATCTGCTTCGCGGGTCCCGGCCTCGGCCAACTATAGTGGAGCTTCTGCGGTGTCTAGCTTCGACTCAGAGGAGTTGCGCGAGCTGCTGGAGCATGACAATCACGAGATGCGCGCCGCACTCAAGCGCCTCATGCTGGACGACAGCTTTGTGCCGTAAGCGCTACTTTGCTGTTTTGCCATTTGCCATGTCAGCAGTCCCGCCCACGTGGCTAGTTAAAACCTGGGCAGCACGGTCCTTTTTGCACTTGGGCTATGGGATTTCCTCTGGTTGACATTGTTTTTGCTAAATAACACAGTAGGCTGCGCTTTAGGTGGACATTGCAGTGCTACTGCTGCGCACCCTTGGCTGATCCATGTGTGCAGCCGCTATGACATGGAGCTGCGAGAGGAGCGTGACCTGGCTCTGGAGCGGTTGAAAAAGATTTGCCTCGCAGGCTTTGCCTCAGTCCGTGACTTCAGGTAGTCTTGTCAGAATTTGTGTCACACTGTCACTCTTGCAAGCCAGTGCTGTTCTCCCTTGAGAGCTTTAGTGTGGGAGTACAGCCAAATGTACCACTGGATGAATTGCTGGCCCTGTAGGTGTAGTATAACTTTAGCATGCCTGTGTGACCTGTTGGTATGCATGGGTTCTACCATGGGGTCTAGCACCTTACCTTTTGCAACAGCATGGGACATTGTCAGTCATAGCTGGCTGTCGGTCTTGAGCACCTGGTCTCATGACCTGGATAGAGAGATTGATGTGTGAGTGGGTTGTGATGTGTGTCACCATGGGCAGGACCAACCCGCTGCGAGTGTTTGCAGCGCATGAGGTGGCGGCTTTTTGTGACCCCAGCATGGCCACCAAGATGACAGTGCAGTTCAACCTCTTTGGTGGTGAGTCCGCATGCTGGCAACGAGAGGCCTGTTGAAGGCTGCAGTGCTGTGCATGAGGTGCAGTCAGAAGCATGCAGCCAAGACCACCCATGCAGTCCAGCCATGCAGCAACTTCATTGACGTATATGATGGCAGGATTGGTGATGTTGGACGGGTAGGTGTGGATGTGCTGTGCTGCAGTTGGTCAGGGTCAGTCAATAGGGCTTGTGATATTCTATAAGGCCTGCAACCAGTGTCGTGCAACTGGCAGTGCCTTAAAGTAAAGTAAATTGTGTGCTGCACCTGCTCCTCACTCCCCACTATCACCCCAGTTTGCTGCGACTGGCAGTGCTACGAGTTTGCTATGTTGGCTGATGAGCAAAAGTGGCAGCTGGAGGATTGGGCTCTGCTTACATTGACAGCCATCAGTCACAGCCTGCCGTGGGTGGGTGGTTGGGTGGTTGGGTGGTGGTGTGCAGGCACGGTGCTGAAGCTGGGCACAGCCAAGCACCATGACATGCTGCTGAAGCCAATGGACACCCTGGAGCAGGTGTGGCAGCTGGCTAGGGAGCGGCAGGGCAGATGGCAGCAGGGAGGGGCAGGGAGGGTGAGGGATGGTGAGGGAGGGTCAGGGAACAGCAGCGAGGGGCAGTGAACAGCAGCGAGGGTCAGGGAGCAGCAAGGAGCAGCACAGCGGGGGAGGAACATTGACGCTGGCATGGGGAGTAGTGAGGTTGACAGTAGAGTGCGTAGGGGCGGTAGCTGCACCTGCACTCACCAGCTGCACCTGCACTCACCCACCCATCGCCCACTCACCCCAGCAAGGGCAGGGCCAGGGACAGGGTCTCATTGCCTGAATAGCTCTCTGCTGGTCACCTACCCGTACCTGTGCCTATGGCATGGTCAGCCTTGCCGCGCCTGTATTTTGTCCCTGCCCTTATCCCTGCCCGCCCTAGGCCTTTGCCTTTGCCCTTGCCCACCCCTGTCCTGTGCTTCTGCCCCTGCTGCTGCTCCTGCCCCCTGTTGCTGCACGGCAGGTTGGGTGCTTTGGGCTCACTGAGCTGGGCTATGGCAACAATGCGGTGGAAATGGCCACCACTGCGCACTATGATCCTCAAACCCAGGTGTGTGCCCCTGCTGCTGTTTCCTTTGTTGCCCTAGTCCCAGCCCTTGTAGTTTGCTGCAGCTGACTTCAGGCTACTGCCCTTGCTGCTCCCACACCCGGGTTGGTGTCGCTGTTGCTGCGGTTGCCCTTGCTGCCGCTCCCCTTGCTACTTGCCCACACCCCGATCCTGCTGGATCAGGAACTGCGACTCCAACATGGCCCTCAACATCAGGGCTGGCACTTGTGGTGCAGCAGCAGCAGCAGCAGCAGCAGCGGCATCAGGGTTTAATCAGATTCGTTCCTGTACCCTCCTTCCCTATATGCTATGTATGTACTGTAATGTTGCTGTGCAGGAGTTTGTGGTGCACACCCCCAACACCCTGGCCAGCAAGTATTGGATCACCAACTCTGCAGTGCATGCTCACGTGGGTGGTGGGGCTGTCAGGCTGCCAGGCCTGGGGTCAGGGCTGTGTCAGCACGGCTGGGCCGCCTGCAGCATATTCAATGTGTCAGCTGTCAGTGCCCAGGTCAGGAGGGATTGTGCATGACACAGACGCCAGCATGTGTCGCCCAGGAATCTAGTGCATGCGGCATTCTTGGCAGTGGCTGCCAGGTAGCACGGTAGCACGGTTGCCAGGCTGGCCAGCAATGTTTGGGGTCAAGTCCATGTTGGCTAAGCTGGCTGGTAGCAAGCTGGGAGGACGGCTGCGTGCGGAGCATTGAACATTTGGCTGCCAGGGCATTGGCTAAGAGTGTGACACAGGCAATAGGGGCTCAGCTTCAGTGGCACAGCTCCAGCTCCTGTTGATGCAGAAGGCACTGCTCCTGCTGCTGTTGCTGTCGCTGCGCTGCCTAAGGCATGCAGCTTTAGCCAGCTTTTACTAAGGTGCATGATCGGGGACGCTGCTTCTGCTGCCACCATGGCGGTTGCTGCAGTAGCCATTGCATCCTCCCATTGCTTGTGACGTTGCTGCTGGGGTTCCTGCTGCTCTTTTGGCTGCAGTGGTGTGTGGTGTTTGCTCAGCTGTACACCAAGGGCGTGAACCACGGCGTGCATGGACTGCTGGTGCGCATCAGGTGCGCTGCACAGGGGCGAGATGAAGGCCACCAAAACAAAGTGGTGTCTGAAGCAGCGGCAGAGCAGCAGCAGCGGCAGAGCAGCAGCAGCAGCAGCAGCAGCAGCAGCAGCAGCAGCAGGGTTACAATTCGTGGACCTTTGTGATTGCAGCAGCCTCAGCAGCAGCATGTGCTGCCCCTACCTCTTCCCCATGGCTGTAGTGCCCCTGCAGCAGCAGCAGCAGCAGCAGCCAGCACCCCTAGCCTGATGCTAGGATACGAGCACATGGTGCCTGGACAGACAGGAGAGGACAGGGCTGACAGGTGCATGGCACAAGCTTCAGGGTTGAACAGGGTCGGATCACAAGTGCATGGAGCAGCTCAACTCATGAACAAAACAAACCTGATGTGCCCACATGGTCAGCCGTGGCGGCGACAGGAAAGACAGGTTTGTGAAAGCAGCTCAGGGTGACTGCATGTGCATGGAACATTGCAACTCGTTGACATGAAGAAGCCTGAGGTGTTAGGGCCTTAAGGGCATTCATGTGGCAGCAGCAGGGCAGAGCACCGAGGTACCTGCCAGGCCTATGACCGCATGTGCATGGAACATCACTACTCGTTGACATAAAGGAACCTTGGGTTCATAGCGGCCTCAAGTTCATTCATGTTGCAGCATCAGGGCAGAGCACCGAGGTGTATTGAGGTGTACAGCCAGAGCAGAGCAACTGCACCACTTGAGGGAAGCAGCCTAGGCAGACCATAGCGTCACCCAGGACACTATGCTGTGGGCTGTGTGGGCAGGCAGGTAGGATAGTGCTGAGGCGTGAGGAGGTGGTGGAGAATGGTGATGACGGGGTGCGCATGCGTTGTATAAAGGTAAGGAGGCTAAGGAGGAGAGGGATGCTAGGGAGGCAGGGGAGGTAGGGGCTGAGGTGTGGTGTGCTTGCATGCAGGAATGATGACATGACCGTGTGCCCAGGCGTGCGCATTGAGGACATGGGCCACAAGATGGGCTGGTGAGTGGGCTTCTGGGTGGTGAGCCTGCTGGCAGCCAGCGCCCTGCCTTGCCTTTCGACCTCCATGTGCTCCCACACCACATTGCTGTGCGCCCATTAGGCCAAGGCAAAGCAGCTGGGTGGAAGGGTCGGCTTCACCTGCATCTAAGGCTGACAGGAATGAGTGTGGTTCTGGCTATGGCAGCCATGCACCCACCCTGAGTCCTCCCCTTCTATGCATCTTGCCTGCTCCATTGTCCTCTGCAGCTGCTGCTCGTCTTGATCACTCTGCACTTCTTTTCTCCCCTAATGCACCGCCACGGTTTTAAACCTTCCAGACACTGGTGACTTTCCTCGTCTGCTATGGTGGTTCTACCCGCTGGAAAGACACCATTGGCCAGCTCATGATATAGCGATTCCGCAGCTCAGCACATGGTGGCACAGCGAGTAGCCGGCTGTAATCTTCCAGCAAGAGCCCTGCCTGCCTAGCGATCCTGCAGCTCGGCACAAGGTGGCACAGCAGATAGCCCACTGTAATCATCCAGTAAGAGCCCCGCCTGCCTGCCAGTAACTGCCCTGCCTGCCTTTGACTGCACCTGCAGCAATGGCGTGGACAACGGCAAGCTGTGGTTTGACCATGTGCGTGTGCCTCGGGCGGCTCTGCTGGACGCCTGGTCCCAGGTGGGCCTGACCTGCAAGCAGCAGGCCCATGGAGGCAAGGGCGTTGCTGGGGAGCAGGCCAAGGATGTAGGCCAAGTGTAAGCAGCAGGCTGCATGACATTGGGGTGTCCCTGTACCTGTTCTTTCTTCCTATTGTCTTCAGTAGGGTGGTGCCATATCGTCAATTCTATTGCTTTCAGTAGGGTGGCGCCACTGCTGCTGTTGCCACTGCTGCTGTTGCCACTGCTGCTGCTGGGCAGGTGGCCCCTGATGGCACCTTCACCAGCAGCGTGGCCAAGCCCCGCGATCGCTTCCTTAAGGTGTGCCAAAGAGTCAGCAAGGGAGTGAAGGGCCTATGGCAGCAGGCAGCTGTGGGGCTCCATCTTGGCTGCTCTTACACAGGGCGCTGCAGAGTGTCACACTTCCTTTCACATCATCACAACTGCCCGGAGCTGTGCTCCCTACAAGTGAACTGTTGCTGCCCTACCCGGCCCTCTACCTGCCTTACCTACCCAATGTTTTGCGAATGTTCACACTTTCTATGCACTGGGTGCAGCTGTGCCTTCCGTTGTTGCCCAGCTGTTTTCCTGCCCTGTCCTCCACACTGGCTCTGCCCCTTACACTTGCATTACAGAGAGATTGGCTGGGCATTGCATGGTGCTTGCATGCTGCTTGCATGGATTCAACGTGGGAAAAGCTGGAGCAAAGCTCTATGCTCCCTGTTGCCACCCTGCTCGTTCCCTTTCCTGTGTAGGTTGCAGACCAGCTGCTGAGCGGGCGGCTGTGTATTGCCAGCATGATGCAGAGCGGCAGCAAGGTGGGTGTGGGCTCAGGCATGCGCAGGCACCCCACCCTTACTCCAGATGCCACAGCTGCCGCAGCTGCCCCAGTCTTGCACAAGCTGTCATGTGTTGCGGATGAAATGCTGCCTCTAGGCATCGCACAGTAGTGCCACCATGCCAGGCTTTTTTGGATGCACCTGACCCACCTAACCAATTGCAGCCAGATTGACCCACTGCAAGCCCTGCTGACAGCCCTGCTACCTACCACTGCTCAGTTGTTTGGGGTTTGGATCCTCTCCCATGACTGCCTTCCCTGAACAGGTACTGCCTGGCCCACTGATGCCTAACTGCCTAACCCACCGCTGCCTGACCAACCGCTGCCTGACCAACCGCTGCTTGACCCACCGCTGCCTGATCCGCCAACGCCTGACTGGCTGCTTGACCTGCTGCTGCTGCCTTAGGAAGAGTCCAGCCAATGCCACTGCCTGACCGTCTGCCTCAATGCCAGCCTGCCCTGCTGCCTGCCCTGCTAGGTGGCCCTGACGGTAGCCTTCCGCTACGCTGCCTCTCGCTTGTGTGTGGGCCCAAGGGGTAAGAGCGACACCGCCATCCTGGACTATCAGCTGCAGCAGCGGTGAGGCAGTGCTGTGGCTGTGGGAAAAAAAGTTCCAGTATGGACCATAGCCCCCACACCACCATGTGTATGTAGTACCTGTACAGGGGCTATGGCAGTGCCTAACTATGCTTGTGGTGGCCTGTGTCCCGTTCATCTTAGGCTTGACTCTGTCTAGGTTGACTTGACAACCACAGGGGCCCAAGATCAGGTGGCCATAGATCAGGGGCTTGTCATGAGCTGCTCTGGGACTGGGATTCACGAGTTGATCTGACTAGATCAGGTGCCTTAGAACAGAGGGCCATAGATTATCAGGGGGTCCATATCACAGGGACTGAGTGGGCCCGACAGGGCGTAGGTAACAGGAACCGTGGAGGCCATAGGGGACATGGGGTCCATAGGGGATATGCAGGGCTATAACAGGGTGCACACATGGTGCCGTCTTCATGTCCTGCTTCTTACGTCTCTCAGATGCCAGGTCTCAGATGGCAAAGCTGCGAGCTGACACCTTGCTGCTTGGGGCTGAATATGTTGCCATGCAGCTGCTGTCACTGACACTGACAGGCACTGCACCTGCCTATTTGTGCAATCCACCTCCTCATGGCTTGCCTTCACGGCTGCCTCCACTGCGGCTGCCTCCACAGCTGCTGCTTTCATTGCTGCCGGCACTGCTGCCTCCACAGCTGCCTTCACTGCTATTGTGTGTGTATGCAGCGCCCTTGTGCCTTTGTTGGCACGCACCGTGTGCCTGAACCTCGGCCTGAGCTCAGTGAAGGAGCGCTGGGCCGCTGCCTCTGGCTTTGACGGCAAGGCAGTAGACCCAAAGGTGAGGCCTCCTGCCTTCGCTTCCAACAAGGACCGGTCTGCTGCGGATGCACACTGCCCAGCACAGCGTGGTTGTCCTGTTCATCCGTTCCATGGCAGACACCAGGCCATGGTAATGGCCTCGTCCATCCTCCACAGTTTATGTTATCGCTGGCAGGGCTGCTTTGCACTGCTAACACAGCTTGCCTGTCATGTCTTGCCCCTCCCCGGCACCCACTGGAGCTCAATGTACCACTTCTCCCTACTGCTCCTGCTGCCTCTTGCTTCTGTGCCAAGCTGCAATGCCACAGCTGCGCAAGACAGCGTCAAGTTGCTGGTCAATCTGTCGACAGGCCATGCTGCCTTATCAATCCAACTATGCTTCCTGTATGCCACTGCTGCATATGCAACCACCTAGACACACAACCTTTGCGCCCTTACACACCTTTTTCGGCAGCAATACAAGCACTCAGCCTATGTGATTACGCCATTGATGCAGCCACTGCCATTGCTGCAGCCACATAGACACGCAGCCTTTCTATCCCTACCCACCGCTGTCCTGCAGCCACATCAGCATCTAGCCTATCTGCCCCTGCCCCCTTTGCCGGCAGGTCGCTCAAGAGGTGGTGGTCCTGTGCTGCGCCATCAAGCCGCTGTGCTCCTGGCACATTGAGGCAAGTGTGGCTGGCTCCCTGCCCCACTCCTCCTGGTGTGAACCATGTGCAGGCAGATATCCGAGCCCACCTCATCCTCGCCCTCACATTGGTACCTTGGCTTTAGTTACCCTGGCACACTGTTTGTGTTGTATATCAGTGTAATTGTATAATGGTATATGGTGATATAATAGTGTAGTAGCGGTGTGTATGTAGCATCACAGTTAGTGTAGGGCTGTTGATGCACCCTTGTTCAGTGCCATGTGCTGCTGTCAAATACTAGCAAAGGGCTAACCTACCCCGGCCCTTGCGGCATGCTTGTTAGTGAGGAGGGTTGCTGTTTTCTGGCTTTGTCACATGGTGCCATTTCAGCCCCAAACCCTCTCAACCCCCCCACTTCCTACTCTTTCATACCTCAACCCCTAGAGGGTGCCATGCCACCATGCACCTGGCCCCCTCCTGCGCCCCTGCACCACATCAGTTAGCACCCCCTCCTCCGCAGCCTCCGCTTCCATGCCACCACTTCTTGACCTCGCTGTGCCCCTTGCTGTAAACCCTACTATGCCCAAGTTGCTCATGGGCTGGGCCAAGTAGCCACGCGAGGCAACATACCTGCATGCAGGGGGGTGAGCACAACGCCCCAGTGTGGTTTGTCTGTGCCGGTGCAGGAAACCGCAACCACCTGTCGTGAGCGCTGCGGAGGCCAGGGGTACCTCAGCGTCAACCGCTTTGGCTCCCTGCTGGGCTTTGCTCATGCGGGCATGACAGCGGAGGGGGACAACAGGTGCGGGGGCAGGGCGCGGGGGCGGTGGGGAAAGGCAGCAGGGGACGAGACAGGGGCTGGCTGGGCATGGCCGGGGTGGTAGTGGCAGGTGATAGGCAGCAGTGGGGGAGTTGGCAGGGGCTGGCTGGGCATGGCTAGGCTTGTACACGTTTCAGCATAGGGTTGTGTGACGTTTGGCTGTGAGTGTGAGTGGGAGGTTGTGGGGTGGTGGTGGTGGTCAAAGGTCAGGCTAGATGTAAGGCTGAGGCCTGGAGCTTTGCCTCCTAAGGTAACTCTGTCCTGGTCATGCAGCTGCCACTTACAGGGTTGTGCACCAGCACGGCATTGGTGCTGCAGAGACCAGTAGCAGCAGCAACAGAGCCTGCACACTGGCAGCAGCAGCAGCAGCAGCAGAGTTGGCACACTGTGTCTGCAGGGTGCTGATGCAAAAGGTGGCCAAGGAGCTGTTGTCCATGCTGAGCTGGCCAGCTTACGCTGCTCGCATGTCCCTGGTGAGGGGTGAGGCAGCCAGGCAGGCAGGCAGGCAGGCAGGTGTGTTGGGCTGGTGAAGGGTGTGTGGGTGCGATGGTTATATTGTTCAAATGGCAGGATAAGGACAGTAGCTGTTCCACTCAGATACATTCAGTAAGCACATGACCAGCTTTTCTGCTGCTGCCGGGCCTGCTTTGCCGGTGCTGCTACAGTTGCTGCGCCCCACCGCCTGCCCCTCCTGCTGCAGGCTACTGCCACCGGGCCAACCTCTGCTGCTGAGCTGGGCAGCACCTCCAGCCTGCAGCGGCTGCTGGTCATCAGGGAGGCGCGCCAGCTCACAGCTCTACAGCAGGTGACACCTGCCTCTAGGCCGCTGCTGCTGCAGAGTGCTGCTGGGTCCAGCTGGGTGTTGCTGGGCTGAGAGCTGCTAGATTGGTCAAGTGTTCCTTGGGTTTCTGAGTACTTCTCGCAACGATCAGTGTCGCGCTGGGCTTTGTAGCATCATGTGAAGATGGCGGTGTGCTTCAGGAGTTGCTCTGGAGCGCTGTGGGTTGTTGCTGGAAGTGCTCTGTAGCTGCAAGTTTGTTGTGGTTGTCGCTTTTCCTGAGGCTGAAGCTGGGGCTGGGGCTGCAGCTGTAGTGGCTATTGCTGCTGCCCTCCACCGCGGTGTTTGGGCACAACTGAGCTTGCAGCATCTCCTGGTGTTGATGTGTGCAGGCCATGGCGGGCTGCAGCCAAGCTGACTTCTTTGACGAATGGATGAAGCGCCAGGTGTGACCGGGCAACTGGCCCTCCTCTGGCCCCTGCTTGCCAGGACTGTAGGGTCTGTCATCTGCCACATCCTGTCCCGCACCTGCATGCATGCAATGCTGCTGTGCCTACCCTTTCGTTCATAAACACGTCATGACTGCCTGTGCCCACCTGTCTCTATGAGGCTTGACTTCTCTCAAACACTGCCTATGCCTGCCAATGCCTGCCTGTCCCTTTCCGTCTGGTCTCACACAAACAATAATGGAAGCCGTTGATCTCATGCACAGAAATAAATAAAGCTGCTGAAGATATCAGCCAGCCACCCTGGGCACCCTGGCCTGCTAAAGCTTGGACAGCCCCTACACTAGCCTGTGACCTAATTTCACCGCCCATGTCATGCAGCTCAATGCCATGCATGCTCCTGTCCATGTCCATGTGGTCACAGAGCGACACAGTGCAGGCAGCAGCCACTGCCTTTGCGGAGAGGGAGGTCATGGACGCATCCCTGCAAGCCTTGGAGGCTCCATTTGCACCGCAAGGTATCCCCCTGCCCCCGCTGCCACAATGCACCTATGTCATCTTTCGCCCTTCACCACACACCTCCCCATCCACTGCCACATCTGTCAAAGCTGGCTGGGCCTGCCTACACTGCGCACAACCTCGAGGGTCCAAGGGCTGCAGGTCCCAGGTGCTGTTGAGCCACTTGTCTGGCAAATCAAGCTGCTTGCGTGCCGCTCATGCCCTCTGGCCTTTCACCGCCTGCTGGAACCGTGACCTGCTCGACCGTAGCCAGTCTGCCACATGCTGCTGTTACCTGCAATGGCTAAGGCGCCCATTTGGGTTGTACATATTGGTAAACATCTGGGTACAGCAAGCTCCTCACTCCCGTCCTCTGTCCTTTTGTGCTGCTTGCATTGAAGCTGTACCAAACCTACTGATTCCAACGTTGATCCTCAATGGCCTTGTATCTCGCCTGTCCTGACCCCAGCAGCTTGCTCGTTTGAGTTTGCTGGGCTGAGCCCGCTTTCCCTACTTGCTTGCTCCTCATCCCTCTCCACTGCCACGATCGGCTTTACCATGAACGCATCTGACGCTGAGAGCAGCACATTAGACTCAGCTGCTCAGCTCAGCTCACCTGCTGAGTCACCCGCTCAGCTCACCTGCCTGCCCGACTGCTGCCTGTGCAGGCAAGCAACCCTCCCTCGCGGTACGCTGCGTGCTGGAGGCCTGCGCTCGCCTGTTTGCTGCACGCTGCGTGGAGCAAGACCTGGCTTGGTTCATGGCGGAGGGCATCCTCAGCCCTCAGGTGCAGACTGAGCAAGTGTGACGCTCTGATGTGTCACACATGAAGTACACAGGCTGCTAGGGGCACAGCCTCTGCCTTCATGGCAAACTCCATGCGCAACTCCAAGGGCAACATCTTGCCTCCCTGGTGCAAGGCAGCCTGCATTGTTGACATTGTTGACATTCTCAGCTCATGGGCAGCTGCTGCTGCACACAGCACCACTGTAGCTTGTCCTAATGTTGAGTCACTTGTCAACGTCCTCAGCTCATGCACGTCCACTGCCCAGTCACCACAGCAGCTCTCTCTGGGGCTGAAGCATTGTCCAAGCAAAGTGCTGACTTCTTAAGACCACCTCATCAGCAAGCTGTGCCTAGCACATTCTGCGGTGTGTGATACTAGTAGAGCTGCATGATGCCATGTGCAGAATGGGCGTCAAGTGCCTGACCTGGTGCGCAGCCTGGTTGCCAGTCTGGGGCCAGTGTCTCAACAGCTGGTGGACAGCTTTGGCATCCCTGACCACCTGGTGGCCGCACCCATTGCTGGCGACTGTGAGTGCATGTTGATGGCAAGGCAACTACGACATGGCAGTGCATAGGAGAGGGTGCTGTGCCGTGGCTGTGTTGCCATGCACATTACTTCTGAATGATTGAGCTTTGGGGCACGCCTATGGGTAGTCAAGCTGTATGGCAACGCAGTGGGCAGCTGTGAGGAGCAAGGCAGCGTGCAAAGCACTGGCACTGGCACTGCAACAAACGCATACACAGGCTGAGTATACATAATAGACTGGAATAGAACCTAAGCTGCGGCACGGCTGGCAGGGCACTCATGAGGTCAGGAGCGAGGCTGGGTGCACAGCACGTAATGCTTACTTGAATGCATACACAGGCTGTGCAGACATGATAGAGGGAAACACAACCCAAGCTGCGGCATGGCAGCTGGCAGGGCACTGATGAAGTCAGTGTCTGATGCGTGCAGGGGAGCGGTACAACAAGGTGGACAACAAGGGGGAGATGATGGGTGCGTTTGTGTGACCCTGCTACAGCCGCCATGCTGTGGCTAAGGCGCTATGCAGCCCTGCTGGTGCTGGCGCTTGCCAACCAGCACCGTCTACAGCCAGCTGGTTTATTTGCAGGCAGGGATAAATGACGCTTGCCCCATGTGGTGCCAGAACATAATGTAGTGCTACTTGAGTGTATGACTCTTGCCCCATGTGAGCACTACCCCTTGCGTCGTCAATCAGCCTGGCCGGAGGCCTTCAATAGAATAGGTTTCCCTTAGTGCCAGAGTGGTGAAGTATGCAGATTGGAGCGCAGCGGAAGCTACGGTATGATGTTCAGTGATGCAAAATTACATATTACCATGTTACTTGTTTACTTACGCTGCGTAATTACATTACAACAAAATCACCCTACCGGCCCTGTATAGGCCCTACCGATACCGAAGCTGCGCAGGATCCTACCGGATCCAAGTCAAGTCAACACCACTGCACTCCACTCCACACAATACCACACTGTGCTGGGCTGGGCCGGGAGGGGCCGGGAGGGGCCGGGAGGGGCCGGGCTGGGCTGGGCTGGGCTGGGCTGGGCTGGGTGATGGTGGGATGATGGTGATGATGGTGGTGGTGGAGGTAGTGTCTGCGTATAACATAGCGCCATGCATGGGGCCATGCCAAGGCACGAGTCTGGGGTGTAGGGGGTTGATGGTTTGTGTTGGGAGGTAATAGTGTGGACCTCTAAACATGTAGAGCATGGGATATACATAACTATCTGACCTGTGAAGAGGAGGTTCAAGATGTGTGCCCAGCAGCCCATTGTCAAGACCTTGGGCATGGCTGCCTCCACTAGACGCCACAGCTTCTGCATGCTTGAGGGTGTGTCCGTCACTAGCCCACAAATCTTGCCCGTCTGCAATGCACACATGATGGTAAAGTCCCTAGCCAAAGCCCGTCCCCATCCCCTCCCTTGCCTCCACTCCCTTGCCTCCCTTCCCTCCCTCCCTTGCCTCTCACCTCCCTGTTCCAACCCTTCCCTCCCTGTTCTGACACTGATGTTGCTCCGGCAAGACCAGCAGGGAGCGGGGCTTGCAGGCCTGTTGGCTGGCCCCATAGTCCCTACATAGTCCCTACAGCACCAGGCTGACAACAAGCATGCGCCGGAGCAGTACCAGCCGTACAGCTTGACCACCTGTCCATGTTGGAGTCGGGGGCAGGGGCAGGGGCGAGCTCACCTCTGACCAGCTCAATTGGAGCTTGGGGCTAGGGCTGGGGCATGGGAGGGGGTTGGGCCTGGGGCTAGAATTGGTTGAGTGCGATAAGCTGAGGTGTTGTGAGCAAAGCCATGAGCTCTGGCTCAGCTTCCACCTTGCTCATCACCCAAGCTCCCCGACATTACGTGCTTGCTGCTTTGCCATGGCACACCTCGCTGTGACCCCTAGTGATTGGTTAATAAAGCATGAGAGTAGAACGCACAGTAGAAAGGCCGGTCCTTTCCCGCATATAGTGCGCCGCTGTGACAAAGCGCAGGATCTGGCACTGTATGCATTATGCGCGTAAAGCAACGCATCGCCCTGGCCGGGGCGCGCTTCACTGACATGTTGGATTGTTATGATGATGTGGCTTACACCGCTTAAGCCGTCAGCCGTTAGGCTGCTAGGCCGCCCTCCCCCTCTAGGGGTTCGGGACTTTCTGTAACGCATTTCATAGCAAGGTGCACAAACAAAGGTGCACATGGGCTCAACATGAAGTCATGCAAGTTCTCATTATTGTTCTGTAAAGTCATGGCAAACTCCGGCTGCTCCCTGATGGAACTCGTGGCAGTGCACTCAAAGATGAAATGCATGGCGTCATCCACTACCCCCTCTGTGCATCTGGTGCATGTGCGATCAATGAAAGTTACCCCCTCAAACCGAGCCTTCTCCACCCCCAGACCGCTGTTGCCTAACCTGAACCTAGTCAAGCTCGTGCGAACTTCTGTAGAGAGCTGTCTGTTCAGTAGGTGTGGTGCCATGTGATTGATGCCAATGCCGTCCCCATGCTTGAACCATGCAGCATACGAGCATCTCTCCCGATGCACCGTCTCAGGCAGTCTAGGGTCTCCCTCAAACCCAACCCAACGCCTCCCCCACCTCTCGAGCCACTTGACTTCCATAGCCTTGGTGCCTAGGACCATGTCCGGGCTCAGGGTAAACTCATCCCCCATCAGCTCTCTGGCGGCCAGCTGGAACTGAGCACTCCAGCTGGCCTGGCAACTCCTCCCTAATTCCACATCTGCCTTAATGACCCTCATTAACAGGTCACTGTGGGATAGTTTGGCAGTGTTCCAGAACTTGCATGCAGCCCTAAACCAGTAAAGCTGGAGGGGCAGCTGCCCCAACTCATGCAGCACCATCAGCCCTGACACTGAGCTACGAACCCTGGCAGCAAACCTGAGAAAGCTGAGCATGCGTGTTTGCACTGGGTTAGAGAGTTGCACACCATGCCCAAGGAAAGCAGTGCCCCAAACCTGGCTGCCATACAGCCCTAAGGGGAGCACGAACGCTCTGATGAGGTGACACAGGGCAAAAGGATCATGCAGCACCCCATACTCTCTAGCACGGTTGCATGCTTGGCGCATGGCGAGGAACATGCCAGCCCTCATATGAGTGGCAGCAAAAGCAGGGGTGGCGCTGGGATTAAAATGCATGCCTAAGTACTTGAACTCTCTCACCACAGGCAGGTTCTCATGCTTGTACCCAATGCAAGGTGCTGCAGTTTGTGAGTTGCCATTGAAAACCATCACCTTTGACTTGCCCTTGTTGGATTGTTATGACACTGTCCCGAGTGTTCTGCTAGGTGAGCCCAGCATGACGTGCTCAGCATTACAATCATCAACTACCAGTGCAGTGCAAATTTTGAGATACAAATCAACTGAGATTGGATGCAAGAACTTCACTTGACAACACCTGCCAAGCAAAGCCGGAACAATGTAGTGTCCTACATGATATATAGCAGCTCTAACAAGCATGACCATACAAGACAACAAGTGACCCAAGGTCCGCGAAGCCCCTGACATGACTAGATACTAGCGGGCATGCTGTCAGTGGCAGCCACACCAGAAGCTCGCAGTGGGCGCCTAGCAGCTTTTGGTGCACCGCAGCACACCAGGTCACCCCCGCCATTGGCTGCACCCCCATGGCTCAAGAGATAACTTTCTTACTCATTTCTGCACGGATGAGGCCGCCGATTTGTGCGATGAGCTAGTAATGGCCCGAATAGAGTGCAGCCAGCCCCAGCGGTTTGCCGGGTGGCTGGCCCCCAACACGCGACGTGTTCTGGAGCGTCGCAGACACATTTAGCGACGGCATTAGGCAGCCTTGACCCAGAGCGGCGTGAATGGCGCATCCTGACTGGACATGCCAACTTTTCAGGTTAGCACGCATCAGTGCTGCAACGTCCTAGCACGAATCGAGACCCACTCCCAAGCTCACCTGCTGCTTCCCGGCCTGCTTCCTTGCCCCCCGCTCCAAAGTGTCACCTTTTGTCATCAAACGGCGCCTCCGCAGGTCGATGGCATTGTGGGTTGGGAGCGTGACCGCGATTGCGGATTGTCGCTGAAAACAGGTTCAGTCCACATGTTGCAGCCATTTTTAGGTTGCACAAGAGTTCCTGATTACTGGTGCTTGTGGCTTCTGAGCAACCACGAACGGCAAGAATTAGTGAAAAACATGCAGACACTGAGCTGTGAGAAGTGTTTGCCGTTGTGCAGGCCTGTAAACGCCATGGTTACCAAGAAAAGGGGGGTGATGGCTAGATGTGCCGGTGCGCAAAAAGCGAGGGAGGTTATGGCACAGCGCAGGGCTGCTGAGGCTGAAGCCAAGGCCCAGGCTGGTGCTGCTGAGGCTGAGGCCAAGGCCCAGGCTGGTGTTGCTGAGGCTCAGGCCCTGGCACAGGCTGATGCTGGTGCTGATGAGGCTGGTGCTGATGAGGCTGGTGCTGATGAGGCTGATGCTGGTGCTTACGAGGCTGAGGCCCAGGCACAGGCTGATGCTGGTGCTTATGAGGCACAGTTGCACCAGCTGCAGCCTGAACTGCAGCAGAGGGAGCAACAAGCTACTGACACCCAACGCTTGCAACATCTACAGCAACAGCTGCAGGACCTCCTGCAGGAGGAACTTCAACGTAAGGAGCAGCAGGTGGCTGAGCAGCAACAGCAGCTGCAGCAGCAGCAGGCAGACATGCACCTGAGGGAGCAGCAGTTGGCTGAGCAGCAACACCAGCTGCAGCAGCAGCAGGCAAACATGCAGCATAGGGAGCAGCAGGTGGCTCAACAGCAGCAACAGGTGCAGCAGCAGCAGGCGGACCTGCAGCAGAGGGAGCAGCAGAGGAAGCTGGACAATGGGCAAGGCGTAGAGTTGGCCACAGTCCATACCACACTGGGTGAGTTGGTGCTTGGTTTCAATGCCCGCATGCAAAAGCAGTTGTGGCATCAATACCTTGCCAAGCATCAGCGTGCCACCTTTAGGGCGCACTGTGCCGCTGTGCGCAACACACCGGGGCTAGTTGTCGTGTCGTGTGACTGGTCAGAGAAGCTCACCATCCACCAAGACATAGCATGTCAGGGAGCATATTGGAAGCAGAGGACCATGTCAGTGTTCGTGGCATGTGCACACTACCAGGACATGGCTGGCAACTACAGGGAGGAGTCAGTGTTTGTGAGTGCTGACAGGTGTGACCAGTCTGCTGAGGCTTCCACCACAGCCCTTGTGCAAGTGATTGAGTGTTTGCTGCAAGGCAGGAGGCACCCGGATGGCATCCAGGGTGAGGCCAGCAACACCGATGGAGTGAGTGAGGGGAGGGACGATGGAGAGGGGTGGGTGGGCAAGATGGACATGAGGCAGCTGTGTTTGTGGTCAGATGGTTGTGCATCACAGTTCAAGGGGGCCAAGGCCATCAAGTTGCATTGGCACCTAGCTAATAGGTTTGGGGTGCCTGTGCAATGGTCATATGGTGCCACATCGCATTTCAAGAGCACGCATGACTCTGAGGGTGGGGTGGCTAAGAGGGAGTGGAGGGAGCAGATGTTAGTGCATCCTGAGCTGGTGGGGAAAGTGTGTGGGGCTGCTGTGCTGACAGATTGGGCTAACAAGCATTTTGCTGTGCCATGCCATGCACAAGACACCAGTGCCAGCCACCGGCAACGTGGACACATCATGCGTCGGCGCTACCTGGTGCTGGACGACGCTAGGCAAGCAGGTGTATGTAGTATGCCTAAGGCTGATGTGGAACGCATGCATGATAAGGTGGAGGGGTGTAGGGCAATGCACCGCATGGTGTTCACACCTGACAGGGAGCAGCCTCAATGGGCCATGGCTGCTTGTGCATGCAGCACGTGCATGAGTGTGCCAAGCCTGCCATGCATAAAGCCTGACACCACTACCCCACTTCAGCCCATGCCCATGTTTCAAGACACTGTGAAGGAGGTGTATGATGACGAAGAGTGTTATGCATTGTTGATGTGGTTCCATCCCGATTTGTTGCATGATGAGGTGTGCTTTGGCAAACTGACCAACACACACTGTGCACGATATTG